>CM022299.1:585649674-586253428 GCA_011799875.1 Thinopyrum elongatum
GGGAAAGCAAACCGTGAGTACTCATCCACAGTACTCGCACGCAAAGGAATCCTATACTACATATGCATGGTATATGGTAAGAGGCAATATCGGTGGACTGAACTGCAGAATGCCAGAATAGAGGGGGATAGCTGTCCTGTCCAAGACTACGCTTCTGGCAGCCTCCTCTTTAAGCATAGGGAAAGGGGGGATGGGAGGAATGGAATATGTGGAAGGGGGGACCGGTGGAGAGCTAGGGGCGGGGGGTGAAGTGTGCGGGTGGGTAAACTGGGCTGCGGGGGGGAGATGGCTTGTGGAGTGGATGGTGCGGGGAAGGGCGGCGAGGTGAGGCGTTGGGGCGGGAAAGGTGGGAATGGATTGATTTGGAGTTTTGTTGAGAGGAGACTCGTTGTATGATGTAGGGGGGGGGTATTAAATGGTGGTAGGTGCGGGAGGAATTTTGGATAGAATGGGGGAGTATGAACAGAGGAGAGTAAGACGTGGAAGGATGAAGAGATTATTGTGAAGTTCACCAACACCAACGTATAAGCATAATCCTACCCGTCGAGCTCTCGTCGCCACCATGCGGAGAGAGGACGACACCGGGTTATATCTTGTCACTTGTAAGGGTGTGTTTTATTAAGTATCCCATTTTCTTGTTGTCATGAGGTGTCGAATCAACTCCGGGAGTCGTCCGTTTTACGAGGGAACGGCTATCGAATAGATAATCACTTCCCCTGCAGGGGTGCCCCACCACATAATTCCCCAACACGCTCGATCCCCTTTGGCCGGACACATTCCTGGGTCATGCCCGGCCTCGGAAGATCCACACGTCGCAGCCCCACCTAGGCGTCAACAGAGAGGTCAGCACGCCGGACTAATCCTAGGCACTCTGGGGTCTGGCCCATCGCCCGTGCGCTCCTCCGCACGTTGCGTACGCGCCGCGAGCAGACCTAGCAACCCACACGATCACGGCGTTACGTTACGCGGTCCAACACGGCGCGCGCCGCTCGACGTCGCCGTGAGTCCTGTAAAACGTCAAAGCTTCGCTGATACCACGAACCCGGGATACCCATAACTACTTCCCGCGTAGTGGTTATGCGTATAGGCCAGTGGCCGACTCAGATCAAAATATCCAATCTCGTTAACGTGTTATTATGAAGTAAACCGAACGCCGACCAGGCCTGGCCCACCGTCTCCTAGTGGTGGCACAACCTGCCCTGTCGCTCCGACCACAAAGATCCACACAAAGGGCCGTGGGGACAAGGTCCTTTCAAGCCCCAATCCGTGAATCACTCGCGGGTACTCTTCGAGCCGACCCGACTTTAGTCCACATTTGTAAGTATGTAAATAGGTATAGTATAACCCGTGATCACCCTCCCGAGTGATCACGGCCCGATAGTATAGCAAGGCAAGACTGACAAGAATGCAGGGCCAATGATGATAAACTAGCATCCTACATTAGGCATTTAGGATTGCAGGTAAGGTATCAACAGATGTAGGCAACCAGTGACAGCTATCAGCAGAATAGGATTAACCGAAGCAGTAACAGGCTACACTACTCTAATGCAAGCAGTATAAGAAGAATAGGCGATATCTGGTGATCAGGGGGGGGCTTTGCCTGGTTGCTCTGGCAAGTATGGGTCGTCAACAACGTAGTCGGGTCGGGGCCCCAGCAGCTCTTCGGTCTCGTAGTCTACCGAAGAGAAGAGGGGGAAGACAACAGTAACACAAACGGCAATAATGCAACAGGGATGCATAACATTCTAAATATATGCCGGGGTGATATACCAACCTAACTAGCGTTTAGTTAATTTAGGAATTTATTCGGATTTAGTTAATTAAATTTGGACACTATTCATTTATCGAAATCGGTCTAATTGTTCAACGTTCTCACAGCTGCGGCGTCTGACGGAGATACCGAGGGCGTATCCGGGGTTCGTATCGTCGTTCTGACAAGTTCCATGTATAAATATTTTCATCGGAGTTACGGTTTAAAAGATATGATTTTCTAAAGTTTTTATTAATTTCTGAAATTTTAATTAATTATTTAATTCAACATTATCCAAACATAATTGATGACGTCAGCATGACATCATGCTGACGTCAGCAGCCACCTGATCAGGGGTCCCACCTGTCATAGGCTGTTGGTTAATTAGGTTTAATTAATTTAATTACTGATTACTGTTTAAATTAACACTAATTAGTTAATTAAGATTAACCTAATCAGGATTAATTAACTAATTAATTAATTAATTAATATTATTTTAATTATTTTTTTTATTTCATTTTTCTTTTAATTCGTTTTAGGGGCTGGGCCCCCATCTGTCCATAGGGCCGGGCGGACATGTCCGGGCCGTGTCTGTTCGGGCAACCGACACTCCGGGCAGCGCGCGCGCGCGTGCACCAGAGCGAGGCCAAGCCGGAGCGCGGCGCGGCGAGGCCAGGGAGCGGCGGCGAGTCGCAGCCGGGCGCGGCTGTCGGGACGGAGGCTGGCGTCGGCGGTGGCGCGCGCTCGGGCGAGCTTGCCGGATCTCTCCTTGCACTTGGCAGGGAGGGGGAGGCCTGCCTCACCGAGATCCGTATGCGGGGGCAGCGGGGTCGGGGCGGTCGAGCGGGACGACCGACGGGGAGGCAGGCCGGCGTGGACAAGGCGGCGACGTAACGAGGCAGACCGGCGAGGAAGACTCCGGGCGGTGGCGTCGTGCCGGGGCGAGGCGGCGCGGTCGGGCGCGTCGGGCGAGCGGCGTCGAGGAGCATGCCGGCGAGGGATAGAGCGGATCCGGACGCGGCGTTCCAACGGCGACGGCGAGGCGGCGCGGTCGTCGCCGCGACCGGGACGGGTGTCGTTCCCCGTGATCCCGATCAATCCCGATCTGATCGGGAGGTGGGGCTGACGAGGGGGGAGGCGGCGACGGGGCGGCGTCGGCGAGCGGCGTCGACAGGAGGCGGACGGGATCGGGGGATCGCCCCGATCCGATGGGGGGGGGGAGGAGGAGAACGAGGGGGAGGGGGGGGGTCGGGGGTAGGGTTTAGGGTTCGGCCCGGGGGGGGGGGTGGCCGGCTAATTCTGCGCCGGCTGGGGCCGGCCTGGCGCCCGGTGGCTTGCTGGGCCGAGGCCCAGTCGGGGGGGGGGGGGAGTTGGTTGCCACTCGAGCACGTCTCTACGATGCTATGACGCAGTTGCTGCCCGCTGTTCGTGCAGGGATACATCCGGAGCACATCCTTTATCCGCGCAGGACTCAGATGTATGCTGGTATTGACTGGCCTATTGTTGGGGGTCACACACCGACACGTGGACCTCTTCTTACAGCTCGAGACCGGGTTCTGCATCAGAGTGCACATGGAGCACAGGATCTTTCCGCGACGAACATTCGTCGTCCGCACTCGCAGCTACCCCGATACAGTGGTTCTCTCCGACGTTGATGTAGCCTTTGCTATCTCTCGTTGTGTACTTCCTTACCGCGTGCCTGCGCGCCGCCTAGTATGTCTAGCTTTTGATTTGCGCCGTTATGCTGTCCGCTTGTACCCGACGTTGTGTATGGATCTGTATGTCTTAATCGACTACTTTTATGTATTTGATGCACTGCTTAAACTATTGTCGAGTTACATCATGCTTGTCGCTAAGCACTCGTGCTTGCTTTTACTAAACTACCCCCCCCCTGTTGAAAATTAGCAGGATGGTTAGACCCGCTGGTCGTGGTCGTGGACGTGGTGCCAACGATCCACCACCGCCGAACTATATGGCTGGAATGATGCAGCAATTTGAACTGCAACGTCAGTTCATGTAAGGGATCATGGATCAGTTTCCTCGTCCCAATATGAACCAGTATCCGGGCCCAGGGACCTTGCAGGACTTTATGCGCCTCAACCCAACCGTCTACCGCGGCTCAACTCAGCCCCTGGATGCGGATGACTGGCTTCGCGACATCACCTATGAGTTGGAATCTGGTGGCATTGCCCCTGCAAACTATGTCACCTTCGCCTCCTTCTTTCTCAAGGGCCCCGCTGCTCAATGGTGGGACAGCCACAGGCGCACTCAACCAGCTGGCACAGTCATCACTTGGCCGGATTTCCAAGCTGCCTTCCGTGCCCGTTTCATTCCCCAGGGAATCATGGACCGGAAGAAGCAAGAGTTCCGCAACCTCACCCAGGGCAACAAGACAGTGGAAGCTTATCAGCGGGAGTTTCTGGAATTATCCCGCTATGCTGAAGAAGACATTCCCACTGATGCTCGCCGTCAGGAAAGGTTTCGCGAAGGACTTCAAGCTGACATCAAGCTAGCGCTCCTTGTGCATGAATTTGATAATTTCTCCATCTTGGTGAACAAGGCTATCCAGGTCGAGACTGGTCTGCAGGCACACCAGGGATCTCTTAGGCGCAACCGTGACACTGGTTCATCTTCGAGCCAGCCTGCACAGAAGCGTCGGATCTGGATTCCAAACAGCATGTACCGTCCAGCTGCACCTGCTCCAAGACGGTCCTATACTGCACCACGCCTGCCTCCACCACCTAGGCAGCCAGGACTTCCAGCTCCACCACCCCGAGCTCCTGCTCCTAATCCCAATGATAGTCTGTGCTACAAGTGTGGGCAGCCAGGTCATTTTTCCAGGAACTGCATTCAGAACCAGAACCAACTGGCACTTCCTGCAACTGGCCGTAGGAACAATCAGCCTCGCAACAACAATGCCAAGACTTATGGGCGTATTCAGGCCAACCACACCAATTTCAAAGAAGCTCAGGACCAGCCTGCCACCGTGATGGGTACTCTCCTTGTTAATTCAGTACCAGCTTCTGTTTTATTTGATTCGGGAGCATCGCATTCATTCATGTCCGAAGAATTTGCATACAAACACGACATTAAATGTGAGGTCATGAACACTGCAATAGTAATACACACCCCCGCGGGTCAATGTCAAACCTTCATGGGTAGCAACGACGTCACCGTTGAAATTGAAGGGCTGGAGTTTCACGCCTCCCCTTTCATACTAAAGTCTTGTAGTATCGACCTCATTCTCGGAATGGATTGGTTGAAAGCGCATACTGCTTCTATAGTTTGCGCCACGAAGATCGTCCATCTTCTACACCCTTCTGATGAAATAATAAGCTACCAGGCTCAAATCATCCAAAATGCCGAGGCGAGACTTTATGCCTTGAATGCGTTAAACGCATCACCACTTGAAGGCATCGAGAACATTCCAGTTGTTCGCGAATTCCAAGGTGTTTTCCCAGAAGAACTCCCAGGGATACCCCCTGCTCGAGCTGTCGAATTTGTCATCGACTTGAAACCAGGCACCACTCCTATCGCCAAGCGACCCTATAAGATGCCGCCGCATGAACTCCTTGAACTTAAGGAGGAAATCGACGCTTCACTTCGTAAGGGTTTCATTTCCGCCCAGTTCCTTCCTCCGGCTTGGGGGAGCACCTTCTCTTCCCTTATGTCAGGAGAAGGATGGGTCAAACCACGTGGGTCCCAAGATTACCGGCCTATTACCCAAGCAACTCATCCAGAACAAATATCCCCTTCCTCGATAACAGATCGGTTGTCAACTGGCGGGTTCATCAGTTTTTAAACTCGACTTCAGGTTGGGTTAACCACCCACCAGATCCGTGTCGTGAAGAGATATCCCACAGACCGCCCTTCGTTACTCGATATGGCTCTAACGAGTACATGTCTGTCATTCGGTTTAACCATTCTCCCGCCACATTCCTCACGCGCCTTGCTTGAATTATATATGCAATGGAATACCTTTGACACGTTCGTCGTGGTTTACTTGGATTTCCTGTAACTCCAAGAACAAAGAGGAATGCCTGAACTCTTCGACTTGTTCTTGAAAACCTTCGAGAGCATCAACTATAATTCTAAGTTTTCCAGTGGTGAATTCTGGCATCCCGAAGTAACATACCTTGGGCATGTCATCTCCAAGGAGTATTGCCGTCAACCACCTCCGGAGCGAGTTCGCGGCATTCTTGATTGGGCTCCTCCAAGAACGTCAGCCAGTTCGCAGTTTTCCCTCCGGCTCGCCAGCTATTGCCGTCGTTTGTCGAGAACTTCTCCAAGATCGCCAGCCCTGACTAACACCTGCTTCATAAGGCTCAGTTCGATTGACGGAAAATGTCAGGAAGTTTCCAGACGCTCAATACAGCTGACTGTTCTGGCCCCAGTGCTTCCCCTCCTATTCCCAGAGGGACTTTTGTATCTATTGTGTATCATCCCGTCAGGATTAGCGGTGGTCCTAATGCACAACCGCAGAAGTAATTGCTTATGCTTCGCGTCAATTGCGTCCGCAAGAAGAGAATACCCAGTACAACATGACCTCGGCTTGCTGCCGTCATCCATGCACTAAAACAGTGGCGACATTACCTTCTCGTAACGTTGCGAGATCTACACCGTCATCAAAGTCTGAAGTATCTGTTACCTCAGCAGACCTGAACCTCCGTCAACAGAGATGTATGGAGACGTGCGGCTTTTTAAATTAACTTGGGTATTTCTTTATACCCTGGCAAGGCTATGTATTTGGCCATGCCTTTATCCGCAATTCTTTTGCAGTTCCCTCCAGTTTTCACGAAGTTCAACCTTCGCTTATTGAAAATTCAGTGAAAGCGAATCCGCCACATTGTTCTCCCCTGGAGCACTCGCTCCCACCCTCCTGAGGTTTCCTACAAATGACCTCCACGGTGTTTCCCAGGGTTTTCTCTTAATACCCCTGGTTTGCTAAACCCATATCTCGTGGACAAGCATCAAGACTGCAGGTTTATGACTCTCAAGCCCACATATTAAAGCGCTATCATCGCTGAAGGAAGGCCTTCGTTCTTCACTATTGTGATACTGGCACAATTGTTCGTTTCAAAGGTCGTCTAGTGTTTCCCCTCTAAAGTACCTGGGGTATGGTACCTCAGGAGGTCTCAAGAAAGCTCACAACACTCACTACTCCGTTGTCTATTCATCCCGGCAGTCCAAATGTACCAAACAATCCGTCAAAGATTCTGGTTGTCAAACATGAGCAAGACATTGCTCGCATATGTTTTGCTGAATGTGATTGTTTGCCGTCGAGTCAAAGCAGAACATCAACGGCCCGCCGTAACTCTGCAACAATTGCTGTTCTGAATGGAAGGGACCATGTTGCAAATGGACCTTTATCACTGGATTTCCAAATCACAAAGAAAGGGAATGATGCTAATTCTTGTCGTCATATGACCGACTTTCCAAAGTTGCACCATTTTAGCTCTAAAGAGACGATCAATGCTAGTCAGCTCGCACCTCTCTACAGTCCGAATTGTTTCACGTCACGTGTCTCTGGTTATCAGTTCAGACGTGGCAGCTCTATTCACTTTCAAGATTCTGGGCAAGTTTCCGAAGCTATGGGAACTCATGTCCTTCAGCAACCGCTTTCACCCTCAGTCTCAAGGACAAGTTGAACGGGTCAACCAAGTTCTCGAAGACATGCTTCGAGCTTGTGTCATATCCTTCGGAAGGAAATGGGAAGACTCTCTCCCATAGCCGAATTCTCTTACAATACAGCTATTCAAGCCAGTCTGAAGATGGCCCCCTTCAAAGTATTGTAAGGACGAAAGTGCCGAACCCCTCTGAATGGTCAGAAACTGGGGAACGTTCACATCGCTTCGGCTGTCTGATATACCAACTTGCCGAAGATTCAAGTTCGCGTTGTCCGAGAGCATTTGAAGATACTGCTCAGGTCACGTCAAAGAGTCAGTATGACCGCAACACAAGATATGGTCTATCAACCTGGCGAAAAGGCTTATCTTCGAGTCACACCGATTGAAGGTACACCCGATTCGGGATCAAGGGCCAAGCTAGCTCCTCGCTATATTGGTCCTTTCACTGTTCTTGAAAGGCGTGGTAGAGTGGCATATCAGTTGGAACTTCCACCGAACCTTTCTCAGGTTCACGATGTGTTCAACGTATCACAACTCCGCGCTGCTTCAAAGACCCTATCCGCGGAGTAGATCACGAATTGCTTGAACTGCAACAAGACCTCTCTTATAAGGCATCCGTCCGCATTCTCGATCAAGCCGAGCGTCGCACACCGCCAGAAGGTTATCAAGTTCCTCAAGGTTCAGTGGTTCAAACCGTTCTGAGGATGAAGCCACTTGGGAACGCGAGGAGTCGTCTTCGTGATGAATACCCCCTGTTGTTTCTTTCTACCCTCCTAAATCTCGGGACGAGATTTCTTGTGTGGAGGAGATTTGTAACACCCCTGTATTAAGCACAGAGATCACCCTTTTGATGAGGCCATGTCATCTGATATAGTGCATAATCATCGTTAGCATCATATTGCATTCAACTCCTGAGTCAAATTCAATTTAATGAAGTGGATATAAAAGTTGTCCAACATAGAACTAAATGTCAGATAATAACAAATATTCCAGAGGCTATCTAAAATTAAACCAACATCATTGGAATTGGATAAGTGACGTCAACCACTCCAACACGTGGATAAAGATAATATTTAATAACCATTTATTAAATCTGAAATAATATGGAATAATTGTTTATCAAACTAATTTTAGGTGTTAAGGAATAATGCCTGGTTTATGAAATAGGTCACACTTTTTACAAAAACCATTTGGGGCCTAAACATTTAACAGTACGAGAAAAGAAATACAGAAAAGGAAAAAGAGGCAAAACCCACCACCCCCCCCCCCCCCCCCCCCTACTGGGCCTCGGCCCAGCAAGCCACCGGGCCGCCAGGCCGCCAGCCGGCGCATACTTAGCCGCCACCCCCCCCCCCGACACCCTACCCTACCGACCCCCCTAACCCTATACCCCCGACCCCCCCCCTCCCCCCTTCTCTCTCCTCCTCCCCCCCCCCATCTGGATCGGGGCGATCCCCCGATCCCGTCCGCCTCCTCGTCGACGCCGCTCGCCGACGCCGCCCCGTCGCCGCCTCCCCCTCGTCAGCCCCCACCTCCCTCCAGAGGTCGTGATCGTGATCGTGGGAAACGCCCCGTCCTCGGTCCGGCGGCGACGACCTCGCCGCCTCTCC
This sequence comes from Thinopyrum elongatum, assembly GCA_011799875.1. NCBI lineage: Eukaryota > Viridiplantae > Streptophyta > Magnoliopsida > Poales > Poaceae > Thinopyrum > Thinopyrum elongatum. The sequence continues at coordinate 585,658,662 of CM022299.1, forward strand.
CGTCGCGTTACGCCCCGTCCCCTGTCCCCGCTCTCCCCCCTCTCCGTCCTTCTCCTCTACGTCCAAGCCTCTCTCGCCCTATCTCCCTCCGCTCTCCTCCGTTCTCCCCTTCCTCACTACTCCACCCGACCTTCCAGAGTAAGCATTGCCCTTATCTCTCCCTCGCCTTTCTGCCCTCGTCTACGTCGCCGCCTTGTCCCCGCCGGCCTGCCTCCCCGTCGCCGTCGTCCCCGTCGACCGCCCCGACCCCCGCTGCCCCGTCCCTACGGATCTCGGTGAGGCCCCAGGCCTCCCCCTCCCCTGCCCCGTGCACGCGCGCCCGCTCCGGCCCCGCTCGCCCGCCGCGCGCGCCACCGCCGCCCGCGCGCCTCCGGTCCCGACGCCGCACCGCGCCCGGCTGCCGCTCGCCCGCGCTCCCTGGCCTCGCCGCGCCGCGCTCCGGCCTTGGCCTCGCCTCTGGTGCACGCGCGCGCGCGCTGGCCCGGACGTGTCCGGTGCCCGAACAGACACGGCCCGGACATGTCCGCCCCGGCCCTATGACAGATGGGGCCCAGCCCCTAAAAACGAATTAAAAGAAAATAGAAATAAAAATAAATAATTAAAATAATTAATTAATTAATTAATTAGTTAATTAATCCTGATTAGGTTAATCTAATTAACTAATTAGTGTTAATTAAACAGTAATCAGTAATTAAATTAATTAAACCTAATTAACCTAACAGCCTATGACAGGTGGGACCCACCCTGTCAGGTGGCTGCTGACGTCAGCATGATGTCATGCTGACGTCATCAATTACTGTTTCGTATAATGTTGAATTAAATAATTAATTAAAATTTCAGAAATTAATAAAAACTTTAGAAAATCATATCTTTTAAACCGTAACTCCGATGAAAATATTTTATACATGGAACTTGCTCAGAACGACGATACGAACCCGGATACGCCCTCGGTATCTCCGTCAGACGCCCGCAGCTGTGAGAACGTTGAACAATTAGACCGATTTCGATAAATGAATAGTGTCCAACTTTAATTAAATAAATCCGAATAAATTCCTAAATTAACTAAATCGCTTAGTTAGGCTGTATATCACCCCGGCATATCATTTAGACATGTCATGCATCCCTGTTGCATTATTGCCGTGTGTTTACTGTTTCTTCCCCCTCTTCTCTTCGGTAGACTACGAGACCGACGCAGCTGCTGGTGCCCCGACCGACTACGTTGTTGACGACCCCTACTTGCCAGAGCAACCAGGCAAGCCCCCCCCTTGATCACCAGATATCGCCTATTCTTCTCTATACTGCTTGCATTAGAGTAGTGTAGCCTGTTACTGCTTTCGGTTAATCCTATTCTGCTGCATAGCCTGTCACTGTTGCTACATCTGTTGATACCTTACCTGCAATCCTAAATGCCTAATGTAGGATGCTAGTTTATCATCATTGGCCCTGCATTCTTGTCAGTCTGCCTTGCTATACTATCGGGCCGTGATCACTCGGGAGGTGATCACGGGTTATACTATACCTATTTACATACTATACAAATGGTGACTAAAGTCGGGTCGGCTCGAAGAGTACCCGCGAGTGATTCACGGATTGGGGGCTGAAAGGACCTTTGTCCCCACGGCCCTTTGTGTGGATCTTTGTGGCGGAGCGACAGGGCAGGTTGTGACCACCTAGGAGACAGGTGGGCCAGGCCCTGGTCGGCGTTCGCGTTTACTTCATAATAACACGTTTAACGAGATTGGATATTTGATCTGAGTCTGGCCACTGGCCTATACGCACTAACCAACTACGCGGGAGTAGTTATGGGTATCCCGGCGTCGTGGTATCAGCTGAAGCCTTCTTGACGTCAGCGACCGAGCAGCGCGCGCCGTGTTGGACCGCGCTAACGTAACCGCCGTGATCGTGTGGGTTGCTAGGTCTGCTCGCGGCCGCGTACGCAACGTGCAGGAGCGCACTGGGCGATGGGCCCAGACCCCAGAGTGCCTAGGATTAGTCCGGCGTGCTGACCTCTCTGTTGAGCCTAGGTGGGGCTGCGACGTGTGGATCTTCCGAGGCCGGGCATGACCCAGGAAAGTGTGTCCGGCCAAAGGGGATCGAGCGTGTTGGGGAATATGTGGTGCACCCCTGCAGGGAAGTTTATCTATTCGAATAGCCGTGTCCCTCGGTAAAAGGACGACCCGGAGTTGTATTCCGACCTCATGACAACTAGAAATGGATACTTAATAAAACACACCCTTACAAGTGACAGATATAACCCGGTGGTCGCTCTCTCACATGGTGGCGACGAGAGGATCGACGGGTAGGATTATGCTTTACGTTGTTGTTTGGTTAACTTCCAACTAATCTCTTCTATTGCTTCAAGATGAAGGCTGCCAGAAGCGTAGTCTTCGACATGACTAGCTATCCCCCTCTTATTCTGGCATTCTGCAGTTCAGTCCACCGATATTGCCTCTTTACACATATACCATGCATATGTAGTATAGATCCTTGCTTGCGAGTACTTTGGATGAGTACTCACGGTTGCTTTCCCCCTCCTTTCCCCCTTTCCCTTCTTGCTGGTTGTCGCAACCAGATGTTGGAGCCCAGGAGCCAGACGCCACCTTCGACGACTACTACCACCAGGACGGAGCCTACTACTACGTCCAGGACGCCGACGACCAGGAGTAGTTAGGAGGATCCCAGGCAGGAGGCCCTGCGCCTGTTCGATCTGTTGTATCCCTGTTTGTGCTAGCCATCTTATGGCACCTTGTTTAACCTATGTCTGTACTCAGATATTGTTGCTTCCGCTGACTCGTCTATGATCGAGCATTTGTATTCGAGCCCTCGTGGCCCCTGGCTTGTATTATGATGCTTGTATGACTTATTTATGCATTAAAGTTGTGTTGTGATATCTTCCCGTGAGTCCCTGATCTTGATCGTACACGTTTGCGTGCATGATTAGTGTACGATCGAGCCGGGGGCGCCACAGGAACCCCTTCCGGCGATCCGATGACTACCCGGTGCACTCTGAAACTCTTCTGGTGTCCAAATATCATCGTCCTATATATCAATCTTTACCTCCGGACAATTCCGGAGCTCCTCGTCATGTCCGTGATCTCATCTGGGACTCTGAACAACATTCGGTCAGCAAATCATATAACTCATATAACACTATATTGTCAACGAACGTTAAGCCTGCGGACCCTACGGGTTCGAGAACTATGTAGACATGACCGAGGCACCTCTCCGGTCAATAACCAATAGCGGAACCTGGATGCCCATATTGGCTCCTACATATTCTACGAAGATCTTTATCGGTCGAACCTTATGACAACATACATAATTCCCTTTGTCCATCAGTATGTTACTTGCCCGAGATTCGATCGTCGGTATCTTCATACCTAGTTCAATCTCGTTACCGGCAAGTCTCTTTACTCGTTCCGTAATACATCATCTCATAACTAACTCATTAGTCATTTGCTTGCAAGGCTTATTATGATGTGTATTACCGACAGGGCCCAGAGATACCTCTCCGATACTCGGAGTGACAAATCCTAATCTCGATCCATGCCAACTCAACAAACACCTTCGGAGATACCTGTAGAGCATCGTTATGATCACCCGGTTATGTTGTGACGTTTGATTGCACACAAGGTATTCCTCCGGTATCTGGGAGTTGCAAGATCTCATGGTCGAAGGAACATGTATTTGACATTCAAGAAAGCAGTAGCAATAAACTGAACGATCATATGCTAAGCTAACGGATGGGTCTTGTCCATCACATCATTCTCCTAATGATGTGATCCCGTTATCAAATGACAACACATGTCTATGGTTAGGAAACCTTAACCATCTTTGATCAACGAGCTAGCCTAGTAGAGGCTTACTAGGGACACGGTATTTGTTTATGTATTCACACATATATTTAAGTTTCCGATCAATACAATTCTAGCATGAATAATAAACCTTTATCATGAATAAGGAAATATAAAATAACAACTTTATTATTGCCTCTAGGGCATATTTCCTTCACGGCGTGGCTTACCGAGACCCTGGCTGGTGGCCGCGGGTGAAGCTGGTGGAGGAGATCCAGATTGGGGGAAACCCCTTGGTCGGCCCCGGTCGGCCATACCGATGATGACGCTCAAGAGCACCGCTTTTCTTCTTGGAGACGTCGGTCTACGTCTGCTCCTCTACTTCCTCCCTACCCGCCTCTCGGGTGAAAACCCTAACTCCGGTGGGCGGCGGCGGCGTCCTTGACGTCGTGACCTTCCTGAAGGCGTAGCCTTGAGGGCTGAGTGGTGGTGGGCACCGTGTGGGTCCTTGACGGTTGCTGGTGGTGGGCACTGCTTCGGGGGAAACCCTAGGATCTGGTCTTCCAGATCGGACGATGGCGGTACTGCGGTGTCGTTTCTCTATTGGGAGCATCGTTTGTGGAGCAGCGCTGGATGCTAGAGGCAGGAGGTGGAGCTGCTTCGTCTTGCGCGGAGCTTTGGTGGAGCTATCAAGTCATGCCTGGCTGACAGATACTACGCTGAGTCATGGCTGGTTGGCAGGTGCTACGCACGACAGTCTTCCAGAGTCTTCGCGTCTGGACGGATGAGCGCAGGGCGGTGGCGCCGTTGGGCGCCATGGTGGCGTCGACGATTGTCCGTACTGGCAAGGATGATGCGGATCTCTCTCCTGAATATGGGTCAGTGGTCCGATGATGATGGCGGCTTCTAAAGTGTTTGCATGTGGTGTGCGCTTTAGGTCTGCTGCACCGGTTGTTGGTCCCGATACGTTATGTGGATGGATTGGCGACGACACCAGTTTTAGATATGGGGAGTGAGAGCACTCCACATTATCGAGTTTGTAGATGTGAGTGGTGGTTTCGGGTGGATTGATGTATGTTTTTGTCAGACATTTGTGGAATAATTAATAAAGATGGTTGCATGCATAGATTGATGCAGAGGCCGGGGGTTTAACCTCCGTTTCCAAAAAAAAGATGTCTTGGATCCGAGTTGTGCTTGGCATCGCTACCACCATGGACTTGGAAATTGAACAACTTGATGTGAAGATAGCATTCTTACATGGTGACCTAGAGGATGAGATATACATGGAGCAGCTAGAGGGATTCATGGTTGCAGGCAAGGAGCACTTAGTTTGCAAATTGAAGAAGAGCTTGTATGGCTTGAAGCAAGCTCCTCGACAGTGGTACAAGAAGTTTGAGTCTTTTATGACTGGGCTTGGTTATCATAAAGCACAACCTGATCATTGTGTCTTTATGAAGAGGTACGCCGAGGGTGACTTCATTATTCTCTTGTTGTATGTTGATGATATGCTGATTGTTGGAAATGGCACAAAGATGATTGCTCTCCTCAAGAAGGCATTGAGTAAATCATTTGCCATGAAGGATTTAGGACCAGCTAAGCAAATACTTGGCATGAAGATCTCCCATGGTAGATCAAAGAAGCTACTTTGGCTCTCACAGGAAAGATACATTGAGAAGGTACTTGAAAGGTTCAATATGAAAGATGCAAAATATGTTATCTCTCCACTTGCAGGCCATCACAAACTGAATTCTAAACAATGTCCTACAAGCAAGAAGGAGAAAGAAGAAATGAGGAAAGTACCTTACCAATCTGCTGTGTGCAGTTTGATGTATGCCATGGTATGCGCCTGACATTGTCTATGCAGTTGGAGTTGTTAGCCGGTTCATGACAAATCCAGGTAAAACTCACTGGGAAGCAGTGAAGTGGATTCTCAGGTATCTCAAGGGTACTTCTACATCTTGTTTATGCTTTGGAAGTGGTGATCCTGTATTGCAGGGCTATACGGATGCAGATTATGCAGGTGGCAAGGATCGTAGGAAGTCCACATCTGGATACCTGATGACTTATGCAGGGGGAGCAGTGTCATGGCAATCAAGATTGAAGAAATGTGTTTCTACATCAACTACAGAAGTTGAGTACATCGCAGCAGTTGATGCTGGCAAGGAAGTTTTGTGGATGAAGAACTTCTTGCAAGAGCTCGGCATGAAACAAGAGAAGTATGTTATGTTTTGTGACAGTCAGAGTGCTATTCATCTTGCCAAGAATTCAATCTATCACTCTCGAACCAAGCACATTGATGTGAGGTATCATTGGATTCGAGATGTTGTGAGTTCCAAGTTGCTGAAACTTGAGAAGATCCATACTGACGACAATGGTTCGGATATGATGACCAAGATATTGCCAAATGAGAAGCTACAAGCATGTTGCAAGGTAGCGGGCATGGCAGTGCCCCCCTCATGAGTCGGAGGGGGGGATTTGTTGGGATATCCTCCTCATGTGGGCTGTGAGGAGATGACCACTTGAGGCCTTTTAGGCAGCCCAAAGAGGTGCAGAAGCCCACTACCCATTAAGGTTATGACCTAGGGTCATTTTGGTCTTTGCACGTGAGTGGATGGGGATGCTTTACCCTCCATCTAGCAGCCACCACCAAGAGTGACGAAAATTAGTTCATCCTTCAAGGGAGAAGAAGAGAGAAAACCAAGAGCGCAAGGGAAGAAGAGGAAGATTGAAGGAAGAAGCAAAGGGAGCTCCTCCCCAAGGTTGTGATGGTCCAGATTCACTACCTTGTCTCCTTCAAGCTGCGGTTCCACCATCTTTGGTGAGATTGTTCCAAATCCCTAGTTCTTGAGCCCCAAATCTTATTGTGTTCATCCAAGATTCAGAAATCTTGATGTATGAGATCCTCTAGTGCTGTCTAGAGAAGAACTTGTTGTATCCCACATTTGATAGTAGTGGAAGAGGATTTGGGTGGCTTCGGCCCGTGGTTTTTCCCCTCAAGTTGGGGGGTTTTCCACGTAAAAATCCGGTGTCTCTTTGTTGATGCTTGCTGCTGTCCAGGAACTTACTCCTACCACAAGACACTAGGCTGAGGAGTGTCTTGCCTACTAAGTAACATATTTTGCCTCCATATATGCTGCTGCATATGTTTCCTTCCGTGCTAAGCAACGATCCTTGAGTTAGTACATGATGTGATGCTGAGATTAATTGTTTTCGCTGCAGTTTTCAGTTAACCACAAGTGCATTTGTGTGCTAATTCCAAACACATTTTTGTGCACGCGGTTTTTCATTTTTACTCTTCGCTCCAGCCAATACAACGATGCGAAAATCCTCATATAGGCAAGTTAAAAGATGGAGCTGATTCTTTTGCTCATTTGTATTTTGTAGGCAAACGATGGATTTATGGGACAGTGATTTTGACTACAGGACTCCGGCTCCGGCGGTCACCCCGGCGCGGCGCCACTCCCCCCTCCCTCGCACCATCGCGTCCCCCATCTCTCTTTCCACGTCTTCCTAGGAGGCCCCATCCCCTCCTCCCCCACACCCGGTGTTGCGCTCCATCATCGTGCCACAGGTGGTGGGCACGACGTTTGGACCCATTGTCCAGGGCGGCGAGCCTGGTCCCAGCCACGAGCGGCCAGACGGTGTGCTCTGGCAGAGTGACGTCGACAGGGTTCTCCCTCTCTCTTCAGTCGTGGCTCCAGCAGGCCTAGGCGACCGTTGTCTCCATGTCATTTCTAGTCCCTCTGTCGCTGGTGGGCATGTCCGTGCATGCATGGACGCGACATTCGTCGAAGGCCTCGGCTTTGTGGTGGGCGTGGCGTAGCAAACGGAGCGGCGCTTCAACATGCCGGGCTACAAGCTGTGGCCACGCACTGACGACCCTGCGTGCACCCTTGCCCGTCGGATGTTGTTGATCGAGGAACCATGGTAGCTAGCTCCTGCCCGACGGTGTTGTGTGCATCGCCGATTCTCCAAGACCCTGTGGTACCCTGTGGAGATCATTCGCCGCCCTAGATGTGGAAGATGGCGACGATGCATGCACCGCCCTCCCCGCCACCGCCTCCGTCTCTGACGTAGTGCCGGCACAACATTTTGAGATTGACCAAGCATCACAGACGTCTTCTTAGTCGACGGGAATGTCACCTCCGAATGAACGAACATCGTCGAAAAGCTGGAAATAAATCAAAAAAAATGCGAGTACCAATAACAAGTCTAGGATTTGAATTCTGATGGGCTAATTCCGCCACAAGGAACCTAACGATCTGATATACGCTCAGTTCACGATCTCCGGGAATTTTCGAAGCAGGGACAAACCACAGGTCAAAATACTTAAGATGTAACCGTAAAGAAAAATGCTTAAGATGCTACTTTTTTATGGTAAATTGCCGTGACATGTGCTTTTCTCTCGTTCCTGGCGGCTGGAACCCTAGCCGTCGCCAGGAGAGGCCATCTTTCAGCGCCGTCCTCCGGCGGCTCCCCTCCGTCGGCGACCTCGGTCGTCGGTGGTGAGGGGGGTCGCCGGATCCACGCGCGTGGATCGTTTTTACTCCCTTGTAGTCTAGGTTTTTAGGTTGTTCATCGTCTTGGCTTCGGCGGCGACGATGATGGCGCTGAATAAAGATTCTTCGGATCCTTCCCTGACGAGGCCATCGGTCCTATGGTTGGGGATGGATTTGGAAACCAGTTTGTTCAAGCAAGGATGGCGTGGCGGCGGCGGCATCCTCGTGGTGGACCTGTGTCCTCGGGCTCCGCCGTTGCGACGACGTTTGCTCCAGCGTCGGCGCGGAGCTTGGGAGGTAGTCCAGGACCGGATGCAGATTGTGGTCTGCATCGACGACATCTGGAAGACGGAACATGTGCTGGGTTCGTGGTTTGTGGATAGCAGGTATGTTTTCCTCCTACGGCGTCTTAGTCGTGGTGGGGTGCCAGATCTGAAGTTCGATGGCGTGTCCGGGGTGTTGCCCCGGTCTGATTCGTTCAACGGCAATGGCTTCACTTTTGGTGAGCCACATTGGAGGTCCGCAAAGCTGCATATCAGCAATGCAGCCGCGTTGAGCTCAGGTGAGGAGGTGATCCGTCATTCTTTTCTTCGGTGGCTGCTGTGGTCGTGCCAGAGGCAGGTGATGGGCGTTAGTGTCAAGCTTAGAGATGTTCTGCTATCTTTTCAGTTTTATCATGTCGGTCCTTACGTGACTTGTCCTTTATTCTTTATGATATGAATGAGACACGTATTACCATGAAAAAAAAATTGCTGTGACACCTTTTTTGGCCCATCTGAATTGTGCCGGGGGTGCTAAACTGAAACCGAATTCTAAAAATAGGGGCATTTGGCTGCCACAAGAGTTGGAAACATGAAATTTCTAAGCAACCGAACTCTTTTTTTACTCGAGTCATGGCATCATGCCGCCAGCAAGCCTGCCTGGGCAACCTCTTTTTTTCTATGACACCTGAAACACTAGGAGAGGCTCCTACCTGGGCAACCTCTGAGTGGAGAGACACATGGCATCTGCCTGGGCCGCTCATGAATTCTCTTCAAAGCTGTTATGTGCAAGGAAAAATGCAGTGGCAAAAGACAGAAGCAACTGTAAAACAGTTGCCTGAAAATTTATTTTAGAAAAAATCAGTCCGTTCTGCTAGAGCCGATTGATATCATGTGGCTCCTCCTCTTCTTCCATCTCCAGCCCAGCCCGCACCCAGAATCGACTGAACAGAGAAACATTCTCAGTTGCCCAAACGAAAAGCAAATGCGCCAAAATATATGCATATGTGGTAATATTAAGAGATGTAGTTCTCCTCAGTATGAAATTAATAATACCAGTGCGTTACAACGGAATTTCTTAAAAAGTGTGGCACCGACACCATGGTGCCCATTTTTGTGAAAAAAGAAACATATTTACAAGTTACAATTTTTTTTTTGTGGAAACTTGTATGTGTCCACTATGGATCCATGAAATTTTGTTTTGAAACAATGTAATTTGTAAGCTGTACAAAAAACAAAAGTCCGGCCCAAAAAGGAAAAAAAGGGTGGCCCATCTGAAAAATACATATTTATCTTTTCCTTGTACGCCACATGTGAAAGTAAAATGTTGTGAAATTTTGCACATACGTAGTGTACATCTGTGTGTGTTTCTGCAAAAAAAAAAAAAAATTGCGTTGTAGAAAATAGTTTTTTGAAAAAGGGCATTGTGATGCCTTTGCACCGTTTGCAATTTTTGGGCAATTCATCCTTAAGTAGAAAAATTAGCCACTCCTCACATTACGATAAGGTGCTCATTTGCGCAATTTTCTGCGCTTATAGCGCCAATTATAGTGCATTTGGTAACTATGTACATTCGGTTTATTCGGCTGACATGGTTCAGTTTATATGGGTTTCTGGTTTCTATGGTACTAATACTTCGCTAAACACAGCGAAATTAAGATACAGTTTGGTTTTGGTATATACCAATTTATCAAGGTTTGGTTTCGGTATATACCATAATAACTAAAGTTGACGTGAATTTGAAAATTACATAACAATAATTTACAATTTTTTACTGAAAACACATACTTTTTTATACACACATTACATAACTATATATATAAGTATATATGCATGCATGGATTCACGCCTTGATGGTTACATATGTACCTAGCAATGTTTTCAAGAGAAAAATGACTACGTTACAAGAAAAATGGACGTACTTAGCACGAAATATGTCTCCTGTACAAAGAAAATGAGTACTTGTATGCTTGTTCACCTCAAGAACTATAAATATAATTTCACTTTGGTTAATTCGGTTAACCATCGTTTTTTGGGTATATACCATAAAAACCAAAATTCAAAACGGTATAGAAAGAACATACCATACCGAAACCAAAAACCATAAAATTATTTTCAGTATGGTTTTTCCATTAGATTTTAATATGCACATAGTGAGCATTTGGTGTACAACGCTGGTTTTCAATTTTCGTTGCTTCTTTGCCGACTTATTGTTCTGCCATTTTTTTTTCTCTCTTTTCCCTTTTTCTCTTTTTTTGACTTTAAAATTCATGATTTTTTAAAAAATATGATTTTTAAATCCATGAACAATTTTCAAAATTACAAACCTTTTCAAACCCACAAACTTGCAGTGAAAATACCAAATAAAATCTATGAAGAATTTTTTTAAGTCAACGGTCAACGGTCATGCAGGTGGTGGAGTAGTGTTCGAGGCCCGCTGCATCGCGCGTGAGAGAACTATACGTAAAAGGGGGGCTAGCCTCGAACAGCGAGTTAGACGCCAGCCTCGCCTCGGGCCGGCCCAGCTCACGGGCAGCCACAACCTCGGCTTTTTTTCTTTCTATTTTTTTCATATTCTTTGTTTTCGCTTTTTACCTTTCCTTTAAATTATGTTTATACTTCCAAATATTCTAAATATATTTATTACAAAAAATATTTCAATACAGTTATTGAAAAAAATTTAGTCTAACATTTGAAAAATGTTAACTGTGCATCAAAAAGAATTCTTATGTATACGACAAAATGTTTACAAAAATATCCAATGTATGTGAACAAAGTTGATCGTGTATTTAGAAAAATATTAACCAAGAATTTGAATTTTTAATCATGTATCAAAAAATGTTAATCATATATTTAAAAAAGTTAAACTAGTGTAAAAAAATGTTTCTGATATATACAAAAATATACAAACATGCATGAAAAAAATAGTCCGCAATTTTTTTCCTAAAATATTAATAATCCATTTAAACAATTTAAAAGGTATACAAAACAATGTTCCTGATGTATACCAAAAATTTACAACGTGCATTATAAGATTGCAATGAAAAAATTTAAATTTTAAAAAATGTTGATCGTGTATACAAAAATGCTAGTCCTATATATAAAAAAATTAAACATGTATAAATAATGTTACTGATATATACCGAAAACATACAATGTGGGTAAAAAATTTATTCATCAAACGTAATTTTCTTAAAATGTTAATCATGTATTTCAAAAAATGTTAAACAGTTTTAACAAAATGTTCTTGATGTATACGTAAAATGTAGAATTGTGTGTGACAAAATGTTAGACATGTGTTGATTAAAAAAGAAAAATAACAGCAACACCATTGCAAAGAGGGGGAAGAATAATATTGTTACCTAGACACCAAGATGAAGACATGTGAAAGCCCCCCACTTAGTTCCGGAGGACCCGAGACGGTGTAGACATCGCCTCCCAAATTCAACACCATTAACTAGGAGATCCACCACTTCGATGCGAGATCATGAGAGAACTTATTTGACACCCATCAGAACCACCGCATGAGACGGAGCCATGGGCAAGAAAAGATCCAACTAAGCCTCCTAGGCTATTGAACTCACAAGAAAACATGTTTTTGGGATTCCCCTCCCTCCTGCCACCGCCAGAGGAGCCATCGCAGGTGAGGGAACTCCGGTGACATCGGAATCCGAGATGTCTGCTTGCTCCTCGCGTTGGATCTCATGTATCGGCCAGGGTTTCACGGGAGGAGGATGTTAAGACCCATAATTATAGTCGAGTAACACAAAGGGGCAGAAACAACTAGGGCAATGCCTTTGTTGGCTGCAAATTGGGCTAGAGAATTTATAGGTGGAATTGAAATATAGAAATAGTGGTGTTTGATGGCCACAAGAATTGAAAAAGAAATTACACAAAATTTCAAATGAGTTAGAATATGATTAAACCAATTTTTTAAACTCTTTTTGGCTGCGGGGTGGAGGGGCGCTAAGATCGCTCATTAATTGTATGCACAGCTGTTATATGTGCAAGAGAAATGTAGCACTAAAATATAGGTATGTGTGCTAAAATCACGGGCATCCCCGTGTCGCAGCGGGACTAACAAAAATTTAGCAAGTCATCCATAAAAAATCAACCACTTACTTTACATGATGGCCCTTTTTCGGAGATTGTTTGGAAGTAAATTTTTAACTATTAAAAAGACCAAATCCATATATTAAGTACCACAGACCCTTATAAAAACGGTTTTACAAAAATTGAAAAATACATCAAAGTTTTTAGGAATGCTGGAGTCTTCTTCCTCCACTAGTAGAAAACAGGGCTTTGGTCCAGGCCGGGCCAGCCCATTAGTCCCGGTTCAGTCACGAACCGGGACCCACGGGGGCATAGGTCCCGGTTCGTGACGCCAGGGGGCCGGCCGGGCCTCGTGGGGCATTGGTCCCGGTTCGTCTAGACCTTTTGGTCCCGGTTCCAGCCACGAACCGGGACCAATGGGCCTCGCTCCTGGCCCACAACCATTGGTCCCGGTTCGTGGATGGAACCGGGACCAAAGGAACCCGGGACCAAAGGGGTTCCTTTAGTCCCGGTTCCAGCCACGAACCGGGACCAATGAGATGCCTATATACACCCCCTCGCCCGCGAGCAGAGCAGTGGAGTGCTCTGTTTTTTGGGCCGGCCGTGGGAGGGCTTTGTGGTGCTCTAGCTCACCTCCTATGCACATGAGGTGTTCGATGAAATGCCCGAGCCACACTTAAGCTTTCTCCTCTCGAAGCTCCTTGTCGAAGCTCCATTTTCCTCGAGAATTGTCTAGATTTGGCGGTCCGTCCTCACCGTCATCGATCGCCCGCGCCGATCTCATCGCTGGCACCACCGTGGTGAGCCTCTTGGTCTTATCTTCTTTGTAAAAGAAAAAAGTTCTTACTTATATGATTAAGATAGATACTTGTGTAATTTTCTTACTTTTATTATTGTTTGTTATTATATAGTGCGATGGTTTTGGTATCCGCCTCCGTCGGCCCTCGTCCTGTCTATGATTCGGATGTGGTATATATTATCTTTTATAACTATTTGGTTCATTTAGTGTTTATGACAATTATGCCGACCAACGTGACATAGATTTTTTTATCTAGGAGGTATGTGAACCGGAAATTCACCGACCCTATTGTCGAGAGGTTAAATTTAGTTGAAGAAGAAAACAATTACTTGAAGGAAAATTTGAAAAAAAAAATGAGGAGGAGAAGATGATATTGGAGTTGCATGTTGCGGATGTCGTCGATGATCACAAGATCAAGATGGATAAAATGCGCTTGAAGATTAGAAAGATAAAAAAATATGCCATTCATACCGAGGCTTGGTATCATTATGCCATTGGATCAATTGTTACCTTAGTTGCGATTATGATCGCATTTGTTGTTGCATTGAAATGTTTTACATAGTTTCAATGTATGGTTTAATTAGATGCTCTGAAGAGCTATATGTTGTTCAATGAGAACTATGTATGTACTTTGGTTTTAATGTGATGATGAATTTTTATTAATTAATTTGGTCACTTCTATATTCATGATGTTCTGTAATGGTTTTTGACACACTTAATTATATATAATGCACGCAGATGAACCGGCATTGGATGTACGGTGACAGACGCACCTCCGAGTACATTAAGGGCGTGCATAATTTTCTCGAAGTGGCTGAGGCAAACAAGCAGAATGGTTTTATGTGTTGTCCATGCCCTATATGTGGGAATACGAAGTCTTACTCTGACTCGAAAACCCTTCACACCCACCTGCTTTATAAGGGTTTCATGCCACACTATAATGTTTGGACCAAGCACGGAGAAAGAGGGGTTATGATGGAAGACAGCGAAGAAGAAGAGGATGATGACAGCTATGTGCCCCCTGAATACGGTGATGCTACAATGGGGTAAGCTGAAGATCAAGAGGAACCAGATGATGTGCCCGATGATGATCTTCGTCGGGTCATTGTTGATGCAAAGAGACAATGCGAAAGTGAAAAGGAGAAGCTGAAGTTCGATCGCATGTTAGAGGATCACAAAAAAGGGTTGTACCCCAATTGCGAAGATGGCAACACAAAGCTCGGTACCACACTGGAGTTGCTGCAGTGGAAGGCAGAGAATGGTGTACCTGACAAAGGATTTGAGAAGCTGCTGAAAATATTGAAAAAGAAGCTTCCAAAGGATAACGAATTGCCCGACAGTACGTACGCAGCAAAGAAGGTTGTATGCCCTCTAGGATTGGAGGTGCAGAAGATACGTGCATGCCCTAATGACTGCATCCTCTACCGCGGTGCGTACGAGGATTTGAACGCATGCTCGGTATGCGGTGCATTGCGGTATAAGATCAGACGAGATGATCCTGGTGATGTTGACGGCGAGCGCCCCAGGAAGAGGGTTCCTGCCAAGGTGATGTGGTATGCTCCTATAATACCATGGTTGAAATGTCTGTTCAGAAACAAAGAGCATGCCAAGTTGATGCGATGGCACAGAGAGGACCGTAAGAAAGACGGGAAGTTGAGAGCACCCGCTGACGGGTCGCAGTGGAGAAAAATCGAGAGAAAGTACTGGGAGGACTTTGCAGGTGACGCAAGGAACGTATGGTTTGGTTTAAGCGCGGATGGCATTAATCCTTTTGGGGAGCAGAGCAGCAATCACAGCACCTGGCCCGTGACTCTATGTATCTATAACCTTCCTCCTTGGTTGTGCATGAAGCGGAAGTTCATTATGATGCCAGTTCTCATCCAAGGCCCAAAGCAACCCGGCAATGACATTGATGTGTACCTAAGGCCATTAGTTGAAGAACTTTTACAGTTGTGGAATGGAAACGGTGTACGTGTGTGGGATGAGCACAAACAACAGGAATTTGACCTGCATGCGTTGCTGTTTGTAACCATCAATGATTGGCCTGCTCTCAGTAACCTTTCAGGACAGACAAACAAGGGATACCACGCATGCACGCACTGTTTAGATGACACCGAAAGTATATACCTGGACAAATGCAGGAAGAATGTGTACCTGGGGCATCATCAATTTCTTCCGACCAACCATCAATGTCGAAAGAAAGGCAATCATTTCAAAGGCGAGGCAGATCACCGGAAGAAGCCCGCCATCGGTACCGGTGATCACATACTTGCTATGGTCAATGATTTATAAGTAATCTTTGGAAAGGGTCCCGGCGGACTATCTGTTTCGAATGACGCTGAGGGACGCGCACCCATGTGGAAGAAGAAATCTATATTTTGGGACCTACCCTACTGGAAAGACCTAGAGGTCCGCTCTTCAATCGACGTGATGCACGTGACGAAGAATCTTTGCGTGAACCTGCTAGGCTTCTTGGGCGTGTATGGGAAGACAAAAGATACACCGGAGGCATGGGAGGACCAGCAACATGTGCACGAAAAAGACGGCATGCCTCCAAAGCAGTATTAAGGTCCTGCCAGCTACGCTCTTACCAAAGAAGAGAAGGAAATCTTCTTTGAATGCCTGCTCAGTATGAAGGTCCCGTCTGGCTTCTCGTCGAATATAAAGGGAATAATAAATATGCCAGAGAAAAAGTTCCAGAACCTAAAGTCTCATGACTGCCACGTGATTATGACGTAACTGCTTCCGGTTGCATTGAGGGGGCTTCTACCGGAAAACGTTAGATTAGCCATTGTGAAGCTATGTTCATTCCTCAATGCAATCTCTCAAAAGGTGATCGATCCAGAAATCATACCAAGGTTAAGGAGTGATGTGGCGCAATGTCTTGTCAGTTTCGAGCTGGTGTTCCCACCATCCTTCTTCAATATCATGACGCACGTCCTAGTTCATCTAGTCGACGAGATTGTCGTTCTGGACCCTGTATTTCTACACAATATGTTCCCCTTTGAGATGTTCATGGGAGTCCTAAAGAAATATGTCCGTAACCGCGCTAGGCCAGAAGGAAGCATCTCCATGGGCTATCAAACAGAGGATGTCATTGGGTTTTGTGTTGACTTCATTCCTGACCTTAAGAAGATTGGTCTCCTTCAATCGCGGTATGAGGGGAGACTGACTGGAAAAGGCATGCTAGGAGGGGACTCAATAATATGTAGGGACGGGCATTCTTGGTCTCAAGCACACTACACAGTTCTGCAGAACTCTACCTTGGTGACCCCGTATGTCGATGAACACAAGAACATTCTGCGCTCCAAACACCCGGAGCAGTGTGACGACTGGATTACATGTGAACACATCAGGACTTTCGGCAGTTGGTTGCAAACACGTCTCAGGGGTGACAACACTGTTTCTGATGAGCTGTACTCATTGGTCAAGGGACCATCTTCGACTGTGTTGACTTACAAAGGGTACGAGATAAATGGGAATACATTTTACACGATCACCCAAGATCAAAAGAGCACCAACCAAAACAGCGGTGTCCGCTTTGATGCAGCAACCAAGAGGGGAAAGCACATATATTATGGTTACATAGTGGACATATGGGAACTTGACTACGGACATGATTTTAAGGTCCCTTTGTTTCAGTGCAAATGGGTCAATCTGTCAGGAGGCGGGGTACAGGTTGACCCACAGTACGGAATGACAACATTGGATCTGAACAATCTTGGGTACACAGACGAACCATTCGTCCTAGCCAATGATGTTGCGCAGGTTTTCTATGTGAAGGACATGTCTACCAAATCGAGAAAAAGAAAAGATAAGGAAGCGAATACATCATACGACGAGCCAAAGCGCCACATAGTTCTTTCAGGAAAAAGAGACATCGTGGGATTGGAGGGCAAGACAGACATGTCTGAAGATTATGAAAAGTTTCATGAAATTCTCCCTTCAAAGTCAAGGCTGACCCAAGCACCCTGTTAAACGATGAAGATTATCCATGGTTACGGCGCAATAAGCAAAGGACACAAGCGAATGCCTTTTGTAACAGATGAGTTTCCGTATGAAACCCTGATACTTCGAAAGAGATTGTCCATTTTGTACACGAAGTGCATCCAGTTTTTGCCGTAACCCTCTCAACTTTTTAGCACATGCTATGTGGGTGAAATGATGATACCATGCCAACTTTCAACCTTTTCAGAGTTCATTTGTAGTGCTTTTCAATTTCAGGGTCATATAGCTCAAAAAAATCAGTAAATGCATGAAAAATAACAAATGAAGTAAGAAAGGGTTGAAGATTGATGATGTGGCTTTGAATGGTGCACTTTGAACACACAAAAAGTCTGGAGTTCAAATAAGTTCAAAAAAATGAAATCCCTTTGTAACAGATGAGTTTTCGTCCGAAACCCTGATACTTCGAAAGAGATTGTCCATTTTGTACACGAAGTGCATCCAGTTTTTGCCGTAACCCTCTCAACTTTTTAGCACATGCTATGTGGGTGAAATGATGATACCATACCAACTTTCAACCTCTTCAGAATTTTTTTGTTTGAAATTTTAATAGCAAACTAAAATAACAAAATCTGTTTTTGATTAAAACAGATATTTCAAATAACCTAAAAATTACCTAATTGAATTTAATGATAAAACACAGTAATATTAAATAGCAAGAAAAACAATCACTCAAAAATCTATTTTTATAGTAAAGTTATTCACAAACTAGTGATTCACACAAATTTCAAAAAATTCAAATTTAAACTATTCAAATTGGAAAACTAATGGCACTAACAGAAAGTTTATAATTTTTATTACCTAAAAGCAAAAAGAATCACTGAAAAACAGTAAATATTTTGCTGTAAGTAGAAACAAAATAAAATAAATAAAGCAAAAAAGAAAACAAAAAATTGGAAAAAAATAAAAAAAAATGCCACCTACTGGGCCACCACGGCCTGAATATGACTAGAAACCCAACCATGGGCCAGGATTCAGGCCCGCAGCAGGCCCAGTAGACCCACAGGCAAGAGCGACAGATTAGGCCCGAAAGTCTGCAGTTGAGAGGAGCTCGAGAGGGTGGGCGCAGCAGCGCTGATAAACCACTCTCGAGCTCTCTCAACTAGCGAGGTGGGACTAAACATCCCACCGCACCGCGCCAGCGCAAGGCCCTTTGGTCCCGGTTGGTAGCACCAACCGGGACGAAAAGGGTGCATTGGTACCGGTTCGTGACACCAACCGGGACCAATGCCCCCCTTTAGTCCCGGTTGGTGCCACCAACCGGGACCAAAGGTCTCTGTTTCCCGCCCTTTGGGCTGCTGAAAACTGACCTTTGTTGGTTCCACGAACCGGGACCAATGCTTCGTCTGTAAGGAGCACTTGTCAAAATTTTCATTCAGTTCATCTTCGATCCCTCCGACGACGCCGCCAGGCTGCCCCTCTGCCCCGCCGTCGCCGTCGTCGGCCCTGCCTCCGACGCCGTCGCCGCGCCGCCCCTGCCTCCGACGCCGTCGCCGCGCCCCTGCCCCGAGCCCTCGTCGCCGCGCACGCCCCTGCCCCCGACGCCGTCGCCGCGCCGCCCCTGCCCCGAGCCCTCGTCGCCGCACCGCCCCGAGCCCGTGCCTCGTCGTCACCGTCGCCGTCGCCGACGTCGTCCCCGAGCCCGCGCGCCCCTGCCCCGCCCCCGAGCGCGCCGGCCGGCCGCGCCCCTGCCCCGGCCAGCCCCCACCGTCGCCGTCGCCCTCTGTATGATGAATTTTTATGCGATTTTTTTATGTGATGATTTTTTTGTTCATATATATAATGTATATATGTATGTGGATATATGTATGTATGGATGTGGCTATGTATGTATGGATATAATGTTCATAGCATTTTTTTGTTCATATATGTTTTTTTTCATATATGTATTAATTTTTTTATTTAGGTTGTTAGTAGATATCGATTTTAGGTTAGTGCATTTTAGGTTAGTTGATTTAGTGCATTTTAGGTTAGTTGTGCTGTTAGTGCATTTTAGGTTAGTAGATTTTAGGTTAGTGGAGAGGAAAAAGGAAAATAAGGAAAAAGAAGAAAAGAGGAAGAAGGAAGAAGAAGAAAAAGAAGGAGAGGAAAAAGGAAAAAGGAAAATAAGAATAAGAAGAGGAAGAAGGAGAAGAAGAAGGAGAAGAAGAGGAGAGGAAGAAGAGGAGAAAAAAATAAGAAGAGGAAGAAGAAGAAAAATAAGAAGAGGAAGAAGAAGAAGAAAAAAAAGAGGAGAAGAAGAAGGAATAGAGGAGAAGAAGAATCTTCGAGGCAGAGGGTGTCAAGGATCGCCGAGCGATCGAGGGTCGGGAACTAGGGTAGAGGGTCGAGGGTCATCGAGGGGTCGAGGGTCGAGAACTAGGGTAGAGGGTCGAGGGTCGCCGAGGGGTCGAGGGTCGAGGGTCGGGAACTAGGGTCGAGGGTCACCGAGGGGTCACCCCAAACCCTAAAAGCGTTGTCGAGGCCACCCCAAACCCTAGAAGCGTTGTCGAGGCCACCCCAAACCCTAGAAGCGTTGTCGAGGCCACCTCAAACCGTAGAAGCGTCGAGGCCACTAATTAATATTCCTTGTTGTGATTAGCTAGCTAGGTCTATGTTTGCCACTAATATATCCATCTCTCATGTTTGTATATTAATTGACATGTTGTAATATTTGCAGAAACTATGGAGCAAAGAGACTTGGAAACAGAACAGTTGTTGGGGGACATAATCCTCGGCGGAGGTGATGTCTTGTCGTATCTCAACGACACCGATGGTCTGGAAGGAGAGGGTGAAGGCTCCGGTGATCGAACAATGGAGGAGGAAGGACATGATCACGATGGCTCCGGTGACCGAATGCCGGTGAAAGAAGGAGATCGTGATGACGGCTCCGGTGACCGAACGGAGGAGGGAGCTGTTGCAAAGTCCGGTGAGGTATATATATTAATTAAGCGTGTGCTGACTTGCTAATTGATGCATTAATTGTTTTGGTATGTACATATATTAACTCTTCTTTCTTCTTTTATAGCCCTCTGGATCGAGCCAAACTTCGGTAACGAGACGTGGCCTGAAGAAAAGGTTGCGCCAGGATGAAAGGTTCACGATCACAGCAATCTCGGACGATGGCCAACCGATTGAACCTAGGCGGACCAAGGATGCATTTTCTGCTCAGTGCGGGGCTATTGTTAGGGACATGATCCCGATCAGCATCCAGCTATGGAATAAGCCTAAGAACGAAGACCCTCAAGTTTCTTATGTCACCGATAGACAGGAAGATGATCTTTGGACCTCGCTGAAGGCAAATTTCACCCTACCGCCAGAGGAGGATCCGGATACGCCAGTTATAGAGTCATTGGTCAAGGCGTGTGCTCTTAAGAAGATGGCAGATCTATTCAGGAGGTGGAAGAATGAGTTGAAATCAACGTTTGTCGACAAATGGAAGATTCCAGAATTCACCGGCCGATTTGAGAAGATAAGAGATCATTGGCCCGCATTTGTGGCCTACAAGACATCGGACAAGAGTAAGAAGATGTCAGAGACAAATAAGATAAATGCTGCAAAGAAGAAGTTTCACCATCGCACGGGGTCAGGTGGCTACCTCAAAGCCCGGCCGCTATGGGACAAAGCTGAGAATGACCTGCTTGCTAAAGAGGTCAAACCAGAGACATTGAGCTAGCCAGACCGTTCAAGGACTTGGTTCTTCGGGGTTGGGGGAACCTTGGACCCTGAAACAGGGAAGTGCGTTTGGACGGACGAGCAACTTGCAATACCCGTCAAGAAGCTTCAGAAGTGTATCGCCGCAGCGCAGCAAGGGACGTTCATTCCCGACAGAGAGAATGACGAGCTGACCAAGGCCCTCGGGAATCCTGAGCACCCTGGACGAACATGAGGCACGCCAGGCTCCGTTGCGTGAAAGGTTGGGTTTCCCGGCGCAGGCGGTTACAAAACCCGGGAGAGGAAGAGGAAACTGGAGCTCACCGAAATGCAGAAGCTGAATGCAAGAGTACAAAAGCTAGAGGAACAAGTTGAGAGCCAGCGAGCTGCCGGAGCTACCCAAGAAGCTACCCCGCCATCTCAGCGGAGAAGCAGCATGGCTTCCACCGAGCCCGTTCAGCAGCCTAACTTCACGACTCCTAGCTACCCCGTGGATGCTATCACGAAGGCTCAACATTGCCAGCTTATGATGCAATGGCAGAACCTCAAAGTCAAGGCGGCTGTCGGCTCTGTTGCACCTCCTCAACCCGACGGAACTTTTCACTGCCGTCCGATTCCACATGGTTATGCTGTTGTGATGGTGGATGAAGTAACAGAGGGATTTGATGAGCTCGAGCTTGACCACCCTACAGGTGAAGGGGAGACTCAGCTGGGTCTTGCTCTGAAGAATCCATGTCTATGGCGGAAGGAGCACATCAAGCTTCCGAACTGGACGCCTCCGCCTCCTCCTCCTCCTCCGGCGAGTCAGGGCACTCCACCTCCTCCTCCTCCGGCGAGTGATCAGGGCACTCCGCCTCCTTCTACGGCTCCTCCGGCGCGTGAGGTCGGCACTCCGCCTCTTCCAGCGCGTCGGAGCAGTCCGCCTCCTCCTCCGCCTTGTCAGCAACATAGGAAGACAGACGCCGCCGCTCCGGCTCCTTCGGCGTGTCGGAGCACTCCGCCTCCTTCTCCGCCGCGTCAGCCACGGCAGAAGAGAGACGTCGCTGCTCCGGCGGCTAGCAGTACAAGCAGAGGCGGGAGGCAATTCAGATACGGTCCATCTCTCAAGCCTCTAGAAAAGTTACCATATGAGAGGACCGACAAGGAAAGCGAGGAAATCTGTGCTGCCGAACTGAGGGACTTTTTTGCAAAGAAACCTCCACCTCCGAAGGATACGATAGATCCGGTGAAAGCGAAGCGCACTATCGATGCCCTGAAGCGACCACCACCGCCTCCGCCGGATGACAACTATCTCCGCGCTCTTAAGAAGACATATGCATATGCGCGCCGGTCGGGAACTACTTCCAGTGATAAAAGGTTAGAAGAACAAAGAAGTGCGAAAAAAATTCCCCAGCTCGGCGAACAGGCGAACCAATCATGCCCCCTGCTCAAGGTGTCTAGCGATATCGTCGCTAATCTGCCTGGGATGGTGCCCGGTACCAATCCTGATGATTACCTGGGTGATGATGTAGTGTTTGATATGTTAGAGGTGGACGAATTCAGATACCAGTAC
Source organism: Thinopyrum elongatum (assembly GCA_011799875.1). Lineage (NCBI taxonomy): Eukaryota > Viridiplantae > Streptophyta > Magnoliopsida > Poales > Poaceae > Thinopyrum > Thinopyrum elongatum. The sequence continues at coordinate 585,681,257 of CM022299.1, forward strand.
GGGAAGCCTCTCATCAAAGATGGAAGTCGTGCTCTAACAATGATGATACGAAAATTCCATAAATGGTACATGGAAACCTGCAGCAACTCTAGGATGGATGCTTTGACGATGAGAATTAAAGAGGAGCACGACTTCGTTGGATCGGATTATATTACTGTTGATTTTGACGAGTTTTTCCAGTTATACAATCAAAAGGCCCTCGACAAATCAATCGTGACTTGCTAGTGTCTGTAAGTACTACTTCTGTAATTAAGTCGCTATATATAGCTCAGCTCTTTCATTGCATGTATATATAATTATCCTCACTATATTATGCAGATTGAAGATCGTCGAATGCAGAAATGCACAAATCTATGACATTGGGTTCATTAACCCAAATGTCATACATGAATGGACGGTTCAAAAGAATGTCGAAGAAACCGAGGCCAACTTGCTACAATCGTTGCTCAAAAATCAAAACAAAGATAAAATACTCTTTCCTTACAACTTCAAGTGAGTGTTACTGTCTTCTGCATATTCGGTTTTCCTTATTACTCAAGGTTATAGTAATGTAACTGATGAGTTATGCATGCGTGCGCAGCTTTCACTTTATTCTGCTAGAGATTAAGCTTGAGCGGGGAGTAGTAACCGTCTTAGACTCGAGACGAAAAGATCCCCAGGAGTATGCAAACATGACTGAAATGCTCCAGAAGTAAGTTCAATCAATCATTATGGCACCAGATCGGCAACTTTGTTCATTTCCTGATATCAAGTAATTATTTTCTTTGTCTGGCAGGGTTTGGAAAGAGTTCACCGCAAGAGCTCCGGGACTGCCGACCGAGCTGCAATTTACACACCCGAAAGTAAGTACTACTACCTAGTTCCGCGCATCTCCCATTGATTCTAGCTAGTTTCATCAATACCATTTAGCATGCTTGCTTATCAGTTTGATTGACCTCTATTTCTCGTAAAGTGCTTGTGGCAGGAAGCCGGGAATGATTTCTGTGGATACTACGTTTGCGAGTTCATCTACAACGCGACGGCCTTTAATAAGCGGGGGTACTCTCAAAAACAATATGATGTGCGTAAGCAAAAATATTCACAATTTTATTTTATTACCATCATTTGTGTTGAGTTTCATTCATACACATGTATTGACCCTCTTCTTCAATTTAGATCTGGCAGCTGCGGGATGAACTCCTACCACAAGATCGCATATGAGCAATTCAAGAGGAATTGGCGGGATTCTTTCTTGACCACGTCATCAATCCAGCCGGAGAATACCATGTGGAAACTGACTTTAGATGTTAGGGATTGTAAGAGATCTTATATTGTATATATGTAGCTAGTAGCGTCGGATAGATATACGAAAACTTGTTGTTCGACCAATCTCTCGGAGAAGGAGAGGTCGATCACTTCTCTCTGTATATGTTCATGACGATCTTGTGTACTTAATGGTTCCTTCATTTGCTTACTAGCTAGCGTGTCGAGTTCTCTCTATACGTATAGTACCTAGCGTCGACCAAGCACGGAGATAAGAGAGGTCACTTATCTCTATTAGCTAGCTAACACAATATATGAAACCCCTAAATTAACCCTCCAAAACCCCCAAACCCTCCCCCCCCTTAAAAAAAAACAAAAACCCCAGCTCCTGAGCTGCTGACGCGTGGATGCTTTTTGGTCCCGGTTGGTGTTACCAACCGGGACTAAAGGCCCTCCTGCCCGGGCTCCCCGCGGCGGCCACGTGGAGCACCTTCTGTCCCGGTTCGTAAGCGAACCGGGACTAAAGGTTTTGGGCTTTAGTCCCGACCCTTTAGTCCCGGTTCCAGAACCGGGACGAATGGGCCTCTGGAACCGGGACAAATGGGCCTTTTTCTACTAGTGCTCCTCCATTATATAGATAGGGCCATGAAGGTCATCAATACAACATGCACGGTCGTTGAGACCTAGGAATATCGTCTTCTTAGGTTAGAGGATGTTCCAGAATAATAAGGTAAGAAACAGGTCAGACATTACATATTGTGGTGTGCAAAGGACCCAACATTACACCAATAATCTCAAAATATAATGTGTATAACTTTAGTTGTACATCAAAATTTGTAAGTTTGACCAAATTGCAGAAAAAAGTCAACACTCATGATACAAAATCAGCATTAGATCAATTGTGAAATATAATTACATAGTGTACTAATGAGGTATTACAAATGATGTCAGTAATTCTATATATTTCGATAAACATGTAAAGTTTGACTTAGGGGAAATTATGCCTTAATATTTTGGAAAAGGAGTATTATCATCTCTTTTGCATTTCCCTTAGCCTCCATTATGAGCAAGATTTGGATACCGAGCGAACAAATCGGATACAGGACGCTAACCACATATCCCAGTACCCCACGAAAAATCGTATTACCGAGCAAAAAATCTCGATTATTTGAATTTGAAAGAAATTTGACTGAATTTTGGATGAATTTTATCTGGATTCAAAGTTCATTTAAAAACTTTGTTCTGTAACCACCCGGTATTATTTTTTGTTACCGTGGTAACCAAAAATCTAGGTGCCCCACAATATATTTTTTTCATCCGAGATCAAAAACCTTGATTATGAGTCACCAAATAGATACAAGTTTCGAAGCATGAACTCTTGTACACGAAGCAAACCAAACTAGTGAAATTTCTCAAGGATAATATTCACAACGAGCAATTTTGTAAATCAGAGATTGAGGGACAGAATAACCAAATAATTATTGGAAAATAGGCAGCGGAAAAGCCTTGCTACCACTTGCAGATCGATCTTTCTGTGCACGAAATATCGACATGAATGAAATAACTAAACAAAAGGAGTGAGGTATATTTCATATATATAACAAAGAATCAAACACTAATAGCATGAAAGGTCCAAGAAAGATCAACTAAATTCTTTAGGGCCTCCAAATTTTTAACCAAGCTCTCCTTGCTATGCAAGCTTGGCGACTCATCGCGTTCCCTGACAGTCTATGTGCGAGGGTTGTGAAGGCTAAATGTTATCCCGGGGTTGATTTGCTAGATACAGCATTTATTCGAAATGCATCTCCGGGATGGCAAGGCATCATGCATGGTTTGGAGTTGTTGAAGAAAGGGGTATATGGTGTATTTGTAACGGCCACAGTGTTCGCACATGGAGGACAATTGGATCCTGAGAGGAAATCTGAAAATTAACATAAACCCAACAAAATCACATATTCGATTGGTGTCACCCATACTTGGAAGGAGGACAAGGTCAAACAATTTTTCATGCCTCAAGATGAACAAGATATCCTTAGTATTCGACTTTCAAACTATGATGAGAAGGACTGCAAGTCTACATTGCTTGGCAACAAAAGAAATGTCTTTTCACTGTGCGAACCGCGTCCAAATTACCTAGATGCAAAGAAACCGGAAACAGTTGGTCCGAGCAACACGAAGATATATGAAATTCCATTTGTACAGTAACCAGAGCATTTTTCAGGTACTTTCGACCGCGATTTATCTCCATATATTAATGATCCCACATCATCTATACAGTAACTGCTCCACCTAAAGGAGCTCACAACCAACTCCTAGAATAAAGAGGAGCTACTATCAAACAGGCGATCTATCTAACAAGGGATGAAGGATTGAAGGATCCGTGTCCGTAACTGAAATCTAGCAAGTGTCCCGAGCACATTTCAACCAATTTACCCTCTTGACTGACAATTAGCATGATGTCATGACGATTACGAGCACGTGAGATCACTAGAAGAACGAAACTAGTAGCCAGAACCCGGAGAAAGAAGATGCAGCTTGCAGCAACCACGTGATGAACGCCAGGATGACCGAAAGCGCGAACTGCCAGCAGGCCAGCCGCGAGTATGCCGCGCAGAAGTTCACGTTTTCACTCAGATAGACCTTTGCTAGCTCAAGATTCCAAGAACTGCTCGAGTAAAAAAATTGATTTCACAGGGTATCTGGACTGCTTGCGAGATGTAACAACTTTGGCTGTGAGAAATGACAGCCATTACTTCTAATAGCAGGAAAAAAGAACCTTGATAAACTATACCGTTGGTTGACCAAAAAGTCATGCAAAGCATATTGCTTGCTAAAATTTCTTGCTCAAATGGACAATTCATCAGCAAAGTTCGATGGAGCGCTTGGCAAACAAATCTCTTTAAGGATACCTTATTCTCATGGAGGGAAGCAGAATAAGAACTTGGCAAATAGAAAAGCATGAGTTGCACTTAACCTGAATTTCTTTTTTCGGAAGAACTACTGATAAAAAATCTGGCTTCAATTGCTTCAGTGCATGCCTTCAGTTAATTCAGACGTAGCTCATGGACAATAGAAGAGACAAATTGAACAACTTACCCAGTCAACCATAACAATGATCAATAGATTATGTCGGGTGTGAAGATCCTTTTTATTCCTTAGAGCAAAGATATCCTTACAAGCAAGGCCCAAACTCCACATAAGCTGCAGGATCAACGCTAGATTCATGTAGCTGAAACAAAGGGAGACAAGATTACACTCGTTAGATGATGTCAACAAATCATACTTGAGTTCATAGTCTCAGTGACATGAACTTGATGTGAAAAATATAAACCAGCACACTTGTTGACACATAAAACCTATCTTTTAACAATTCTAATAAAATATTATCATGGGAGGAAACACTGCAAGTTAAATGAAAAACATATGGCTTCCTTACACATACACTCACAAAAGCACATACACAGAAAACATATCCAATATTCCGGTTCCATTTTTGAACAAGTATGGTGTTTGAGCTTGGAACTAATCCCGGCCCCTCAATATCCCACGTCCGAGTTCCCCATGACTAGATCGCACCAGGTGAAGGTTCGCTCGGAGAAATTACCAGCCAATTTCCAGCAACCACCTTAATTACCAGATCATAAACCCTTCGTAGGGCGGCCTCAACAAAAACATGCATGTTTCTTCACTTATTTTAATCCTCAACCAGTGCATATGCCTAGAGGTTGGGTTGAGTGACATATACTATTTATATACTGGGGATATTAACAAACTATCGATAACCTTTTGGAATATTGAACTTGAATACTAGTAGACGGTAAGAAGAGATTTGGACACTGCTGACAATCAGGATTCCCAATACCACTGGAAAATTAGAATGTTGCAGCTCGCATTTTAAACAAAAACTGCATCTCTAGTCATTCACAGGAAACATGAATAGATGGTAACAGAACAGTCCAGTTCTTGTTATGAAAAAGAACATTCAAGTATAAGTAAACTCCTCAGATTATCGACAACTGAACATAAATATGTACGATGTCGAGTTTGTGGTCCTGCAAACAGGCATGAACTCTAATGGAACAAAATCTACTAATCCCTCTGATCCAAAAACTACGACAATTATTTTGGATCGGAGGGAGTACATAAAACAGTCTTAGAACTCGAATAAGGAAGTCACCTAATGAAGTCTCATTTCCTTTGTTCCAGTGAGGCCATATATTTACTACTAGTTGGGTGGGTGACCAGACAAACAACAGTTACTAATTCTGAGAGCATTGAAGGTAGTCATGGAGATATGTTTCGAAGTTTATCGAATGAGGAAGTTGGTGGAGGCCTCCTAATTCTGCCGTATTTCGTGCGTGCTAAGTCAAATGTAGATAGATACTTGTGTATGCATGATGGACTGGTTAGCAGATATAGTTTACTAAGTTAATCCAAGTGTTCCCCAAAAAAATTGGGCAGTGATTTGTATGTCATGATGCTGAAGGAAAATTTGTAGTATTCGACAACAACACCATCAAGCCTTTTTTGTATGAAGTGGTTCCAACTCTCAAGCACATAATAAGGTTTTTGTTCCTTTTCTTAAAAGAACACGGCGATGACCGTAAGATGCCGTCAATGTCCTTTAAGCCGCAGATGAGTTAGCTTCCTAATTGATTTGTTTTTTCAATGCCGAGGAGATTTAGTAGAACATTCAGAATCTATTGCACACAAAGAAGTAATCACCAGGTTTTCAATTGAGAAAAAAGCATCACCCTGCTTGGAAGGCGTTAAATCTGCCTCATCTAAGTACTCTTAAATAAGGGTCTCTACCTTATTCCCCAAAAATTTCTCTTGAAAGAAAGAGTAAAACTCACCCAACCTAGATGCTACTTGAGTGATGCTCATGAATTTGCAAGAAAACACACGAAGGGGGGAGGAAAGAAGTAGCATTTGCGGGGGAATGAAATTAGTAGTAGAGGGAGGAAAGGGGAGGGAGTACAAGAAGGCGCTGTAGTTGGAGTAGCCGAAGCCGGAGACCATGGCGAAGGTGGAGGCGGCGGCGAAGACGCACTGCGACAGCCGCAGCGCCATGCCGCTCCATGTCCCCGGGCTCCCCACTACGCGCTTCATCCCCTGCTCTGCCTGCCTCGGCTCTGCTCTGCTCGCTGCGGAGAGGTGAGGCGGAGAAGCCGATGGAGTTCCGGCTAGCCGGCCGGGCAGGATCGGTGGCAGTTGCTGTGTGCGCTTAGCTCGTGTAGGATGGAAAGGTGATGGCAATGAGCAGAAGCCGGAGAGGTGGGGTGCCTGGCTTGTGTGAGACGAGATGGGAAAGGTGATGGATGAACAGGAACCAGGATGAGATGGGGTGGTGTACCTCTGCCTCGTGTTCTTTGAGATGCAGATTGTGAAATGCAGAGTGTGAAAAATAAATGAGCATGTGGGTACCTCTGCTAGCTAGCACCTGGAAATTTCGCGGTAGGTTCCTTGCTTGGCCACATCGCTCGAGTATAGGATTCTTTTACTCTTCGTCTCAACCGATACAAAGTTAAAAGATGGAGCTAATTCTTTTACTCATCTGTTGGCAAACGATGGATTCTTTTTTTGTGTGTGAATAGGCAAACGATGGATTCATAGGACTATGATTTTGATTACAGGGAGATCGATGGCTACATGTTCAAAGAGTTCGGTGATCCATCCGATTTTTCAGACATTGATGATGGCAAAGATGCTGAGATGATGGTGGTGATTAGCATCCGGGGAGAAATTGATAAGAAACAAGAGCATGTTCTCAACTTTAAGGGTTCAATAAACGGCATGATAGTTGTTGCCTGAGAAATGATAGGTGGCGCAAAGAGTCTCTACAACAACTACTACTTCAGACCCGGCCCGGTATTCCATCAGGGTTTTTTCGGTGTCACTTGTCATTTGTTCTTGCGTGTAGTGGACGCTGTGAAAAATTATGATCCCTACTTCATGTTGAGAAAGGATTGTTGCGTACAACTATCTATCGCTCTCTTCTATGTAGAAATGCAATGCTGCTCTGAGGATGGTTGCATACGGTAAAGCCGCAGATGATGTTGATGAGTATGTCTGGATGGGGGAGAGCATATGCATTGAGGCAATGGTGAAATTTGTCTACGCCATGGTGAAGGACGGAGTACTTGAGAGAACCAAATGCCGAGGACACAAAGAAGTTACTAGCAATTATAGCAGCAAGAGGTTTTTCAGGTATGCTCGGCTAAGTCGATTGCAGGCATTTTTTGACAATCGAAAAACTGCCCTGACAGGTTTGCACGGGTAGTACCAAGGTCACACCAAAGAGGCCGTCATCATACTTGAAGCAGTGGCATCAAAGGACTTGTGGATTTGGCATGCTTTTTTTGCATGCTGGGTTCTTATAATGACATCGGTGTGTTTTAACGGTCTCTGTTGTTCAGTAGACTTTGTGATGGGAATGTCCCAACTTGCAATTACACCATCAACAGGGATAACTATACCATGTGGTACTACCATGTCGATGATATTGTCATCAGTAGGCGGCGTTTGTGAAGACCATACCCAATCCTTAATGTAACAAACGATGTCTCTTTGCACAAATGCAAGAAGTTGCTAGGAAGGATGCGGAAAAGGCATTTGGAGTGCTTCAAGCTCTTTGAACCATTGTTTTGTGGAGCTGCAATGATGTAGGAACCAAAGATAGTATAGCAGGTGACCTGTTGTGTAATACTTGCATAACATGATTGTGGAGGATGAGGGCGAAAGAGCAGCCCGCACGCATGATTTTGAGAAGTCAGGATTAATGTTCGCCTCCCAGACCAAGATGTAAACATGTTGTGAATTTTCTAGAGGTGCATCGACAAGTTTGAAATACACAGGCGCACGTTCAGCTACACAATGATCTTGTGAGCATATGTGGATCCACACTAGAAATCATTGAATTTTATGTGTGAATTATGCACTTCGAATAAATTTTATGTAGGAACTACGTATTTTTCTCTTCGAATACATTTTATTTGTGTGTTATATTCATTGTGTTGTGTACTTGTATCGTTCTATGATCGATGTATATGTGTTTGCATGAATTTGAGGTTTAAATGGCGTTCTGGTTGCAGGGCGGACATACAAGGAGTGGGCGGCTCCTGTTCGTGGATGTGTCCATGGATATATAGGCATTCATATTTGCCTATTCTGGTTGGACATGCTCTTAGGCATCATACGTTCTTCCCCGCATCCGAAAGTCGGGTTCATCGATGAGCAATATTTTTTATCTCATTCCACCATTGTTTAAACCGAATAATCCTGGAATTTCCAAGAAAATCACTTTGATATCGTTACTAATGACTATATAATGCAAGAAATTGCGGAATCCTTTATGTTTCCGCAGGAAATGGGCCCAAGCATGGAACAATATCATCACATAGAAGGAAACATGAAGTGTGGTGAACAAGAGAAGTTAAGAGGAGGTGCCAAGACACATTCAGAGCAGGGGATGGTGCATGGTACAAGCGCACGTGCTCATGCCAGTAGTCGTACCGCCCGCCGTCGCTACTAGGGCGTCCACCTGAACAACTTTTATAAGGGGGTCATGCCAGAATCTCAACATGAGAGCTATCTTTCGTGAAACGGAGAACTAGAAGCCATCTTCAACCCTAGCCACCATCATTTCAAATCTCATCTCCATAGCCATGGCCACCAAAGAATATCATCACATAGAATAAAATAAAAAGTGTGATGAACAAGGCAAGTCAACAGGAGGCGCCAGGATGAATCCAGAGCAGAAGAGGGAGCATGGTACGAGCGCACACACTTGTAACAATGGTTTTGCCGCGCGCCTCCGGCTCTAGAGTGTCTACCTGAACAACTTCTATAAAGTGCGCCATGCCAAAATATCAACAAGAGAGTCAACATTCACGAAACAGATAACCATAGCCGCCGTCATTTCACATTTCATCTTCATAGCCATCGGCACCTTTATCACCGCAACCATTCTCTCCAAATTAGTCATACTTGTAATCGGTGCATCGCAATCGACGACTATTGCAAGACATATTATCAATCAATCATTCATCTTTATGTCGTCTTTAGTGAGTTCATCTTGCGATTCAATCGCCATGTGTGAGTAATTCGGTAAGGCAATGGGTTGAGGCAAGGTCTTGCAACCCTATGTATTTGTGCACGAGATTGTTGGAAGGACTTTTCGTATTTGATGTTATTTGTATGTGCATGTCGCAACAGAGTTGTCTTTTGTGTTATTCTCGTTCTAAGGCCTACAAATACCCAGGATCTCGTAGGTTGATCAAGGAGGAGGTAAGAAGCGACCAGAGAGAGAAAGGATTAGTACAGCGGCGAAAAGCAATTCCTTAGGGACAAATGAGGTGTAGTCATTAAACGTCCAAAAGCTTTTGTCTAAAGTAATCCTTAATAACCGAGGTAACTCCGCGCGACGGTAAGGGCCATCGGTATGCAGGTCGTGGCCGGTCATGACGTACTTTGTACACATCCCTCACTTCATGCGTTGTGAGCACATTGTAACGGTTGTCTTCCAGGACTATGTTTATTATAAAAATGAGATCTCAAGCACAAGTATAAGATTGTGAGAGTAAGACTTCAATATTATTATTTGTTTTCGAAAAGGTTGTTAAAGGTCCCATTAAAAAACAAGTATTTAATTCGAGAACAATAACTTGTTTGACTCTTTGTCGTTGTGACATCCTCAAAGGGTTCGATACCCAGGGTCTCTCCTTGGTGAAAAGGGTACACGGACATTCTGCTATTAAAACCGGAGCTAAAAGGGCATCAACTAGGGCTGCACTGTGTGATTTTCGTAATTAACGACAATCCCTATGGACTAATGCTTTCATTGAGATGAATTTGGAGAAAATACCCATAGGGAATGCATGCAAAATATTTGATGAATTAAAGGATGATGTCATCAACTCAAGATCTTTCAGTTCAATAATTGAATCAAATATGATCGACATCAGGATCGCTCGCTTCCTTTTTTTCATTGGGTCGCTCTTTTTCCTCGGTTTCTCTTCATGGGTGTGTTGTTCACTGAAAAAACCCTTCTGGATTTTTAAAATTAAAAAAGTTTCACTAATTGAAAAAACATGATTATTTTAAAATATGGTAAATTTGAAAAAAAAAACTCATTAATTTATAAAAAATGAAAAAATGGACTTTGACAGAAATTCATGAATTTGAAGAAAGTTCATAAATTTGAAAAACAAAATAATGGATTTAAAAACTTGTGAATTTGAAAAATGTTCACTAATTTTAAAAAGTTCATAAATTTTACAAAAAATTAATGAATTCAAAAAAGGTAAGGTAATGAAAAAAAGGAAAACCCAGCAAAGCAAGCAAAAACTAGTGAAACACATTCCAAAGAAAAACCAGCCAGAAAAACTGAGAAAACAAAAGGAAAGGAAAGAAGTCTGAAGGAAGCTTCTGAAATTTTCCCGAAAGGTTGTTCTGTTTTGCCGCTATATGGGCCGGCCTGTTTAAGAAGTATGCAACGATCCCCTGTGCGCTTTTACGAAAAAGCAAAGAAAACGTAGAAAATGGTGTTGTAAGCCCGAATAGGAAATCACCTAAAGAGGGAGATCTCCCCATTTTGTGTGGTTGTTGTTCCGGAATGAGATATTAAGCCACTGTTCTAGGGCAACGATATGTCTCGATTATAGCAAGACGTGGTGTGCGCTTGCATCAGACGCCTCCCTAAATGGTCCGGCCCAACGCATGGGAGGCCACAGGCCATAGCCCATAGGCCCCTGCCTCATTTTTTCGTTATTTTTTTTATACTTGCAAATATTTTATAATATATATATATATATATATATATATATATATATATATATATATATATATTATATAATTATTACAACATACCATTAAAAGAATTAACAAAGAATTTGAAAAAAAACTAAATGTGTATAGAGAAAATGTTTCTCATGTATACGATAAATGTATACAAAAAAATTGCATTTTAAATGAAAAATTTATCATTTATTTTAAAAATATTAATCAAGCATTTGAAATCAAATGTTAATTAAGTGTTTGAAAAATGTTAACCAATCGTTTTAAAAATGCTAAATGTGTACGGAAAATGTTTGTTATGTATACGAAAAATATATAAAAAGTACAGTGTGATGGAAAAAATGTTGATCAATATTAAAAAATATTAAACATGTATAAATAATTGTTCCTTGTATACGAGGCATGTACCATGTACATTACATAAAGTAGACATCAAAATAAATATTTTTTAAAACTTAAATCTTATTAGAAAACTTATTTATATTATATATATATATATATATATATATATATATATATGTTCTTGATGTATATAAAAATGTAAATTGTTTGTGAAAACATGTTTATTGCCATCACAAATGTTCACCGTGTATTCACATCTTGTTTTTGAAAATGCGTGAACTTTTTAAAGTTTGATAAAAAAATTAAATTTGATGAACTTTATTCAGATATGATGAATGTTTTTCAAAATTGATGAACTATTTTTCGAATTTGATGAATTTTAAAAATAATTGATGAACTTTTTTCAAAATTAATGAAATTTAAATTTGTGAACTTTCTTCTCAATTTTGTTGAACTTGTTTCAAAATCGATGAACTTTTTTTCAAATTCATAAACTTCGAATTCACAAAAGTTTAGATTTTTTTTTTGTCAAAAGTCATATGTTGACTGATCAATTGGTCAACCGCAACCGGTCAAACTTGAACGATCGACCAGGGAACCCAGTCAAGCGCTTGCCTTCTTTTTGGGCCAGCCCACGAGCGGGGGCGCATGATCGTCAGGGACCTATTCGGCGCCTGGAGCTCCCCGCGCAAAGACTGGGTCAATTTGGTTGACATGCTCAATTTTGTGCCTGGGACAAACCCGCGCCTGGACTGAGCCTGAAACAACATCCTTTTTTGCCTGGCCAGGCTTGACTTTGTTGGAAGTGTTTTGTTCGTAGCCTGGCCTGGTATAACTTCAAGCCAACACTTTGCATATGCTAATACTTCATTAGTATTCTCAGGTTGTTGTCGTACACTTCAGGCATCCTCCAGGCGTACCTTTTCAAATGCCTGGGCCAGGCTAATCACGTGAGAGACATATTCAGCCAGGCTAAGCATACATTCTCGATTAAGTACGGTTTGGAAATTAGATTCTGGGAGGACAAGTGGCTACACATTTTTCACAGTCATGAACATTTTTTGTTACTACACATTTTTAAACTTTTCTGAACTAAAAAACATTTTCATGTTTTTCCTAAAATAAAAAGGATAGAATAGAGGAGGAAAATTGGACCGTGAATGGCTCGGACGTATGTAGTAAAGCGGAAAACAGGTCACATGACGAAACAACAGACGATGTGCGAGTGAGAGAGGCCCAGTGTTAAGCCTTTGTAGAAGTCACTCCCACCTTCTCACACGCTAACAAGTGACATATTGCATGTGCGCCACTTTTGCAATATAGGAGTTTTCTCTTTTTTCGTAGATTCGTCTATTCAAAACGTTTTATCTCTTCAATCGTGCGCCTAAATCCCGAACCGTACCGTTGGATTCCTCACATCGAGATCTTGAAAACTAGATCTCATGTTAATAGGTTCTAATGATTTCAGAAAAATAAACGGATAGTAAAAAATACCGGAAACAAAAAAGAATACAAAAAAGAAAACATAATTTGAAAAGAAGAAGGAGAAAAGCCGAAGTCAGGCTTCACCCTTTTCTCTTTTTTCAGTAAGCAAATCTATACTTCTCGCGGAAGTAAATCTGTTTCTTGTGGAAGCACATAATTTTTCTCTTTTCGAGAAGCACATTGTAAGTGTAAATATGTGCTTCCACAAGAAACAAATCTTTGCTTCTCATGAAAGAACATACTTTTTTTTGTTTTCTACAAATTTGTGCTTCTTATGCATGGAACATAAGTTTTTCCCCGAAAAGCACATCCGTAAAATAAGCAAGAAAAACAAAAACAAAATTTCTCCAAAACCTATAAAAAAAACCAAGCAGAAACCAACAAGCGGAAACCCCCCAAAAAACCCATTTAAATTCTGATTGCGCGTCGTGAAAAAGATAAAAAAAATTCTAAGGGAGCGCCTAGCGCGTGACATGTCGCGGCGGCTGGATGCACCAATTGACAGTCTCCGAGGCCGAATTTAGTTGGTTCCTTCCGCGCTTCCTCTCTACTGTGTGTGTTACACGCCGAACATGAGGTCCCCCATTATAACCTTAGAGCATGTACAGTCAGACTTGGCAAATCTGATTTCTCAAACGCCCGCGGACGCAATCCACAGACAGTGCCCAGTCATGCCTCATACTTGGTGCTATGCATCCGAGTGTCCCGTATTTCATCCTCTAGATCCATACAAACCATGCAAAATAAATCTACGTATTATGCCATGCTAGCTACTATGCTTCGTCGTTGGAGATGTCCACGACGTCGGTGCCGGGCGCACTACTAGGGAAAAGCCTAGCAGTAGCACGGGTTTTAGATGTATCAGTAGCGCGGGACGCTATAGCTAACTTGTAGCAGTAGCGCGTGTTGACCCGCGCTACTGCTATACATGGGTAGCAGTAGCGAGCTTTACCGAAACGCGCTGCTGCTAATAGTTGTAGCGCTTTACAGTAAGCCGCGCTACTGCTAAGTGCGCGCTGCTGCTAACTTTATTCCCCTCGCTACTGCTAGTTTTATTAGTTTTTGAATTTTTTTCTGCATATTTGTTTTGTATTTGTACAGGCTTTATACAATAATCTCTATCATATAATACACATACAAATGTAATCATAGCATACACATACAAATAGTCTCATCAAATCATGTCATCATCATCCAACACAAAGTGGTCTCTCGTCATCATCTCGAAAATAGCGATACAAGTCTCGAATACTTGCAACTACATCGTCATCCATCTAAATTCTAAACAATGATATACACGAGAAGAGCTATCACTATGAGTGAAAGCGGAACTATGCAGTACATGAGGCGGCGGTTATGAGTCCTCTCTCGCGCTAGCGTGAACCTCAAGTAACTAGCTTCTGCTTCTTGTCTGCTTTTGAAGCCTTTATGGCTGGCGCCCGAGACCCGCTCCACTTGCGCCTGACACTCGGGCCACTCGTCGTACACTTCCGGAACCTTCCCTTTGTACACGACATAGCACTGCTTCTTCGCCATCAAGAATCTAGGTACCTGTTAGAGATGCATTTTCATCAAGAGAATGTACAATCATATGCAACAAAATATACTTGAGCAACACGAAAAAGAAAGGGTTAGCAACTAGATGCAACATATAGTAAACATAAATAATCAACGCAGTTTCATCGTACGCAAACTAATTAATTAGAGGTACGCAGGTCATCGTACCCAAACTAACAAAGTAGCGTGATGTCTACTACACAACTTGTTCTTGTAGACTCGTGTTGGGCCTCCAAGCGCAGAGTTTTGTAGGACAGTAGCAAATTTCCCTCAAGTGGATGACCTAAGGTTTATCAATCCGTGGGAGGTGTAGGATGAAGATGGTCTCTTTCAAACAACCCTGCAACCAAATAATAAAAAGTCTCTTGTGTCCCCAACACACCCAATACAATGGCAAATTGTATAGGTGCACTAGTTCGGCGAAGAGATGGTGATAAGAGTGTAATATGGATGGTAGAAATATATTTTTGTAATCTGAAAATAAAAAAAACAGCAAGGTAGCAATTGGTAAAACGGAGCACAAACGGTATTGCAATGCTTAAAAATGAGGCCTAGGGTCCGTACTTTCGCTAGTGCAATCTCTCAACAATGCTAATCTAATTGGATCATATAACCATCCCTCAAAGTGCAATGAAGAATCACTCCAAAGTTCTTATCTAGCGAAGAACATAAGAAGAAATTATTTGTAGGGTACGAAATCACCTCAAAGCTATTCTTTCCGATCAATCTATCCTAGAGTTCGTACTAAAATAACACCAAGCTATTCTTTCCGATCGATCTAACCAAGAGTTCGTACTAAAATAACACCATATGATACACATCAACCAACTCTAATGTCACCTAGATACTCCAATGTCACCGCGAGTATCCATGAGTTAATTATACGATATGCATCAAACAATTTCAGATTCATAATACTCAATCCAACACAAAGAACCTCAAAGAGTGCCCCAAGATTTCTACCGGAGAAACAAAGACAAGAACGTGCATCAACCCCTATGCATAGATTACCCCAATGTCACCTCGGGAATCCGTGAGTTGAGTGCCAAAACATATATCAAGTGAATCAATATGATACCCCATTGTCACCACGGGTATTCATAGCAAGACATACATCAAGTGTTCTCAAATCCATAAAAGTATTCAATCCGATAAAACAAAATCTCAAAGGGAAAACTCAATTCACAACAAGATAGAGAGGGGAAAACACCATATGATCCGACTATATTAACAAAGCCCGTGATACATCAAGATTGTGACATCTCAAGAACACGAGAGAGAGAGAGAGAGATTAAACACATAGCTACTGGTACAAACCCTCAGCCCCGAGGGTGGACTACTCCCTCCTCATCATGGTGGCCGCCGGGACGATGAAGATGGCCACCGGTGATGAATTCCCCCTCCGGTAGGGTGCTGGAACGGGGTCTAGATTGGTTTTTTCATGGCTACAGAGGCTTGCGGCGGCGGAACTTCTGATCTAGGGTTACCCCGAGGGTTTTTGGAATATTTGGGAATTTATAGGGCGAAGAGGGCGGTGCGGGAGGCCACCGAGGTGGGGCGCGCCCTGGTGGGTTGTGCCCCCGTCGGGGCACCCCTCTGGTACTCCCTTGGCCCAACTTGTGTCTTCTGGTCTAGAAAAAATCACCAAAAAGTTTCGCTGCGTTTGGACTCCGTTTGGTATTGATTTTCTGCGAAGTAAAAAACAAGCAAAAAACAGCAACTGGCACTGGGCACTATGTCAATAGGTTAGTTCCAAAAAATAATATAAAGTTGCTATAAGATGATTGTAAAACATCCAAGATTGATAATATAACAGCATGGAACAATAAAAAATTATAGATACATTGGAGACGTATCAACATCCCCAAGCTTAATTCTTGCTCGTCCTCGAGTAGGTAAATGATAAAAACAGAATTTTTGATGTGGAATGCTGCCTAACATGTTCATCACATAATCTTTTCTTTGTAGCATGGACATTTGGACTTTTATATGATTCAAAGCAATAGTCTAGTTTTGATATGAAGATTTCAATACTCAAGCATATCAACAAGCAACCATGTCTTTCAAAATATCAACACTAAAGCAAGTTATCCCTAGCCCATTATGCTCAATCATTGATCCATCCATGAAACACACTCGCATATTAGCTACACCCAATGCTCAAGTACGATCATAGTGCCCCTTAGTTGGTGCTTTATAACAGAAGATGGAGACTCAAATAAAAATTACATAAAGTAAAAAAGAAAGGCCCTTCGCAGAGGGAAGTAGGGATTTGTAGAGGTGCCAGAGCTCAAAGCGAAAAATTAAGAGATAAAACATTTTGGGTGGCATGCCTTTCCTGTCAACGAAAACGATCGAGTAGTTCCCAATACTTTCCACGCTAGATATATCATAGGCGGTTCCCAAACAGAAAATAAAGTTTATTCCTTTTTCCACTATACTTTCACATTTCACGGCTAACCGAATCCACGGGTGCCGTCCATACCAACACTTTCCAAGGAATTTATTATTTGACAACATAAAGTAAATTCATTTTTCATTTCGGGACTGGGCATCCCTAATACCTTTCCCGTACTCTCGTGCAATGACAAGTGAATAAACACTCATCTTGAGAATAACACATCTAGCATGGAAAAATATCAGCCACTCCCTACCATTTCATGAGCGGTACGAGCACACAAAAAAGAAATTTATTTTGAAAATTAGAGATGGCACATACAAATTTGCTTAGAACGGCACGGAAATACCGCATATAGGTAGGTATAGTGGACTCATATGGCAAAACTGGTTTAAGGATTTTGGATGCACAAGTAGTGATCATACTTAGTGCAAATGAAGGCTAGCAAAAGATTGAGAAGCATCCAACCAAGAAACGAAAAATCTCATAAGCGAGCATTAAGCATAACTAACATGGAATAATGCACCACAAGTAGGATATAATTTCATTGCATAACTATTGACTTTTGTGCTTGCATAGAGAATCACAAACCTTAACATCAATATTCTTACTAAAGCATAATTACTCATCAACATGACTCACATATTATATCATCATATCGCAAAACTATTACAAGGAATCAAGTTTATTTTGTCCAATGATCTTCATGAAAGTTTTTATTATATCCCTCTTGAATATCTATCACTTTGGGACTAGTTTAATGTGTTGCTTTTGATAGCTCAAACAAATCTAAGTGAAGAACATGAGCATAAAAAATTTCTTCTCTCAAAATAATATAAGTGAAGCACTAGAGCAAATGACAAACTACTCCAAAAAGATATAAGTGAAGATCATGCGAGTAGATAAGTAAATGGGTAGCTATGTGAGGACTCTCTCTTATTTAAAACTTTCAGATCTAAGTATTTTATTAAAACAGCAAGCAAAACAAAATAAAATGACATTCTAAGAATAGCACACATCATGTGAAGAAGCAAAAACTTAGGCTCAACCGAGGCTAACCGATAGCTGTTGATGAAGAAAGGTGGGATGCCTACCGGGGCATCCCCAAGCTTAGATGCTTGAGACTTCTTGGAATATTAACTTGGGATGCCTTGGGCATCCCCAAGCTTGAGCTCTTGTGTCTTCTTCATTCCTCTCAAATCATGGTTTCCCTAATTCTTCAAAACTTCATCCACACAAAACTCAACAAGAACTCGTGAGATAAGTTAGTACAAATCAATGCAAAACCTTATCATTCTCTACTGTAGCAAATCACTAAAATATTATTCAACATTGCATACTAAATGCCTCTGCATATTTAATACTCCTATCCTCAAATAGGATCATTAAACAAGCAAACATATGCAAACATTGCGAACATAACAGCAATCTGTCTAAACAGGACAGTCTGTAAAGAGAGCAATTGTACTCATACTTCCCTAACTCGAAAAATTCTGAGAATTTACCACACTGTAGAAAATTTATCATATCTTATTGTCCAAAAAGTTTCAACATTTTATCACATTCTGAATTTTCTGGATAATTATTGCAACGGCAATAAACTTTCTGTTTTGAAACAGCAACTCATATATTTGCAAAATAAGCATGGAAAAGGCTATACTTGACCTTTTTATTGAAGTAAAAGATGCAAAACATTATTATAGATAACAGCAAGCAAATCCTAATAAAATAAAATGACTCTCCAGGCAAAACTCATATCATGTGACGAATGAAAATATAGCTCCAAGTGAGGTTACCGATAATGTTGAAGACGAAAGAGAGGATGCCTTCCGGGGCATCCCCAAGCTTAGTTGCTTGGGTATTTCTTGAATATTGCCTTGGGGGTGCCTTGGGCATACCCAAGCTTAGGGTCTTGTCACTCCTTATTCTCCTCATATCGATATCTCACCCAAAACTTGAAAACTTCAATCACACAAAACTTAACGGAACTTCGTGAGATGGGTTAGTATGATAAAGACAAATCATTCACTTTGGTACTGTCAAAGACAAGATTCATAATTGTTCTCACACAATGACTACTGTACTCTACAATTTCCATAATTTATATTAAGCAATATAAGCCATAGAAACTAGAAAACAAGCAAATTATGCATTGAAAACAGAATCTGTCAAAACAGAACAGTACGTAAAGATATGAATTAAGGTCATACTTCTGTAACTCCAGATATTCTGAAAAATTAGGACAACATAGAAATTTGTATACCCATAAACTGTAAAAAAATCAGAATTTTTCCACGTTCAAGTAAAAGACAGGAATTTCTGCACTGGACGCAAAAGTTTCTGTTTTTGCACAGAATCAAGTCAACTATCATCCACACTATCCCAAAAGCTTTACTTGGTACTTTATTGAAACAAAAGCTATAAAACAAGATCACTACAGTATCCTAACCATGTGACACACAAAAACAGTAGGTAAAAGTGTTGGGTTGTCTCCTAACAAGCGCTTTTCTTTAATGCCTTTTAGCTAAGCATGATGATTTCAATGATGCTCGCATAAAAGATAAGAATTGAAACACAAAGATAGCATCATGAAGCATATGACTAGCACATTTAAGTCTAACCCACTTCCTATGCATAGGGATTTTGTGAGAAAAAAAATTATGGGAGCAAGAATCAACTAGCATAGGAAGGTAAAACAAGCATGACATCAAAACTTTCAACATAAAGAGAGGAAACTTGATATTATTGCAATATGTAAAAGCATATGTTTCTCTCTCATAATAATTTTCAGTAGCATCATGAATGAATTCAACAATATAGCTATCACATAAAGCATTTTTTCATGATACATAAGCATAGAAATTTTATTACTCTCCACATAAGCAAATTTATTCTCATGAATAGTAGTGGGAGCAAACTCAACAAAATAGCCATCATGTGATTCTTGATTGGCATAATCATATTGAGCATTAAAATCATGATGACAAGTTTAATGGATATCATTACTCTTTATAGCATACATGTCATCACCATAATCATCATAAATAGGAGGCATGCTTTCATCATAATAAATATTCTCATCAAAACTTGGGGGACTAAAAATATCATCTTCATCAATCATAGCATCCCCAAGCTTGTAGCTTTGCATATCATTAGCATCATGGATATTCAAAGAATTCATACTAACAACATTGCAATCATGCTCACCATTTAAAGATTTTATGCCAAACATTTTATTGAATTCTTCTTCTATCAATTGAGCACAATTTTTCTTTCCATCATTTTCAAGAAAGACATTATAAAGATGAACAATATGAGACCACCTCAATTCCATTTTTTTTATAATTTTCTTTTTATAAACCAAACTAGTGATAAAACAAGAAACTAAAAAATTCAATTGCAAGATCTAAAGATATACCTTCATGCACTCACCTCCCCGGCAACGGCGCCAGAAAAGAGCTTGATGTCTACTACACAACTTGTTCTTGTAGACTCGTGTTGGGCCTCCAAGCGCAGAGTTTTGTAGGACAGTAGCAAATTTCCCTCAAGTGGATGACCTAAGGTTTATCAATCCGTGGGAGGCGTAGGATGAAGATGGTCTCTCTCAAACAACCCTGCAACCAAATAATAAAAAGTCTCTTGTATCCCCAACACACCCAATACGATGGCAAATTGTATAGGTGCACTAGTTTGGCAAAGAGATGGTGATAAGAGTGTAATATGGATGGTAGAAATATATTTTTGTAATCTGAAAATAAAAAAAAACAACAAGGTAGCAATTGGTAAAACGGAGCACAAACGGTATTGCAATGCTTGAAAATGAGGCCTAGGGTCCGTACTTTCGCTAGTGCAATCTCTCAACAATGCTAATCTAATTGGATCATATAACCATCCCTGAAAGTGCGATGAAGAATCACTCCAAAGTTCTTATCTAGCAGAGAAAATAAGAAGAAATTGTTTGTAGGGTACGAAACCACCTCAAAGCTATTCTTTCCGATCAATCTATCCTAGAGTTCGTACTAAAATAACACCAAGCTATTCTTTCCGATCGATCTAACCAAGAGTTCGTACTAAAATAACACCATATGATACACATCAACCAACTCTAATGTCACCTAGATACTCCAATGTCACCGCGAGTATCCATGAGTTGATTATACGATAGGCATCAAACAATTTCAGATTCATAATACTCAATCCAACACAAAGAACCTCAAAGAGTGCCCCAAGATTTCTATCGGAGAAACAAAGACAAGAACGTGCATCAACCCCTATGCATAGATTACCCCAATGTCACCTCGAGAATCCGCGAGTTGAGTGCCAAAACATATATCAAGTGAATCAATATGATACCCCATTGTCACCACGGGTATTCATAGCAAGACATACATCAAGTGTTCTCAAATCCATAAAAGTATTCAATCCGATAAAACGAAATCTCAAAGGGAAAACTCAATTCACAACAAGATAGAGAGGGGAAAACACCATATGATCCGACTATATTAACAAAGCCCGCGATACATCAAGATTGTGACATCTCAAGAACACGAGAGAGAGAGAGAGAGAGATTAAACACATAGCTACTGGTACAAACCCTCACCCCGAGGGTGGACTACTCCCTCCTCATCATGGTGGCCGTCGGGATGATGAAGATGGCCACCGGTGATGATTTCCCCCTCCGGCAGGGTGCCGGAACAGGGTCTAGATTGGTTTTTCGTGGCTACAGAGGCTTGTGGCGGCGGAACTTCTGATCTAGGGTTACCCTGAGGGTTTTTGGAATATTTGGGAATTTATAGGGCGAAGAGGGCGGTGCGGGAGGCCATCGAGGTGGGCACAACCCACCAGGGCGCGCCTAGGCCCCCAGGCGCGCCCAGGTGGGTTGTGCCCCCCTCGGGGCACCCCTCTGGTACTCCCTTGGCCCAAGTTGTGTCTTCTGGTCCAGAAAAAATCACCAAAAAGTTTCGCTGCGTTTGGACTCCATTTGGTATTGATTTTCTGCGAAGTAAAAAACAAGCAAAAAACAGCAACTGTCACTGGGCACTATGTCAATAGGTTAGTCCCAAAAAATAATATAAAGTTGCTATAAAATGATTGTAAAACATCCAAGATTGATAATATAACAGCATGGAACAATAAAAAATTATAGATACGTTGGAGACGTATCATAGTGTTACGCAAGTTCGGCAGGGACCGTGGACATCACAAAGTTTCATCGCTACAGAAAGTATACAAGTTCAACCGACACATATCATCATCATCGGCATCGTAAATCACTAGAACTTCCATCCTTCCGTATCATCGAGGATGCACCCTAGCTTCTTGAACGGCTTGAGGTCCTGATGTTGCATGCCTATGCGAATTCGGACGTCAGCTCGCGATATAGGGCCGTGGTGGAACATCCCCTTCTCTTCGACGACTTCTTTCATGATGATCGTCGCAATGTCCCTCTGGATGCGAAAAAAGTCATCTCTAAGTATATAATCTGCTTCTCCTTGAGATTCTACCCACTTGCGGATATGATCATCGTTTCTGGTTGTCATGCGAAGCTTTTGGTGATCCCTTCTAAACTCCATCATGAGATGGAGGAGGTAGAATCCATCGTTCCTGCTTGGTTTTGGAACATGGATGCAGCAGAAGTTAGTTTTATGCGAGAAACCCGTCTTGCGGTTCCTTTGTTTCCTGATCTGTAGGTGGCCACCCCTCAAGCTGAAGCCTTGAAGAGCATCATCTAGAATATTCATTACGTGGGTGTAGTGTCCTTCTTCTCGTAGTTTCTGGTAGGGTCGACATACACGGCGTGGGAGACTCGCGGGTAAAGAACGATAAGCATGGCGCGCCCGTTGCTGGGGGGGGGGGGAACACCTCAAATTATTCTCCATATGAGCGAGAAGGAATGATTGAAATGTACAAAAGGGTTGTCCGGCATTGACTTACATTGGATGATAAGGCAGGAGGACAATTTCCTGGTCCTTATTCTGTACCATGAAGTTTCCAAGGTACTCCCTAGCAGTTTTACGCTCAAAGTCACCGAGACTCAAGAAGGACTCGTGCATGTAGTATGGATCCGCCACACAGATTTGCGAGACTTCTTCTCTCTTCATGACGGAGCTCATATGTAGCGCAAAAAGGCGGACGACTGTAAAATCGAGCTGCCTTGTCAGAAACATCTCGAAGATATGCTCAAAACGCAGGAAGAACACCTCTGCGGGCCATGTGTCGATGTAGCACTTCCCCTCAGGCACACGAGCCACGTATGTCGGATATCCTGGATCCTTCGAGGCTAGTAGGCTTTTCTCAGTCGACAGTACATGGTCATGCAGTCTCCTGAGATCCCCTGATATTGCCTCCAGCAGTTTCGGCGGTAGCATCGGCTCGCCCGTGACATGGAACATGGCCGCACCTTTGACGGGTACACACTCTTCAAAATTAGTCGTCTGGCTGTTATGTGCTCTGGCTTGTTTGTAGGCAGCAGAGCCCTTCTTCGCCGGTCTCCTCCTCCCCTTTTTCTTGGGTTGACCTTCTAGACCCTTCCTTAACCCCTGCCCCAGTGTTATCGGGCTAAGCACTGTACGACCCTCGGCTAGTTGAGCCTGTGTTGAGGCGGCATCTTCAGGCGTGTCCTGTGAGGATTGCATGAAGAGAGACTTCTTGCAATCAACCCTGCTAGGATGTTCCTGCCCGGGCAGATCCTCCATCTCCTCATCAGCATGTTGATAGCCCGAGTCGTCATATGGCTGACTTATCAGTTCTAAGTCATCGTCATAGGCGCCTGTATTGAGGAACCGAAGAGGGTCATCCTCGTCCATCTCATCATCCATTCTTTGTTCTACGGGGGCGATTACATCAGCCACTATTGGACCCCCTTCCTCGCGTCGTCCGCCGCTCTCACCTAGCACTACAGGCGCTGGTAATTGCCTAGGCGGGGTGGTGGTGTTCATACCTGCTTGCTGATGTGTGGTTATTGGTGTACTCTCGGCCGGCTCCAGATGAAGAAGATTCTTCGGCCATAGCAGCACCCAACCCTTGCAGTTTCCAAGCCGCGGCGGGGTCTCGTCGTCCTCTCCCCCTAGCCATACTGGAGGAGGCAAATCCTCGTGCCCCGATTTCACACTCGACAAGGTAACCCTGAAGTGCCCACCGGGCATCGGCTGGCCGTGGAACGTGAGTTCCAAGGGCTTCGTTATCATCGCCTTTCCCATGTCCACCTTCTGGCCTTTGATCAAGTAGAGTATGGTGCACGGGGTTTCGTCGGCCTGCAAAGACATGCCCTGCGGCGTAAAACATCCGAAAGGCAACGAAAACGGAATATTCAAGATATATGTTGGTGCGACATGTAATTACCGTGAGGGCGTCGAGCTCAGCCAAAGACGAAGGCCCGCCTAGCGCGCCAGAGACTGAGGACGGGCTGCTATGAGCGGGTGCGGGAGCAGGTGCGGTTGCGTGAGCAGGTGATGGTGCGGTTGTGTTGTTCACCGAGTTGCTCCCGACGAAGCTGGGCATGGGCAAATCATCTACCGTCTTGTCTGGATTTTCCTTCCTCCAGTTGATGATAGCCGGGATCAAGTTAGTAGTGAAATCATTTCTACAGGCATCTACAGCTGCAGCGACTGCCTGCTGTAGCAACTCATTTTTCTCCTCGGCTGCTTTGTTCGTGTCCTCAGCTGCTTTTTTCTCGAACGCAAGCTTCACCTTCTCGTCAATGTCCGCCTGACTGAACTCCTTTTTCTGCTTCTTGGCCTCCGGGCCCTCATTGTAAAAGACCTTCCATGTGGCGCCGTCTCCGGTGCCGTGCACACGTCCATATTGCGGCCACTGGTCCAAAGGGAGTCCCTTAAGTTCGTTCAAGGCCCGGTTGAGAGGGGTGTCCCACTTGGGCCTCATCGACGAAGACTGGCTTTCGACTGCAAGCTTGTGTTGCTTGTCCTGCAGAAGGAACGTGAACCATTTACGAATGTGTAGTCGACTTGATCAGAAGCTAAATGTAAGGTGGTAAAAGAATAATTACCAGTATTCTAATCAATTTCCTCGTGATCGGATCTGTGTAAAAAACCTTCTTTTCCTTGTCCCACTTGTAGCGGGCCCTGATGAAGTCACGCTCCAAGGGGTTGGTGAACTTCACGAAGGGGTCTGGGAGACCCGCGGCTTCACGTTCCGCTTCCTCCTTATCCCATATGGGCCTTTTGCCAAGGTAGACACGGCTTCCGAGGCGTTGGTTCCCCGTGTTCCTTTGTTGAAGGCTCTTGAATTTCGCAGCCTTAGCCTTGGCTGCCTCGGTAGCGCAACTGTCCTTGAACTTTGGGAACTCCTCTTCCGTAAGTGTCAGATTTTCCTCCCGAACCTTGGACAGGGGTTCCTCAGACTCAATATCTCGTTTCACCCTCCCTTTCCAGGAAGCCAAATCATTGCTGAACATGCCCATGGCGTGATTGTTAATCTTTTTCATCTTCGGATCATCCCACGGGTGTTCTATGTCATCATCCCGGTCGGGGAACTTGAATCTCTTGTGTAGCTTCGTCAGGAGCAACTGCTTCAAATGTTCTTTACCCCTTAAGTCATCGTCGTTGATGCTCGCGCATTCCCATAGGATGCATCCGACTTGGTTCCCGTAGCACTTGCGAGGTTCTTCCGGCTCTATTGGCTCAAACTTGCCAGGGGGCATCTTTGTGATCACCAGTCGTCCGATGCCGAGTTTTTTAAGTTTTCGTATCCTCTGCTTCTTCTTTTCGGTAGTGGCTTTGGCGCCGGTACCTTCCCCACCGGTCTCGGCACCGCCATCGGTGCCGGCACCGTCGATGTCGATGTCGGCGTCAGTACCATCATCGAGGCCGCCCTGCAAACCTTGATAGTGCTTAGCAGACAAAAAGTCGAGGTACTGTTGTTCACCCTCATAATCCATCTCGTCTGCATCATGGTCAGAAGGCCCGGTTTCTTCGTTGTTCGACATGTTTCCTACGATTAAGTCTCCTTGTTTAATTCTTAAACTATAATAAAAATGAGTAATGACATAAAAAAAGGTCTATGGTTTGCCGGAATGCCGTTTCCCAGCAAATTCCGGCACTCAATATCCCTACTTTCTAGCACAAGTCATGCCAAAATTCACGGGAAATTTCGGCATGACCTTTGCTAAAAAGTGGACATATCGAGCGCCTGAAATTCACCGGAACGGAAATGAATCAACATTCCGGCGAAGCATAGGCCACTCGGATCATTTACCCTGCACATAACCATCATTTTCCTAACATCACATGTCCGAAATATCACATGTCCAATTTCCAAACATCACATGTCCAAATCACATGCCCACATATCAGAGGTCCACTTCAAATTTGCATATAACAACAAGAAAAATATAGAACTTGAAGAAAATGCAAGAAGTCCTTTTTCTTCACAATATTTGAAACTAAATTCAGCCGACCTAAATTTCTGTCCTAATTTGAAACCTAGCTAAATTTCTATCCTAATTTGAAAACCTAGGGTTCATACTAATTAACTAGGTTCATACTACCTAATTTGTCCTAGGGTTCATACTAATTCACCTAGGGTTAATCAATTATATTTTATATTTAAATAGCAACAATTGCTTTAACTAAAAAAAATACCTAGAATTCTGTTAACTACACCTAAAACACCTAAAATACCTAGAATTCATTTAACCCATACTAATTCTGTTTTTTTAACTAGGGTTCATACCAACTAATTAACTATAGGGTTCATACTAGCTATTTCATCAACACATTTTCTGAAATTTGAATTCACAATTTTCTGAATTTTTAATTCACAACATCATTTTCTGAATTTTGAATTCACAAAAGCTACTATTTTTCAATTGTCAATTAAACCTAGCTATTTCATGAACCCTAGAACCTAACTACAAAACCTAACTACATGAACCCTAGAACCCTTAGGAGGGGCGGAGGACTTACAAGGGGCTAGGGGAGACGTCGGCAGCGAGGTGGAGCTCGGGGGAGATGCCGGCGGCGAGGTGGAGCTTGGGGGAGACGGGTGCGGGTGGAGGAGTGGGCGCCAATGACACGTGCGGCGACGGACGGGGCGCGGGCGGCGACAGAGGGCGCAGGGCGCGCGGAGGGCGACAGAGGGCGACGGCAGGTGACGGCGGCATCAGAGGAGAGGGATCGAATGGGGAATGGGATGGAGGAAAGAAGTAGAGGAGGAAGCCCGCGCGGGGGTTATGTCAAGATAGCAGTAGCGCATTTCTAAAAAACGCGCTATAACTAAGGTAGCTATAGCACGTTTTGGAAAAAGCGCTACTGCTACCTAACGTAGCTATAGCGCGTTTCCAAAAACGCGCTACTGCTATCACCAGTAGCTATAGCGCTTTTTCTTCAACCAGAGCTACTGCTCTTCCTTTCTTTTCCTGTTTGTTTCTTCTATTTTTTTTCCTTTATTTTCTTTTCTTCTTTTTCTTTTCCTTTATTCTCTTTTTCTTTTTTTTTCTTCTTTTTCTTTTCTTTTCCTTTTTTCCGAGAGAAGGGACGAAGGGAAGGTGATACAATGTATATAACTAAGACGATATATATTGCATCATTTGACGGTTAAGTGTGCATACCAAATAGGAACATATATATTACATCATTTGACCCATGCATAACGGTTAAGTGTGTACACAAAATAGAAACATATATATTACATCATTTGACCGATAACGGTTTCTCAGCGTCGACGTTTTCGTTTTTGAGTGAGCTTCTTTCCCTTCTTGTTCGTTGACGAATAATTGAGCCCCTCATTGTGACTTTTCCTTTTCTATGGAGTACGATCTTTCTTAGGAAATGTAGTATTGATTCTTCTTTTGACGTATACTTCATTATCATCGTCATCTTCCCTCATCGGGTTGCCGTACTGGTCGTAGTCTTCCTGGTTGGCGACTCCATCCATTCCAATGATGGTCCTTTTGCCTCTCCTCACGACAACACGGCTGGGATTGCTCGGGTCGGTTATGAAGAAGCATTGTGTCACGTGCTTAGCGTATACCCATGGCTCGTTTTTTGCGATGGCGTTCACGGTAGCGCTCTTGGCGTTGGGTATAGTCATGGTAGTGAAATACCGGTTTTCTTTTTCGACATTCTTAGCCCATCTGACACGGAACATCGTCACGTTGTGCAGTCTAGAGTAGTCAAGCTCCCAGATCTCCTCGACCCTTCCGTAAAATCTCTCAGTTGCGCCGTTGTCGCTGCCGGTCATGCATTCCATCATCACCCCTGAGTTCTGAAAATCACTGTTCATATATTTGGCCTCCGTGTAGAACGTGTATCCATTGATATCGTATGCCTGATAGGTCGCGAGGTTGGCCGAGGGGCTATGCGCTAAGGCGTATATGAGCAATCCATCCTTAGAGCCCTCTTCCAGGGGATTACCAAGAATATGCTCTTTGAACCAATGCAAGAAAGTGGAGTTGTGCTCTCTAGTAACTTCGGTGTCCGTCCTGCATAGCCCTCGGTCACAATACTTCTTTGTGATGGTTTCTTTGTGCAGTGTCACGAAAGGATCTACCTCGTCTAGGTGTTGTAGCACTACTAAGTTTGCTCTGTCAAAGTCGTTGCACCAATCCGAGTAGGCCACATGCAGTTCCCTGCGACCGTTGGAGTGACCTTCTCCTTCGAGCCTCCCAAGGTGCTTCTTAACGGGCAAACCAACACCAGGCCGGTCTCCGCCATATAGATAATTCTCGTAGAAAGAGATGCACTCTTGTGTCAGATAGCCCTGGACGATGCTTCCATCCGGACGGGACATGTTACGAACGAATCCTTTGATGGCCCCATTCATCCTCTCGAACGGCATCATGTTGTGCAGGAATGACGGCCCCAGGTCTATTATGTCGTCCATAATATGGACACACAGATACACCATGACGTCAAAGAACGCGGGCGGGAAGTACATCTCAAGCTCATTTAGTATCACAACGATCTCTTCCAGTAGCCTTCGGAGCTGCTTCACACTGATCGACTTTCGAGAGATGACGTCGAAAAAGTCGTAGAGACCAATAAGCGTGTCACGGACGTGCTTGTCCATTATCCCTCTAAGGGCAACAGGTAGTATCTGCGTCATCATCACATGACAGTCATGGGACTTCATCCCGCTGAACTTTTTCTTCTTCATGTCTAGAAATCTGCTTATCTTCCCACAGTAACCAGAACTAACTTTGATTCCGGTAAGGCACTTGAAGAATTGATCGATCTCAGCCGGACTTAAGGTGAAGCAAGAAGGGGGGCAATAATCCTGTTCCTTCACTTTTTTGCCCTTCTTCTCCCGCGCCTCCGTCTCCGTCTCTGTCTCCTCTGACTTTTTACGGGGCGGCATGTGCAGATCTGCCCTGATATTCAAATCTTGCAAGTCTCTTCTTGCCTTCGGCCCATCCTTGGTCTTATCCGGCATGTTCATCAGTGTCGCAAGCAAGCTCTCAAGGACATTCTTACAGATATGCATTTGATCAAGGCAATGAGGCATGTCGAGTTTGTGCCAGTACTCCAAGTCCCAGAAAACAGACCTCGTCTTCCATACCTTCAGCAGCGGCTCCGGCACCTTTTTCATTGTCTTTCCTGGCGCGGGGCACTGTTCCCAGTTTTTCAACAGCTCATCGATTTTGGCGCCGCTCCGCTTACGTGGAGGTCCTCGATGCTCAGCCTCACCATTGAATAGATCTCCACGGTTTCTCCATGGGCCGTCCTTCTCGAGCCATCTTCGATGCCCCATGTACACGATTTTCCAAGACCCGCCATCTTTCGTTGACGTTAGCTGCTGAGACGTCGTATCATCCATGCACCACATGCATCCGCAATATCTATGGCACACCTGGCCTGCGACATATCCGTAACCGAGATAATCGTGCACCGTCGTGATCAGCGCGGCTCTCATATAGAAATACTCGCCTTTGCTGGCGTCCCATGTCTTGGCCGGTGTTTTCCATAACGTGTCTAACTCCTCTTGAAGTAGCCCCAGATACAGATTAATATTATTTCCCGGTTGTTTCGGCCCTTGAATCAGCATGCTCATGTGTATGTACTTCGACTTCATGCACAACCAGGGGGGATGTTGTACATCCATACAAACACGGGCCATGTGCTATGGTTGGTGTTCTGGTTGCCAAACGGATTCATGCCATCGGTACACGCGCCAAGCACGATGTTCCTTGCATCACATGCGAAATATCGATATTCGTCGTTGAACGCTCTCCACTGGCTTCCATCCACGAGGTGTCTCAGCTTCGGATCATCTCCATCGTCGGGCTTTGTCCTCTCCGCGTGCCAACGCATGAGATTTGCTTCCTTAAAGGGATATACAAAATAACGTTGCAGACGGGGAGTGATCGATAAGTACCATACAACTTTCTGGGGAGATTTCTTCCCGGCCTTCTTGTATCGAGAAGCATTGCACACCGGACAGCTGGTTTTTTCCACGTGCTCCTTCCGATAAATTATGCAATCGTTGATGCATGCATGGTATCTAACGTGCGGCAGATCAAGAGGGCACACGATCTTCTTGGCCTCATCCACACTAGTAGGACATAGATTCCCCGCGGGAAGAACATCCTTTAGGTACTTGAGAAGCTCATCGAGGCTAGTGTCGGTCCATTTGTTTTTAGCCTTCGTCTTCAGAAGTTCGAGCGTGAAACTCAAGAGGGTCACCTCGGGATCGCAACCATCATACAATGGAGTGTTCGAGTCTACCACCAGTTGCCGCAGCTTGGCCTCCTCTCTAGAAGCAGCTCTGTCAGTACTCGTCTCCTTGCGAAGCAGTTCTCGAACATGAGGGTCTCGCACGATTGAACTTAGTACCGACGAAGTCTGCGGCGTGGAGTCCACGTTTTCTCTGCCGCCATGTCCGACCTCTTCTCCGCCGCCATGTCCGGCCTCTTCCCCGCTGCCATGTCCGGCCTCTTATCCGCCGCCATTATCGGTCATCTCTTCGTCTTGCCCCGTGTCGTCATTGCCTGCCCCGTCGGCGTCCTCATCATCATCTTCAATTATCCACCGAGTATAGCCATCCATGAAACCAGTCATGAGCAGGTGCGCCATCACACGACCATCCTCATAGGGGTCGAGCCAAACTCCTCCTTTGCATCTTCGACAGGGACATATAATCTCTGTCCGGTTATTTTCATTCATGTCCTGCACCGCCGACCGCAATGACCTTTCCACCATCGTTCCACTGACCATCATGAACGCCTGCACGGTAATAATAAACAAATTGATTATAAAAATGCATGCATGCATCAAAGTCATACAAAAATTCGGCATGACCTTCCCTAAAAATAGGACATATAGAGTTTGCCCGAAATTCGCCGAAATGGAAATAAATCGACATTTCGGCAAAACATAGGCAACTCAAGCACAATTCGGCGGCAACTCATGACACACACACAATTTCCATCATATCGCCCGATTATGTCATATCACACACATACACATATTTCCATTCTTGCAAAAGCACAAATTTTTAATCACCTATCTCGAGATCGAGCACGGTGATGATGATGTCGATCGGTGTCGCACACACCTATGGAATGATCAAAAGTGGACAAAACTTACTTCTTGACATGGCTAGATCTAGTTAGGGAGGTACATAGGTCACTTCACTAAATGCTAGATCTAACTAGCTAGTTTGGGAAGGAGATGAGTTCAACTAGTGGAGGGGGAAGGAAAAAGAGAAAGGAGATGCATTAATGGAGGTGGTGTAGTTAGCTAGGAGCAATAAAGAGAGAGAAAGAGGGGTAGAAGAAGGAGAGTAATGGGGGGAGAAATAGTGAGGAAGAAGCAAAATGAGGGAGAGAGGAGGTGGGAGCTATGGGAAAGTGAAGGAAGAGAGGATGGGGGAGGGGGAGAAAAAGGTGGTGGCTGAGGTTTAGCAGTAGCGCGGGGGAGTAAAACGCGCTGCTGCTAAGAAGATAGCAGTAGCGCGCCCTTGGGAGAGGGGCTACTGCTAAGTGGGGCCCGCCATGTGGCCATGTTCAAACTTAGCCGTAGCGCCCTACCCAAAAAGCGTGCTACTACTATTCAGTTAGCAGTAACGCGGTTATCTGAGGCGCGCTACTACTAAACCTAGCCTGCCGGCAATGGTGGGGCAATTTTATTAGTAGCGCTTTTTTCACTGCCGCGCTACTGCTAAGTCGATAGCAGTAGCGCCTGTTCTTGACACGCGCTACGGCTAAGTAGCAGTAGCGCCTCTTTTTATCCAGCGCTACTGCTAAGGTTCTGTGTATAAGGTTTTCCCTAGTAGTGGCGCCGGGTAGATGGGTGCGTAGGAGGGCTTCGGCTCCTCCTCCTCCTCCTCATCCATATACACGAGCATCTCGTCGACTTCTGCGGCGTGCTCCGCCTCCGCCTCCTGCCAACGACGGCGTTTGGCCTCCGCCTCCAATTCCGACCAGAGGGAATCAAGGATCGCCTGCAGATCTGCGTCCCCACATCCTCCTCTTCCTCCTCCTCGTCAAGCTCCTCCTCCTCCACCTCCACCTCCAAGTCCTCCTCCGGATCCACCGCGTCCGAAGTTAGCCCCACGGCGATCCGGGCTTCGCGCCTTGCCCGGATCTGCTCAAGGATCTGCACCCGGCGCTCCAGCGTTATATATGGGTATCTCCCAGCCCGACGACGTGGTGGCATGGCTACTAGTGGTGGTGGACGGAGATTGAAAAGTGCAGCGGCGGCGGACGGGAGGGGAAAATGTGGACGGGTAGGGTTTCGGTGCCGGCGGTCGGCTTAAATAGCCGGGCTAGGGCACTACGCGGCCCCGCCGGAATGGCGCCATCGGTTTGATGGAGGAGACGAGTATCATACCACCGGTTTTCGGAGTGTTGTCCTATGAGGCCCAACCACCAGTCCGACGTGGAGGACACGCCCGGGCTCCTCTATCTCCGCTCCAGATTTGAGCTGGATACGAGGGGTGCCGGTAAGCCTGGGTGTTTCATTTTTTTTATGACTGGTCACTGCTCAGATCCGTTCGGACGTTTGAGGTGGGTTTGAGGTGTCCGAATATAGATGCTCTTAAAATCGAACGCGGTCCGTCCGTCCGCTAAAAACATCAAATAATGCGGCCCGGTCCATGGTGCGAGCGGCACGGTGCACTTGACGCCGACACGCCGTCCCTGTAAGTCCGACGAGGAGCACGCGAGGGCCTGCCGACGCAGGGATTACACGTTCGAGCAGCCGATCGAGGCCGAGCGCTGTGCACGCGCGCGCCCTCTCTCCCTCGCTCCTAAGTCTTGACCGGTCGCGTCACATCACACACCTTTCCGTCGCATGACACAAAGGAGGGAGAGAAAAGAGGCGCCCAAGACGACACGCACGTCGTTTTCTTCTCGGCCAACCAAAAAAGATTCAGCACTGGCAGCAGTCTACCAGCACCCACCACAATGTCGTACTACTACGTGGGCGGTGACCACCGAGCGGGCCAAGAGGAAATCTTGGCACGGCCTGGCCGTCGGTTGGGTTGGGTTGGGTTGGGTTGGAGGACGCACGCACGAAGCGGACGAGACCTCAACCACCGCGCACCCGCACCGCGAGGGGAGCAAAACAACAAACTCGACGGAGAAGAGCCGGCGACTTTGGGAGTAGCTTGGAAGGGAACCAACCAACCTGACGGAGCATGCAAAATGGGTTAAAGAATTATATCATGAACCGCCCTTTTCAGTTGAGATATGTGAATAGATACATCCGTAAGTAGACAAATCTAAGACAAGAATTTTAGGACGAAGGAAGTATGATTAGTGTGCACAGTATGATGATGATTAAAGAAAAAACCGGATCAGGAGCTTCTTTCGTTGAATCACCGGCAGGAATTGTTGCAGCCATATTAATTGTTCAAGGCAGCCAACTCGCTATCTAGTGGTACTACTGACTACATTGGCTATCGAAGCTTTGCTTTCCGCAATAATTGATGGGAATCAGACCAGCGGTTTGGTGCGTATTAGTACATAGTATGTGATAGCCAAATACTAGTACACTGTACACATGCATAAACGTATACTACGTTCGTGCATCCCCACCACAACACACACTACGTACGGCATGGCGTCTATTTTATTTTATTTTCTTTTCAAACGCACAGATATCTTAGACTATCATCATAGCAATCAGAAAGGCGATCGTCCACCAAATCGTCAGCCTTTGCGGAAAGATTGGCTTCACAAATCAGCCAACTTTGTATTGCACCCATGATGATTCTCATCATGTGACATGTGTGAGTCATTTGCATTTGCATCATTGTATTAGAAAATTTTCTTTGAGGACCTTCTTCTCTTCTCTTCCACCGCTCCGCTTTGCTAAACAAAAATGAAACCCAAATGGTAACGCCCACACGTGTGGCACAATTCAACATGGTCCAAACGCCTCCATTATCATTCATTTTGCCACGTCAAAACAGATGACATCAGCGGGAATCTTTTTGGTTTTCGGCTTAAAAAAGTTTTATCTCCTAACTAAAAAGTCCAATTAAAAATCCGTTTTCATCATTAAATCCGTCTTGACTAGATCTTCAAAACTAGATCCCATGTTGATATATTTCGATGAATTTTTTTTTGCCATGATGTTTACACTGTAGTTGCCATAGTGTTTATACTAAAGTTGCCATAGTTTATAGATCATGGTAATTTTAATATTTTGACCATGGCAATTCCAGTACTTTGACTATGAAAATTATTTTTTGTATGAACCATGGCAATTTTAACTGCATGTATCATGCCAATTTTAGTTTATGGTTCATGGCAAGTCTAGTTTGTTAATTCCCGTTTTATAATATGTCAAAAATTACTTTTAAAGGTAGAAGAAAAAATAGCTGAAACATATCATGACAACTTCAGTGTAAACATCATGGCAATTCATGTGCAATAGACATGACAACTTTTAAACCCAAAAAAATGTCGTCGAAACATATTGACATGAGATCTAGTTTCGAAGATCTCGTCGCGATGGATTTAATAGTGAAAACGGATTTTCAATTGGATTTTTCATTTAAGAGATAAAACATTTTAAAAACTGGAAATCCAAAAAGATTCTCACAAGCATGCATGCGGTGACGTGGCGCAATCTGTGTGTTGTAGGGCGTGTGGGCGGGTGCTACTCCCACCACACGTATGGGCGTTATCAGCGTCCAAACAAAAAGAGAGGCATGCACAAGCTACCATCTACCTATGTACTACTGTTCGGCTAAGCAACACAACAGTGTGCAAAGCCATTTCCTTTTCCTAAAGTGCTTTGCACCATGTATGTATACAAACTTTTCGAACATGCATGGAAACATATGTACTCCACTAACCAAACCGGGAAAATAAAAGGCTGAAATAACGCTACTTCTTTTTTGCAACCACCGCCATTAGCACCAGTATTGCACTAGCTAGATGGTACTGCTCCGTAGCAAGCGTTCAGCTACCCTTGCGCCGTTGTCACAATGCTGTTGCAACAGATTGCTACTAGTAATTGTGATGAAGACATGACGTGGCAAATATGCATCCACGTGGGGACCTTAGGTGCCTTGATGGCAGGCAGCAGGAGCTATGCACATCCGAACCAATGGAGAGGTTCCAGGTGGCAGCATCCAGTGGACCTGCCGCCTGCTTGGACGGTCCATGGACAACGATAGAGTAACGGTACGCAGTAGCGCAGCGTCTGAATCGGGTCACCACAGTGAACCGATAAGTTCAAAGTTATTCTAAACAAAAAACAGTGACCTGATGATCCAGCATGTGCCGGTGGCAGAGAGCGGCGCTCGCTGCCTGGGCTTTTTGCGCTATCCACGTCACCGCCGACATGGCCGTGAAAGCTGCGGGCCCGCCTGACACCCTCCACCTGACAGATCCACCACAATGTTTCATGCCTGCATTTCAGTCCAAAGAACCCCGAAGGATCTTGTATTTGCAAGTACGTGCATATGCTAGATCGCCACTCGAAATTCCAAGGTAGCGCAAGAGCATCTCCAACAGACGCGCGGTAAAAAAACATTGCAGCATTGAAATAGTGTTTTTACGCGTGGGAGGTTTACCAGACGCACAAAAACACGGCGCCCAACCCTGCGGCCCCATATGCAGCAGCCCGCGCGCACAAGCCGGCGTCCCAAATTTGCAGCCCCGCAGCCCGCGTGCGATAAAGTTACAGCTTCGTTTTTATGCGCGCTCTATTTTACAGATTCTGCTGGAGCACTGTTTTTGGTCGCGCGCGTGCTATATAGGCATCTTTTCCAGCGCGCGGCTTATGTAGCGCGTCTGTTGAAGATGCTCTAAGTAAACCGCTGTGCTGAGTTCCCAAGTTCATGTTCATTTTACACGCAAAAAAAAAAGGTTCATGTTCATTTGCATCACAAGAAAAGTGTAGAGAACATATGTACTAGATTATTACACCTAGTGGCCTATTCATCCATTTAATTTGAAGGAATAGAGCATAAGATAAACATATAGTAATTATTTTGGTATTAGTTGCACAAAAAATGTGGAAATTATGCAATTAACATGGAATGGATTTTTCTAACAAATCTAGATTATAGCAATTCTTATAAATTTTTATTTTCAATGAAAGAAGCATGTATGACACTAGGGTTTTAACTATACCTCCTAGCTAGCTATCACATAACCCTTATCTTAAGATAGTCGAACCACCGATGGATGTAGGAGGAAAAAGATTTGGGCACCCTCAAAGATTTATTTTAATCTCTATAAGGATGTTTTTATCATCCATCGCAACACCACACCGAGGTTTTGATTGTAACTCCTGTTTAACTATTACACAACTCATATCTTAAAATAGTTTAACTATCGATGCATGCATGAGGAAAAAGACCTTGTCACCCTCAAATAATTTCCTTTTCTTTTATTACTTTATATAAAGATGATTTTAAGAGTCTGTGCTACTTAATACTCCCTCCGCACAGAAAAGAACATCGCAAGGGTTATTTTGTAAATCTGTCCTCAACGTTTTCCCGATCGAACCCAAAGTCCTCTCTTCCTCCTTCACTCGCTCTCTTCCTCCTTCCTTGTCTCCAACGGGCGCCACCTTGCTCCCCCTCCACCACCTTCCCTCTCGCCCCACGCCGCATGCTCCCTCCTCCCAACCCCCCGTCGCCCCATGCCACCGTTGTCGCCTTGCTTCCCCCATGCCGCACTGCCTCGTTCCCCACCACCGCGCTGCCGCACTGAAGCTTGGATTTTTTTTCCGATCTTCTCTTCGACGATGAGTTGTAGTGGTGCTTGTCAAGAACCGGAGCAGCTGGAGTATACGTTACCGGGGCACGACAGCGAGGAGGATAATCCTCAGATCACGGAACCAGTCCGCATCATTGCTACTATCATCTTTCAACTTAGTTTTCTCTAGAAACATATAAAAAATAAAACAGGGGAGCTATACGCGAGCTATTGATCTACAACATAATTTGCAAGTACTACCAGGACTAAGTTCATGATAAATTAAAGTTCAATTAATCATATTACTTTAGAACTCCCACTTAGATAGACATCCCTCGAGTCATCTAAATGATCACGTGATCCATATCAACTAAACCATGTCCGATCATCACGTGAGATGGAGTAGTTTTCAATGGTGAACATCTCTATATTGATCATATCTACTATATGATTCACGTTCGACCTTTCGGTCTCAGTGTTCCGAGGCCATATCTGCATATGCTAGGCTCGTCAAGTTTAACCCGAGTATTCTGCACGTGCAAAACTGGCTTGCACCCGTTGTATGTGAACGTAGAGCTTATCACACCCGATCATCACGTGGTGTCTCGGCACGACGAATTGTCGCAACGGTGCATACTCAGGGAGAACACTTATACCTTGAAATTTAGTGAGGGATCATCTTATAATGCTACCGCCGTACTAAGCAAAATAAGATGCATAAAAGATAAACATCACATGTAATCAAAATATGTGACATGATATGGCCATCATCATCTTGTGCCTTTGATCTCCATCTCCAAAGCACCGTCATGATCTTCATCGTCACCGGCTTGACACCTTGATCTCCATCGTAGCGTCGTTGTCGTCTCGCCAACTATTGCTTTACGACTATCGCTACCGCATAGTGATAAAGTAAAGCAATTACATGGCGATTGCATTTCATACAATAAAGCGACAACCATAAGGCTCCTGCCAGTTGCCGATAACTTTTACAAAACATGATCATCTCATACAATAACGTATATCACATCATGTCTTGACCATATCACATCACAAGATGCCCTGCAAAAACAAGTTAGACGTCCTCTACTTTGTTGTTGCAAGTTTTTACGTGACTGCTACGGGCTTCTAGCAAGAACCGTTCTTACCTACGCATCAAAACCACAATGATTTTTCGTCAAGTGTGCTGTTTTAACCTTCAACAAGGACCGGCCGTAGTCAAACTCGATTCAACTAAAGTTGGAGAAACAGACACCCGCCAGCCACCTTTGTGTAAAGCACGTCGGTAGAACCAGTCTCATGAACGCGGTCATGTAATGTCGGTCTGGGCTGCTTCATCCAACAATACCGCCGAATCAAAGTAAGACGTTGGTGGTAAGCAGTATGACTATTATCGCCCACAACTCTTTGTGTTCTACTCGTGCATATCATCTACGCATAGACCTGGCTCGGATGCCACTGTTGGGGAACGTGCAATTTCAAAAAAATTCCTACGTTCACGCAAGAGCTATCTAGGAGATGCATAGCAACGAGAGGGAAGAGTATGTCCACGTACCCTCGTAGACCGAAAGCGGAAGCGTTAGCTTAACGCGGTTGATGTAATCGATCGTCTTCGCGATCCAACCGATCAAGCGCCGAACATACGGCACCTCCGAGTTCAGCACACGTTCAGCTCGATGACGTCCCTCGAGCTCTTGATCTAGTTGAGGACGAGGGAGAGTTCCGTCAGCACGACGGCGTGGCGACGGTGATGATGAAGTTATCGGCGCAGGGCTTCGCCTAAGCACTACGACGATATGACCGAGGTGTGTAACTGTGGAGGGGGGCACCGCACACGGCTAAGACAAATCTTGGTGTGTCTTTGGGGTGCCCCCCTCCCACGTATATAAAGGAGGGAGGGAGAGAGGCCGGCCCCTAGGGGCGCGCCAAGAGTATGGAGTCCTACTAGGACTTCCAAGTCCTAGTAGGAATCCCTTTCCTTTTCGGAGTAGGAGAGAAGGAAAGAGGAAAAAGAGGGAGGGAGTAGGAAAAGGCAAGGGGGGCGCCGTCCCCTTCTCCTAGTCCAATTCGGACCCATGGGGGGCGCGCGCTACCTCCCCTTGGCCTGCCTCCTCTTTTCCCGTATGAACCAATAAGGCCCATTACTTCTCCCGGTGAATTCCCGTAACTCCCCGGTACTCCGAAAAACACCCGAATCACTCGGAACCTTTCCGATGTTCGAATATAGCCTTCCAATATATGAATCTTTACCTCTCGATCATTTCGAGACTCCTCGTCATGTCTGTGATCTCATTCGGGACTCCGAACAAACTTCGGTCATCAAATCACATAACTCATAATACAAATCGTCATCGAACGTTAAGCGTGCGGACCCTACGGGTTCGAGAACTATGTAGACATGACCGAGACACATCTCCGGTCAATAACCAATAGCGGAACCTGGATGCTCATATTGGCTCCTACATATTCTATGAAGATCTTTATCGGTCAAACCGCATAACAATATACGTCATTCCCCTTGTCATCGGTATGTTACTTGGCCGAGATTCGATCGTCGGTATCATCATACCTAGTTCAATCTCGTTACCGGCAAGTCTCTTTACTCGTTCCGTAATGCATCATCCCGTAACTAACTCATTAGTCACATTGCTTGCAAGGCTTATAGTGATGTGCATTACCGAGAGGGCCCAGAGATACCTCCCCGATACACGGAGTGACAAATCCTAATCTTGATCTATGCCAACCCAACAAACACCTTCGGAGACACCTGTAGAGCATCTTTATAATCACCCAGTTACGTTGTGACGTTTGATAGCACACAAAGTGTTCCTCCGGTATTCGGGAGTTGCATAATCTCATAGTCAGAGGAATATGTATAAGTCATGAAGAAAGCAAAGTAATAAAACTAAACGGTCATTATGCTAAGCTAACGGATGGGTCTTGTCCATCACATCATTCTCCTAATGATGTGATCCCGTTCATCAAATGACAACACATGTCTATGGTTAGGAAACTTAACCATCTTTGATTAACGAGCTAGTCTAGTAGAGGCTTACTAGGGACTCGGTGTTTTGTCTATGTATTCACACATGTATCAAGTTTCCGGTTAATACAATTCTAGCATGAATAATAAACATTTATCATGATATAAGGAAATATAAATAACAACTTTATTATTGCCTCTAGGGCATGTTTCCTTCAGCCTAGCGACTAGAAGTCAAATTTTTGAGAGAGAGCGGCGGGATGATAGGATTTTGGCTAGCCCTGGTCTATTATGAGGCCCAGGTGTCATAGGTTTCACATGTTTGGCGGATTTCAGGTGCGGGTAGTACTGGAACGGGTTTGCACCCACGAAACCAGACGGGTTTTAAAATTTACCAAGCAACAACATGGGGATATAAATCTGGCCCATCCCCGTCCCTAATAGGGTAAAAACCCGCGGGGATGCGGGTTTTGGGGCCCCATTTGCCGTCTTGAGATGATCTCGATATCTGCATCTTTCTATCCCTTGAGATTGGCACTTCTTGATGCTTCTTTTGACCATGATGAGCTCAGGGGCACTGTTGGGGTGGTCCTTAGGGATGATAGAGGAATTTTCATTGTAGGGGAATGGGAAGATAGACTTGTGCGCAGATATCTTGGCGACGGAAGGCCGAAAGCCTTGGCGCTCCGATACAGTTTGTCTCTTGTGCAAAAGGGTTGGGGGTGCAATCGCCTCGTTATTAACTCCGACAATCTGGAGGTCATTGATACCATGAACCGTGGAGGATGTTCTGCGGATGTAGTGGCGGTGATTTTCGACGACTGTTATCATCTTGCTTGTGATTTTCCTATTTCTAGGTTTGAACATTGTAATAGAGAAGTAAACAAGGTCGCTCACAAACTAGCTAGATTATCTAAATTTTCTATGACTTTTGATTGGCTCGAGGAACTACCGAATAAAATTGTAACCTTCCTCACAGACGATGTATCTATTTTATCTATTGAATAAAGTGGGTGATGGTTTTTTTAAAAGGTGCAACATTACAAATCCCTATCCATTGTCTATGACAACATGGCCCATAGGTAGCGCCACATAGTAATATTGCTTTGTTAACGGCCTTTGAATCCAGACGACTTGTAACTTTATGTGCCTTTCATTATAGTGCATCTAGTGCCACCTCTAGTTGGTTTTGGAGTATTGACGACAAACTTGGTTGAGGGACTAATGTGTTTGTGAGATTCACAGGAGAACACAGGTAGAAGTCCCTATTGATTCGGTTTACCCATCGAAGATGACTCCTAAAAATGTATGAAGACATTAAAGACATTGGTGGTTCGCGAAGACATTCGCGTCGAAGATAATGACGTATGAAGACAATGAAGTGCGAACACATAGTTCTTTTCGTAGTTTTATTTTCTTCTTTCTTGAGTCATAGGAACCACCGAACTGTCAAGTGGGGTTCAAGTGAACAAAGTCAGAAAACTGACGTGATGCTCAACTCAAATCTTAAGTCTTCGAGCGAAGACAATGAGAGAAAATCTTATCCTGAGTTGGATAAGTCAACTTTATTTGTAGCCCAAGTCAAGCTGCCGCGTGTGTTTGAAATCCGACCGTTGGATACGTGTCGGTTCCCCAATGACCCAGGGTCCTATCATGTCGGGTTGCCCCCTGGCTATAAATAGCCACCCCCTTTCACCATTATTTGGTGGCTGCTCTGAGTTAAGAGTACGGCTTTTGTCGTTTGAGAGCAACCCACCTCCGAAGCCTTTGAGAGATAATCCTTGCGAGGACAAAATCCAAAACACCCTAAGCCCAAAGAGTGTTGTCATCACTGAAGTCTTTCTGTTTCGCGTAATCTGAAAACTTATTACACTTGAAGACTGTGATCTTCCAGTCGGTTAGGCGTCGCGTTCTGAGGATCCACGAGTCATTGTGGATCACCAGTGAACAAAGTCTGTGAAGGTTTGGAAGTCTACCTTGAAGACTTACCTGAGTGATTGAGCGAGGACTAAGTGACCTTAGCTCAAGGGGAATACGGTGAAGACGTGGTCTTCCGAGTTCAATCTCAGCCTCCCTAACCAGACGTATAGTTGTCACAGCAACTGGAACTGGTCTACCAAATCCTTGTCTTCATCGAACAACTGGGTCTATCACTTCACCCCTTACTGTCTGTTTAGCTTCGTGAAGTTATTGCTTGCTTGCTTCGATTGAATCTATTGGGTGAAGTCATTCACTCTATTGGATATTTGGCCTCGTTCTGTCTTTCTATTATGATCTGTTCTACCTAGCCACTACTTGTCTTTGTGCTTTCTCTGTACCCTTGACTATTGCATAGCTAGTGTAGTCTATCTTCCGCTGTATTCTGTTTAGGTTCTGTTTTCAACTGCCTGACTGCGAAGACATTGCCTGTTTCGAAGTCTTTCATAAAAATCGCCTATTCACCCCCCCTCTAGTCAATAACTAGCACTTTCAGTTCGCTAGCTGGATCGTTCATGTGTGGTCTCAACTAACCCCCCCTTGGTAGGGCCACAATGTCGTGATTACATGTATAATTTAAAGTGCAGACAAACCTTCTATTTTGAATGAAGTGCAAATCCACGTTGCCCATGTTGGTTAGCGAGATGGTGGTCTTCTTTGATTCGAATACATTTCCATGGATTTGTAGAGGACTCTAATTCTTGAGACCTATGTAGGCCGTTTGATTCACAAGGTTAGAATCCTTATGATTTTTTTCTTAAATATTTAATATTTTTTTCCAAATGCCAACTAGGTGAGCAGTTTCACCGTCATGTGAGTTTTTCAATCGTTGCTACATCAACTGTTTGATTTCAAAGAAAAAGTTCCACCGGCTCAAACCTCTTTAGAATCTTAGGGAGTGGTGTTTTTCGTATTGCTCTGTTTTTTGAATCTTAGGGAGTGAAAGGAGTACATAGATTATAGCCTTTTCTTGCGGGCCAATGTGCAAAAAAGAAGCAATCATGCGCAGCCCCCACACCCAGAAAAGGTGGCCCCATCGACCATCGGGGTCACCCTGGAAAACCTCGCCC
This sequence comes from Thinopyrum elongatum, assembly GCA_011799875.1. Classification (NCBI taxonomy): domain Eukaryota; kingdom Viridiplantae; phylum Streptophyta; class Magnoliopsida; order Poales; family Poaceae; genus Thinopyrum; species Thinopyrum elongatum. The sequence goes on from CM022299.1 coordinate 585,724,228, forward strand.
CTCCCCCTGCTGCTCCGCGTCCCCAGAGAGAGAGGGAGAGAGAGTCGCAACCGCCCCCTCGTCAAACCCGCCGACGAAGGGGGAGGACGGCGACGAAGTGCCCGTCGCCTTCAAATCCCCCTCGTCTTCTCCCCTCTTCACTCCAACTCCTCCCTCCCCACCCCTCCTCCACTACTCCTCCTGCCTACCGGGGGAGGGATTAATCGGCAGCGGGTAGGCGGCGGCGGCGGCGGTTTTCTGATTCGCTTGCTACGCGCTGCCGTCTGACCCTCTTCGTGGCGGCGATGGGCCAGGGCGTCGTCGAGATCCAGCCCCGCGAGCTCCAGTTCACCTGTAAGCGCGCACGCGCGCACGATTTCTCCCCCCTCTGTGATTAGTCAGTAATTCCGATCCGTCTCGGGCGACGGATTAGTCCGGTCGGCGCTGCGCGTTCGTGCGCGGCCTCCCGCCCCGCTTGCGCCGATTCGATGTTCCGCACGGCCGCGTCGTCCCGCCGGCCGGCCGTGGATTCGGCCATTTCGGTGTGTGCCGCGTAATCCGGAACTCCTTCCCTCGATTGGTGGTTTATTCCGATAGATATTTTTTTTGTGTGCCTTCCTTTCCTTGGGATTGATTGGAGCACAGGCTTAGTGTCAAGTACTCAAGTGCTATCTGCTTTGTTCTGTGGTCGGGCTGCGATGTGGAAGATGAGATTTAATTTGGAAATTGGTGTGACCCAACAGACGAACACGAAGTTGCGAGGCAACAGATTTGTAAACATCAATTTTATCAGATTAGTTCCACATTTTCCGATGTTTAGGTTCTTGCAGTTTTCGTATCCTGAACCTCAGGGCATAGGGAAAGCAGGAACGGTTGTAATATTTTGTAGTAACATAAATGACGGAGTTCTTTCCTGTACTTTTTATATTCAGGCTTGGCTTTGTTTTTCTAAAGCTTTTACGTTACTACTATGTTATTAGTTGGTTGCTGCCTTTCGGTTCGATTGGTTACAGACAGGTAGATTTTGTGGTACGAGTGGTTGTAAAGTCTCTCTCTCGGTAGTTGGCAGTTGGCACATACTCGGCTCAGTGTGAGTAGCTTGCTCACTCCACTGATTGTGATGACACAAAGGGGAGCTAAGGCTTACAAAGATTGTATAGTTGGTATTCCACTATGCAATGCAGGATCCGGTGCATTCATTGTTGCACCTGTTAATGTCCTGATGCAGTGATGCACATGCTACTGATAAAATGGAAGTGGGCCGCTAGTGAAATGGAGAACTCCCAATCAAATTTCTACTATTGGTCTCCTATAAAATTTTGAATCATGCAATATACCTTGTTACTAAGTGCATAATCAAGTGACCTCTAGTTCTTTACTATTTCAGAATGTCTTAAGCTGACACCTACTCTCAGCATATGATTCTAGCAGCTACTTGTTGTACTTATTTTGTTTCATACAGTACTGAATTTCTATGCCTATGCTTGATAATTATGTATAAATTGCTAAATGCCAAAAAAAAAATCTGAGTGAATTTATTTTCAGTATAATATATCAAGTCGCCATTTATCAAGATAAAAATCTGACTTAGTTTTCTCTCTTTTGTTATTGTCAGTTGAGCTGAAGAAGCAGAGTTCATGTTCTGTCCATCTTGTCAACAAATCTGATGAATATGTCGCTTTCAAGGTTTGTCCCTTCTTTTTTCTGATGACGATTTTGATAGTTTTATTTAATATCCCGCATCTTGTGCAAAGGTACATTTCAGATTTCTAGGTATGGGTATGTTATGTACAATGTAGGGAAGACTGATACATTTATCTAAAATTATTGCAGTAATATTTATTTATAGTAACAGAGGAACCATTTCAGATTGGTTTCTAAACACTGTCAGTTCTGTTGCTTTTTTATTTGCAATTGGTTGATCACGGTTTGAGCATCAGAGGAACTCCAGCATCTGACCACCATTTTGAAATTGCTAGGTTAAGACTACTTCCCCTAAAAGATATTGTGTCCGACCAAATATTGGAGTTATCCTTCCAAGGGCAACATGTGATTTCACAGGTGTGTGCACTACTGCTACTGACCTTATTGATACATTATAGTAACAGACAACTTGATTTTTATTGAAAGTACTCTCTAAAGCTGAATTGCTTTTGACTCGTTCTATATTTATGTAAGTGGGCTCATTCTCAGCTAAGTTGTTTTCTCATCTTCTTTTTTGGTTTGTGGAATGAACTAAGTTGGTCCATTGCCACCTCGTTCCTCATTAGCACCACACTACAAATAAATGAGGAAAAGGGTCATCCCAGAAAAATCATAGCATGAACACTCATGATGGACCAACCCATCTGTTCCTTAAAGCAAACATGCCATAATGCTCTTTCTTCTGAGAGAGGGTAGAATCATGCAATTTTGTTTGTCTTGTATTCAACTATTCAAGACTTGATTCTGTTAGGTTTCTTCTTTTCTATTCCTCTTGATTTATTTGTTTTTTATTGTCTCTTAAATGCAGTTACCATGCAAGCACAGCGTACTGCGCCACCGGACATGCAATTAAAAGACAAATTTTTGGTGCAGACAACAGTTGTTCCTCCTGGTACATCAGATGAGGACCTCATTCCTGCTTTTGTAAGCAACTAAGCATATAGCTGAGAAACTTTACATGCATAATATTCCTCATATGTTACTTGTCCTCATCTTCTTAACTCTTCTCCACAGTTCTCCAAAGAAACCAACGCATATATTGAGGAAAGTAAATTGAGAGTTGTCCTTGTTGATGCATCTCGTCCTGCTGTGGAGCAACTGATAAATAATGTCCCGAGCACTGATGTGGCAGTTGAGGTTCCCGTGTTAAAAGATACTCTGAATGTTCAGAATGAAGTGCCAGCTATGGAGAAAAAGGTTCCTGCCCCCCAGGAGAAAATTTCAGCTGTTGTTCCTAACATACCTTCCCCTGTCAGGGAGTCTCCAATCCTTCAAGAAGTTCCTGTGCTACTGCATGAAGAACCTGCTATTTTGGCAGAATCTCCTCCCCCTCTAAAAGACGAGTCTCCTCCCTCTCTAAAACATGAATCTCCTCCCCCTATAAAGGATCCATCTGCAATTACCATTGAACAACTTTCTCCTCTGAAGGAAGAGACTGTAACTTCAAAGGTGTCTCCTCTGGAAGAAACTCTTCCGAAAGAAACTGTCACCGTAAGTGACCGAGGTTTTTTCAGTGTGCAGAATCATCAATTATCTCATGTAAGTATCCATCCTGTAGTTTTATTTATGCCTATTTTCCCTATGTTTAACTTATAAGACAAAAAAGAACATAAGGCTTTTAAACATGTTCTGTTACTGTAATGCTGGGTGACAAGATCTTGCACAGCCCCCAAGTGGAACCTAGTTTGAGACTGGCTAGATTTTGGTAGAAACATATATGTTTCTAGCTAAATGGTCTAAAGTTTAAATCACTCTGATTTTTTAGTACAGTTGTAGGGAAAAAATACTGGAAAGAATAGCTGGAGTCAGCTTAAATTAGTGGCCACAAATTTGTCTAACTTGCTATTACTTTGGAAAAGTGCTGCCTGTATTATCTGACCACCTCGCCCTAGCTAGAAAATCCTGTAGGCTTTTGTAAATGGATTTATTCTCCACGTAAATTAAGCTAGAAACAGTTTTGTAGGGTAAGTTTATTATGCATAATGCACTTTAACTATGATATACTCCCTCTATTCCTAAATGTAGGGCACATAGGAAAGTTCAAAAGTCAAAGTCCCCCTACTTTGACTACATTTATAGAGGACAAATATCTACATCTACAGTATTAAGTAAATATCATTAGATACATCATTAAGCATATATTTATATTATATTTGTTTGGTATTATTTTTGTTGATACTTTTCTCACTAAACTTGGTCAAACTAAACAATGTTTGACTTCTAGGAAATTTTATGCGCACTACATTTAGGAATAGAGGGAGTACCTGGAGATCTCGACACTGCTATAGTCCGGATCTTTTCATTTTCCAGAGACCGAGGTTATTTTAATTGACTTCTTTCTTGTATCGGTATGTAACAGGTGACGGAAGATGTTCAGAATTTGAAGTCAAAACTCAACAACCTTGAATCAAAATTGGAAGGGGTAAGTTGACCACCATAAAATGTGTTTGGATCGTTCAAATAAGTTTCTTGATAAGATCCTCATGAGACAATAGAGCTTATGTTGTCTTATTATCTCAGATTGCTTACATTTCGGAGAATACCCTCTGACGTGAAACAATATTATACTTCTGTTTTGTAGGCTGAAAAGATGATAATAAAACTGAGAGAAGAGAGCAGGACTACAACCCAGGAGCGGGATAGGCTGCAGCAAGAGATGGTACGACTTGTTCACAAAACATGTAGATTCTTCTTTTTTCTTCATACAAGCACCATTGTCCAGGTTCCGCTATTCTGTAATATCAGAACACAAAATCAGTCTCCAGAATATCTTGGTCGTTCAAAACAAAACATTATTTTATGGATTATCAACTGTGGCCTAAAACCTGTACATCCTTTGCTGCTCTAGAGATTGGGTTCTAGCCTTTAATTCACAAAGAAGAAGCAGAAAAAACTAAAAGCGCCTTCCTCCAGGCCTTACCCCCCTGCATGTCACAATGTCTCTAATGTCTTTCCAATTACCACGAGGGTCATTCATTGCAGTTACATAAGACACTACAATGATCTTTCATGTTAAGGCTTGCACATAAAACAATCCAGGTGGCAGTTCCATGAGTATGCTGTGTCAGATTTCCATATCTATCATGCGTCCTAGATCTGTTTCTTGCGGAAAATAATCTGTTACTCATGACACATTTATTCGGAAAAACTAAAAGTGTTGGTCAAGTAATCTGAAATATTAAGTACGTACGAAACTAAAATAAGTAGTAGCACACTCCGAAAGAGTCTCAGGGCAAAGTATTAGGTATGTACGAAACTACGAAACTAAAATAAGTAGTAGCACACTCCGAAAGAGTGCCAGGACAAAATGTGATTGTTCTTTGTAGAATTCTCTATTTTGTTGAAGCATATGGTCACTGTCACTATTGTTTCTCAAGTAGTGTATACCGAGGTATATGTGTTGTGTATTTTACAGTATTTATCAGATGCTATTTCAGCATACTGCGGACAAATTTGCTCTTGAATAGGTATATGTGTTGTGTATTTTACAGTATTTATCGGATGCTATTTCAGCACACTGCAGACAAATTTGCTCCTGAATCTGCTTTGCTTTGAAATTTCAGATGTTTTTGGTTACTAAACATTGTTCATGACTACCTGTTGATCTGCGTCTATTAGTTTCTAACATTAGGCATTGGCTTTGGCAGGTATTTTTGAAGAAGGGAACCCCAAAGTGTCAGCTAGGTTTCCCGTTGCTGTTTGTGGTCTATGTGGCGCTTCTCGGCACGTCCCTCGGCTACCTCTTGCGCCTATGAGTTGGAGTTTGTTGGAAATCCAAGCCACTGGGCGCTTCGGTCTTTTGCCAAGAGTTGAAGGGCAGCTATATACATAAATGTTGCAGGAGCATCCCTGTTGGCAGCACCATCGTTGTTATTAAGTAGTTGAGACGGTTTTGAACATACCAGGGTTATTGCCAGTAGCCTGCCTGTATAGAACAGCGTTTACATTATATAGAACCGCCCGAAAAAGTGCTTGGGTACTCCTGTGGGCTAATTAGCCTTGAGTTTATTCCTTTTGGTGATTTTTTTGCGTGTTTGGGTTCAGTTCTAGGCTTCTAGCGAGAACAAAACAGCGCAATTTTCTGCATTATTTACCCTAGCTGGTGTCTGATTTGTGAACTACTCCCGCCGTTTCTAAATATAAGTCCTGTTAGAGAATTCAATAGGAACTAAATACAGATGTATATAGACGTATTTTAGAATGTAGATTCACTCATTTTGCTTCGTATGTAGTCTATATTGAAATCTCTAAAACGACTTGTATTTAGGGTATGTAGTCTATATTGAAATCTCTAAAACGACTTGTATTTAGGAACGGAGGGAGTATTGAATATGTATCAACAAGGCACAAAGCTTGACAAATTTCATTCAGTCGCCCGAATGACACTACGTCAAGCTTTTGTGGCCGGTAGCTCCGCCCTACAGCTATTATTCTGTGACTTATTGTTCAGTTATAGTCTGTGCTTGTATAAATGACGACTCCTTAAATTATGTCATATTTGTTGCCAATGGTCTAGAAATGTATATAATGATCTCAAATTTATTAGAGTTTTTACAAATTCGCTGTGCGGACATGGCACTTGTCCGTAATCCACATTCCTATTCAAAAGCTTGCAGTGCATGTGCAAAGATCTCGAAGGCATACAGGACATGTGCAAAGATCTCTAGTGCCTTGAATGTTGGTGGTGGGTATGTTCGGCATTCTGTCAGAAGGGTGATGGCGCGCCGCCTGGGCCCGGGTGTCCGAAGAGCGGGCCTCAACAATCTTGGAGCAGGCAGCGACAACAGAGGAGGTAGAAGCTGCAGAAGAACCACTCATTCAAACTTCAGAGATACCCGTCTCGAAAAGAAATATAAAGCTTCAGAGGACGAAAGATAAACTACTGGTGTGTGCTTCATCACTGTTTACATAAAAAAAAAATCCATACTTGACAGAATGTAACTGAATGAGTTGATTTTCATGTCCTTTTGAGGTGTTCACTGAAAACATTGCTTATTGCGCTTGCGAAAATGCGAAGTTCAAAAAATCCATTGGCTGAAGACCCAGCTTGCCAGGGCCCGAAGAAGCCAGCAAACCCAGGCCCTCCAGGCCCATGCGGATCCATTTCGGCAGGAGAAACAACTGCTGCTGAATGCTAAAAACACAGCTACATAGGAGCTCAACTGAAGCGCTATTTCTTCTTCCGAGAACAAATCAAAACAAGTCCCATGATCATACTAGCAGTTGGAGCAGAGGTGAAGAAGAATTTATAGGCCATGGTGAGAGTAGATAACTAGTGCTAGCTCTGCTTGCACCTGCCGCTCCATGGATCACCACCCACTGGTCAGGCTGTTCCAACCTCCCAACTACCATTCTCACCTCCCTGCCTACTCCTGCCTTGCATCACAAGTGCAAATTCGGTCTCCTGATTCTAGAGTCCGATCGCCGGTGGGCGATCAGTTGGACCTGCAATAGTCATGTTCGTTTCAGATGATCTCATCGTATGCCTGATCCGATCTAATCGACACATGTACCCTCCAAACAGCGTACGGTGTGTGCATGTAAAGCAAAACACCTGTGCAGCAAAATTATGCAAGCATCTGAATCTGAAGTTCACATTTAGAGACAGCAACTGCGTATGTCGGAAAGCTTTTAAGTGCAGTAGTTGTGCTTGCAGATTACGTTATACCATTCTTCACTAACAGCCTCGAGATCCAACAAAGAACTACTGTAATTGCAAAAGCAAATATGACAAGTGGTTGAAGCATGCACACAACCCACGCAACCATTCCGAAAAGAATTTCGACAAAACATCACCTACATTCATGCCCTGTCCTGTTCTAAGCCCTCCCTGGTCACACGAAGCGCAGCACTACAGCAGTTCCACAGGGTCACCCGTAAGCAAAAACCTTAAACATGTTCCTTGCCTATAACGAGACATTCCAAAATTAACAGGACCAAAATTCGGCAAATTGAGACAACGATTTCTACTGCCAGAAATTAACCACCAAATTGCAGTGTAATGGGTGCACACAGACACGAGAGAGCATCGACTGAAAGGGATGGAACATTGGGTTGATACCAAATCCTAGTTAAGGCATGCGGTTCAATTTAGGGTCGACCTATTTCTTGCCCGCAACAGGTCAAGCTGTCAAGGCATAGCCAAATTAGCAGAACAGGAAACCTTTATAGCATTAACATTTGTCGGCCATCGAGATCACTATCCCAAAAGATGGAAGAAGATTTGTCAGCACCTTAAAACATTTGTTCCAAGGCCATTTGAGGATGCGAGGCATTGATGTTGCAGCTCAGAAGCTGCAGAAGAAGCATTCGTTCAGAGTCTCAGTCTCGGAACGCAAAGGAAGCTCCAGAGGAGGAGGAAACCTAAACGACTAGTGCATGGTTTTCTTTCTCAAAAGAACTAGTAGTATATGCTTGAGATGTTAACTGGAATTGATGATTTCGTTGGCAAACATTGCAAAGTTAATTTTTTCTAGTTAGCTGAAGATCCAACTTACCAGGACACGAAGAAGCCACCAAGAACCAGGGCCACCCGGGAACCAGGCCTCACTGGATGTGCTTGTACCGACAGTTCCATGAATCATTCTCACACATAGGTCAGTCTGGTATATGCTCCAAGTTGCAGCAACTATTTTGAACTCCCTGCCAACTATTGCCTTGCATTAACAGTACCAATTTGAGTTACTGGTTCTTGACTGCAATCTCCGGCCGACGAGCATTCCACAATTAAATTTCATGTTATGTTACTGTAATCAACACCTGAATTCTCCGAACAACACACTGTGTGTGCTAAAATAAAACACCTTTCAGGCAAATCTATGTGAACAGCTGAATCTACAAAATCCATCCAGAAGCAGCAACAATAAATTCTGTCAGAATTATTATTTTCTAAGCAAAGCACATCTTAAGTTCTTAACAGCCATGGCGAGCTGCAAAGAACATCTAAAGTTCCCAACATCAGTTGTGCTACAAATTACCATTCTGCGGCAATGCCCAGAAATCCAACAGTGAACAAGCTACAGAAGGAAGAGTACAGGGGGTGAATCATGGACTGCCAAGGAGTGTGACAGGGGGCTGCAAAATTACAAAGCTTATGGAGAACAACGAGGCATGTCATATATTCATAGATTCACTTGCAGGGCTAAATATAGAAAAAGGGGGTATAGGTTGATCTGACATCATCTGCTGGAGAAATTAAGAACCACATTGCACACAAGATAACAGCATCAAGCTAAACAGTGTAGCATTGGGTACATATCATGTCCTAATTAAGATAGCTAAGAGTAATTCCATCACAGAAGATACAACCTGAATTCTTGCCTAGAACAAGCGAAGGCATAACCAAAATAAACAACCTAGAAAACAACAACCCTTTCTAAGCAATGCATACCATAGGCTCAATCATCAAGTTTAACGGCGCCAGCCAGTTCAGAATCCCGGGTGCTGATGGTGTAGCTCGACAGAAGCTGGATGATCGTGAAAGGACGGTCACCGACAAGGACGAACTGCTTGTCCTGCTTCACAAAATCGGCAGCTTCAGAGACCCTCTCCGCCTTCCGGTCATCGATGTTACACTTGCAGATATGGGCCGACGAACCAAGGTGTTCAGTGAAGTAGACACAGTTTGCCTCAACCGATGGAAACACGTCAGCATCCACAGCTAGGCACCTGCGATGACCAATGAAGATGGCATGGTTCATGATGCTCCCCACACGCAAAAGCGCACCGCTGTCGGCTTTGAACTCGAGAACATGGATGAGTCGTTGTCGCTTGATGATGATCAGCACATGTCCACCAAAGTCCATAAGGAAACACCGGGCGTCATTTGCATGTCCCATCTCAGGAGGATCACAGGACAAAAATGTCAAGTGATCAACTAAAATCGACATGGCCACATCACTGATCTTGCCAAGCACGTCGCCCGCTCTGGTCATTGTGACCGAACGGATGCCGAAGCCACCTCCGAGCGACCTCCGGAAGTAACAATCCCCAGAAGCATCGATGGCAGCAAAACTTTGAGGAAAGGCTGTGTAATGCTTGAAACCTGAACCGCAGAGCAAGGTAAGCATGGGACAGGACCCGCCAAAGCAGACGGTAGCCAAGACCTCCACCTCGGGTGGCGCGGGCGCCGTAAAACAGATCATTGTGCCGGTGAGAGGGTTGAAGACACTAGCAGCGTGAGGAGGGCTCCTGTCCGCCAGGACGAAGAAGCCACGGGAAGTGGTGGTGACGACATAGTAGTCGCGGAGCGGCGGGAGCTCCTTGTGGAGGAACCGGCCGGTGGCGGTGTTGACCAAGAGGCGGCGCGTGTCACTCGGGAAGACCTCGTCGAGGATGATCCACCGGCGAGGCAGGAACCGGGGGTCCGAGGTGCTGTCCTTGGGGTCATCGGTGGCGGAGCGCCAGTTGTGGCAGACGGCGCGCAGGTCCATGTACCAATCTAGGTCGTTGGTGGCGAGGAAGGAGTCGGCGATGCGGCGGACGATGTCGGGCGGGAGCGAGGGCCAGTCCGCTGCCGCCGTACCCGGAACAGCCGGCGAGGGTTCCAGGCAACTTGGATCCTTCTCGGTTTTGGCCGGCGGGAGAACAGGGCCGGCCAAGGGAGTCGGAGCCTCAGCGGGCGCGTCCGCCATTGCTGCAACGCTCGAGTTCCAGCTTTCGCTCGATTCTGGATCTCAAGGTCGGATCCAATCGAGAAATCCAATCCAATGCCCTAAATCCTAATCCTCCTGCAAAAGGGCAATGCGAGTGAGGAAAAAGGACAGAACTTGGCCACCAATCGATCGAGAAATCAAGAACCAGACAAGAAGAAACCACTTACCAGATCCGTAGATTAGTAGACCAGCGGCAGCAGAGTGGATTAAATCGAGATGGCACGGAGGAGCGGATGGGGAAGAAACCGAGGGAGGAAGGGGAGTGGAGTAGCCAGCAATACTGTAGCACAACACTGAGCCCAGAAAAATCAATTGATCTATAAAGAGAAAACTCCACATTTCAATTCTCAACTAACCACACAACCCTTATTTTCGATACCGGCTGAAATACATCCTTAACTTACCACAAGATGTAAAACAGGTTTTGACACAATTCAATGCTGTCTGGACGCTGAGTGTACGGCTGAAATACATCCATTTTCTCGACAAGTATTTTCGAACGAAGGGAGTATTAAGTATGTACAGAACTAAATTAAGTAGTAGCACACTCTGAAAGAGTCCCAAGACGAATGTGATTGTTCCTTGTAGAATTCTCAATTTCGTTGAAATATATGACCAATGTCACTACTGTTTCTCAAGTAGTGTATACCGACGTATGTATGTTATGTGTATTTTGCACTAATTGTTGGATGCCAGCACAACACACTTCAAGAGTAGATGTTTTTTGTTACTGAACATTCTTGATGAGCATTGGTTGATCTACACATGTTCACAACTGCACCACTAAGACAAGTGCGCAAAGGAATACACAGGAGGTGCCCCAGCCACTAGCGATTGATAATGGCACACGAGATCTGTTGGTGTAGCTCGGCGGTGCCAGATGGGAAAGCGCCCCTTCATCTAGTTTGTTCACCTCTTGTTAGCATATACACATGCCAGATATCATCAACTATATGAACTTAATTACAAAGTCATTTGAAGAACTTCAAATATCACTTATGCAAAAGTCAAGTAGGATTACAATATAGAAGTCATGGCAAAAAAATATCGGTTCCAATTGAAGCAACACCCATGCTTGTCAAGACCATGAAGCAACACGTATACAACAGCTACTAACCTTTTGTTGGAAAACGTGGTAGAAAACAAAAAAAATCATCCTACGAACAAACCAGGAACACTATGAAGATGCATTAGCGGTTTAGATTGTTACCAACTCCGGGTTGCAGCGGAAGAAAAGTTGGTGTAGATCGTACTTGAAGTCCCTTGAACCGTCCATGACGATTCCTCGAACAGAAGACTGAAAGCACGACCTCTCTACAGTTTGCAAGCGCACATGCTTCACGATCCGGCATCGCTTCGTCGTCCAGAGCTAATCACCGTCGAAGAATTACAGGGAGAAGATTAGAGTCACACAGGGCCTCTAATTATGACGATCAGAGAGAACTAGATCTAGCTCTAATTGGATCAACTAGACTAGAACTACAGAACTAGAGGAGGCTCCAAAACTTGTGTATCAAAAGTGCCCAAAACCTCTAGTATATATAGGTTGGAGGAAAGGGGAGGGTGCCACAACGGGGAAATAAAGCTTAAAACATAGACATGAATAAAACCCCTTTCGTTCAATGACCAATAGCAGAACCATGGACATCCATATTGATCCCTATGAATACACGAATGACATTCGAGTGAATATTTGGTTATCATATGCTATTCCCTTTGCTTCACGATACTTTACAAAACCTGAGGTGAGATATATCGGTATCCTCTGGAGTCATTCTCATGCTCACTATACCGGTCTCCTCGTTACCAATTTTGTTCTTATTTCTCGTTGACATGTTCCGGCATCCCTGTGACCTAGTCACCTGTGTCTGGCCAGACGATGATGGAGGCCATCACACCGAGAGGGCTCTAACAATATCTCTCTATCGTCGGAGGAGCAAATCCCATTCTTGAGCTATCTAGTCCCTTGTTAAACTTTTCGACGTACCTGTAAGTTGTCGTTATAATCACCGTGTTACAGGTGACGTTTTAGCAACCCAAAGTCCATCGTACGGTCAGAAGTGACTACGATACTCTCATGTTCTAAGGAACTAAAGCATACGTTAACTCTCCGTGTTATAACGATTGACTTGTGACGATAGCATCTCAAAGTATAACAAACAAGTTGGGTCAATTCAATATGATCGATCTTCCAACGTCATATTCTCAAAGTTGTTTTGGGACTATCCTTACACTTAACGATATCATAAGATCCGGAAAATATGATCACAAACAACACTTGAGTAGTCTTAGAGACGAGACTAGGAATCATATTTTACCGTTTATCATTCCATACGTGCATATGAGTTTTTCACTGAATCGCATATTCCGGAATCATAGCAATTATTGCATATAATACACACTCTTAATTATAAACATGAAAAATATAATAATATAATATTATTGCCTCTAGGGCATATTTCCAACACCTATCAGCCGTCACGCGCCTCGCCTTGAATATGAGCGCACCCCTGATTCTACGCCTTCTCTAGCCGCTCCAGTGGTCCTCTTCCTCATCGGCCCGACCACCATGTCGGATCCATCCTGCATGGCGCATAGGTACACCGCGCACTCCTCCCCTACCTTGCTGCCATCGCCGCGCTCCCCGCCTTGAATATGAACACTAGCATGGCTACTAGCACCAACTTATCGAGCCCCCCTCCGTCGGTCCTCTTCCTCGCCGGCCCGCCCACCGTGCCGGATCCCGTTCGGAGCACACCGTCCCTCCCGCTCCATCGCACATATAGGTAGTTGAGGTACAGAATGAGGCACATCGCTGTGAGCGCAACCATGAGCTCCAGCGTCTCGCCGGAGCTGCAATAGGTGTACTCCCGCAGGCGAGCATGCCGATGAGACGACGAAGTCCACTGCAGCCGTTGATGTCGCTGCTGCCAACAACTTTGTGTCATTGTTAGCTTGTTATCTGCCTATGTCAGTCATCGTCTTAATACCAAACAAGCAATGGAAAAATGAAATCTTAAGCAAATTATTTTGTGATTAATTCTAATGCATTGCTCAAACAAACATCTATATAAATGGACATAAGAAATGGCACGTTGCTTTCAGTATTCTGTCCTAGCCAGCTAGCCCATTGTACTAAAGTTAGTATTTTGGGACAAAGGGAGTACTATTTAAGCAGATGATGCCTTTACTTGAGAGTTAAATGCACAAAACCACCACATTCGTGTCACGATTAGTGACAAACCACCACTTTATGTTTTGTGACATTTTGCATCTAACCGAAATCCTGACGGTGGCAAAAAACACCGAGCCATTTTTTGAGCACGTTTTGACGTGTATGACACCTCACGGCCCGACAATGGTGACGCCGCGCCTTTAGCACCGTGTCTGATCTCTCGCAGGCATGGCGATGGTGGCGGCTCCGGATCCATCAGCGAGGGAGTGGTGGGGACAAGGCGTGGTGGACAAGCCAGTTACCGTGGTTCGCCGACATGGTAGAGGGCACCCGCGGCGAGGAGGAAGATTGCTGCAGCCACATCATATTCATTTTGGAGTATTTCATCGTCGCCACTGCTGGCGGCGACAAATATCACCCGCGCCATCACAGTGGTGGTCGAGCCCCTAGGTGAGCTGCCTGCCTCTCTCTATTAGCAAATTTCGTTGGTGGGATTCTAGGGTTCTAGATTTGGAAACCAGGGTTTGCTAGAATTCTAGGAAATTTTGTTGCTGGACCTAGTTAACTGAATCTTGCTGTTACTATTTGTGACTGAATGAACTAAAGTACTGAATTTAGGAATCTGAATGAACTGAATGTTTATGTCCTATTTGTCTGGATTTTAGGACTCTGAATTAACTAAAACCTGTCCTGTTTGACTAAATTTTAGGGTTCTGAAATAGAGTTTCAGTCTATAAAACTGGAGTACTCATCAAACTGGGTGCCTTCAAATGATTAATTATTCTGGGGTTAGTTACTTTACTGATTGATAGATGTAGTTTTCATTTGAATTATCCTTGTGCGTGATACGTCCATTTTGCATCATGTTTTTCTACTATTATTTATGATGTTTTTATGCATAATAATGCTTTTTGGAGTAATTCTAATGACTTTTCTCTCATAATATGCAAGGTACACACAAAGAGGGAGAATTCCGGCAGCTGGAAATCTGGACCTGAAAAAGCTACGTCAGGCTACCTATTCTGCACAACTCCAAATGAGCTGAACTTTACGGGGATTTTTTATGGAATAAATGAGAAATATTGGAGCCAATAAGTACCAGAGGGGGCCCACCAGGTGGGCACAACCCACCTGGGCGCGCCATGGTGGGTTGTGCTCTCCTCGGCCCACCTCCGGTGCCCATCTTCTGGTATATAAGTCATTTTGACCTAGAAAAAATAAGGAGAGGACTTTCGGGACGGAGCGCCGCCGTCTCGAGGTGGGACTTGGGCAGGAGCACTTTTGCCCTCCGGCGGAGCGATTTCGCCGGGGGAACTTCTCTCCTGGAGAGGGAAATCATCGTCATCATCATCACCAACAACTCTCCCATCTTGGGGAGGGTAATCTCCATCAACATCTTCAACAGCACCATCTCCTCTCAAACCCTAGTTCATCTCTTGTGTTCAATCTTTGTACCGGAACTATAGATTGGTGCTTGTGGGTGACTAGTAGTGTTGATTACATCTCGTAGTTGATTACTATGTGGTTTATTTGGTGGAAGATTATATGTTCAGATCCAATATGCTATTTAATACCCCTCTGATCTTGAGCATGGTTATCATTTGTGAGTAGTTACTTTTGTTCTTGAGGTCACGCGAGAAATCATGTTGCAAGTAATCATGTGAACTTGATATGTGTTCGATATTTTGATAGTATGTGTGTTGTGATTCCCTTAGTGGTGTCATGTGAACGTCGACTACATGACACTTCACCATATTTGGGCCTAAGGGAATGCATTGTGGAGTAGTTATTAGATGATGGGTTGCGAGAGTGACAGAAGCTTAAACCCTAGTTTATGCGCTATTCCGTAAGGGACCGATTGGATCCAAAAGTTTAATGCTATGGTTAGAACTTATTCTTAATATTTTTCTCGTAGTTGCGGATGCTTGCGAGGGGGTTAATCATAAGTAGGAGGTTTGTTCAAGTAAGAACAGCACCTAAGCACCGGTCCACCCACATATCAAATTATCAAAGTAGCGAACACGAACCAAACCAACATGATGAAAGTGACTAGATGAAATTCCCGTGTACCCTCAAGAACGCTTTGCTTATTATAAGAGACCGTTTTGGCCTGTCCTTTGCCTCAAAAGGATTGGGCTACCTTGCTGCACTTTTGTTACTACTATTGTTACTTGCTCGTTACAAATTATCTGGCTATCAAACTACTCTGCTACTTAAAATTTCAGTACTTGCAGACATTACCTTGCTGAAAACCGCTTGTCATTTCCTTCTGCTCCTCGTTGGGTTCGACACTCTTACTTATCGAAAAGGCTACAATTGATCCCATATACTTGTGGGTCATCAGTGCGCTGAAAGAAACGGACACTACAGAAATTTGCAGGATGTTGTGCAGTGGGTACATGAGTTAAATTTGGGTTGAGTGATGCAGTGGACAAGTTGACCACTGAAGGAGTGAGTCAGTGTACATGGTTTTAAGTGATTCGACTGATGTGAAGTATTAGTAGGTGTGCTCAATTTAATGTTCAAACTGGTCCCAAAGTTGTATTGATTAAAGTCAGCAAGTGTACCTAACTAGGAGACAACTTGCAATATTCAGATAGAAAGCACACATAGTTCTTCAGACACAAGCACACTATTAAGTTCATGAGCTAACTGGACCCATATCTTCGTTCAGATCTTGCTGCAGAAACTAACTAAGAACTAGGTGCTGCATCAAACTCACTCTTGCTGCAGCTTCAGAAGACGGAGTGATCGATGAACTTGCCCCATGACGTGGAGCTGCTTCTTCTTCTTCCTTCTGTTGCTTGTGCCAGTCTCCACGTCCATCTGCTATTGCTCCACCTGCTGCTCTAGTTGCGGCGGCTCCATCTCCATCAAAGCGATGGGTAGCACTGGTACCACCCTATCGAGCTCGTACTCCAGGCGGAGTTGGTCGCGGTTTTGGTACATGTACCAGCGTGACCGCTGGAATGGATCCAGGGAATCCCTGGTCTCCTCGATCGCTAGGCCAAGTTCTCGATGAGTGGGCGGTGGAGGTTTGGCATTCATGACCGCTCCTCATGTGTGGCGCAGGTCCTCACCGCGTGCGCATGATTCTTTAGGATTGCAACGCTGCTGTACCAGGTGCTCACCTCGCACGCGTAGGAGAGCTTGGTGCTGTCGCCGTCGAAGACCTCCTGCAGAGCTTGGTCCCATCCGAGGCCAAACACCATGTCGCGATGGAGGTTTTCTTGGTGTGGTTGTGGTTTCTGTGGAAGAGGGAAGTTATGGAGAGCCTGGTGGTTATCTGTGCGAGAGGAGAGTGAATGAATGCAGTGTGGAGACTGTGGTTTTCTCGAAGAAGGAGAAACCGAACGGGTATAGTAAATCGATCGAACGACCCCTTGTTTTGTTTTTGAGAAGAATCGAACAAGCAGAGCGAATGCGCCAGCCTAGTTTACGAACAAGCCTAGCCCAGTAAACGGAAATGAGCGAACGCGCCGGCCCGACCCAACAGCTTCATCCCGAGCACTGAAAAAAATGACGGCCGTTAACGCCACGCCGTCACCCCTGCCCGCTTGCTCGGGATTGGCCACATCAAAATGAGATCATTATTTTTACTTAGTGTTCTTTGCCACTGTCAGAATTTCATTTCGATGCGAAATGTCACAAAACATAAAGTGGTGGTCTTCCGCAAGTCATGACATGAATGGGGTGGTTCTGTGCATTTAACTCCTTTACTTGATAAATCCAAAAAACAAGCCATAAATACTAAAATGGATGGGAGGACCAATATACATGATCAACAAGCATGGCCAACCTGTAAAAAATGTTTGACAAACATATCCTTTTTATTTGTAGATTTGAAAGCTCTATTATCGAAAAAGGATTTTGCCCCGCTTTATATATAAAGCACCGATCCACAAGCACCACGATACAAAATCACGCCACCATCACACACAACACACACCCAAGGCAAGATACAAAGGTGCTGAACACCGCCACACCACTCCAAGGACTACCAAGCCACTACATATGATTGAAGACGAACCGCTTGGAGCCAACGGAGACCTCCACCATGAGCAATCCTCCGAGGAGAGGTGAGACCGAAAGCGATGGAGCGAGGACTCCAAGATGGTGCCTCCTAGAATGGAACGACCACTGATAGCCGCCACCATCCGATCCCGAAGATTGAGTTTTCACTCGGAGCATCACGAAGGAGTAGGGACACCGCGATGGAGCCTTCATGAAGGATACGACATCCATGGACGTCGCCGGCATCGGCCAATACAATGATGGGGCAAGTGATGTACCCCGGCACTCCCACCCCTCCGACGCATCCTAGCTCCGACAACCACCAGCGACCACCCACCCACGTGGCCATGGCTGCTCGCCCGCTCGTGAGATGCAAGTCCCGCGCACGAATGCCATGCCTCCCACCGCCAGGGCCGCCGCCCTTCATCCGGACACCCCCAAGCCCGACCAAAGTGATTGGCTTTGGGACAAAGGACGCACCCGACCGAAGAGACCGCAACATACATCCCGCCTCGAACAACGCCGGAGCCGCATCTGCCCTCACATGGCCGGGGAAAGGGGGAGGAGGGGGAGCGGGCGCATCTGGGCTGGCACACCTCTGTGACGGCGACGGGTGGCCCGAGGTCATCGACGCCTCCCATCCCTCCAGCCTGCCTCCCCACCAGATACCCCCTGTGTTGCCCCACCTCAGCGGCAGACGTTGCTCCATGCGAGGCCACCAACACACACTAGTCCACCGGCAAGGAGAAATCCCAAGGGCCGTCGCCAGCCACCAAGGAAGCTCATCGAGGAGCCCATCTGCGCTGCCTGTAGTTGTCCAACCGCCATAGCCCCTGATACGTCTCCAACGTATCTATAATTTTTTATTGTTCCATGCTATTATATTATCCATCTTGGATGTTTTATATGCATTTATATGCTATTTTATATTATTTTTGGGACTAACCTATTAACCTAGAGCCCAGTGCCAGTTTCTGTTTTTTCCTTGTTTTTGAGTTTCGCAGAAAAGGAATATCAAACGGAGTCCAAATGAGCTGAAAATTTACGGTGATTTTTTATGGACCAGAAGAAGCCCCTAAAGCAAAAGAGTTGGGCCAGAAGAGCCACGAGGCCTCCACAAGGGTGGAGGGCGCGCCCTACCCCCCTGCGGGCGCCCTCCGGTCTTGTGGGCTCCTCGTGGACCCCCCTGACTTGTTCTTGATGCCAAAAATTCCTATAAATATAGAAACCCCCAGAAATAAACCTAGATCGGGAGTTCCGCCGCCGCAAGCCTCTGTAGCCACCAAAAACCAATCGGGACCCTGTTCCGGCACCCTGCCGGAGGGGGAATCCATCACCGGTGGCCATCTTCATCATCCCGATGCTCTCCATGACAAGGAGGGAGTAGTTCACCCTCGGGGCTGAGGGTATGTACCAGTAGCTATGTGTTTGATCTCTCTCTCTCGTGTTCTTGATTTTGGCACGATCTTGATGTACCGCGAGCTTTGCTATTATAGTTGGATCTTATGATGTTTCTCCCCCTCTACCTTCTTGTAATGGATTGAGTTTTCCTTTGAAGTTATCTTATCGGATTGAGTCTTTAAGGATTTGAGAACACTTGATGTATGTCTTGCATGTGCTTATCTATAGTGACAATGGGATATTCATGTGATCCACTTGATGTATGTTTTGGTGATCAACTTGCGGGTTCTGTGACCTTGTGAACTTATGCATAGGGGTTGGCACACGTTTTCGTCTTGACTCTCCGGTAGAAACTTTGGGGCACTCTTTGAAGTTCTTTGTGTTGGTTTGAATAGATGAATCTGAGATTGTGTGATGCATAACATTAGGGTTTAGGTAGATGTGTGTCTTAAGATGTTATTTTAGTACGAACTCTAGGGCTGTTTGTGACACTTATAGGAATAGCCCAATAGATCGATCAGAAAGAATAACTTTGAGGTGGTTTCGTACCCTACAATAATCTCTTCGTTTGTTCTCCGCTATTCGTGACTTTGGAGTGACTCTTTGTTGCATGTTGAGGGATTGTTATATGATCTAATTATGTTATCATTGTTGAGAGAACTTGCACTAGTGAAAGTATGAACCCTAGGCCTTGTTTTCAAGCATTGCAATACCGTTTTCGCTCACTTTTATTACTTGCTACCTTGCTGTTTTTGTATTTTCAGATTACAAAAACATATATCTACCATCCATATTACGCTTGTATCACCATCTCTTCGCCGAACTAGTGCACCTATACAATTTACCATTGTATTGGGTGTGTTGGGGACACAAGAGACTCTTTGTTATTTGGTTGCAGGGTTGTTTGAGAGAGACCATCTTCATCCTACGCCTCCCACGGATTGATAAACCTTAGGTCATCCACTTGAGGGAAATTTGCTACTGTTCTACAAAACTCTGCGCTTGGAGGCCCAACACGAGTCTACAAGAAGAAGGTTGCGTAGTAGACATCAAGCTCTTTTCTGGCGCCGTTGCCGGGGAGGTTAGTGCTTAAAGGTATATCTTTTGATCTTGCAATTGAATCTTTTAGTTTCTTGTTTTATCACTAGTTTATTCTATAAAAGAAAACTACAAAAAAATGGAATTGTGGTTGCCACATATTATCCATCTTTATAATATCTTTCGTGAAAATGATGGAAAGGAAAATTGTGCTCAAGTGTTAGAAGAAGAAGTCTATAAAATGTTTGGCACTAAATCTTTGAATGATGAGCATGATTGCAATGTTGTTAGTTTGAATTCTTTGAATATCCATGATGCTAATGATATGCAGAGCCATAAGCTTGGGGATGCTATGTTTGATGAAGATGATATTTTTTGTCCCCCAAGTTTTGATGAGCAAATTTATTATGATGAAAGCATGCCTCCTATTTATGATGATTATATTGATGAAAGTGGGTTTGGAAGAGTGTCAACTCTAGGTACTAATGATCCCACTATTTTGGAGGGTGTTGAATCTTATTATGATGATAAAAGTGGATTTGGAGAGGTCATGACTTTATTTAGTGATGAATCCACTATTTTGGAAGAGGTTCCAATTGATTGTGAGAACAAAGTTGCTATCTATGATGATTATTGTGATGACATGTATGCTATAAAGAATAATGATAACCATGAAACTTTTCATCATGATTTTAATTTTCAATTGGATTATGCCTCACATGATAGTTATTTTGTTGAGTTTGCTCCCACTACTATTCCTGAGAATAAATTTGCTTATGTGGAGAGTAGTAAAATTTCTATGCTTATGAATCATGAAAAGAATGCTTTATGTGATGGTTATATTGTTGAATTCATTCATGATGCTACTGAAAATTATTATGAGAGAGGAACTTATGCTTCTACATATTGCAATAATATCAAGTTCCCTCTCTATGTGTTGAAAATCTTGAAGTTTTTCTTGTTTTACCTTCCTATGCTAGTTGATTCTTGTTCCCATAAATTGTTTGCTCACAAAATTCCTATGCATAGGAAGTGGGTTAGACTTAAATGTGCTAGTCATATGCTTCATGATGCTCTCTTTGTGTTTCAATTCTTATCTTTTATGTGAGCATCATTGATATCATCATGCCTAGCTAAAAAGGCATTAAAGAAAAGCGCTTGTTGGGAGACAACCCAACACTTTTACCTACTGTTTTTGTGTGTTAACATGATTAAGCTACTGTAGTAATCATGTTTTATAGCTTTTGTTTCAATAAAGTGCCAAGCAAAGCCTTTGGGATAGTGTGGTTGATAGTTGATTTGATTCTGTGCAAAAACAGAAACTTTTGCGCCCAGTAACAGAATTGTTAAAATTCACTGGAAAGTGGAAAAACTCTGAACTTTTTACGGAGGATTTATATACAAATTGGATACGTTTTCCTAGTTTTTTCAGAATATTTGGAGTTACATAAGTATGACCTTAATTCAGATCTTTACAGACTGTTCTGTTTTTGACAGATTCTATTTTCGATGCATAGTTTGCTTGTTTCCTAGTTTTTATGGCTTATATTGCTCAATATAAATTGTAGAAATGATAGGGTACAGTAGGTATCAGGTGATAAAAATTTTGAATCTTGTCTTGACAGTACCAAAGTGAATGATTTGTTTTATCATACTAACCCATCTCACGAAGTTCCGTTAAGTTTTGTGTGATTGAAGTTTTCAAGTTTTGGGTGAGATATCGATATGAGGAGAATAAGGAGTGGCAATAAACTAAGCTTGGGGATGCCCAAGGCACCCCAAGTTAGTATTCAAGGAAGATACAAGCAACTAAGCTTGGGGATGCCCCGGATGGCATCCCCTCTTTTGTCTTCAACATTATCGGTAACCTTACTTGGAGCTATATTTTTATTCGTCACATAATATGAGTTTTGCTTGGAGCGTCATTTTATTTTATTAGGATTTGCTTGCTGTTATTTAGATTAATGTTATGTATCTTTTATTTCAATAAAAAGGTCAAGTATAGCCTTTACCATGCTTATTTTACAAGTCTATATGTTGCTGTTTTGAAAACAGAAAGTTTTCTATCGTTGTATGAATTATTCTGGAAAGTAAGAACATGATAAAATCTTGAAATGTTTACACAATGAGTAATGACAAATGTTATATAGTGTGGTAATTTTTCAGAATTTTAGGAGTTAGGGAAGTATGAGTACAATTGCACTCTTTACAGACTGTCATGTTTAGACAGATTGCTGTTATGTTTGCATTGTTTACTTATGTTTACTTGTTTAATGATTCTATTTGAGGATAGGAGTATTGAATATGCAGAGGCATTTAGTATGCAATGTAAAATAATAATTTTAGTGATTTGCTACAGTAGAGAATGATAAGGTTTTGCATTTGATTTATACTAACTTTTCTCACGAGTTCTTGTTGAGTTTTGTGTGGACGAAGTTTTTAAGATTTAGGGAAACCATCATATAAAAGTAATTAAGGAGACACAAAATCTCAAGCTTGGGGATGCCCAAGGCATCCCAATGTAATATTTCAAGAAGTCTCAAGCATCTAAGCTTGGGGATGCCCCGGTAGGCATCCCATCTTTCTTCATCAAGAATTATCGGTTAGTATCGGTTGAGCCTAAGTTTTTGCTTCTTCACATGGTGTGTGCTATTTTTAGAATGTCATTTTATTTTGTTTTGCTTGCTGTTTGAATAATATCCCAAGATCTGAAATTCTTAAATGTTAGAGAGTCTTCACATGGTTACATAATTATTCGACTACTCATTGATCTCCACTTATATCTTTTTGGAGTAGTTTGTCATTTACTCACGTGCTTCACTCATATCCTATGAGTAAATGGTTGAATGAATTGAATATCATAAATCTGAAATTATATATGTTTCATATGCTTATCCCATGGGGAGTAATGACTTCGCAGATAAGAAGTGGATGTAGTAAATTTATTGAAAGTTAGCAAACATTGAATTGGTCACTTGAACAATTCATGAAAGAATATTGAAGGAAGAGAGATTTCACATATAAATATACTATCTTGGACATCTTCTATGATTGTGAGCCCCATTAATTATTTTCAAACTTGATCAAATTAGTTGAAGTTGGACAAGGAAGACAACATAATGAGTTATGTTTGGGTATATTTGTATAGAAGTTATATTGTTATGGATCCTCCAACATGTGGTGCTTGCTATTTAGAATCTTTTGCTAGCCAAAATTTCTGTACCAAGCGGGAATACTGCTTGTGCATCCAAAATCCTTGAACCAAGTTTTTTTCCATGAGTGTCCACCATACCTACCTATATGCGGTATTTACCAGCCGTTCCAAGTAAATTTGCATGTGCCAAACTCTAAACCTTCAAATAATAATCTGTTTTGTATGCCCGAATCGCTCATGTAGCGACTAGGGGCTGTCAGTATCTTCCATGCTAGGTGGGTTATTCTCACAATGAGTGTTTATTCACTTGTCATTCATGAGAAAGTGGCTGGTAATTGGGATGCCCAGTCCTATGATCAAAAGATCAAAAACAAAATTTCAAATAATTAAACAAAACTCCCCCAGGACTGTTGTTGGTATGGACGGTACCCGTTGTTTCTGACCAGCCGTGGAGTATGATTGTTGGTGGAGGGGGAGTAAAAACTTTACCTTTCTGTTTGGGAACCGCCTATAATGTATCTAGTATGGAAGATATTGGGAACTCTTGGTTGTTATGTTGACAATGAAAGCATACCTCTCAAAATTATTTTCATCTTTGCTTTAAAAGCTTCGAGCTCTGACACCTCTGCAAATCCCTGCTTCCCTCTGCGAAGGGCCTATCTTTTACTTTTATGCAAGAGTCAGTAGTATTCCTTCTCATTCCAACCTACTCTTTAGTTGGCAAGCATCATGTGATGGGGAAAGTTCTAAGCATATATGGCCATTCAAATATATTTGATCATGAATTATTATTGTTGACAATTATCTACATGATAAATAAGTTGGTAGGCGAAACATTAAGCCCCTATCTTTCTCTGTGTTCAATGGATGCTATTTGTTCTAAAAATATGCTTTGAGTGGTAGCAATCATGGAAGACTATATGATAGTTGAGTATGTGGGATTTGCTAAATCAAAGCTCTTACATAGACCCTTCCTGAAAATAAGATGAATTGCAATTGTTTGATGACTGAGAACCTAGTTTGTTAGTTTTCAAGAAAGTTTATGATCTATGCTTTAACATGTGAATAGTTTGGTACTTGATCATGAGAAGTTTTATGAGATGAGCTACTGTTTATGATATATAATGATGCTAGAAAAAGTGATTGAAATTATCATTGATCAAACTTGTGCACTTGCTTCCATTCCACATCAAAAATTCTGTTTTTATCATTTACCTACTCGAGGACGAGCAGGAATTAAGCTTGGGGATGCTTGATACATCTCCAACGTATCTATAATTTTTGATTGTTCCATGCTATTATATTATCCATCTTGGATGTTTTATATGCATTTATATGCTATTTTATATTATTTTTGGGACTAACCTATTAACCTAGAGCCCAGTGCCAGTTTCTGTTTTTTCCTTGTTTTTGAGTTTCGCAGAAAAGGAATATCAAACGGAGTCCAAATGAGCTGAAAATTTACGGTTATTTTTTATGGACCAGAAGAAGCCCCTGAAGCAAAAGAGTTGGGCTAGAAGAGCCACGAGGCCTCCACAAGGGTGGAGGGCGCGCCCTACCCCCCTGGGGGCGCCCTCCGGTCTTGTGGGCTCCTCGTGGACCCCCCCTGACTTGTTCTCGACGCCAAAAATTCCTATAAATATAGAAACCCCCAGAAATAAACCTATATCGGGAGTTCCGCCGCCGCAAGCCTCTGTAGCCACCAAAAACCAATCAGGACCCTGTTCCGGCACCCTGCCGGAGGGGGAATCCATCACCGGTGGCCATCTTCATCATCCCGGCGCTCTCCATGATGAGGAGGGAGTAGTTCACCCTCGGGGCTGAGGGTATGTACCAGTAGCTATGTGTTTGATCTCTCTCTCTCTCTCTTGTTCTTGATTTGGCACGATCTTGATGTACCGCGAGCTTTGCTATTATAGTTGGATCTTATGATGTTTCTCCCCCTCTATCTTCTTGTAATGGATTGAGTTTTCCCTTTGAAGTTATCTTATCGGATTGAGTCTTTAAGGATTTGAGAACACTTGATGTATGTCTTGCATGTGCTTATCTATGGTGACAATGGGATATTCACGTGATCCACTTGATGTATGTTTTGGTGATCAACTTGCGGGTTCTGTGACCTTGTGAACTTATGCATAGGGGTTGGCACACGTTTTCGTCTTGACTCTCCGGTAGAAACTTTGGGGCACTCTTTGAAGTTCTTTGTGTTGGTTTGAATAGATGAATCTGAGATTGTGTGATGCATATCGTATAATCAAACCCGTGGATACTTGTGGTGACATTGGAGTATCTAGTAGACATTAGGGTTTTGGTTGATGTGTGTCTTAAGGTGTTATTTTAGTACGAACTCTAGGGCTGTTTGTGACACTTATAGGAATAGCCCAATAGATCGATCAGAAAGAATAACTTTGAGGTGGTTTCGTACCCTACAATAATCTCTTCATTTGTTCTCCGCTATTAGTGACTTTGGAGTGACTCTTTGTTGCACGTTGAGGGATTGTTATATGATCTAATTATGTTATTATTGTTGAGAGAACTTGCACTAGTGAAAGTATGAACCCTAGGCCTTGTTTTCAAGCATTACAATACCGTTTTCGCTCACTTTTATTACTTGCTACCTTGCTGTTTTTGTATTTTCAGATTACAAAAACCTATATCTACCATCCATATTACGCTTGTATCATCATCTCTTCGCCGAACTAGTGCACCTATACAATTTACCATTGTATTGGGTGTGTTGGGGACACAAGAGACTCTTTGTTATTTGGTTGCAGGGTTGTTTGAGAGAGACCATCTTCATCCTACGCCTCCCACAGATTGATAAACCTTAGGTCATCCACTTGAGGGAAATTTGCTACTGTTCTACAAAACTCTGCGCTTGGAGGCCCAACACGAGTCTACAAGAAGAAGGTTGCGTAGTAGACATCAGCTCCTGGATCCCGGCCAGCTGCTTCTGCGTTGCACCACCACCCGCCGCGGCCATGGCAGGGCAGAGACCTGCAGCCCGCGCCGCCTGGCCCCAGATCTGACCTCGACGGCGCCGTCCCTAGAGACCAAGGCGCGTCCACCACCTGGCCGCCCGCCGTGAGGGAGCAGCAGCGCCGGGGGTTCGCCACTGCCTACCACGCGCTGCGACACCGGGCTCTAGCGTCACGCTCCGGCCCCCAGATCTGTCCTCGACGCCGCCGTCCCTGGCGATCAAGGCACGTCCACCACCTGGCCGCCCGCTGCAAGGGAGCAGCAGCGCCAGGGTTCCGCCACTGGCCGCCACGCGCCGCGACGCCCGGCTCTAGCACCACGCTCTGGCCCCCATATTTGGCCTCGACGCTGCCATCCCTGGCGATCAAGGTGCGTCCACCACCTGGCCGCCCGCCGCGGGGGAGTAGCAGCGCCGGGGCTCTGCCACGCGCCGCGACGCCCGGCTCCATCGCCACGCTCCGGCCCGCGCCAGCGCGCTCGAACGAGAGGACCCAGAAGGCCCCGCCACCGGCGGCAACGGCTAGGCTTCGGCCGGCCGCGCCCCCAGGCGGCGGCGAGGGAGGAGGAGGAGGGTGGGGGCCGGGACCGGCGGGGATTAGGGTTGGCCCTCCGGTTGCCGCGCGGGGGCGACATGGAGCGAGGGGAAAGGGAGAAATCCTTGAAAGCTCTATTTAATGTTTGGTTTGATATTCCAACGTGGTCCGGGCATTCAGTCCTTAATTAGAAGGCCTATCTCTGTGTCAAAATAGTCCAAACTATTAGGCAGAGGCACGGCGGCATGCCGCGCCCGTACCTGAAGCCCATGTGTGTGGCTGTGTTGTTTTTCTTATAGAAGAAAAGAGGGCAGTGGGTAAGCAAGCCGACAATCGGTTCTTATAAAAGAAAGAGTGCATTGGGTAAGCAAGATGACAATCAGTAATGTTCAAGCTAATTTAACTTAGATAAATACTGAAAAGTACCAAAAATCAGTTCACCCGTGGTTACAAACACACAACCACTCCGGAGGTCGCATCCACCGTCGTCATCGCTCCTAGCCTTCGTCTCCGCTACTCCCTCCCTCGCAGTCATCAGAGGAGGCCGCCGAGCTAAGCCTCGCGGAGGACCGTGGTGGTGAGGATGTGTGCTGCCTCACCTTGGTGCCTACAACCCATTCCTCAGATCCAAGGTCGCGGAACTTCTATCGCCTCTCCGGTCAGCGTGTGCTGACCCTGCGATGGCTTCTCGCACTCTTGGCCGCCATTGGGAGGCCACCAATGGATCTGACGTGGATGCTACGGCTAGGTGGGAGGTGGCGCCACAAACTGATGTACCTTGCTCAAGATCCGGTAATGTCGTCCCGTTGGCCGACATGTCTGGGCAGGGCTATCTCCGGTGAGATTGTAATCTATGGTGATGTGCTCTGTCGTCGGTGTTGGTTCGTGTGGTGACCATTCCGGCTTGCGGCGGCGGCTTCGCCACAAAGTAGGGCCATCGAAAGGTCTTTGCGAGGGTTCATATTTCCAGATGTGGTAGAGTTGCCTCGGCGGTGAGACTCAATCTATGGACGACGACTTGACGCAGAGGATATGATTGTGCAGCAGCAGCGATTGGTTCCCTATTCGAACGCACGTAGCTGATAGGATCGTGGAAAAGTGGTGGCAACAACACATGATTGGCATTGCAGTGCAGTGATGGTATCTTTATACATGATATTTTAAGTAATATCTATTGCATCCTGTCACCCTTAGTCGTGAAAAATAGCACGCATGAGCAACGGAATTAGAGGTGCATTATCAATCAAAATCAAGCCTATTTTTTTATAGTCTATAAGATCTAACCTGGATACTCTAAGGCACATAATTTTCTGTCATTTGCTTTATCCTGTGGTATCTTGCAGAAAAAGTTGCTAGGTATCACATCATAATCAACCTAACTTTATATAGAAGGTAGAATGAGCAAAAATGACACGCTTTGTACTACTCACAGCGTTATATAGGTGGGGTGTGCATGCGTGCGTTCGTAAGCATCTGTGTTGTACTGTGTTGACACTGGTGCTCGTATTTTCATGAATTTATCATGTAACCCTTAGTCGTGAAAAATAGCATGCATGAGCAATGAAATTAGATATGCATTATCAATTAAAATCAAGCATAATTCTCATAGTTTACATGGTACTAACCTAAGCATCTGTGTTGTATTGTGTTGACGCTGATGCTCGCATTTTCGTGGATTTATCATGCAACCCTTAGTCCTGAAAAATTGCATGCACAAGCAATGAAATTAGAGATGCATTATCAATCAAAATCAAGCCTAATTCTCATAGTCTAAATGCTACTAACGTGGATACTCTAAGACACATAATTTTCTTTGATTTGCTTATCCTATGGTGTCCTACAGAAAAAGTTGCCATGTATCACATCATAATCAACTTAACTTTATACAGAAGGTAGAATTAGCAAAAGAGTGCTATGCTTTGTACTACTCAGATGGGTGTGCAGACACACGAGTTCAGATGGGTTTGTGGAACTGAGCATATGTGTTGGAACTGGTGTTCGCATTTGCCTGAATTTATTTCAGGCTCTCTGGTGGTATTCGTTCAGTGGCAGGGACGTTCCCGTCGACTGCGAAAGTATCTGTTGTGACTTCATCAATCTCAAGATATTGTACCGGCTCAATATCTTAAAGGTTTTCGGGTAGGATGCATGTGTATGCGTTCTTAGGGGTGAGTGTATATGCGTATATGCAAACATCTGCGTTGTACTGTGTTAAATAAGGATAACAAATACAAAAGAAAAAACTTAGTAGTACAAAGCGTAGTACTCACCCTAAAAAATTAAGTAGTACAAAGCGTTGTATGTATTCACCCTAAAAAATCTAGTAGTACAAAGCATAGTATAACACGTGTCAACCTAGAATGTACTCACACTAAGTACTTCAAATGCATGGGAGAAGGGATAGCTTAGTAGCTTTAATTCTTTTATATATACTAGAAGATGTCAAAGAAAATTGATGTCCAGCGGTCGCTTAGTAAGCATGCCAACCTGAGACGACTGGGCCGAAATAACTGTTCTGACCTTGTCAGCGTTTTTAGTCGCAAACTGAACCCGACCTGAAAGTATTTCACGATTTGACCCTTTTAGAAACGCCAGGGCCCGCGGCGTTTCTGATCAACACTGAAACGCCGACCTAGCTGACGTTTCTTCCCTAGCCCATTGCCAGGCCGAGAACGCGTTGCTTGCTGACGTGGCGGGCCGGAAACGCCGAGGCAGCTAGCGTTTCTGCAAACGCCAGCATCTATTGCGTTTCTGGTGGAGATATTTTAGGTGGCCATGGGCCTTTCTCCCACCACTTACCACTCACTCTCTTCTCCCCCATTGGCCTATCCCGAGCTCTTGCCCTTTTCCCCCTTTGTGTCCCTCACTTAGCCCCTCTCAAATCCTTGCAAATCGATTGGGTTGGTCCGTGGATCCGGTGTCATTTCCGTTCGTTGAGGTAACCTCCTTCATCTCACAAATTTTTATTGGTTGGATTTGTCTATTTGGATTGTTTTGTTCTTGTTGTTCCTAACCCTAGTTTTGAACATGGATCTATAATGTGATGTTCTTGAGTATTGTTGTTCCAATAGTGTTGCATTGTGATGTTGGTGAGCATACCTTATTGTTTGGGTTATGCCTAATGTTAAGATTTAGGGTTAGGGTTATGCCTAATGTTAAGATTTAGGGTTAGGGTTATGCCTAATGTTAAGATTTAGGGTTAGGGTTAGTGGTTTTGTTAGCAATGTGATATATTTAGCATTGTACATTTCTTATACTTATGTTCCCCTTTTTTAGATGGACAAGATTGTGAATATTCATTATGTTGACAAAGAGGCATTCATGAATGTGGATATTGTTGACAAGTATGAGGAAGTGTTGATATTTCTTGAGACTCCTAGTTATGAAGAGGTTGTGGAAGAAACACGGATAAGATTAAAGTGGGTGGATGCAAGTGACCAAGTTGAATTAGTAGGAAGATATGATGTTGGGTCGGCACACAAGTGTCGAATGAAGACAATGCCTATCAAGTCCAATTTGCATTGGGTTGCATATAAGGAGGTTGTTGCATCCTCGGCAGTCAAGTCACTCGAAGTCTTTGCAACTAAGGTCGTCAAGGCTCCTCTCTTTCATGTTGACTTGAACCAAACCTTAGTAGATGATGTGAGCCCGTTTAGTAGTGTGCCGCCTATTGTTGAGCATAAAGTTGAAGTGGAAGCCAATGAGTATCCCCAATATGAGTTCGGAGGTAGTGCACTGATCAATGATGATGGTCATGACTCCGACGAAGAGTATGAGAGGCACCACAACATTGTTGGTGACGTAGAGGCTGAAGTAAGGCATAAGGACATGGATCCTGACATTATCTATCAGCGTGCTTGTGTGGATGACTTGGATGATGAAGGCCCGATGAATGAGTTGGACGAGGATGGCTTGACTGAGAAAGAAGCAGAGTGGTACACAAAAATCACCGGTAGGGATCACAAAGTTCCCTTGTTTTGTGATGTTAGCCTTGCAGATAAGGCTATAGTCGACGGTGGCATGAGCAAGACAATTGAGGCTAGACAGTTCCCAAGTAGTACACCCGACGAGATTTCAATGTCGTACGTAAGGAAAGGTTTGATGTTCGAGCACATGCTAGAATTCAGGATGTGGTTGTGTGAGTATGCTGTCAAACACCACATGCCTTTCATAGTTGTTCACTCGGACTGCAACAAGCGATACACCGTGAAATGTGAGGTAGAAAGATGCAAATGGAAAGTCAATGGAAGACTCACGAATGATGGTTGGTGGAAGATAACTAGTTGCAAAGCCACTCACCAATGCACACCGCCGGCCGTAGAAGCACGGAAGACACACCGTCAGCTAACCTCGGAATTCATTGGTTATAAATACCAGAAACATATAGCTGAGGATCCAACCATTAAAGTGAAGTTGTTGATGAGTTGGGTTGAAGATAAGTTCGGATATAAGGTCAAGTACGGGAAGACATGGAAGGCCAAGCAAGTTGCTCTCAGAATGTTGTACGGTGGATGGGAAGAGGCGTACAACATGCTACCCAGGTTGCTGGGAGCGTCGTATAGAAACCCAGGAATGTACCACTATGTCCAAGATATTGAAGGAGTGTTCCGTCTTGCCTTTTGGATGTTTGGCCCATGCATTGCAGCTTTTGAGCATTGTCGTCTGGTTCTGTCTATAGATGGGGCATTCTTGACAGGCAAATACAAGGGCACACTCATGATAGCAAGAGGAGATCGAAGAGAAGAGGAAGGAACATGAAAGAGGAGTTCGTGAGTATTACCATAGGGAGCACAAGCTGAAGATGAAGTGTGAGGAGGCAGAGAAGAAACGTCTAAAGGGTTTTCGTGAAAGAACCTTGAAACTTTGGGCTTTCGAAGCTGAAAAGAATGAGAGGGAAAACAAGATATTCATGGAGAGGGTGGTCAAGGAGGCTCGCCGCATAAGGAAAAGGGAGGAGGAAGAAGAAGAAGAATAGAGGATGAAGAAGAAGGGAAAGGGGCCTTGCTCTACACAATAGAGCAATGTGGTTATCATCATGTTGTGAACTATGCCATGCACTCCTTCGTGTGCATTTTATTTTGAACCTTCTCGTTGCCTAGACTCCTTTATGTGTACTCTAAATTGCTATGGACTCCTCTATGTGTACTCCTTTATGTGGTGAACTATGTGTACTCTAAATTGCTTTGGACTCCTCTATGTGTACTCTAAATTGTTATGCACTCCTTTATGTGTATTTTCTAGTTGTGCTATGACATGTGTGATATTTCAAGTGTACCACAAAATCTGATTGTAAGGTTTGTGGGCACATACTATTCTGATTCAAACGCCAAAGCCTACGGCGTTTGCTAATTACTGGAAACGCCAATACCTTTGGCGTTTCTAAACTATGTGGAAACGTTTGTCCCAGCCTGGCGTTTCCTTAAGACAGGGGCTGCCTGGGACATGTATAAGAAACGTTGCGGTGTGGGCTGGAAACGCCACTACCTTTGGCGTTTCTTCCCTACGTTGAAATGCTCAACCTAGCCTGGCGTTTCTTTAAGACAGGGGCTGTCTGGGACATGTACACGAAACGTTGCCGTGTGGGCTTGAAACGCCAGCCCCCATCGGCGTTTGTACCCGACGGAGGAACGCCAAAGTCTTTGGCGTTTCTGCCCTGCTTTGCAAACCACAAGAAACCTTCCTGCCCATTCCATCACAGGTAGCAAAGGGACATATTTAACTCTGCATAAATGCCAGGTCCAGCAACATAGAGCAATGGGACATATTTTCACAACGATCCAGCTGACATAATAATTAACAAGTCTTGGTGACATAGAACTAACAAGTCCACCAGATCCACATGACATAAAACATAACAAGTTCACACATTCTGCTTCCCTCTTTTGACAGGGAAACACATACCTACATAATAGTTCACATGACATAAAGCATCAGTCATCACTTCACTTCTTCCCTCTTTTCGCAGCCATCTTCCCCCTATTGACGTAGCCCTCTGGAGTGTTCTGCCATCCAGGACGTCGGATGGTTCTTGAGCTAGGTCGGCGTGCTTCTTCAGAAGGCTGAAAAGGTTGAGTTGGCTATGGAGCTTCTTCCATCTGTGAAGCCCCAAGCTCCATATAGTCCGGATCCACATCTTCGTCTGTCTCCTCCTCTTCATCTTCCTGTTCATCAATCCATGCTCGGCTCGAAGAAGCACGTGCTTGGCTGGAAGATGGACGAGTGGAAGAAAGCACATCCATTCTATACTGAGCATGTGCACGCACATCCGTGGATGAACCACCATGGCAAGAGAGTAAAGCGGCTAGTGTGCGGCAATGATTCACGACCTTCTACACAAGGAAAGACATTGACATGTAAATATGCAAAAAAGAGACAAAAGAGAGACATGTTCACATTTCAAAAAAGAGTTACAAGGAAAGGCCTCTAACCTATAGAGTACTCCTAACAAGCCCGTCCGTTTCTGCACCAGGGGCATGGCCAAGCACCACATTACTATGATTGATACATCTCCATAGCTACGTGCCCTGAATAAAACATATGTGACACACCACTCACAAAGAAATGACACATGTTCATATTTCAAAAAAGAGACAAAAGAGAGACATACCACTCGGTCATGTAGAGGGCCATAATCTAGGTGCGCTCCAGTGGTCTCCCTAATAGAGTTGTTGAATGCACCATCAGCAGCCTCACTTGGCATTACTTCCAAGCAATCGGCACGAGTCCAAGCACCCTTACGGATAACTCTGTACTCTTTGCCCTCAGTTGCGAATCGTGCTCAGTTTTGCCCTCAGTTGCGAATCGTGCTCAGTTTTGCCCCTAGACTGTGCGCAACTACTATGACGAGGCCAAACGGGCAGTTTTGAGTCCATTCCGTCTATTGGCATTAGTGGTAGTGGGTCCGGAGCTTACACATGGGACCGCGTGGATGTGGGTCCGGAGCTTACATGTGGGACCGCACAATGACGTCCCCAAATCAATCCTAGGGTTCTAACCGGGCCACTCGACGCCACTCTGTCCCGGCCGCCGCCCGGCCGTCCTGCGCCGCCGCCGCCACCTGCGTCGCCGCCACCAGCTGCGCCGCCACCAGCCGCGCTGCCGCGGCCGCGGCCATGGCCGTCCTGCTCCACCGCTACCTGCTCCGCCCGCCACCTTCCTGCGACGCCACGGGTGGGGCGCCCACCACCTGCTCGACCCGCGGTGTGGCCTCCTTCCGTGCGCCCGACCGGAGTGCTAATAGGTGGGGGGGCTGGTGCACACAGAGGAAATATGAGGGTGAACCCCAGGGCGAAATGGCGAGCGGCGGCGACCGCCGAGAATTTGGCGAGGCAGGCATCGGGCTGGAGATCCGCCACGTCCACGACTGGATTCCCGAGGGGTAAGTCACGCCTCCTGTTTAGATTGAGCTTAGTTGTGCATTTCAACAGTCGATTCGAGTTGGTTTACCCGATTAGTTTAGCTATTGGTGTGTTGATTGCGTCTCTGTTTTTTGTCGGTCAGGATGGAGTTGCGGTTTGCTTTCTTGGTGCACATTAGAAGGGACCGGTACATGTTGAATGCAAAGAATAAGAAGAAATTCCAAGGAGGTTTCGATTATCTGTTGCCAATGGCTTGTAATTGGAGGTTCAGACAATTTGGGGAGGTAATTTGCAGCCAATATCCTTGGGGTTTGCTTGATGAAGTGGAATACAAATACTACAATGGGAAAAATAAATGGCTGACAGTTAGTAATGATGAAGAGCTGGCTACCATGTTTGCTAGGCATAAGGAGAAAGAGAATTTTCATGTGAGGCTGCAAATTGATGTGCTTGAGCAGGCATTTGGACCTAGGATGGCGGGTGCACCTTCTCGGGCAGAACCAACTCGTCGTAATGGCAGCTCTAGCCAGAACAGCTCAGTTAGTGCACGGCGACGTGGTGGCTCGACAAGCGTGGGCACCGGCAGTAGGGTCCCCCTTGAAGTGGAGCCTGATGCCTACAATTCTGGGGTTGATGAAGAGAAGCTATAATCTGATGTTATTCAGAATTTACGATGGGCACCTCGGGCTGAAAACCAAGATAAGGCTGACAATGATGTCCGTGTGGATGATGACACGGTGGGTGAGGACGAAGACCTTGCAGCTGTTGAATGGGACCCTTTGAACCCTCATATGGAAGAAGGTACCATTTTTGCATCCATGAATGAGTGTAGAAATGCACTTGTGACATACTGCATCAAGGTAGAACGTACTTTCAAAGTTGACAAGAGCGATCAAGTACGTTACAGAGTGCACTGTCCGACTGAGGGTTGTCCATGGAGGATGCTCGCATCTAAAATGCGAAATAGCACGAATGTTCAGGTCAAAGTGAACCCTTTTAAGCACACATGCCAGGAATCAACCCTTAGGAAGGATACAATCAGTAGAGCCAAGTCAAGATGGGTGGCGGAAGAAGTAAAGAAGTGGGTGAAAGAAAACCAGCAAGTGGGTCCAAAGGAATTGCAGAAGAACATCAAAGACAAGTTCAAGATAGAGTTACCATACATGAGGTTGTTTAATGGTAAACAACATGCTATGGATTCTATTTATGGTAACTGGCAGGAAAGTTTTCAATTGTTGTATTCATTCAAAGGTGAAGTGGAGAGGACCAGCCCAGGTAGTATTGTAGATATTGACCACCACACCGTGGAGTACACATTCAGGGGAGTGACAAAGACCAAGGAATGCTTTAGGAGGATTTTTGTCTGCTTTGAGGCTTGTCGCCGGGGTTTTTTGGCAGGCTACAGGCCGTATTTGGCTATTGATGCTAATTTTCTCACAGGGAGGTTTAAAGGACAGTTAGTAGCAGCTTGTGCAGTTGATGCACACAGTTTCGTATTTCCAGTTGCGTACGGTGTGCTGGAGACAGAGTCTGAGGAGAGCTGGACTTGGTTTTTGCATAATCTGCGCCGGGCTATTGCACATCCCAATGGGTTGGTAATTCATACAGATGCCTGCAAAGGTTTAGAAGTGGTCGTGGACAATGTGTTCCCTGGAGTAGAGCATAGGGAATGCATGCATCACCTTGCTGCAAATTTTGTGAAGAAATACAAAGAAAAGGTGTATAGCGACAATTTATGGCCAGCATCTTTGACTTGCAGTGTGAAGAAGCACAACTACCACTTGAGGCAGTTATACACGAACCCCACAGTGAAGGAATACTTGGAAACACACCACTCCAAGTTATGGGCCAGAAGCCAATTCAGTGAACTGAGCAAAGTTGACTATGTGCACAATAATCTAGCAGAGTCTTTCAACTCAACGATCCGGAAACTAAAGGGTCATTATGTGGTGGATTTGCTTGACAGGATAAGGATAGAATACATGCAGAAATTTCATTATCGTGCAGGAATAGCCGAGGCAAAATTCATGGGCCACATTATCATCCCTGCCGTGATGAATGAACTGAAGCAGAAAACAACAGGCTTGGAAATGAACATGACTCTTTGCTCGGGTACCACATCAGAGATATCATATTTGGATAAAGAGAAGAGGGAATGGAGATATCCAGTGGATTTAGAAGCTAGAACTTGCAGTTGTAGGCAATGGCAGATAACTGGGTTGCCATGCATTCATGCCTTGTTTTTCATCACTTCTCTCTCAGGTCCAGCAGAGAACATATAGCAGTATGTGCATGATTACTACTCTGTTGCAAGGTTCAAAGCCACATATGCGTATGCCTTGCCTGCTATGGAGGGAAAACAACAATGGGACATAGTGGACCCTGGATTCAAGCTTTGCGCTCCAGTTATGAAGAGAGCAGCAGGTAGACCAAGGAAGAGTCGAATCAGACCTCGCAGCGAAGGAGCTGGACTTGGAGCGATGAAGCGTAAGTGCACAAGGTGTGGTGGGTCTGGTCATTTCGGTAAGTATTGTGATAACACAGTAGATCCAGCATTCAGAGAGTGTTTCGAGGAAGGCTTCAATGAAAATGTTGGTCAGCAGCCGGTTGCCGCAACAGATGATGAAAATGATGGTCAACAGCCGGTTGCATCAGATGAAGATTTTGACGAGGTTCCAAATGATGATGGTCAACAGCCGCATGATTTTGACGATGATCCAAAATATCCTCCAAATGATGATTCAAGTGAGGCTCCAAATGGTGATCCAAGTGAGGACCCAAATGGTGATCCAAGTGAGGCTCCAAATGGTGATCCAAGTGAGGCTCCAAATGATGATCCAAGTGAGGCTCCAAATGGTGACCAACCTTCTGTCGTTGTGAGTTCTGCTAGGTATGTAAATCTTGCAAATACTACTGTACATTTATCATTTAACATGATCTCATTACACTTTATGTTTTGTACAGCTCTGCGGTAGGTTTGAAGAAGACGCGCAAGGTACCGACAACCAAGAGGAGAAGAGAAGAAGCAATGAGCACAATGAGCACAAGGTGCACGAGGAGCAAAGTGATGGCAAGCAGCTCAAGGATCAAACAGAAGCCCCAACGCTATTTATGAATAATTATGAAACATTATGAATAATGTTGTATTTCTGTTGAATGATGTTGGACCTATGTTAGAACTTCAAATTTGACATGCTATTTGGATGTTGCAATTCTTTCGAAACTTTGGTAGGGTAAACTCACATTCATGAAAAATGTGCTAAAAAAGAGCTCCAAAGGTAGGGTAAACAGCCTCATTTCTAAGCAAGGTTTTTTTCGACCTTGTCTAAATCAGCCAAATAACTTTCCTACACATATATTCTATATATACAGACTATGTGCGCTAGTTTTTCTTTTTGATTTTTTTTTGAATTTGTTTTGCTCATTTGAATTCTGGTCAAACCTAACTTTGACCAAGATTTAAACAAGTCTAAAACATCAAAATGAAAAACTAACCCCGGATCCTTCTTAGTCACTCCAAAATGAAGCCGTGGTGAGGTTTTTGAAAACTTCATGTTCCAAACCCCAAACCACTTCTCTTCACTTCATACGTCAGAATTTTTCATTTGAATGTATGTAGACCTTGTTTATCAACTTAAATCGCTAGTATATGACATAAGAAGACTATGTGCGTTGGTTTTTCATTTTTTTGATTTTTTGAATTTATTTTGCCCATTTGAATTCTGGTCAAACCTAACTTTGACCAACATTTAAACAAGTTTAAAACATGAAAATGAAAAACTAAGCCTGGATCCTTCGTAGTCACTCCAAAATGAAGCTGTGGTGAGGTTTTTGAAATTTTCATGTTCATTTCCCCAAAACACTTCTCTTCACTTCATACAAGAGAGTTTGAGATACTTGAGGTATCACATGAGACATATGAACTTTTCGTTTAAATGTATGTAGACCTTGTTTATCAACTTAAATCGTTAGTATATGACATAAGAAGACTATGTGCACAGGTTTTTCATTTTTCTGATTTTTATTTAATTTATTATGCTCATTTGAAATCTGGTCAAACATATCTTTGACTGCTCCAAACCCCTCCCAAACCCCGCTAACCCTAGCGCTGAACAAGGACCGTCCATCTAACCCTAGCGCCGAACAAGGACCGTCGATCTAACCCTTCTAGAAGGAATCTGCGGGGAGGAGGAGGGCGATCCGCGAGATGCAATCTGATTGGCTGGGCGATTTTTTTTCTCAACACGTAGTGGGCGCGCTGGATGGACCGTTGGGCCGTCTCGCTGTCCGGGCCTGTGAGCGTTGTTAATGCCCGTCTCAGCCTTTCCAGGCCTGCATGCATGGGAAGTGCGGCGACGTGGGCATGCATGCGCGGGAGGCGGACGTGGGCATGCATGTGCAGGAGGCGAGCGATGTGGCCATGCACACATTGATTCAGATTACGCAGTGATTCAGTTACACAGTGATTCAGATGCACGAGCCCGGTCAAACAGCAGCCCTATCGTTTCGGTGCCCGGATACACACGCACGCGCCCGGATACACACGCACGCGCCCGGATTCACACATGCACCGTTCGCATCCCTTCTCTCTTCCTCTCCCACTCACACGCCTATTTATATGCCTCTCTTCCTCTCCCACTCACCACCCAAGCCGATCCATTCTCTCCAACTTCAAACACCCAAGCGATCGAGCCCTCCATCCTCTCCGAGAACCCCAAGCACCAAGTGAAGATGCAGTACAACGCGCCGACCTTCCTTCATCCGCCTGTCGTGCCGGAGCTGCGCTACCCACCGGGCGTGCTCGTGGAGAGGGAGCTCCGTGTGTGGGCGACTTCCAGGTGGAGGGGGTCCGTCGAGCTCGCCCGCGCCTTCCTCAGAGCCGACTATGCCCACCTCCCACGGGGCTCGCCTAGGATGTTCACCCTCAACGAGGTTCGTGACCGCGCCGGCACCCTCCTACTGCTCACGGTCACCTTTGCCAACCCGTTTGACGCGCGCGAGCTCCTCGGCCAAGTGTATTGGTGCGGCTGCGAGTCCATCTTCTTCACGGTGTACAACATCTTCACCAACTACGAGTGCATCTTCCCCACCGAAAACCAGATGCACTCCCTTCCCTACGACGAGGAGGAGGAGTGAAGTTGAAGACGGTGGTGAAGGGGCGCGGCCAAGGTGGAAGAAAGGTCAAGATGAAGATGTTCAAGAAGGGGTGTGAGCCCGGAGTGAAGTTGTTCGTTAAGCTCGTCATGTTTTAGTTTTATCATTTTTATTTTTTTGCTTTTCTATGTCGTGCGTGCCGTGTCGTGTCGTGTCCTTGGACTTATCTATGTAGGGTACCCATCTATGTAAGGGTACGGTGGGTTGCATCTTATCTATCTAAGTTATTATGTGTGTTCAAAAATGTCCATGCCCAAAGATATCATTTCTTCCCTAAACCAAGTCATGAACTAACATGCACATTTATTCCCTTTAAACCCTAAACCAAGTGCCACTCTAACCAGAATCATGTGGCAGTGCAAACATGCGTTTCCAACCCTCCAAAAATTCAGTACAAAACAAAGGAAAACTACTCTCACGCGTGTGCAAACATTCAGTACAAACATGCGTTTTTAAACCCTAAACCAAGTCACGGTCTCACTATGTATAGTTTCCTTCCCTATCTATGTCAAAGTCTTTCCATCTGCCCCAGCGGTTACCAGCACAGCCCTAAACGCCACAAACCCACGCGGTCCTGGGTTCGAGTCCCAGCCGCACCAATTTTTTTGCATTTTCCACCCTTCATTTTTTAGACAAATTATTTTTCTCTCAATGTAATGACCTTCAAAAATGTTCATTAATTTTGGCACCAGGTGTAAACCTCAACCAGAGCCGAGGCACATTTTCCATGATATTTTGGTCTTTGATTTAAATCACGATGTATTTGAATTGAAGTAATTAAATTGGTATTAAATATTTAACAGCTCCAAAAAAATTCTGAACTTAATTGTTTGGCTCCGGAATAATTCAATTAGCTTCCACAAAAAGTTTCAGAATTAAATAAAATGATTTACTGCCTAAACTAAATCAGAACAGAAAACAGAAAAACACGCAAGAAATCTCATTTGCCCACCCCCGAATGGGCCTAATTGGATGCAGTTGGCCCATTAGTCTAGCCGGCACTTGGCTCTCGGCTCTGAATTTGGCCCACAGAGAAACCTTTTTTTTACAGAAAGACAAAGCAGAGAGCTGCATTTCATTGATCAAAGTTTCTGAATTTCTCATTTCTTCTCCCTTTTTTCAACATATTTAAATGTTGGTCATTTCTTCTCCCTTTTTTCAACATTTAAACAACTTTGACCAACATTTAAACAAGGTGAATTTCTCATACAATTTCAAGCTTACAAATTCCTCCATAATTCATGCCTTTCCATACAATTTCAACATTACACCCAGTGCGATTACCATACCTACAAATGCCCAAAAGTAATTGCAAATTGGTATTTGTGCTTGATCTTCGAGCTTCCTAACCTTCTTGTTCAACCTCCTAAGCTCAACAGCTAGCTCTCTGTCATTGCGTGCTCCGCCCTCCGTCTCTTCTTCCGAAGCTCGTGCTGCGGCCACTGCCGTTCGTGGCAGGATGGGCAACCATTCTTCGTGCTCTTCTTGCAGTTCATTCATCAGAGTCTTGGCCAGAGCATCGACCCAAAGGAAGAAACATTTCACCTGCATGAACGCCAAACAGATCAACCGTATTGCTCAAGGATCCCGACCACGAAAATGGTGCAATTGCCCCGATTCTTACCCCATTCTCGCTGCACACATAGAACGGACGATTATGATTCTTCGGTGTGCGAGAAACCATCCGATCAACGCCCGCCCAGCACCGCGGACAGACGAAGATCGACATCTCCACGCGCGCCGGGCTCTGGATCCGCGAGGTGGCGCGGGAGCTTGAAGAAGACATCGAGCTCGGAGCCGAAGGGGATCTCAACGCCGCCGCGCCCTCCACAGCAATCTTCCCACCGCCGCGCTCTCTGTCGCCCGCTCTCTCTGTCGCCAGTGGTCACCGCCGCTCTCTCTGTCGCCCGCGCCCAGCTCCTAGCTACCAACAGTGGTCACCGCCGCTCTCTCTGTCGCCCGCGCCCAGCTCCCCAGCCTAGCTGATTGTTGCTCACCGCTGCGAGCTTCGGGGACGCGCGCCGCCGCTTATATCGCACACCCACAACGGCTCTCTGCTCAACGGCTCTTTGCTGGGTCCCACAAGCCACGAGAGCAATGGTCTGATCATGTAGCGCGTCTCTGCCGCCTGGTCCCACCTGTAAGGGCCGAGTCAAAACGTTGAGCTGACGGAGACGCAGTGTTCACGGAACGAGTCGGTGCGGACAGACTAGGGGCAAAACTGAGCACGATTCACAACTGAGGGCAAAACTGAGCACAGAGACACCACTGAGGACAAAAGGATAATTAACCCTTTCTAAAAAGAGACCCAGAGGAAGAAAGCAAACTTGACCCATGAACCATCTAACTGAATGAAATGCTTTTCTAGGTGTTAAATGAACGAATTGACGATTACAGTGGCCAAATGGGTTAGTTGAAGATCAAACTTACCAGGTCCCAAAGAAGAAGCCGGCAAACCCAGCCACCCCCTAAGACCAAACTTACCCATTTCTTGAGAGAACAAGTCAAGGCACAATCAAATTGACAAAGAAAAGACTAGAGAGCAAACAGGAAACCTAGGATCAACATTTTGTCAGTCATCGAGATAACTATCCCCACAGTTGAAAGAAGATTTGTTGGCGGCTTATTAGCAGAAGCTGGAAGGCCAGTTGATAATCTAGGACATTGATGTTGTAGCTCAGAAGCTGCAGACGAAGCACTCGTTCAGAGAATCAGAACTATCAGCCTCAAGATGAAAAAAAGCGCTTCAGAGGAGGAAACCTAAAATAACTAGTGTATGCTTTTCTTTCTCAAAAGAACTAGTGTATGCTTGAAATATTAACTGAATTGATGATTTCGTTGGCAAGCATTGCAAAAAGTTCAAATTTTCGTTACTGAGCTGAAGATCGAACTTACCAGGACCCGAAGAAGCCACCAAACCTAGGCCCCCAAAAAACAGGGCCACCCGGGAACCCAGGCCCTCCAGGAGGCATTGGACCCCCATGGATGTACTTGTACCTGCTGTTCCATGTATGATCGTCACCCACTGGTCAGTCTTGTCGATGTTCCAAGTTGCAGCTGCTATTCTGAACTCCCTGCCTACTATAGCCTTGCATTATCAGTACAAATTTGAGTTCATGATTCTCCGGACAGTGATCATTCTACACAATTTAATTTCATGGTATGACATGATCTAATGTTAGTGTAATCAACACCTGTATCCTCCGAACAACATACAAATGTGTGCAAATAGAAGACGTTTTGAGCAAAAATATGTGAACAGCTGAATCTACAAAATCCATCTAGAAACAGTGACCTATTGTGTCTGAATAATTTTTATAAGCAAGGCAAATCTTAAGTTCTTAGCAGCCATGGCGAGCTGCAAAGCACAGCCAAAGTTCCCAACAGCAGTTGTGTTACAAATTTTGTTATACCATTCTGCAGCCATGCCCAGAAAATCTAACAACAAACAAGCTACAAAAGGAAATATTACAAGGGATGAATCATAGACTCCAAGGAGCACTACAACAAATAGATGAACATTATAAGTCCGGCTGCAGCATACAGTTGTTCCACAGACAACCGGTAAGCAAATGTAAAACCTGTTTCTTGCCTAGAACAGGGTATTGCAGAATTACCGTAGAACAATGAGGCACGTCATATAATCATAGATTTAGTTGCAGGGCTAAATATAGAAAAGGGGGAAAGGTTGAGCTGACATTCTCTACTGCAGAAAGATACTACCTCTGTAACTTTTTATAAGACGTTTTTAGAGTCTATGACAGTGTCAAAAAACGCCTTATATTAAGTTACAGAGGGAGTAGCATCAAGCTAAACAGTGGAGCATTGGGTACATATCATGTCCTAATTAAGGTAGCTAATAGTAATCCCATCACAGAAGATAACACCTAGAGTCTTGCCCAGAACAACTCAAGGCATAACCAAAATAATAATAACATATAAAACAGGAACCCTTTCTTAGCAATGCATACGATAGGCTCAAATGTCATCCATTTCATTAGCACCTTGTGTGGTCTGCTGTAAGGCCAGTTCAGAATCCCGGATGCTGATGGTGTAGCTCGACAAAAGCTGGATGATCGTGAAAGGACGGTTGCCGACAAGGACAAAATGCTTCTCCTGCTTCACAAAATCGGCAGTTTCCGAGATCCTCTCTGCTTTCCGGTCCTTGATATTGTACTTCCAGATGTGAGCAGACGACCCGTGGTGTTCGGTGTAGTAGATACAGTTTGCCTCAATCAATGGGAACATATCAGCATCCACGGCAAGGCACCTATGATGACCAATGAAGATGGCATGGTTGAAGATGCTCTTCACATGCAAAAGCTCGCTGCTCTCGGCTTCGAATCTTAAAATCCGGAAGAACTGTTGTCCCTTGATGACGTCCAGCATCTGTCCACCGAATTCCATTGGGAAACACCGGGCATCATTTGCAAGTCCCATCTCAGCAGGATCATCGGAGAAAAACTTCGAGAGATCGACGCGAAGCGACTGCCCCACTTGGTATATCTTGAGAGCCATGCCAGTTGTTCTGGCTAAATCCCACCAAGGACCAATCAAACCACCTCCGGCTGCCCTCCAGAAAAAGCTATAAACCGAAAGCCCGCACTCTAGGTCTAGGGTGTCAAAACTGCTGTCAGGCCTGGTCATGAAGTACATCTTGCAACATGAGTGGAAGTACAATGTGAGCAAGGGCGAAGAGAAGTCAAAGCAGACGGCAGCGGTGACCTGCACCTCGGGAGGCACAGTCGCTGTCAAACGGATGATACCGCCGGTGAGTGGGTTGAAGACACGAGCGGCGTGAGGAGGGCTCCTGTCGGCCAGGACGAAGAAGCCGTGGAGAGTTGTGGCGACGACGAAGTAGTCGCGAAGCGCTGGGAGCTCCTTGTTGAGGAACCGGCCGGTGGTGGTGTTGACCAAGAGGCGGCGCGTGTCACTCTGGAAGACCTCGTCGAGGATGATCCATCGGCGAGGCCGGAACCGGGGGTCCGAGGTGCTGTTCCTGGGGTCGTCCGTGGCGGAGCGCCAGTTGTGGCAGACGGCGCGCAGATCCATGTACCAATCTAGGTCGTTGGTGGCGAGGAAGGAGTCGGCGATGCTACCGACGATGTCGTACGGGAGCGAGGACCAGTCTGCAGTCGCCGTGGCCGGAAGGACCGGCAAGGTTTCCAGGCAATCGGGGTCCGTCTTCCACCTCTTGGCCGGCGGAAGAACTTCAGCGTGCGCGGCCGCCATTGCTGCACACTCTTTTCCGGATCTCAAGGACGGTTTTTTTTACTGCAACCAATGCCCTAATCCTCGCTGGAAGAAGGGGCAGGGCATTGCGAGTGAGGAAAAAGTACGGAACTTTGCAACAATCGATCAAGAAATCAAGAACCAGGCAAGAAATCAGTTACCAGGTCAGTAGATTAGTAGACCAGCGGCAACGGAGTGGATCAAATCGAGGAAGCACGGAGGAACGGACCAAACGGATTTGGGAGGAAAATGAGGGATGAA
Source organism: Thinopyrum elongatum (assembly GCA_011799875.1). Classification (NCBI taxonomy): domain Eukaryota; kingdom Viridiplantae; phylum Streptophyta; class Magnoliopsida; order Poales; family Poaceae; genus Thinopyrum; species Thinopyrum elongatum. Next base: position 585,768,864 of record CM022299.1, read on the forward strand.
CCGGGATGGAGTTTTTCGCTACATATAAGGGCAGCGCTACGCGTCGACCGGTGGATAATCTAAAAAGATCTGCCGCCTCAACAGTCATTGGATGGAATATTTAGTAGCCGTCTGATCTCTGTAACAAGCTTAATGTTGCGCTTCATCTCTCTGAAACACGGGTCTTGTTGCAATCTTTCCGAACCATTTTTTCCCTTTGATTTCTGCAACAAGAGCCTTGTTGCAATCTTTTCGAACCATTTTTTTCTTGGATTTCTGCAACAAGAGCCTTGTTGCAAACTTTCTGAACTATTTTTTCTTTGATTTCTGCAACAAGAGCCTTGTTGCCCAAACTTTTTGAACTATTTTTTTCTTTGATTTCTGCAACAAGAGCCTTGTTGCGCTCGGGCTTTCTGCAACAAGGACCTTGCTACAAAACTTTTCTGGACCATTTTTTTCTCCAATATCTGCACGAGCCTCGTTGCACTCAACCTTCTGCAACAACAACTTTGTTGCAGAAACTTTTATAGATTTTTCTTTTATTTGATCTCTGTAACAGGAGCTTTGTTCTAGAGAGCCTTTTGCAACAAGAGTCTTATTGCAAAAATCTTTCCTGCAACGAAATGGAGAGCGCGGCCATGGATGGGGAAGCGAGTGCAACCATGGATGAGGGGAGGCGAGCGCGGCTGCCGGGGGTGGCATCGATGCATCGCGCAGCACTAGCAGAGTCATCATTCGACCCGACCGAAGGGCATGCTCGCCGACGACCACGCGTGGGTTGGGGATGGGCCGGAGGGGAGACCGGGGAAGGTGAAAAAATGGCACACGGGTGGATGAGGAGATAAGGTTGAGAAAGGGAAGAAGATAAGGTTGGTGTACCCACGGTGCCACGTGTAGCGCAGAGAAGACGGCGGACCCAGAGTGTGTTTTCAGCCGGTTGAACCATAGCATTTTCCTTCTTTTCCGGAATCAATAAAAATCTTACATCAGGTTGTTGGGCCCCCGTCGCGAATGCATTCATCTTCGTCCGTTTCGCTGCACGACTCTTAGAGCAGCCGGCAGTGCCACGCCAGATCCGCCGCCGTTCGCGCTAACCGTCATCCGTCACGAATGCTCCCCACTAACGCATGTCTTCCCTTTTTTCCGCCATCTCTTCAGTTTTCTCCGAAACAGCCCGCTCGGTCTCTCTCATTTCCCTCTCACTTTCTTCTGGTTGGGGGCTTGGGGCGATTCCGTGGCGAAAGGCTCACGTGTGTCGGTGTACCGGTCGCCGGAAGTCGTCGCCGTGTCGCCCTCGACTCCACCGCGCCGGCATTGTTCGACTGCGTGAGGTATGCTCACTTTCCCCTCATGGTTCCCTTCCGCCCGCATCTGCTAGGTGTGTAGTTATCTCTGTTGTATCTGCCCGCAAGATCCAAGAATTGGTCGTGCGGTGGCAATGGCGGGACGACCGGTTTCGCGGCGATTGCGTCGCCGTCGGAGGCCCTTTTGTGTTTTGTGCTGTTTTGGGTGTTTGCGTCATCACCAGAGGCCCTTTCGTATTTTTGTGTTGTTTTTGTCCGCTCGGCATGCTAGGGTTTGACCACAGAGTTTAGTTGGTTGGAGTCGTCTATTGCGGTTACAGCCGCCATAGATCTGTGGAGTTGGGGTGGTAGGGGTGGGGTTTCCCGTGTTGTTGCTGCAATTGTAGTCACCGTGCACACGAATCAAGTGTACAGTTTTTTCTCATGGACATGGCAAATTTTGATTTCAATCGGGATTTTTCCGCTCTGTTTCTTCCATTTCTACAAATAGTACTTTTGGGGACATTGTGTCCATGGCAAATTTACCAACCTTTTTTTTGGTACCACTTTTCCTTGGCGAATTGTCATGCCATGCTCTCTATTTTCACTCCCAATTCATATTATTTTTGCGAAATGTTGAATAAATATGTTGAATCACATATCGCATGTGCCATGTACAATAGTTATCTAGCCCATGTTCTCCCTTATCTCTCTATTAGTCTCATATTAGGGTTGTTCATAAGGACGTGGGCCGTGCATGTAATTATATATATGGCACTAGATGCCCTTAGTACAACTACGTTGCATCAAATCTCGTTCTACGTGATATCAGCCTACCTCACGATCCCCTCCCTAGCCACGCCCCCCCCCCTCCCTAAACCCTAAGCCGATTCCACCTCTAGCTGCTCTAGCCGTCGCCACGGCCGCCCTTCTGCGTAGCAGCCGCCGCTGCTACTCCCTCCCACCCTTGCCACTACCCGCTGCTACTCCCTCCCACCACCCTCGCCGTTTGCACCCCTAACCCTAACACCACAGCCACCAATGCCATCTCTTGCAGCCACCGCCGCCGCCACCTGAACCCTAACCCTAGCCGCTTTCGCCACCACCCTCCTCCACTTTTGCCGTAGCCATGAACTACATGGACTCCCCCGTGCCGTCTCTCTCCATCATGTGGATCCTTCACTGCCAGATCGGATCATGGCAATCGAAACGTCTCCATCGACATCATCATCATCAACAACGTCTTCATCAACTTCAACCATGTCGACTTCGTCACTCCAGATCAGATCTACATCGACATCTCTGATCTGGTCGGGGCTCAGGCATCGACTCCACCATGCGCTTTGATCCTGACTACCCAACGTACTACATCATGATAGACTATGGGTCTCTTTTTGCCTTCGCCAACTACGTCGCGTGGAGCTCGAACCAGGGTACAACTTGTGCCCCATGTCTATCTAGTAACCTGAGGTGATGTCATACAAATAAAGGTATGATCTTTGTATCGCTAGTGTGTATTTGGAAACTACTCCCTGAGTCCCATAATGTATGACATTTTTTGTCACTAGTCTAGTGTCAAAAAACGTCTTAGATTATGGGACGGAGGGAGTATTACCCAGGGCATTATTCATCACAGTGGGTATGATCGACATGTTGTGAGAAGGGTGGCGGTTCACTGCCTGGCCCTGCGCCTGGGTGTTAGGAGAGTAGGCCACAACAATCTTGGGGCAGTTAGGGTATTTCTAACTGATCCTCTATAAACGGTTAGTGGATTAATATTTCGATTTTACTTTACTAACTGGCACTTAGCCGATCCCCAAACCGCTGTTAGTGGAGTATATTTTTACTCCGGCCCTAAAAGTTTCCGTAGTTTTACTCCATCGGTTGGCGGCCGAATAAAACGTTGCACCCTCTCTCTCGCGTCTGCCCCGCCGCTGCATCTTCGCCGGCGCGCCTCCCGCCAGCCCCGCCGCTACCTCGTCCATCCCTTGCCCTCCGTCGCCGTTCTGTCCGTCGGCCATCCAGTTCGGCGCCCGTCGCCGTCGTCGGAATCAAGGTGAAACGCCGCCGCCGTCGTCATTGTTGATTCGTCCGATTTCTTTTGAGTTTCTTCTTTTTCTAGGGGCCGCCGCATCTCACCTTTCTTGCGCACCGCTGCAGGTCACCCGCCGCTCGCCGGTTCGGTCTAAACCACGCCGGCCGGCTTGTGCACCACCACCGCACCCCAAGTGTTCGAAGAATTGCCTAGGTGAGTTTTTTGTTTGTTTCTCTTTGAACCGAGCCGTTTGGATTGAACCGAACCGTTTGGGCTGTAGATGAAGAGGTTGAGGGAGATGGCGTTGGAGGACTCATCGTCATCCGAAGAGGAAGAAGACGATGATGACTTTGACACCGTTTTAGGCATGATTTTCAATGATGATGTTCGGCGGCCGAGGAGAGGATCACAATTTGGCCACATACACATCAACCTTGATAGAGAGGGCACAACTACTCGACGGGTTACTACCTTGCGGATGCCATCTATCCATCATGGGTCACCTTGGTCAAAACAATTCCGCGTCCAAAAGGTAACAAAAACACTCACTTTGCCCAATGTCAAGAAGCTGCAAGGCAAGATGTGGAGAGAGAGCCTTCGGTGTGCTTCAGAAGCACATTGCAATTGTTCGTAACCCTGCCGAGTACTGGAACTCCAAGGTTCTATTGCGAATCATGACTTGTTGCATCATATTGCATAACATGATCATTGAAGACGAGAGAGATACGCCTGAGAACTTTCGATATATCACGAACGGGACTTCGGTTGAGCCAGAGTATGATACGAACAGGATACTGTCATTTCTTGAGCATCATCGGAAGATCGAGAACCATCAAGTTCATACTCAGCTCCAACAAGATCTTGTTGAGCATCATTGGCAACGTCTAAGCGAGTCCTAGTTGTTCTATGAAATGCTATTTGCTACATTTGAACCTTTCAGCATGTTTAAATTTGAATAATTCAGTTTCTAAACTTTGAATTCGGTTTGTAAACTATATTCGTAATTTGGTTGAACATTTAAATTTATGTTTAGTTTCTATATGTGTGCTAATATGTAGTTGAAATTTATACTAGAATTGCAAAGTTTAGAAAAACAAAATTTTACTCTGTTATATTTAGGGGATCGGCTAGGTCCGGCCAAAACTTAGTGGAGTATAAATACTCCACTAAGTTTTAAGGGATCGGTTAGAGATGCCCTTAGCAGAAGCAGAGGAGGTAGAAGATGCAGAAGAAGCAATCGTCAAGAGTTAGAACCAGAGGTACATGTCTAAAAAAAAGCTTCAGAAGAAGAAAGGTTATAAAATAGTGTATTCTTTGTGGCTCACATATATATTGCACGTTGATTATTGCTGAAAGGTGTATACTTGACCGCTGGACAACTAACCATCTAACTAAAAATTAGGAGGATGATTTTGGGGGTAGCTATATTTATGACTTTATCAACCCTTTTATCATTCTTTCAATCATCCGGTCAATGGCTGTGTTGATATGTTGTATCCTGCGATAAGCACGCATTGCATGTGCCACAAAGTAAAGAGTACTACACCATCAACCTCTATTTGTGTGCACAATGCTTTCCTTGTATATACCACACCAACCTTCACTTGCCTGAATAAGGTTCTCTTCTCATATGTACAATTTCATCTTCAGCTGAATAGCTAAGTCATCTAGCTCTATCTTCACATGTTGGTAGCACTAGCTCATTTCATAAAAAATAGGTTCTGATCAAAGAGAGGTTCTGAGGAGAATGTGAATTCAAAAGATGTGAGAACACAGGGGAATACAAGACATCAAGAGCATTTGAAGCATAATCTCCTGATATGTAGCACTAGGGTGACTAGCTTGATCTTGAGCAGGCGAATGTCTTGTAGCTTCCTTTCTAGAACTGCATCCTAGCCAGGTGCAGCTAGACTACAGAGATGTTACGCCGGCTTGAAATCCAAATTAGCGGCCAGTGATCCTTTTGGCCCTAGTTTTCTTTATTTTTTACAGCAATCAGTTTCAGTTTCCTCACGTCTCAGTTATACTTCTTTTTGAGAAGTGAAACCACTCATGTCACTTAGCCAACCGTGCTTAACTCTTTAATCAGGAAGTGTCCTTGACGATGACCCAACCAAGAATCAGTCCTATACCATTGAGTTTTTTTAGACAAAGGGTGAAAATTTATTGGCTCAAAATGAAGCATCAAGAGAATACAAACACAATGAGCATACACCCGGCCTCTACATAGCTAAGATGTACACAGCCAACACCAACACGCGCACGCAAAAACACGCCATCAAATAGCAAAGTCATCTAAGACCAAAACTATGCATAGGCGAGGAAAAAAAAAACCAAAGCGATCAGATCCGCGATCGGCAAACTATATTAATGACCATATCCGCATCGACCATCTCATGACACATCACGGACAATGAGGTTCTTCAACAGCAACGCCTTCAGAAAGGGAGCAACACTCAAGTGTCGTCGTCACCGGATCCAACCACCCAAAGTCTGAATCTAGGTTTTCACCCCGAAGAACCACTCTGAGCATATCCGAGCAATGCCTTCAACAAGGTAATGACATAAAAACATAGTCATTGCCAGGTATAACCAACTTGGTTGCACCTAGGTTTTCACCCCATATCTCGAGAGCATGTGCTCAAGTAGCACAACCATCAAAGTCACTCATGTGTCGTCGCCACCACTTTTCCACGATCCCAACAGCTACATGCGTGCACGATGCGCGACCGCCGCCACTGCACAATCATTCCTCTGCGTCAAGTCGTCGTCGATTGTTTGCTTCTCCCTGTCGAAGTCAACCATTGGGTCTAAAGAGAGGAACCCTCACAATGACCTTTTGATGGTCACCGCAATCCGTAGCGAGGCCACCACCGCAAGCCGAAGGTCACCAAGGACCTACACCAACAGCAAAGCAAACCACCACAGACTACCACCTCGCCGAAGAGAGCCATGCCCAGGCCTGTCGGCCCAAAACCGTATTGCTGGAACTAGAGCACGAAAGACAGATCACTGTCCTCACTGACGCGCACCCAGACCAAACCAACCACGCCATGGTGAAGGAGGAGGATCGAAACCTCGGCACGGGTGCAGTCCACCAGTGGAGAAAGCCGTCATATCACCGGAGCAGTTGCAGCTGCAACACACCCGGGCATAGCTGCCACCGTCGGATGAGGCTTCCTTCTGATGCATCCGGACTCCACAACCTAGGAGGAGTTGGTTGGCGAGTAGCCGCAGCGGGCAGCCCCTATCCAGATTGGATCAGAGAGGGCCAAGCCAGACGCCTGCCGCACCAAGGCCATGCACGGGACAACCACAAACTCCAGCTATGGTCCCTGTACTCCAGGAGCTTCTTCAACCGGCAGAGGAGGCCACACACCAGCCATGGCACCGGCGAACACAGATCAGCGAGGGGTTCCCCACGAGCACCGCAAGATGGCGCGGGATGGAGAGAACTGCCCCGCCGCCGCCGAGCGCCGCGCAGGGCTTTACCATTGAGTTTTTGAACTGTGTTTTATTATTTTATTAGGGGGTTGATCTATCTAATTGGGATCGTTCTTACTTCTAGTTGGATAGTGTCCTAGACCAAAGCTGAACCAGTCAGTCGTACCGTGGCCTACAGTCCACCCACACCAACAGAGGTTCAGGACTAATTTCAGAACTAGTTTCAGCTATCTTACTTGCAGTTTTTCTCTGGACAGAAAGATATTTATCTGAGTTTCTTTTACATAATTGTTTACCCCAGGTTTGCAGAACAAATATTTTCCTGCAGGTTTGTTGGGTCTGCCCAAGATATACCAAGGAGCAGCCCAAAGCTTTGCCAAGGTACTCTTCCTTGGCCAACACAAAGGCTACATTTTTTCTGCTCAGCCCTCGTCGGCCTCATTTTATTGATCAATGTAACCAACATATATACAAAGACTCACGCATTCGTGCCATGAACTCACACAAAGGGTAAAATTCAGCAAAAACATTATTGTCACCAGTAAGTTGAGGAACTGACAACATACTACGTGTAACAGAAGGAACTCAAAGGACAATGAGAAGACGCAATTGTTTTGAGCAATGAGTAAGAAGTGAAGCCTGACCAATATGTGAGATACGCATACCTTCCCCATTGGCGGTGCGAACTTGGTCATGTCCACGGTACGGCTCCTGTGTAGAGAGCTTGCCCATCTCACTTGTGAGGTGATTGGTAGCTCCCGTATCCATGTACCATGAAGCATCGACGGGATAGGAAGGAGTGTGCCCCTGCTCATGAGTCGCCAAGGCAACCTGTTTTTCATTACCTTTGCCATTGTTACCAACACCCAAGAAATGTTGCTTGAAGCGACGATGGCAGCGTGAAGCAATGTGGCCGTCGAGGCCACACAGTTGGCAGGGAACTTGGGCGCCACAAGAGGGGCAGCAGGTGCACACTCGGCCACCCGTGGAATTGTTGGCATTCCGCAGGGTCGGCGGCGGCGCCGGCTTGCCACCAGTCGGTGGCTTGTAGGGTTTACCCTTACCACGCAACGCGGCATTAACTAAAGAGAAACTTGGCGTCGAGCGACGAGACTTGACACGCTGTTCCGTGGCAAGGAGGCGCGTACAACTCACGCGGCTGAATAGGAGTGTCGCGGCCATTGATATTCTCCACAAGATTATCATAGTCGTCATCCAGCCGAATCAGGACGTAGGAGGTGAATTCCTCGGGGCGAAGTGCCTTGCCAATGGAGGCAAGAGTGTCCGCCATGCCCGTCACCTTGTTGAAGTAGTCGGTAAGGGTGAGGTCGAGTAGCTTCACCTCCCCAAGCGTAACGCGAATAGCATGAGCACGCGCCTGGGACTGCGACGCGAAACTGGTATGAAGAGCCGCCCATGCATCCCAAGACGTAGCGGCGAAGATGACCAGCGACGAGACGCCCTCCGGGAGAGAGGACTGGATAGCAGAGAGGATGGCTTGATGATGGGCCACCCATGCATGATACGCCGGATGATACAATGGAGGGCGCCATATTGTGCCATCGACGTAAACCTCCAAGTAGCGGCTGCAAAGAGGCAACACTTGTGCACGCCATGTCAGGTAGTTATCCGTCGTCAGCTTCACCGGAATGAGGTGCGCGAAGTAGTATGGCGCGGTAGCCGTGGCATGATTCGGAGGCGGCAGGGGCACAGCTTAGGGCAGCGCGTAGAAACCCTGGTGCGGAGCACCACCAGGTGCCAACGAGGAGCCAACCAACTCCGTCGAAGGGGCCACGGCAGGAGCCACTGACTGCGAAGGATACGACACCGAGGGGCTACTGTAGGGCGCACCATAGGGTGGCGCGGACGCTCCATAGAGCAGCATGATCATTGGGGACAGTGGGTGTGCGTCATAGATCGGCGGCGCAGGGGTGCCGTAGGACGCCGCGGGCGCGCCGTAGGTCGGTGGAGGGGCCAGCTAGGGGCTGGTCGGGAAGGCGCCATAGGCCGCCGGCAGCGCACGGGCGTCGTAGTGAACGAGGCAGGCCCCCGTAGGGTGGTGGCACGACCACACCGGACGGGGGAGGCACGGACGCGTTTGGCGGCGGTGGCTGATTCGTGGAGTCCCGGCCATGGACGAAAGCCCGGAGTGGACCCAGGCCAGCGGACGGGACGACGGGAACGGCGATACAAATGGCGACGGGGCAGCGGCGGTGGCAGTGATCGGGCCTGAGGTGGCAACGGAAGCCATCAGACCGGTCTAAGTCTAAGCTGATACCATGTGAAACTTAGGGTTTGGGAAACTGCACGACACCCTAATACGGGTGTGGATATCTCATATATATAGAGGTACACCAAGTGTACAATACAAGATACAAAGACATGTACAGAGGCTACGTATAATAGAGTCTAACAATGCTTGCATGTCTGTGTTAATGGAAGAGAGCATCCAATCTTGCAAGAGTACAGCTCGATAGAAGACACACACACACGCACGCAGACAGACACAATGATAGGCACAAAAAGCATAATTGGTTTGATGCCAACATTTGGCATTGTCAATATTTGGCAAGCCAACATTTGACAAAATCAAAAGTTGCCAAAATTTGACAAGTTTTTGTGAGATTGACAAGAAAAGTTGGTAGTCAGCCAATCACTAGCCAACACTTGGCATTTGCGAAATATTAGCATGCCAACTTTTGGCATCAAACCAATTATGCTCAAAATTACTAGCTCTTGGTTGTGTTGTCCTGGTGAGCATTGGATTGGCCATTGCTGCAAGGGTGGCTAGGTACTCCAGTGCCTCTGGAGTATGGATGGGAGGAGGAGATGGTGTGTGTGTGTGTGGGGGGGGGGGGGGGGGGTGTCTCAGGGTTGTGCTGGCTCCTGTTCTGGGAGTGGAACTGGGTCAGGTGTAAGTTGTAGTAGTGGTACACATGCAAGCGGTGGAGGAGGTGGTGGTGGAGCGGGATCTGGTAGCGGGTCCGGCTCAGGCTCTGGTTCTAGTCAATGTAGTCAAGAATCTTCCTATCCCTGTGGTGGTGGCTATCAGTGACGGATCTAAAACTTGACCAACATGGGGCAACATTACAAAGGGTAGCATTTTTTTTTTATCAAAACACATTACAAATAGTTAATAAAGTACTGAATATACATATAAATGCACTAGTAAAAAAAGTTTTGCAAATTGTTTGTTGGGACCATGGCCCCCACAACCCCACCCCTAGATCGCCCATGGTGGCTATGGTGGATATACTAGTGCTGGTGGTGCCGGTGGCGGCAGTGGTGGAGGGCAAGCTGCTAGTGGTTATCATGGATCTAGTGCATATGGCGCTGGCAATGGCACTGGTTCTGGCTCAGCTACTGCTACTAATATGCTGGTGGGAACGGTGATGGCAATGACGGTGGAACAAATGGTGGGAGTGGTTGAGGCGGAGGTACTGGATCTGGGTACGGTGATGCCTACCCCTAGTTTCCTTTATCTGAGGAATCTAAAAATATGGAGCCCAAGCTGGCGTGTCAAATAGATTTCTTCAAACTTTTTCATTTATTTGTTATTGTCTTACATATTATCAAATGAGAGCTTCATTGTTATGGTAAAAAATATGTTGTACTGTTTGTGATATATACCAAGAATGTAACATGTCGATGTATCACTATGTATATATGTATCAAGTAATCATCTTTTGTGCCAACTGTCTTGCAATGAGAACTATGCTTGTCATGTGGGTATGTAACATAAGGTTCTCTTTTAACAATCCTCAATTTAGTTTTCCATGTCGTGCCAGGAGAGGGGGGAGGTTCACCTGTAACATATAACCACATCCACCACTTCTGTTTTGCATATCTCGTCTTTCTCTAACTTGGAGTGCCTCCTCACATTTAACGAAAAGGGAAATATTTTCATTGGTCCCTATGGTCTACATTTAAGGAGTTTCGAGGCTCCACATCACTATCTTCAAACCACCCCATCATATCCATCACATCCACGCTCACGGACACTCCCATGCACTCCCTCAGTGGGGTCATGGTCATTGCAAGCGCTACAAGGCTGCCACCATCATGACTTGGTGCCATGAAATTCCATTAATTCGTGGCAACCATCAAGGGTGTCCTCGCAACCAGTAGCCAGGAATGAGGGGGAGGTCCACGACCTTATTCTCATTGTTATTCCTTTTATTTCCTTTTCATTTTTTGCCGGCTCCAGACGTTAGATTAGAAATGTAGCTCCCAGACTTTGAAAGTTCATTTTCATCGATGATTATGGTAGAAAATGTTAGTCCCAAGTTTTGTTAGATATTTTTTTTTTTTGCAGGTTGAGAGATTTTTTCTTAATGTCATTGGTGTGCTGGAATGTCTGAAGTTCCTTTCTTTTGGGGTGAAAGCCATTACTCGTGGATTACTATTTTTTAAAGTTTTTTAGACCTGTGGTAGCTGTGGGTATGCTTAGAGTTTTTTGAAATTATTTGTCACTTAAAGATGAAGTGGGTTTGCCGAGCTCCAATTCTGTTCAAAATGTCTGAAAGCTCACCCTAATTTTTCTGCAAACCTTGTTTCGTTGGTAATTTGAAATATGAAGCTTAACTGACAATAAAAGAGAGAGATACTGTATCTTAATCTAGATATATTGGCTTCATGGCACAGAGAATGCAAAATTACTTTTATTTCTCTCACAAACAATACATGTTAAATTGATGTTCCCTTTATTAGATAAAAAAAAGGTTAAGAGTTAAGATACATCATACCAGATAAAACTTGCAATACAATACTTGGTGCCATGGTGGTCTCTGTCAGTACACAGCGTCGCTACAGCTGACTGTAAATTCGCAGCCACCGTATGTCGTTGCCATAGCATACTATAAATACACAGGGTTACTTTGACCAAGAAGTGATAATCATGGTCTCGTGCACTACTCCCTATTTTCCTGTTTAAAAGGTTCACACGTAGTACCATCACAAACAAGCAGGTGCTTTTATTTAACTAGTCTTGATATAGCATCGGTCACCGTGCACCCTAGTCATGAGTACTAGCTAGCGAGTATTTGCTAAGTTATTATTTCTTGTGGTTTTATTGTTTGTGTACTATCCGAATAGCCATTAGTGAAAGAAAGAAAAAATTGCGGGGGAGCCATTAGTGAAAATGATCCTATATTCACTGGGGTATGTATTTCCACTCCTCACGTCGATTAATTGATTATATATCTTAGTTATCATTCTTAATGTGCTTCATTAGGGATTCTTACTATATATCCGAAGTCAATTCTATGGACAATTTCGCCAGGATCTATATATTTTACATAGTTTGTACGTATACTATTTTTATAAGTTAAAAACAATAGTACTACCTCCGTCTTAAAATATAAGACGTTTTTGTAGGCCAGTTTAACCTACAAAAATGCCTTATATTTTTAGACGGAGGTAGTACTATTTTTTTACTTATAAAAATAGTATAGGTAAGACGTTTTTGTAGGCTAGTTTAACCTACAAAAATGCATTATATTTCGAGACGGAGGCAGTACATTACAAAAAACTAGGAGAGTGGTGATGTTTTTCATTACAAGAAATTAATTGGTGAAGTATATTGAGAATAATAAAGAGGTACAATAAATTCATTCAAGTGGTGTATATTCAATGTGGGAATACCCCAAAAATCGCATTAGCTTCCCACCTTTTGACTTGCACTCTTTTGCCGGAAGGTCATGGGCACCCCTTGCTCCATGACAAATTCTCAGACTTCTCAACTTATTAGAAGAGATAAAAAAATATTGGTACAAATTGTTATCAAACAACTCTTTTCTTTCTTTCTTTTTTTCGTAGTATTTGTAGTACAAAACCTCGTCGAACATTCGTATACCCCCCCCCCCCACCCCCCCCCCCCCCCTCCCCTTTCTGAAAAGCGACATAACTGACACGTGCAAATCATATTTATTGTTATTCTGTCATATCGTAGATGAATAAATTAAACTGAAGCATGCATGTACATTTTACTGTGAAAACTTGTACTTACCATAAACTCAAGGTGATTGCTCAGGGTCAAATTAAAAGCTGGCTGGTATCTTTCTTACATGCACATGCTAGTTTTCTTCATGGTTTACTCATACATTGGCCGTGTGCAATCAGTCATTCATCTCAGGTAGAAAAAGAAACCCTGCAACAAAAAACAGAGAATACAGTTGAGATCAAGACACTTTTCGCCAGTTTCAGATCATAGAAATACTGTAATATAATTGTAACCTTCTTTCCCCTCCCAATACAGTTGAGATCAAGATACACAAAAATAAGTACACTAGCATTATTGTGTAGTCAGGACACATTTGAGTAAAAAAGATAATGAAGACGTACTCTCATTCTTGCATATCATTTCTTCAATAATCATACCTTCATAATGGTAAGGGTTAGTTTAGCTAGGCCTTCGTGTTACTTCACTCGGGAGTTAATTTAACTAGGCCGTCGTTTACTTCAGTCATGGAAGGACCTCCGATCCTGGCCCACTTGATGGATCGTCCACTCGAGTAAGCATGCACCTGCACATGATGATAAAGTAGTAAATCATACAAGCAGCATCCAGGGTACAGCAGGTTGATTTACTTAATTAGTCCAGGCATCAATGGTGGTATAAGATTATGTTCATCTTGCTTTGACAAGATGATCATATCGATGGTGCTGGCATGTACGTGGTTTGGGTTTTACCATCTGATACATCACCCCGCGGGTATATATGTGTCAAAGTCAACTACGAAAACTTTAAGGTGATCTCTGTAGCATCAATACTCAACTGCTGGAGGACAAGCAACTGGAGGTTATTATGGATCTAGTGATCATGGATCTGGTAATGGTGGTGGATCTAGCTCTAGTGATGCAGTTAGTAACTACCGCTATGCACAAGGTACTGCAAATGCAAATTCTAATGGTAGCGGCAGTGGCAGTGGATATGGCGCAAATGGTGGTGGCGGCGGCTTTGGGTCCGGGTTTGGCGATGCCAAGCCTTAATTCTCTTCGTCTTGTTAATCTGAATATGGAGCCCAACCTGTCGTGTGTAATGTCAGTATCATATAATTTTTATTTTCTCCTGTTTGTACATTTTCCCATGCTTTTAGTTCACTATAAATAAAGGGCTTCACCTTTCTGATAAAATGTATTTGTGCAACTGAACTAAAATAATGTATGACTATGTGCTCCCAAAGATGTAAGTTATCTCGGTTGAGGTCACTGTATATCCCTATTTTCAAATAATCAAATTTTATGCATGAGTTCCTGGGCATGCAAGCTGGAGTAAAAGTTAACTCTCCAGCGGTTAGATCCCATTGTCAATTAACTGAAGGCGATCAATTGAGCAAGTTGCTCACGGTCAAATTTATAGCTGGCTGGTATCCTTCTTACATATACATGCTAGTTTTCTTCATGGTCACTCAAATATACTGTATTAAGAACACCAAAGAAGCCACCTAGTTTGATAAGCAGAGCATACCTAGACCCTTTTGTTCTGACATGCTAGTTTTCTTCATGGTTACTCATATATTGGCCGTGCATGCAATCAGAGAGTCAGCTCAGGTAAAAAAAAGTGAAACCCTGCAACAAAAAAACAGAGAATACAGTTAGAGATCAAGATACTTTTCTCTGGTTTCATGCTGTAGAAACACTGTAATATACTCCCTCCGTTCCTTAATACAAGTCTTTTTAGAGATTCCAATATGTACTATGTACGGAGCAAAATGAGTGAATTTACACTTTAAAGTATGTCTATATACATCCGTATGTAGTTCACATTGAAATCTCTAAAAAGACTTATATTTAGAAACGGAGGGAGTAATAATCTGGTTGTTAAACTTCTATATTCCATATTCCACCAACAATGTAAACGGTTAACCACCCCCCCGACCCCCCTCACCCCCCCCCCCCCACACACACACACACGCACACAATTCGCTAGTATGTACATTTATCAAACAGGAAAAAAGGAACTCACAGGGACGCAGATGCCAATGTGCACGCTAAAGAAAACTGAATGTGAGTAGCCTCCAAATGATGTGGGTAGCTGAGCAATTACCAATGTCAGATAATACAGCCAGAAACAAATGATTGGAGTGAACTTGAGACAATCTGCTTGAGACACAATTCCTGGTGATGTGCTGCTTGAGGTAATCTGCTTTCGACCAATGGTAATCAAGATGATCTTGCACCGCTCACAGAGAAAAAAATGAACATATGGCTGGCGGTTACAGAGTCTAATGGGGTGCACAATCTGGGACCTGGGATGAACCATGATAAACCTTTCTTCAGCTTATCACTTATCAGTACAAGTTCCATTTTTCGAGCCGATGTTGAGATCAACATCACATGAAACGTTGATTCCTTGAAATTGTTAGGAGCTAAAGTTAAATGATAAATATAGTTCCAAATGAAGCAACACAAAAGCAGAATTATAATATGTTTCAATACTTAGCCAGAGTTATAATGCAATCTTTCAGTTTAACTAGTGCTCTGAACCCTTGAACAAAATCGGCTGCAACTTGCTACTCAGCAAGGAGGATGATCTGCCTCATTTCATCGTCAGCTAAAACAAAACATAGAAACAGGAAACACATGTATATTCGCTAAATTCTACTAGTATTAAGAAGATCACCAGAGACAAGAGGATCTGATAAAGAAGATCTGATAAATGGATAAGTCAATTCTTCAATTAAATGAACAGAGACAAGAGGCGGGTTGAACTGCTAACAAGTATGGTGTACTAAGAAGACAACTCTTGCTAAGGGGAAAAAAGTACATTCTTCAGTTTAAGAAAACAGAGATATAAGTCTGAGCAATTGACAGACATTTCAAACGCTGGCCCAAATGACTTGTAAGCATCAACATCAACACTGATATTCTGGGTGTTACTCTTGTACTATATACCATCAAAGTGTAAACTGTAACCCCACAAACGCACACAACCCACCAGTATGTACATTCATCACAGGAAAATAAACTCACACACACGGAGATGCTAACGCGCATACTGCAAAAAACTGAATGTGGGCCACGCTGAGCAATTACCAATGGCACATAATACATCCAGAAGCAAATGATTGGACTGCCACAAAAATTAGTAATTGGAGGGAGATTGACACAATCTGCTTCAGACACAATTCCTCGTGATCTCCTGCTTGAGGCGATCTGCTTTCAACTAATGGTACTCATGATGGTCTTGCACTGCTTACAGATAAAAAATGAACATGGCTCGCAGTCCAACGGGGTGCACAATCTTGGACCTGAGCCAGGCCATGATAAACCGTTCTTTGGTTTATCAGTACATGTTTTCTCAAGCCAATGTTAAGATCGAACATCACATGAAATGTCGATTCCTTGAAATGGATAGCAGGTAAAGTGAAATGATAAATATAGTTCCAAAAGATGCAACGCATAAGCAGAATTATATTATGTTTCAATACTTTGCCAGAGTTATAATTCAATCTTTCAGTTTAACTGGTGTTCTGAACTCTTGAACAAAATCAGGTGCAACTTGCTATGCATTGTACTCATGGCAGCTGCTGACCATTTCAAGTTGCTATGCATACGACTTACCCAAATGACTTATAATTTTGACATCAACACTCATGGCAGCCACATCAGCCCAAAAGGATATTCAAAGAAGCAGAACGCATCCATGTAGTCAGAGCTTCTTGATGTTAAGTGTTTATACTTCAACAAAGAAGCTAGCAGGCTCATAATGCATCCAGTTCAGCAAAATCGACCTCTGAAGAATCTGCAGCTGAAACGAACTGACCCTAAATACTGCAGCTGATGTGGATAGAGTGAGGCCATAAGAACCACCACCACAGCCAACAACCCTCATATGAAAGGATATATGTATCCATCACATTATCATCTGATGAAAGGCGAGCCGTTCACAACATAACCCTCTAGTGTCGGAAAGAAGGCATGTGAAACTACACTTTGCTTGAGTCGAAGTCGAGTAGGACGGAGGCCTTTGCGATGGAAACTAGCAACCAACTGGCCTTCCATGCCAACCTGAAGTAGCCAATCATCAAAATGGACTAGCACGAGCACATCACTGTCCCATGACGTGACAATCACCTCCCAATGATGGTACTTTCCACATTGCAAGCTGATCTCCGCAACCGGAAATGCGACCCGGTACTTTAAGGTCCAGATCTCGCCTTCGTAGTCCTGCATCACCCAGATTTCAACGCTTGTCCCTTCATAATTAAGACGAAACATGCCAAGCATGTCACCCATCTCAAACAGGTCCACGCAGCCAATAACAATCGGACATCGCATCGACCGAAACGACTCAGCAATGGTGTCAAATACCATTACAATGCAGTTCATGTACCAATGCAGGCTACCATGGAACAGGACAGATCCAGCTGAAAGGCATATCACTTCCTCCGTATCAGAGCACCCTATGCACCTTGGCAGCTGTCCGGAGAGAGTCAGGCGCCATCGACCTAGGGAACGGGTGCAGCAGCAATCGGTACTCGCCGGTAGGGCCGTGCCAGTACATCCCCAGGGGCATAAAGCCATGAAGCTGCTGGAGGGGAGCATACTGACGAGTTGCCGGGTTGTAGATGGAGAAGTGCGTGTTGTAGAGGGAGAGGAGGAGGAGTCCATCGCAGGAGGCCGTGGCCGTAAACGCTGCGAATGCGAAGTCGCGCGCTGTACTGGAGGGGTCTGGAGCTGGTCGGCGGCGTCGGCCCCTGCCACGTTGTCGAACGGAATGATGTCTAGGGACTCGACGACGTCGCCGGCGCAGTTGTAGCCGTGGAGGAGGGGGAGGGTGGGCTGGCGGGCGTGGTGGGCGAGGAGGAAGTCGCGGGTGGAGGTGGCAAGGCGCCAGGCGCGGCGGACGGCGCGGCAGCGGAGGAGGGCTTTGGGGGGCAGGCGGACGAGGATCTCCCAGATCACGACCTCATCCGGGAGGCCAGGGAGGAGATGCGTCGCTACTGCTCGTGCGGCCTTCGCCAATGGTCGCCGGCTGGGAGCTCATCCTGCTCTGCTTGTGTTGTGTGTGACGACGGCGGCGGCGGAGTGCTAGGTTTTCCTCTCTCATGGAAACGAACAGAAATGCATTTGAGCTGGGCTTAGCGCATCTCGTTGAGATGAAACTGGCTGTGCTGGGCTCAGGTTCCTTTGCAAACTCTAAATTTGCCCCAAAACCTCTATGCTTGAAAAAAAAGAAACCTCCTCTCACCAAGGGGTTGTCAAACTTATCTTGCCAATTTCTATCTCAAAAAAAAACTTATCTTGCCAATTCTGAAATTTGAATCCTTAAACTGAAATGTGATATCAACCATCGATTGATGTCGATCCGATGTATATGTTGCAGAGATTCATGTCTACAATAACCCAACTCCAAAAATCAGATCGCAGATAGCCAGCCGCCGCCTCTAAAAAAGCCAGCGTTCTCTGCCTCCCGCCGGCGCCAGCGCCGGTCCGTCCCTGTCTCCGGTGGCCTTAGAGCCATGGAGGCGGAGTGGATCTCGGCCCTTGCCGGTGGGAGGGCTCCGTTTTTAGATCTTTTTTCGAGCTTTGTTAGGATTTGTGTTCTGCTTAGGAAGGCGAGACGGCGGCGGCTTCCTGAAGATGGAATAAAGGTCTCCCCGTCTAGCCCCCGTTCTGGTGATGCGTCTACCATCATCGGTGGACGTGTGGAGGTGTGTCTCCGGCAGATCTGTCTTTGGTGGATTTTCTCGGATCTGTTCGTCGTTCGTATGTTTTCAGGTTGGATCCTTTTGATCTACACTCTTCATCCGCGTCGGTTGCTGTTCTGGTGCGTTCGTTCTATGGGACCTTAGCACGACGACTTCCCGACTGTCTACTACAACAAGGTTTGCCCGGCTCCGGCGAGGGAGGGGCGATGACAGCGGCGCGCCTTCGACTCGCTTCAATGCTTGTAGTCGTCACTAGGTGGTCTACGGATCTGGATGTAATTTTTATTATTTCTAGTGTTCGTTATACTACCATGATTGAAAATGAATAGATTGGAAGTTTTTCTCGCAAAAAAAAAACCCAACTCCAAATATTATATGCATGGTCCCTTTTGGAACATAATCTTCACCAATGCTTAAGAAAAAAAAAACAATCCATGAAAGCGGAGCTCATGCCCAGCGACCGTGTGCATAGCCACCACATGGACGGACGACGGGTAGCAGCATCCCCACCTGTTCCTCCCCGCGCCCGCCACACCGACAACGACTCCACGTGTGTTGCTTCGCATTCGCCGCCCCAACCCTACACCATCGGCTACCGCAACCAGTGGGCGGTGGCTGATTTAGGATTTCACAAGGGGGAGGGGGGGGGGGGGGTACTTCTTACAATACCAAAATTAGCGTGACATGTATAAAAATTACCAAAAGCACAATAGAAATAGGTCACACAAAGAAGCCTTGTGCCCATGCCCTTAATTATGAGGCATTGTTAGCACCAGCTCACCACTGCTCGACTGCTAGCTCAGGGTTGGATGATCGGCACCTTCTTTCCCCTAGCGATTACCATCAACGATGGCATGCCTGGTAAGAACTAGCGAGCAATTTATATTACTGAATACAAAATATATAAAATAAAACTGAGTTAACGCTACGTACGTCTCCAGCCCTTCGCCTCGTGCGAACCGACGCCTCCCGCTGGCGCCGTCGTAGATCGCTTTGTCTTCCGTGGTGTCTGGCCATGAAGACGCAGTGGATCTCGGCTCTTGCGGGCGGGAGGGCTCCTACATCGTTTTTAGGTGTTTTTTTGTGTCCGTCTAGGGTTTGTGTTCTGTTCAGGAAGACAAGACGGCGGCGGCTTTCTGATGTTGGAATAAGGTTCTCCCCGCCTATGCCCCATTCTGGTGATGCGCTTAGCATTATCAAAGGGCGTGTGGAGATTTGTCTCTGATGGATCTCGCGGGATTCGGTCGGCGTTTGTCTTCGGTGGATCCACTTGGATCCGGTCTTCGTTCGTATGTGTTCGTGTGTCTTCAGGTTAGATCTTTCCGGTCTACGCTTCTCTTCATCGGCGGCGGCTGCTGTTCTGGTGCGTTGGCCCTCTTGGGCCTTAGTACGACGACTTCCCGACTGTCTACTACAACAAGGTTTGCCCGGCTCCGATGATAGATGGGCGATGACGGTGGCGCGCTTTCGGCTCGCTCTAGTGATTGTAGTCGTCGTTAGGTGGTCTACGGACCTGGATGTAATTTTTACCTCTAGTGTTCTTTATACTGCCTTGACAGTTAATGAATAGATCGGAAATTTTCACGCAAAAAAAAAAGAATACAAAATATATCATGTTCTATATATTATTATTTTCAAATGTTATAAGAGCTATTAAAAATACTTTGTTCAAATGTAAATTAAGAAAATTAACATATACAAAAAAGGTTCGTGTGTGTCAAATAAAATGTCCGTGCGAAAACCCAAAGATATGTCAATAGCTAAAATGTTTTGTACGTAACTATTTGCTTTCTTTAGATAACTTTGTCTCTTAGAAAAATATTCGTATGTTCAAAACATAATATCGGTATGTCAAATAAATTGTTCGCATGACTTTAAAATAAAATTTTGCCGACTACAAAAAAAAAAAACTCTGCACCATGTACGAAAAATGGCCATGTATGCCAAATAAAGTGTTCATGCAACTTCTAAAGTATGTGTTGACAGATATGAACAATATGTTATTTTACGCCAACGAAAATGGTATTGTGTATCTATAAAATGTTCATGTGACTTCTAAAAATTATTCCAACACACAAAGTGATTTTTTTCTTCTTCTTCCAAGTATGATAACTATTGAACTCTACTTCGGAAAAAAAGTGTGGTAATCATTCAAAATGTTATTTTTGCACGACAAACATGACAAAGTTATTTGTGTTAAAATTATTTCACTTTTCAAAAAATATATACACCTAGGAAAAAATATATTACTTGAACATTTCATAAAACAACATCAACAGACTATGTACTGGTGGAACCCATGAAAAAATAAAGCAATAAGTAAAAGGGGGGAAAGAATGAGAGAAAAAACAAAATAGAGAATAGGGGGGAATATAAAATGAAAAGAGAAGATATAAAAAGTAAAACACAAATACTGGAAGGAGCCAAAAAACCCTGAAGGGAACTACGTGCGCAGTTTTGTACTCTGGTCACTGTTGGAAATATGAGCAAATTACTACGAGATTTAATCCGAATAAACAGAAGATAAATCATGACAGCAACAACAGAGATTAAACTAATCATGCGAACTAGCATAGTAGATGAACATATCACATCTAGGGCACATACTAGAAACATGAATTCTACCACGATCTCGAACAAGAAGGATAGAATCACATACGGTGCAGCGGGAGCAGCACCGCCGGCGTTGATGTTGTCGCCCACGTCGTCGAGGATGAGATTGCCGAGGTCGGGGAAGAAGTCGTCGTTGGCGAAGTCATCGCTGCCAGCAGTCGCGCGAGTGCGCTCCCCAAAAACCTGATCGCCCCTCTCCCGTACAGGATCACGAGAGGCGGGGTTCCGGAGGCCTGCTGTCCCTTCTCGTGGTGCATGCCGGAAGGAGGGATGGAGAAGACTTGCGTGGCGGCGCAATGATCTGGAACGGTGGTGCGGAACCATACGAAGCGGCGGCGGCTAGGGTAGACGTCTGCCTGACTATATAGTGCGGGCCGGGTAGGTCGTGGGAGTAAATCCCACGTCCGAGTCGCGATCCAAAAGAATCGGAAACGGTTCAGTAATTAACGCGTCCGTTAATTATTAAATTAATTTTTCCCGAGCAGCAAAAATATAGACAACGTGCATAGCTCTGTCCTCGGCTCGGCTCAAACCCGCAACCCGCGGCGCGGCGTGGCGAGCGAGGAGGAGGAGCGCGCGTGTAGGTCTCCTCTTCTCATGCTCTTACAAGTGGTAGAAGAGCTCACCTTATAAAGAGGTGCAAGTCTCACTCAACTTCCGGGGTGGGACTAAACTTTAGTCCCACTCACACCACTCACAAGCTATGCATGAATGGGCCAAGAGAATTTCAGAATTTTAGTTGGGCTTTGGGCCAAAGGCCTACTAGCAAATTACAACAATCCCCCACAAAGTCTCATTGGCACATCTCATCACTTAGTTCCAAAACATTGTTTATATACCGGTGCTCAGTGGAGACTGTAAAGTTGAACTTCCACTTAGAGATTTATGCTACACTAGATCACAACTTGAATAGTGGACTATGCCTTGAACTACAAGTTTTCTGCGAGACTAGTTTCACACAAATTCTTGACCGATACTGGGCTGCCGCAAGGCTTCCCCGCGGGTGGAGCGTATACGTCATACTCCAGGGCCTTTCATGAATTTATTAGAGAACACCCAATTTTCACAGGCTGCGATGTTAATAGTCAAATTCATATAGGTGTGTTCCTCAGGAGATGCTCTACAGGACAACATCTCTGCTTACCCGAATAAGCCACTTGGAACACATTAAGATAAGTATCAACCTGCCATGCAGATCAGGAGAGTATTGCATCTTCACGGAGTGGGATAATTAATATAGGGATACTCTCCTCCCAGCTGACCAACAGCTTGTCTCCCACTTCTACTTCACGGGATCTCCGATCACATAGAATGGGTTACCACTATGGACAACTCATGCGGTGGGTCTCAAACCCATCTCCATCGATGCATTATCTATCACATTACGTGATAGACCCTTTGTGAAGGGATCTGCCAAGTTTTTCGACGTTTGAATATAATCCAACGTAATAACTCCGGAGTTCCTCAATTTTCTGACAGATTTTAGTCTCCTCTTCACATGCCTTGAGGACTTCATATTGTCCTTAGAACTGTTTATCTTGACGATCACAGTTTGATTATCACAGTTCATCAGGATAGGGGGGATTGGTTTTTCAACCATAGATAAGTCCATCAAGAGCTCACGAAGCCACTCTGCTTCAACAGTGGCAGTGTCTAATGCTGTGAGTTCTGTTCCATAGTTGACCTTGTTAAGATGGTCTGCTTGCAAGACTTCCAGGAAACAGCGCCACCGCCAAGTGTAAAAACATAACCACTTGTGGCCTTAATCTCATCAGCATCAGATATCCAGTTTGAGTCACTATAACCCTCCAGTACCCTTGGATACCCGGTGTAGTGAATCACATAGCTCGCAGTGCCTTTCAAATAGCGCATGACTCTCTCAAGCACATGCCAATGATCATCTCCCAGTTTTGACACAAACCGACTTAGTTTGCTCACAGCAAAAGAGATGTCAGGCCTCGTGGCACTCGCCAAATACATAAGCGAACCAATAACCTGAGAATACCTCAGTTGATCCTTAGCAATCCGTTGATTCTTTCGAAGCAACACACTAGCATCATATGGAGTTGGGGAAGGCTGGCAGTCGCTATACCCAAAACGACTCAAGACCTTTTCCACATAGTGAGACTGAAGCAGTGTAATCCCACCATTCTCATCTCTCAACAGCTTGATGTTTAAGATAACATCAGCTACTCCTAGATCCTTCATCTCAAAGCAACGAGATAAGAAATCCTTAACCTCATTGATTAAATCAAGTTTGGTTCCAAAGATCAGTATGTCATCGACATACAGACAAAGAATAACTCCTTCGCCCCCACCATGGCGATAGTACACACACTTGTCACCATCGTTTACTACAAAACCGGCAGCAGTTAATGT
The DNA here is from genome assembly GCA_011799875.1 of Thinopyrum elongatum. NCBI lineage: Eukaryota > Viridiplantae > Streptophyta > Magnoliopsida > Poales > Poaceae > Thinopyrum > Thinopyrum elongatum. Next base: position 585,792,251 of record CM022299.1, read on the forward strand.
TCTTTCGAACTTCTCATGCCACTCCTTAGGAGCTTGCTTAAGGCCATATAAAGACTTTAATAACTTGCACACCTTTCCTTCCTGACCAGGTACTACAAAACCATCTGGCTGATCCATGTAAATTTCCTCCTTCAACTCTCCATTGAGGAAAGCCGTCTTAACGTCCATTTGATGAACGAGAAGACCATGTGAGGCAGCCAGTGATAGTAGCACCCGAATAGTGGTCAGTCTAGCCACGGGTGAGTAAGTATCAAAGAAGTCTTCACCTTCTTTCTGGGTATAACCCTTAGCCACAAGCCGTGCCTTGTACTTTTCAATCGTACCATCAGGTCTAAGCTTCTTCTTGAACACCCACTTACATCCTACAGGTTTGCACCCATAAGGACGGTCAGTGATCTCCCAGGTTCCGTTAGCTAAGATGGAATCCATCTCGCTACAAACAGCTTCCTTCCAGTAGTCAGCATCAGGAGATGCATAGGCTTCTGAAATAGTCCTGGGTGTGTTATCCACAAGGTACACAATGAAATCATCACCAAAGGACTTTGCAGTCCTCTGTCTCTTACTCCTCACAGGAGTTCTGTTGTCACCCTCAACAGGATTCTCAACGTGTTCCATCGCAATGGTGGGTTCAGGAATTATAGCGAATTCCTCACTAGATGGAGTAGGTATCTCCTGATTTGATGAACTCGACATATCCTTCATAGGAAATATGTCCTCAAAGAAAGTTGCATCATTCGACTCCATAATCGTACCAACATGCATGTCGGATACCTCAGATTTTATTATCAAAAATCTATAACCAATGCTATGAAAAGCATAGCCCAGAAGAACACAATCCACGGTTTTTGGTCCAAGCTTGCGCTTCTTGGGAATTGGTATATTGACTTTCGCCAAACAACCCCAAGTACGTAGGTAAGAGAGTTTCAACCTTTTCCTTTCCCATTCCTCAAATGGAGTCATGGTCTTATGCTTTGTGGGAACTCGGTTTAGGACGTGACACGCAGTCATTAGCGCCTCCCCCCACCATTCCTTGGAGAGACCCGATGTGTCTAACATGGTGTTAACCATATCAGTTAGAGTTCGGTTCTTTCTTTCGGCTACCCCATTTGACTGAGGTGAGTAGGGAGGCGTCCTCTCATGGATTATACCATGTTCCGCACAAAACAAATCAAAATCATTGGAAAAATACTCTCCACCACGATTAGACCTAAGCCGTTTAATTTTCCGATCAAGTTGGTTCTCTGCCTCAACTTTATAGTTTTTGAAGAAAGTTAAAGCCTCATCTTTTGATTTCAGAAGATACACATAACAATATCTAGTGGAGTCATCGATCAACGTCATGAAGTATCTCTTTCCACCTTTTGTCAACACGCCATTCATCTCACAAAGATCAGAATGTATAAGCTCTAGTGGCGCCAAGTCTCTTGCCTCTGCAGTCTTATGGGACTTGCGAGGTTGCTTAGCTTGCACACACACTTGGCACTTGGAGCCCTTGACAGTAGGTATTTTCAGAATTAAATTCATATTGGCTAGCCGCGTCATGCAACCAAAGTTAATATGACAAAGTCGTGAATGCCAAATATCAGACTCATTATTGTGGCAAACATTATTAATAACTTTAGTGCAAATATCTGACAAAGATAGGCGGAACAAGCCTCCGCTCTCATAGCCTTTTCCAACAAATTGTCCATACTTAGAAATTACAACTTTATTGGATTCGAAAACCAAATTAAAACCATCTCGACATAAACGGGAACCGCTAACGAGATTTTTATTGATGGACGGCACATGATGAACGTTCTTCAGACGCACGGTCTTCCCCGAAGTAAACTTCAGATCGACTGTACCGACACCTCGAACGATGGCATGTGACCCATTCCCCATCAACACGGGAGAAGTCCCTGTGACCTGGTAAGAAGAAAACATGGAGGCGTCAGCACAAACATGTACATTGGCACCGGTGTCAATTAACCAATCAGGAGATTGAAATACTGAAAGGATGGTAGGAAGAATACCGTACCCAGATTCCTTCATATCAGTATCACCGATGACAACATTAGCGGACTTGCCGATCTTCTCATGTTCGCGCTCCTCAAAGCGGTTAGGACACTTCGGAGCCCAGTGATTAGGATCACCGCAGACATGGCAAAGTCCCTTCCCCTTCTTATGAGAATTCTTCTTGAAGTTGGTAGAATGTGACGGCGTGTTCTTTGTATCAAACTTGCCTTTGCCCTGAGTTTTGTTCTTGTTGTTTTTGAACTTGTTGGGCTGGAAGTTCTTCTTCTGTACCATGTGGGCACTAGAAGCTCCCTCAGCAACTCGAGCACATGTGTCCTTTGCTCTCGCCTTCTCTTCAACATCAAGAGTACCAATGAGATCCGCAACGGAAAACTCCTGTCTCTTGTGTTTCAGGGAAGTAGCAAAATTGTTCCACGAGGGTGGAAGCTTGGCAATGATGCCTCCGGCAACAAATTTGTCCGGCAACATACACTTGAAGTACTCGAGTTCCTTTACGAGCGACTGTATCTCATGAGCTTGCTGTACAACAGAGCGCTCATCAGTCATCTTGTAGTCATAGAATTGCTCCATGACGTACAACTCGCTGCCGGCGTCCGAGGCACCAAACTTGGCCTCGAGTGCAGCCCACATGTCCTTGCCGTTGTCAAACGACATATACGAATCCACAATGGAATCATCAAGAACACTCAGAAGAGCGCCTTTAAAGAGAGTATCGATCTTCTCAAAAGCTTCCAGCTGTGCTGGATTAAGATCGCCCTCAGGCTTGCCCTTAGTGGCATCATAGCAGCACATGGTCTGAAACCAGTAGACTGCTCTCGTGCGCCACCTCTTATATTGCACCCCCTTAAAGGCAGGGGGCTTCAAATGCGCAGCAAAACCACTCGGAGTAAATTGCCTATAATCAGGTTTTTTGGATTGTTGGAAATATGAGCAAATTAATACGAGATTTAATCCGAATAAACAGAAGATAAATCATGACAGCAACAGCAGAGATTAAACTAATCATGCGAACTAGCATAGTAGATGAACATATCACATCTAGGGCACATACTAGAAACATGAATTCTACCACGATCTCGAACAAGAAGGATAGAATCACATACGGTGCAGCGGGAGCAGCGCCGCCGGCGTTGATGTTGTCGCCCATGTTGTCGAGGATGAGATTGCCGAGGTCGGGGAAGAAGTCGTCGTTGGCGAAGTCGTCACTGCCAGCAGTCGCGCGAGTGCGCTCCCCAAAAACCTGATCGCCCCTCTCCCGTACAGGATCACGAGAGGCGGGGTTCCGGAGGCCTGCTGTCCCTTCTCGCGGTGCACGCCGGAAGGAGGGATGGAGAAGACTTGCGTGGCGGCGCAATGATCTGGAACGGTGGTGCGAAACCATACGAAGCGGCGGCGGCTAGGGTAGACGTCTTTCTGACTATATAGTGCGGGCCGGGTAGGTCGTGGGAGTAAATCCCACGTCCGAGTCGCGATCCAAAAGAATCGGAAACGGTTCAGTAATTGACGCATCCGTTAATTAGTAATTAATGACTCATTAATTTTTCCCGAGCAGCAAAAATATAGACAACGTGCATAGCTCTGTCCTCGGCTCGGCTCAATCCCGCAACCCGCGGCGCGGCGCGTCGTGACGAGGAGGAGGAGCACGCGTGTAGGTCTCCTCTTCTCATGCTCTTACAAGTGGTAGAAGAGCTCACCTTATAAAGAGGTGCAAGTCTCAGTCAACTTCCGGGGTGGGACTAAACTTTAGTCCCACTCACATCACTCACAAACTATGCATGAATGGGCCAAGAGAATTTCAGAATTTTAGTTGGGCTTTGGGCCAAAGGCCTATTAGCAAATTCCAACAGTCACTACTCAGGGTAATACATGGGTGACGCTGGATCGTCAGCGGTGTCTGAATAAGGAGAAGGCTACTAGTTTGATTATGCATAATTTGACTGTAATGGCTGACCAAATAATTATGAAGGAATTGCCCGTCAAGCTTGCTCATCTTCATGTATATATATATATATTTTGACATGCATCTTCATGTATATTTGTTCTGCAGCAGGACAGGAGCTTCTCAACTCCAGCAAGAGCAGCTCGGCAGAAACAACAGTTGCTTAGAGCATCTCCACTCCCCCCCCCCCCCTCCCCCCAAACAGGCCCCACAGGGCGCCTTTTTTAGCGCCGGCGGCGAAAAATCGGCCCCATCGTGCCCCTAGGTCCTTGTTTTTCGCCGGTTTGGGCCGAAATAGCATCCGGCGAACTCGAGCCGAACCCAGCCCCCCCGGGGGCGCCGGCCGAAGCGAAAAGGCGCGTGGGTCCGCTCTGTCGGTGACAGACAGGCCTTTTCCCGCCGTTTCCCCCCTTTCCCTCCATTTTCTCATCGCTTCCCCCCTTCTGCCCTGCCACTCCCGCCATTCTCCTCCCGCTCCCCGCCATCCGGCCGCCATCCCGCCGAAGAAGTATTCGACCCCTCGCGCCGCTGCCGATACCACCCAGCCGAAGCAGAGGAAGCCGAGGGCGCCGATGGCAAAACCACCGGGCATGTCCAACGCCGAGTAGAGGGCGGAGGTTCAGCGTCGGGAGGCTGTCACGACCGACCGGTGGAACAGGCTCAACGCCAAGAAGGCAAGGGACGCGGCCGCGTCGGCGGCGGCGGAGCAGGCGGAGGCGTTTCGCGCGGGGATGATGAATCCGCCCGGCGGCCACTGCCCGCAAGCTGCATGGAGCCAACAGAGCATCCAGTCGCCGGCCAACTTCTCGCCGCCGTCGCCCTGGGGGTACGCACCCTCACCTAGCTACTCCGACGGCGACGCGCATGCTGGGTTCAACCCGAACATCACCTTCCCACATGGCGCGCCGCCACGTGCCTCACCCTCCGGTCTGAACCCTGACCAGTGCACTCCCACAGCCTCGTCGACGCCGCCTCTACGCCGTGGTGCCCTACCCTTCTCGCAAGCCTCGGCAGCACATTTCAGCAACCTCGACGCGACCGACGCCGACATGGAGGAGATCATCACGAGTGGCTCGGGCGCCGCCGCCTCCTACCCCGGGTTCCACGCGCAAGACGATACAATGGGCACAGCCGTCGACATGGAGGACGAGCTCGACGACGCCGAGGAGGAGGAGGAGGAGGAAGAGGAGGAGGAGATGGAGCCGGCGCCGGCGCCGGCGAGGAAAGGGAAAAAGAAGAAGCGGGAGGGGGGGCAATGCCAGGACGGGCGAGCCACGCGTCAAGTGGACGTCCAAAGAAGACGAGTGCCTCGCCGAAGCATGGAAGACCGTCAGCATGGACCCGGTCACCGGCGCGAACCAGAACGCCGACACGTACTGGATGCGTATCAAGTCGGTGTTCGATGAGCGCAAGCTTGTCGACCCCTACTTCGCCACCATCCACATGCAGCGCGGCTCAAAGGCCATGGCGAACCACTGGGCGATCATCCAGACGCCCTGCAACAAATGGCATGGGATCGTCGAGGAGATCGCGGCTCGCTCAGAAAGCGGCGCCAGCGTCGAGGATCAGGTATGTCCCGCCACCGGCTCACTTCTTTCGCCGTGTACATCGCCGACACTTGTTCTTCGGCTGCGCAGATGCTTCTGATGTTCACCATGTACCGCCAGTACAGCAGCGACCAAGAGTTTAAGTTCCTTCACGTGTTCTCCCGGATCGAGTCGTGCGAGAAGTGGAGGGATGTCCGGCTCACCCTCGCCAAGGCCAAGGAGACCTACAAGCCGGACGCGCCCACCCCGGGCGCGGCGGATGGGCGCCCTGATGGCAACAAAAGAGCCAAGACGGCGAGGGACGCGGCACCGGCTGCCGAGCGGCTGCAATCATCGATCGAGCACTGCATCGCCGACGCCAAGAGCAACGCCGCAAGGAGGGAGGAGAAATCCAACGCGCGGTGGTCGGCGTTGATGACAACCATCGCCGTCAAGCTCGACCTACTCCGGACCAACGTCGCCGCGAAGAAGAGGAACACCGATCTGGCGTTCTTGATGGGGGCGGACATGTCGACGATGGACGAGCAGGTCAAGGCGTGGTACCTGGAGAAGCGCGACCTCATCTTGAACCAGATGCCTTCGACCACCGCGCCTACGCCGACCCCAACGCCGACGCCGACGCCCACCCCGACGCCGACGCCCAGCCCGAGTGATGAAGCCGCGTCGACGCCCAACACAGAAGCCACGCCGACGCCCAACACAGAAGCCACGCCGACGCCGACCAACCCGAGCACAGAAGCCACGCCGATGCCGGCCAGTCCCACGCCGGAGGAGCCCATCGTTTGATGCATTCCTTTGTCTACGCGTCCTTCCTTTTGAACGCCGAACTTTCGTGTATGTTTGATCGCCGAACTGTGGCATGGTGATCACCAAACTTTGTGGCAGGTCATCTTTTGATCGCCGAACTTGTGGCGTTTTTTTTGCTTCGGGAAAGACAAGTTTGAAATTATGTGCGTCTTGGGGCCGAAACCTGGAACTGGATCGCCCCCAGGGTGAAAAAACCGCCGGCGCATGGGCCAAAACGCAATCGCCGGGTGCGCTGGGGGGCCAAATGAGTGGAGATGCTCTTATGATCTACAGAAACAGACAAGGCAGGCCTTCCCTGTTCATCATATCTTCAACCTTTTTTAAGGCAGAAACAATCTTCACCTTCTAGTCATTTCTTATTTACTCCTAACTCACTTCAAACCATCATTGCAATGGCCTCGAGTGGAGGCAAGAGATCACCCAGCAATCAAACATCACAGAGGCTGTAAAGTTACAACAAACTTCTTTTTCACTTCTTTGTTACTTGCTCATTTATCTTACTTAGGTTTTATGACTTCTTTGCTGGATCTAAGCGCCCCCACGGGACAACGGAAACCATTACATATCTACAAGAGACAAGCACGGAGAGCAGGTTGATGATGGTGTCCAGAGATACCAACTACCTACTACCAGGTCATCCAAGGCAGCATCACTGAGACTTCAGATTTTCACCTCTCGTACGTCATTTTGCCCGAAAGGGGTGCCGCAGCCCGGGCACTTCCGGTGGCGTAGCTCGAGGTTCCTCTGGATACATGTTGAGCAGAACAGGTGGAAGCATTTGGTGATCACAACCTGCCAAAAACCAAACAAGGAACAGAAGGCTAATCAGCATTCAGCAGTACGTGGTCACAGGTTAAAGAGCATAACAGAGAAACTGGAACTTCGGTCACGTGGAGATAAAAATAGATGTATAACTCGGCTTCTACCATCTCGAGTCACATACAAATCTGCATCATCCAAAAATAGGTTGTGCAATTCAATGAACAGTGAGTTACCTCTTTGGGTCGGTCAAAGCACACGCCACACTTGAGAATAGCCTTGCAGTCTTTTATCTCATCCTGGAGCTTCTGGATAGTAGCCTCTTCGTTCTCGGAGGTCAGCTCCATGACTTCATTCTTCACCTCCTCATATTCTTCCTCAAGCTTTCTCTTCTCGCTTCTATAATAAGATAGCAAGAGAATGTAACAAGCCCTGGTGGCATTACAGCAACACCAACTTGGAACCAAAAATTAACACCACACCAGCAAGCCTAACCTCTCACGCTCCAGCTCCGTTCTGAGCTCAGCTATTTTCTTCTGGTTTTGCTCATATTCTTTCTCAGAGGATCCAACGGCAGACCGAAGCCACTTGAGCTCCTTCTCTGCGTCAGATACCTCCAGCAGAGTCTTTTCAATGGTAATTGCATGATGCCTGTTCTCTGAAGAAGTTTTTATAGCTTGTGCGACATAGGCTTTCATCTGAGACATTTATTCAAATAAAGACACTTCAAAATCAGCTCAGGGGTAAACACAGACACACACAAAATATATTCTTTTAATACAATATTCGCTTTGACGTGATCTTAAAATACTGTTGGCAGACAGCAAATTGAACTATTGAATAACACATAGGACATGAGTCAGAGATTACCTGCTCTTCACCACGGGCTAGTTTTTGTTTAGATGACTCCAGTGAACTGTTAACCTGATGGAGTTGCTTCTGTAACAAATGCTTTTCAGAGAGAAGGGAAGCAGAGGCTTGCTTTGTCTTCACACTATCCGATACTAGCTGTTAGATGAGAAGCAAGTTACTGACGGGAACTAATAAGAAAAGCAAACAACGTATCTTCTGGCAATGCAACAGAGTATAAATGATTTGGGATTGAAGTGCATGGTTAATAAGGCAATAAGGCAAGGTGATGCACTGGACTACTGCCCCAACATCTAGGTGCTAGCCAGAGACGTGCTGCAAGGCCACACTATATGAATCAACAAGTAGCAGCAAGCATAGCTGGCATAGGGGAAACACCGGCGAGGCAGAAGCATGGATTCTACCACAGAAAGTACAGCAAGCTGGCAGCGAAGAGCTACCATGGTATCAGATACGCACCTTTATGTTAAAATCATCTCTGTCGGCAACCTGTTGAAGAAGATGCTGGTTTTGTGTCTGCATGTCTTCATATGCTTGACCAATTGTCTGCAGTGACAGCATCATTTGCTTTCAAACACACTCGCACACACAAAAAAAAAACACTGCTGATAAGAAAACTAAAAATGAGCTAACCTCAATTTCAGAGATATAAGCATCTCCTTCCGCTTCTTTAATTCTTATTGCCTCCTTGAGTTCCAGAACATCTCTGCAAAACAGATCATACAAGGGATGAAGCTGCGGAGATGATACAGAATACCAAGTCCTCATTGAACAATAAAATATCTACTGGTTCACAAACATAACATATACTGCCAGTTGTAGGAAACTATAAAAGCTCGTTTAAACTACTGATCACTAGAACTAGTTGGATAATACTTGATAGCAAGATGAGGATTATTTGAGTTCGAATTAGGTTTTAACCTAGTTGGCCAAACAGGACAGGAAGGCACAAAATATATGTATTACTAGCAGATGCAGGAACCAGTTGCAGGAGTTAAACTGGAACCTAACCAGTTCTGATTTCACCTGGGCTGGTTTAAGGCTGCAAAAAAAAAGTCCAGTTTGTTTGTGCATTTTGAGCCTATGAGTTTATTAAGAATTTAGTAAATGGAATTTAGGAACAAGGTGTATATGCTCGGATTTCCAATGGAAGTTGTGATCAAGTATGGGGGGTTAAGGGAGTATATTGGCCATTGAGCGGCAAAATGGGCGGTTTTGAAATCTATAAAGGACTATGTTAACCGCTATTAAATAGTACTCCATACAGAATTAATTGACGCTCAAACGGATGTATCTAGAAGTATTTCGATGCTAGATACATCCGTTTGAACGTCAACTAATTCCGGACGGAGTATGTATTTAACACACTGAACATCTTTCACATCATCAATAGCAGCAACCAGGATGAAACAACTGAAATAATTAAGATCCTGATCCCCTCAATGGAAATCTCGTTTGAAATAATAATCCAAGTAACTGGAGAACTATTTCAATCCCAGTAAACTGGAGAACACATATCGAATTGCCACTAGGAGAAGATAACTGACCTTTCAGATGCATCTACATCGGTCCTTAACTCTTCCAGTTCTGCTTCAGCAATGCAAAGCCTTCGCTGGCATGCAGTTTCGGCTTCATTTGCTGCTTTTACACGAAGCTCAAGACTATGCTCCTCTAGACTAGTTCTCAAATATTCAGCCTGCTTGCGAGCTTGATTTTCTGATTCCTTGATCTCTGTAATTGTCCTAGATTCACAGTAGAGTAAAATAAGAATCTAACAAATAATGCAAAGTATATTAGTATGCAAAATTGATGAAAGCTGTGAATTGACAATCATTCTATGGATCGTTTTCAAAGGGGAAATCAATGGGTATTTGGTAATGGAGGAAAGCGTAGAGGTAACCAACCTATGTTTTTTTTTTCATTTTTTGAGTTCTTGGCCTATATGATCTATGATTTTTATTCCTTGCCATTTTGAACACTTTATTTTCAGCGATCTAAACTAGTATATTTTTCTTTCGGCATTTACAAATGTCACATAGCACCTATGTCAGCTAGTGTTAGCAAATGCATCCAAATTAACACTCTCATCACTGTTTAAGTGTATACGTGGATTGCCTAGCCCTTTCCATCATTTTGGACTTTTGGTTGCGTTGGCTAGTGCATGAAGCTTAACATGGTATCGGAGCCTAGGGTCTCGAGTTCAAGTCCTGGCTTTCGCAATTTATCCAAAAATTGCTGCCGCCCCCCCTCTGTGTCCACATATAGGCCTCTTGAGTCTATTCACGTGTTGACTTCCCGTGTCACACGTGAGAGGGGGTGTTGAAGTGTATATGTGGATTGCCTAGCCATTGCCATCAGTTCGGACTTTTGGTTGCATTGGCTAGTGCATGAAGCTTAACAATCACATGTTTTAACAACTTGATAGATTTAACCTGCCCGCAAATTTTCATATGTAAAGTATATAGCTGAAATTGAGGATTAGAGTAAAGATGGGCTTCTTTTAGGCATACAGTAGAACATGTTTATTCAGAAGAAAAAAATGCATTGAATGATGGTAGAACTTTAAGAATCATAAAGGGATGTGTCAACTTTATCCTTGTTCCCAAGGTGTGGTAAACTGTAAATCCCAAGTACAAAACATTTTCTAAGAGAGACTTCCAAGAATCTGATAGTACTACGTGATCATCTAAGAGAATAGCATAAGTCACAATCATCAAAAAGCAACACAACTGATAAGTGATAACAACAACAATCAAGTCATACCTCGACTCAGAACATTCTTTCCCATACATATCCACAATAAATTCCAACTCCTGATTTTCCTTTTCCAATGTCTCAATCTGTTGAAATTTCATTCAGAAAACATGAATGGCAATCCACACACAGTGCAAAGTTGCAAGAGCTTGGCTTCGGACCATCGAAGGGCAATACTTTTTTTTTAAGAAAATGGAAGATTTTTATATTTATGCTCATATATGTAACCTCTCTTAGTTGCATATTCACTACCAGCTGTTTGTTTGCCCACAATTTTTTTAAATTTAAGGGCCCATACTGTAGTTGCATATTCACTACCAGATGTTTGTTTGCCCACAGTTGGAAAATAACAACAATTTCAGGTAGCTAGTTGCAAAAGCTGCATATACACCAATGCTTGAAAGACTAAGAACTCACTATTAATCCATAATATATTTTCAGAAACCAGGTATCAAGCAAGGACTAATCTTGACAGATCTGACTTATTTAATGACAAGTAGAGATAACCTAATGGTGCATGCTATCTCTTTTTAAAGAATGCCTTTGTTATAGAGAGCAAGGACTAAATCTTCACAGGTAGCATGTACCCTAACAGACATAGAGACAGCAAGGACTACTCTTGACAGATCTAACCTTATTTAATCATATCTCACTCTAACGTAACTAATTTTATATTTCCTTATGTATAATTGGCTTAAGGCCCAAGCTACTTGCTATCCAAGTTGCTCCTTTGGCCAGCGATGGGGTGAGTCTACGCTAATAAGTAATAACAAATCAGATATAATTGCTTGTGTAATAACCCGAGCTGAGAGAACCATGGTGGAAGGAAAAGCAAACACTTTCAGAGAACGCAAATATATCTCAAGCTGTCGGCACAATTAGAAGACGAGAGATTTTCATGATACCATACCAATTCTTTGAGGGACTTGATCTCAGAGACTTGTGTGTTGTATCTATCAGATATTTCCTTCTGCTCACTGATCTGAAAATTGGAGATACTTCTATCAGATGTTTCGATTATGCTAGAGGTCTATTCACAATTTCTCAGGTATAGTTCAGAAGATAAAACTCTACGGAAATAGTTTGTGAATAATATTGTTTGAAGATCTAACAATGATCCTAAAAACATGTAACAATGCAAGCATATAACAGCATCAAAGTACACATGAGTATACCCGAGTAGTGAGTTAATCCTGTTTTTTGTAAATAATCACCCAGCTATAATAAATCAGAGATAGCCTGAAGATAATATAACCTTTCTCTTCACTTCTCATTTTGGAGATCAGACACGGTCTCTGATACAACTAATTAACTACTACTTTTCGTATACTTTAGAGATAAAATATTCAGGAAAATGACATAGAATAAATTTTATGACAAATATATTTTGAATGACAAACATAAACACCTCTGCATACTATATTGGGGAAAGTAAACGTACATACAGAGGTGGTTGCTTGAGCTAGGTTTTAGATACTTGTGCATCTGGAAAACTTCTCAAAAAAGTCACATATGTGCATCTGTTAGAACATGCTATATTTTAGATTTGGTTGGTTTAAATTGAGTTGGTTATGTGCTAGCAGTCAACTATTTACGTGATGACTTTGCTTCTTTGTAGAAGGCGATCAGTAAATAAACTTCCCTTGACCAGCTATTCTAGTGTTACTACCCCAACTGGTTACCCCTTCAATCTAATGTCGTTCTACCTTAATCCATCTTATTCCATTTCCAACCCCTTGTTCAACTCGGTTCATGACACGGTAAGAATGGACTAGTTCAGGTATGTGGTGCTTGCTCTTTGTACTTAATCTATGTGTCAGATATATGAGTGCAGAAAATATCCTATCAGATGAAATCAATGCAAAGTGAGTAAATATGTACAGGAATCACGATGAAGAAACATAAATGATTTATTTTTCATTACACACTGTGTGGCAATCTCACTACCAAGTACAAACATGTTAAGTTTCAGTGACATTAACAGACATGGCAACAGATGCAACAGATGCAGACTGAGATCCAGTTTGGAAACATCAATAGATGACATACCTTCTTAGCTAACAAGGTTCTCAACGATTCAGCTTCTTCACGTAATGCAAGTGCTTCAGAAGCCGCATCCTTTGATCTATTCAATTGATTCTCCATCATTTCCATCTCTTTGGAGAGTGCTGCAGCCATGACATGAATCTCATCCTTGAAGTCTTTTTTACCTAGACAGTGGTGGAATTGAGAACAAAGTATATTACACTGCAGAAGGAGGTTAACCCACATCTCAATTTAGCAAGCCACTAAGTCAGGCCTCACTACCTGAATCCTGCAATGATTCCTCAACTTTGATCTCAAGATCATTCTTCTCAGCCATGGATTTTAGAATCTGATGTTCCAGTTCTTCGATTTTGGCCTCATAAGCGGTAATGGATTGTTTAATATTGTCGACGGATTCTCCTTTTGCACACATTTCTTTCTCCCTTTGCAAGAACTGGTTCTTATCATTCTAAAGTCAAAGAAAGGAAAAGCTGGTCAAGAGAAACCTTGCAAAACAACAGCACAACAGAGGAAAAGCATATTACCTGTAATACTTCAACCAAACCCTTGTATCGTTCTATCTCAGCATTCAGATGATGTAACTGATCGCTAAGAATTGTATATGGTTTTGATGTGAAAATATAGTTATCATCTTTTAATTGACCCTGCACACATAACACCAGAATGCGGATTATAGGAATAAGAAGACCCAGGATACAACTTGAAAGTACAACAAATATGTCAGCCATCCATTACAAATAAGGTGCCAACCTGCAGATCTTCTAACTGCTTAGACAGTATTAGATTATCCTCTTGAGTCTCATGGAGTTCAAACAGGCGGTCTCCTGCAAGGGTCTGCCCTCCATTGGACAAATTATACTATAAGATGAATGCTGAGCAGATAAGGCATATAAAAAGCATATATGCAATGGAATTCGGTCTGGTTAAAAGTACCTTAGCTTCTTCAACAGCATCTTTGAGATCTCCCCAGCCCATGTTTTTGTCTGAAGATTTATCAGCCGAAACAGCACCATTCACAGCGTTTGGACCAGACATGTTCATTAGCGAACCTCCATGCCTCTGCAACTGGAGAATAACCAACTTCCGTCGACTTTCCTCAAGCTCAGCCATGGTTTCCTCTAGCTCTCCTGCATAAGCACATGAATATGGATTGCTTTGCTTTAGAATCAAAGCTTGACCAGTTTTATAGCTAAAAATTTGGAAGCACTGAACAAGATAAGGTTTTTTTGTTTTGATTTGGCAAGGGTCTGTTAACATATCTCAGTACATTTCTTCCAGTTGTATTGGCAGCAAGTTTTAGCGCAATTAATGCCACAAATTATTTCTGTATGAAATATGCAAACTGTGATGCAAGGTCAATATTGTCAAGAATGCAAAGCCGAGCTTGTTGTGAAAAGGGGCAGTTTTAAAAAAAAGGGACCAGGCAGGACTAGTCCTTTGCGGCATTTTTTAATAGAAGAGGTAACCTTGAGCATCACGCGTGCGAGCCTAGATTCGAATACGGGTGGGCTGGCTTTGCAATTGCGCGCCTTGCCAACAGAACAGTGCTTTAGTCTAAAAAAAGGGGGGCGGGGGGCAACTTTTAATCATCCAGATGACAGAAGGAAATGGTATGTTTTAAAATTAAGCCAAATGCATTCGTGTATTGTTACCTGATTCGCGGTTTGCTATTCGGCTTCATGATTAGCTACCTCAGCCCGTATCTGGTTCACTAGGAGTTGTACATCTTTGATTCGCAAATCGGAGATCGGGTTCGGCAAACCAGATATTGGGGTTCGGCGAATCGAAGGTCGGGTTCGGCAAATCAGAGATCGGGGTTTGGCGAACCGAAGGTCGGGTTCGGCAAATCAGAGATTGGGGTTTGGCGAATCGAAGGTCGGGTTCGGCAAATCAGAGATCGGGGTTCGACGAATCGAAGGTCGGGTTTGTCAAATCAGAGATCGGGGTTCGACGAATCGAAGGTCGGGTTCGTCAAATCAGAGATCGGGGTTCGGCGAATCGAAGGTCGGGTTTGGCAAATCAGAGATCAGGGTTCGGCAAATCGGAGGTTAGGGTTTGCGAACACTAGATCTTTAGGCACAAACACTAAAGTAGCACATGGTTCTGCACACAGAAGCATTGGAAAATAGGCAAAGCAAGAAACAGGCCTAGTCAGCCCACACAGCCCATAACGATCCTGGGTCCCAACTACCAACTCCCATCCCTAATAAGCATCGTGACTGCCTACCCTGCCGAGCATGGAGCGCCACCCCTCCAGTTTCTTTGATCTGCTTGCAAAAAGCTTTCCTTAGGGATTCTATCGACTCCATCTTCCTCACCTCATCCACACATGGTTCACGGCTATGGCTGCAGCCTCAGCCCATACCATGCCAACCTACTCGAGAGCACCCAATGGTGACGTTCAACTCGATCTACTCAACATGAGATAGCTGCATGGCAATTCCTTCCATTTTTCTCTCAATCTCCTTGGTTGGAATCTAATGGTCCACCTGAACGATCAGTCAGTGCATCCTTACCGATTGGCACCAAACTCAAACCCCAATCGAGATTGGGGTTTGGGGTTCAGAGGGTGGTTTAGAGAATCTGGTAACTACGGAGAAGATAATAACTGAGAATGCCCAGATATGCACACGAGACAAAATTTAACAAATATATCAAATGAGGAAAGGAATGACATTTTTTAACACCTGAAAGATGCTTGATTTCCTGCAATTCTTTTGAGTAGCTGCTTTTGAAAGCCTCAATCTCATCCAGATACCTTTTATGCTTCTCATTGACGATAGAAATAGCTTCACGGACATTGCCAACCACCTCTTTCAAGTGATCATTGTGGTTTTGAAGGGCAACAACAACATCTAATTAAATAATGAAAGTTCAAGCAGATGGGTAGTTAGCAAATAATAAAGGTGCACTGAAAAAAAATGGAGGGGAAAAGCCAGATATTACTTTTTGTCTTTACCTTCATTTGACTTCTCTGCATTTAAAGCTGATGACAAATATTCACTTCTAGCCTGTTGTGCAGCAATAGCCTCTTGAAGGGACCTCATCAGAGCAAGAGTTGCCGAACGGCGCAAAGCAAGAGCTTCTTCAGCAAATTCCAACAAGCTATTGTCACCCTTTTTTCCATAATTGTTGGACTTCAAGAGCATGAAGAGAAAAATTTCCTCAGAAGGACACGACTCGATGGATTCTGAGCAACAAAAAAGAACACACAATCAGCTAAGGCAACGTCGCTACTGAAACAAAAAAGCACATCTCAGAAAGCAACATTGAACAATTAAAGAAATAAGCCAGCAACCTTCTGACAACTCTTCATGGTCAAGTGCAGGCAAAATGTTCAAACCGCCACCAAATCGAACTCCAAGCAGGATTAAATCATCAACAAGCTATAATTAACATATATTAGTAAGAAGCATTACGAACCGGAAAAGAACCATAAAACAGAGTTTACACGACTCAAGAGGAAAGAACCTGATTCCACATCTTATCCAGGGAAATCAGAGTATTGTCATAAGAAGATTGTTCATTCCTCAACTCCTTGAACTTAGCTTCCAACACATGCATTTCAGACTTCTGTGCTTCCAATTGCTGCACCAACTTCTGGTTTTCATAATGAAGGGCTGTGGCATCCATCTTAAAAAGAAAAACAGAAAGTTAAGTCCTACAACAGGGCACCAAAAAATTAACAGGTTTGCAACCAGATTAACCAAACTTCTTCAACTAACCAAACTTTCCAAACTAATTGACCAATCTTATAGAGACAAGTATTAGGTCAGGTTTGTCGGTTTGCTAAAATTTCTAACCAGATTGTAAGTTGTAACACAAATTTAACTTCTAAAGGTACTAAATAACTTCAAAATCAAAATGCATCAAAGTTAGAAAGAAAACAAAATGTTAAACTGGGAAGCCCCCTACAGGTCAAAATTAATAATGCACAGAGAAATAGAGGTAGCATGCCTGATCACAGTTTTATTTAAACTTTTGCTATGCATACCATGTTATTATCTTGACTAATGTTTTGCTCCATTCCAGTTTGAGGAACTGTGGATAGTATCATTGAGACCATGGTATGAAGCTCGGTTATTGGAGACAACAATTCGAGCAACCATTGAATAGCATAATGGATTAATGGAAAAAGCCTTGGATTCAGGGAACCAGTTATTGGAGACAACAACCCGAGCAGCCATTTAATTGCTTTTTTTTTTTTGCGGGGAGCCATTTAATTGCATAATGGATTAATAGACAAAGCTCTGAATTTAAGTGTTCCCTAAAAATTGTCCACTGGGACAAGTACCATGGTGAATAGCAGCATCCAAAAGCTAGTCGCACATGCCACATAACATATATTTCCATGAATTGGGGAGAAAGGAACTTGAATGGACAGGCGTGGGGGGGGGGGGGGGGGGGGGGGGGGGGCTGGGGGTGGCGTCGAGCAGAAACAGGAGCAGCCGCGCGTGTGGGGGGGAGTGGCCCGGGAGGAGCAGCAGGAAGGGGGGAGTGGGTGATGGGGACGGCGCAGGGTCGTCAGAGCATGGGATGAAGAGGAGCAGCAGGGCGAGGGGGGCGGCGCAGCTCGTAGGAGAAGGGGGCAGGGAGGAGAGCTTACCTGAAGGTCTCCGTCTCCGCCGCCGTGAAGGGGGAGGTCGCCGCCGCCGCCGCCGTCCGGCTCTTGGAGTATTTGGGTGTGGGTGGTCTCTCTCTCTTTATTGAGGAGGTGGCCTCTCGTGCGTGGGCACTGGGCAGAAATTACTGGGTTCCTGCTCCTGGGCTAGCTAGTGGGCTGTTGGCCTGCTGCCGATGGACTGGACCTGTTAGCGCGCGCGCGCGCGCGCGCGCTCTCTCTCTCTATATATATATATATATATATATAATTTTTTTTGCAGAAAAATTTGGGTGTACATCTGTACACCCATGACCTATGCTGGATCCGCCCTTGTGTGTGAACAGTTACTTACTCGGTGAAGTTTAATGGGAAGTTATCCGAGCGTTTTTCTCCCTCACGAGAACTTCGCCAAGGTGACCCATTATCACCATTTTTATTCCTATTTGTGGTTGATTCCTTGTTGGCTTTGATTCTTGATGTCGTTGAAACAAGAGGTCTTATATCGGTTGCTATCTGCCCAACGGCACCGAGGATATCTCATCTCTTGTTTAATGATGATACATTGCTATTTTTTAAAAGCTTCTAAGGTACAGGCGAACATTGTTAATGATGTGATGCATAGGTATGAACGTGGGACATGTCAACTAATAAACCCAGAAAAGTGCAGCATATTGTTTGGAGAACCTTGCCCTTGGTGGTACAGGAGGTGGTTAAAAATGTGTTGCACATTGGGCAGCAGGATTTCGAGGACCTGTACCGGGGGGGGGGGGGGGGGGGGGGGGGGGGGGAGTAGGGGGCAATTTTCAAATCCCTTCAATACAGTTTGGCCAAGAGATTTGTTGGTTGGTCAGAGAGATTCATGTCCTCGATCGCGGACGAGTGTTGATCAAAGAAGTGGCGAAAACTATCCCGACATACGTGATGAGAATTTTCAAACTATTGATGTTGGTTTGTGATGATTTGAACAAAATGGCTCAAAGTTACTGGTGGGGTGTGGAGAAAGGAAGACACAAGACACACCAAATTGCATGGGAAAAATCAATGCTCTCAAAAATCAAGGTGGTCTTGGTTTTCGTGGTATGCGCCTCTTTAACCAAGCTTTGCTGGAGAGGCAAGCTTGGAATTTAATCAAACGACCAGACAGTTTATGTGCTAGATTGGTGAAAGCAAAATATTACCAACGGGATAATTTTATTGATACCGTGTTTACGGGGAATTCCTCGGCTGTCTGGAAGGGGATTGAGTATGGTTTGGAGCTATTAAAGAAGGGAGTCCTATGGGAGAATTGGTGATGGACGGAAGGTGAGGTTTTGGCGTGACACATGAATTCCGAGGGGCACTTTCTGGAGACCTCTTAAACATCAAGAGCAGTGTAGGTTTACAAGGGTGTCCTAATTTATTCGTCATGTAGGTTCATGGGATGATGAGCGGTTTAACAGTATCTCATAGCTGATGTCTGCTGATGTAGAAGAAATATTGAAGATATCAAACTATCAACACGGATGCGAGATGATTTTATAGCATGGCAACCTGAAAAGGATGGACGTTTTCTTGGTGCAAAGCACATATCACCTAGCCGTGGCGAACCTCTTGAAGAACTAGGGGGTGCGGTGACCAGCTCGAGACCATGTGGGGACCTACCTGTCTAGAAAATGTTTTGGAAAATCCTAGCTCCACAAAAGATGTAAATTTGTGTATGGAAGTTGCTCAAAGGGTTGTGGACTAGGGACCTCAAATGTTATCGGTATCTTGACCCGACCACCTGCTTGCAATGTGGACGGGAAGAGGAGTCAACTTTCCATGCTGTCATTTCATGCCCAGCGTCACAATCGGTTTGGAGGCGATTCGAGAAATCTTGACTGTCCCATACCAATATGGCGAGGCAATGTGCCACACTAGTTGGTGAGATCTGGCCCTGGCGGGGCTTGTGTTGAATTATTACTTATGCGTTTGCACATGAATGAGGGAGTAATAACCATGACACACAGGTAGAAAAATCATTTTTGAAAATTGCCTCAATTATCAAGAATGTGTATGTAAAAAATTGTATCTGTGGTCATGGATTTTTTCCCCATAATTTAAGAGAATGCCTATGTATTTTCAAATGGGATTAATGTACTTTAATAGATATTTTTGTATTTATAAAAAAGTCTTCATATGTTTTAATAAATATTCTTGTCTTTTCAAAAAATGGTTCATGTAATTTTAAATTGTTTATGTATTTTAAAATAGTGTTCATGTATTTTTGTAAACATGTTCATGTATTCTTGTAACTAAAAGTGATTAACAGATGTTTTTTGTATATTCATAGAATTTAAACAATATCCACATATTTATAGAAAAATTCGTGTAACTTAGAATATGTTGTATTTTTTAAAAGATGAAGTAATTTTTCTAAACGCAAATTTACAAATATTTATGCAGTGTTTTGAAAAAAAAATACAACAAGGTACAAGAAAAAAACAAAGAAAAGTGCAAAAATAATCCAAAACACCTGTAAGTAAACCAGAAGAAAATGAAATGTAAACCTGAAAAGAAAAGGAAAACAGGAAATAAAACAGAAATGTTATCTGGCTATAGTTCGCTGAAAGGCCCACCCCAGCGAACGGCCCCATCACCGTTAGACGCATCTTGGCGCACATCCGATGCCACATAGGTCAGCTCGAGCAGGTCGCTGCTTTATGTTTCCCAACCAACATTTTGTTTTTTGTGTCCCAAAAAACATGCGAGCATGGGGTCTGAAACTAGAGACCTCCCGCCCATGGCGCGCACTGCCTACCACCTGTACTATAGCGCGTTTTGTCTACATTTGCAGTTTAAACATGTTTCTATATATCTTATGAAGCTATTTTTAAAAATACAATATTTCATATGATTTTTTTTTCGAAAATGCCATTTTTTTTATTGGTAGAAGAAACATCATTTTTTTTTGGAGTTTTTCCCCCTAAACTTGCGATGTGCATTTTTATGATATGTAGCATGTCATTTTTTCTAGGTCCTTGTTTTAATAGCCCACATGGCATTTTTTTAGTAAAGTGCATGTCATTTTTCAGGTCCTTTTTAGTGCCACACATTGCATTTGTTTTAGCAGAGACCATGGCATTTTTCAGGTCCTTTTGAATGCCACACATGGCATTTTTTTAGCAGAGAGCACGGCATTTTAATAATTAATAACATGGCATTTTCTATAATTAAGACGATGGCAGTTTTATTTATTAGTGACATGGATTTTTTTAGTTACAAGGCATTTTTATTTATCAAGACTTCAAGAGGGATGGCAGTTTATGATAAAGAGCATGGCATTTTTTTTGTAAAGAGCATGACATTTAAAAAATTAATAAAGTGGTGTTTTCTATTACTTAGAGGATGGCAGTTTTATTATTAGTAACATGACGTTTTTATTTTTTAGTTACATGGATTTTAATTTATCAAGAGGGATGTCAGTTTATGGTAAAGAGCATGGCATTTTTATTGTTAATAACATGGCATTTTTATTATTATGAGGATGGCAGTTTTATTATTTGGAAGGTGGCAGTTTTATTATTGATAGCATGGCATTTTTTATATTGTTTTCATGGCATTTTTTTATTAACTATAGGATGAAACTTTTATTTAGTAAGAGGATAGCAATTTGTTTTTGCCATGGCCAAAAGACAATTCACTGACATGGTGTTTTTATGAATTGTGCACAGTGGACAAAATAAAGCAAAAAAAAATTACATCATAGCATTTTTTTGTAAAGTAGCATGTCCTTTTTTATAAATTAATATGGCATTTTTCACAAAGTAGCTTGGCATTTTTCAATTTTTTTATATGCATGGCAATTGCACAACGCTTTTTCTTTGTCTTTGCAAGGAAAATATGTATTTTATTTATGGCATTAAAAAAAAGAAAAACCAGTAAACTGGGCCTCTGGGTATATTAGGGTATATTCCGCGTTCCTTTTTTTTCTAAAAGGAGGGAATTGTATTCACATATTGACTCAGACAATCAGAGTCTAATTTTCAGATTCGCATGTATGTATAAGAGGAGAGGCAGAGGATTTCTCACGTCCATCGACGACGACAGCACGCACACGTACTGGCCGGAGATTGAACTCAGTTTCAAGGACGATCGACCAGCAATGGCATGCAGCAGCAGCAGCAGCGCCAGCGCCCTCCAGTCCTTGCCACTGCTCGTCTTCGAACACCAGCCTTCCCGGAACGAGTTGACGACGGCGATTGGAGTCGGAGGCGATGATCAAGAACATATCACCGAGATGCTCATGTTCAACATATTAGAAGAGAGAACATGCATGGAGGCGACACCCGCCATGCTATCCCCCAAGGACAACTAGATCTGCTTTGCCACCCCGTAGGGCTGGATCTTCATCATCCATGCATGGCGCCTTCTCATGGGAGACCTGGCTGTGGCATCCGATCACCGAAGAGACCATACACCTCCCGCCCATACAAGACGACCACTATGTCCCAACCAGCTGCACCTGCCTCCTGACCCACAGCTCCGCCGCGCACGCTGACCGTGCCGTCCTCCTGTTCAATAAGGAAGACGAGATGGCGACGGCTCGCTGAAGATGGAATAAGGTTCTTCCCGCCTAGCCCCCATCACGATGGTGCGTCTAGAATCGTCGGAGGAAGTGTGGAGGTGCGTCTCCGGCGGATCTCGCAGGATTCGGTCGGTGGTTGTCTTTGGTGGATCTACTCGGATCCGATCTTTGTTCGTCTTTGTTCATATGTCTTCGGGTTGGATCCTTCCGATCTAAACTTTTCTTCATCGGCGGCGGTTGCTATTCTGGTGCGTTGGTCTTATGGGGCCTTAGCAGTCTGCTACAACAAGTTGTGCCCGGCTCCGGCGAGGGAGGGGCGATGATGGCGGCGCACCTTCGGCTCGCTTCAGTGCTTGTAGTCGTTGCTAGATGGTCGACGAATCTGAATGCAATTTTTATTATTTCTGATGATTGTTGCACTGCCATGATTGAAGATGCATAGATCGAAAGTTTTCTTAAAAAAATCGAAAATGAAAAATAAAACAGAAAATAAAAGGGAAAACATAAAATAAAACCACGCTACTAGTGTGCAGGCCATGAGGAAAGTGTTGCCATATATGGTATTTTAGTGTATATTCTGCATTTCTTTTTGAAAACAAGGAAAACTCTATTCTTTTCTTTTTTTTGCGCACAGAAAACTCTATTCGCATACTGACTAGGACAATCAGAGTCTAATTTAGATGCTTTAAAAAAAAGAGTCCAATTTAGATTGGGTAAAAGAATACATGGTCGACTCGGACTCTAGTCAACTTATACTACCAGAATCAGCCCCTATGGCCGTCGGCATAGCCCTGATTCCCGTCGGGACAGGCCTATGCCGACGGCTCCGTCAGCATAGGGACGTCGGCAACATATGCTTCGGCGTACCCCTGGAGGCCGTCGGCATAGGAAGGCCGTCGGAATAGATTCTATCCCGATGGTCTCCGTACAGCTATGCCGACGGCCTGGGCCGTCGACAATGTTTCTAGCCTAACGGTGGCTGTCGGCGGCGCCGTCAAGTGCTGCCCAACCAGGAGGCGCCATGTGCAGGCCTATGCCGACAGCCACTGTCGGCATAGGCTTGCCACGTGGCACCTCCGGGTTGCTCCTGGAGCAGGGCTATGCCGACGGCCTAGCCGTCGGCATAGCCCTGCCCCAGGAGTTCCCAGTAGCCGCCACGTGGCATCTATGCCGACGGCCCTGCCATCGGCATATATTGTTGTGATGGTCGTCGGCATAGTTTGTGTCTGTTTTTTTTTCTTTTCCCTGTTTCTTTTCAGCTCAATTCAATTCAATATATATAGCACATATGAAAGATGCAAATAGACAAACTGATCAGATATAAGTATCATCCGACACCATCACAACAATATATGCATCATCACACAACATAAGGAGCATTGCAAAGCATAAGCATCTCACAAACAACAATAGCATAACAATAACATAAAGACCACAAGTGTATCATCACCACCAAGACCGCCATAAGTCAACCATAGGCTTAAGCGCCAGGACGTCGAGCACCGCAAAGGTCGTCACCGCCAAGTCCGCCGAAGCCCAGGTCGTCACTGCTAGCGACAGCGCTACCGCCAAGATCGCCACCGCCACCGCCACCGCCTCCGCCTCCGCATCCGCCTCCGTGGATCGGAGTGATCGGGCTCCGTGGCTCGGGAGTGGTGCCAAGACCAGCACCACCACCAATGGTAGATCCACCGGTTCCCTGGATGTTGAAAAGACATGTTAAGGGGATATATGACTGTGTTGAATAAACGATATGCTTTGGGTGAATAGATTGGGGATGAACTAACCGGCGAGGGGCCAGAGTTCTGTGCCAGAAACTCCTCAAAGGTAAGCAGCCTTGGTTGTGGTGGAGGAGATGGTGCTGGTTGCAATTGAGGAACCCTGTCGGCCGCCATTTCCTCAAGAGCGTGCTGCATCCTGCGATTGTTCTGCTCATGGAATGCAAAAAGGCTCTCGTGCCACGCCATGGTCTCCTGGCGTGTGTACTCCATGTAGGCCTACGGTATTACATGATGGAACTCATAAAACTACTCAATGCGGAAAATAAAGTGAGCAATGAAGATAAGAGGGAAAATACTTACAGATTGCCGCTCCTGAAAGAGGGACTGTGACTGCGCACTGGTCATGGGCGTGCTCGTGCGCTGGCTCAGGCTCGGGTCGGTAGCTCGGAGCTGTGTGTAGGACATAGAAGGAGTGATCACAGCATCCAGAAGCGCCTCCCGACCGTGCTCCTTGGGCCCCATGCCCACCACCACCCTCTCATCCAGATCAGCCGCAAATGGGGTCAGGTGTGCCAGGATGTAACCTCAGATACCCATCGGAGTAGGCCTTCTTCTTCTGCGCGGTCTTGCCGTAGTACTTGGCCTCGCCAGGCTTGGGCTTACTCCGCGTATGGGCGATCTCCCACACCTCCATGTGTGAGAGCGACCGCTTCAGTTTCTCCTCCTGCACCACCAAACAGAGATTAGTCATACATAAGAAAGTGACGGTAAATAGAAGAAGAAGAATGTTTAATGAGGTTAGTCATACGTGAAGTGTCTTGTGGAGAAAGTGGTTTCGGTTTCCCTGAGCATGTACTCCCTCCTTCCCTCGGTTAGCCTTGTTTTTGATGCTCGTAGCCGCCCATGCTCCATCCTTATCACACCACAGATCCACCAATGCCGCCCAGGACTCGTATTTTCCATAACACCAATTTGGACACACCTACATAATGAAAGCATAATGGCATGTCAACACGAAACAGTGAAATGTACCACAAACATCGGAATGAAAAATCTTTTATACTTACCGCCAAGTACTCGTGCCTCTCCAAGGTAATGCCCATCCTTCGCGCTTCTTCCTTGGTCATCTTCACACCAAGAGCGTCGTGATAGTATGTCGAGATGGCCACCC
The DNA here is from genome assembly GCA_011799875.1 of Thinopyrum elongatum. Taxonomy (NCBI): domain Eukaryota; kingdom Viridiplantae; phylum Streptophyta; class Magnoliopsida; order Poales; family Poaceae; genus Thinopyrum; species Thinopyrum elongatum. The sequence continues at coordinate 585,817,033 of CM022299.1, forward strand.
AGCGCACCTTGTACTGCATCTGGCAGGCCTTCTTCTTGCATTGGCGAAGCATGATCTGGTCTGCAGTGGCCTTGTGCTCCAGAAGAACTCGATAGTATTTCTACAATTATTCATGAAACCAGAATGGAAGAAGCCATGAGTTAAATCATTCATGAAATCAGAATGGACTTGTGCTTCTGAAGAGAACTCACCCAGAAATTAGTGATCACGGCCTTGGCATGTGTCTCATGGTCCGCGTGGAGGGCCGCTTCCCAGTGTTCCCAGCTCATGGCCAAAACCCGACGATCCGGGTGCCTGACTGGATCCGGACAGTACAGCCCCGGCCAGTGTACCTTCAGCAAGACGGTGATGAGGCCGTTGGGAATACGGGCCCCTTTAGGATATATCCAGTTTCTGCAAAAGAATGAAGTATTATCATGTGACAAGCAAAATAAAGAAAAATATAAGCATGTGACAAGCAAAAGAATGAAATTATTATAAAGTGGCACTTACTCTTTCCCCGTGGGCTCAATGAGCCACTTCTGCTCCTCGGTAGCAGGAGTCTGCTTTGGTAGCTTTGCGTTACCACGCAGCCACCCCTTGTTGCCAACCCCCTCCCCGCCACCACCCTCCTCCTCGCCTGCCTCCTCCTCCTCCTCCTCCTCCTCCTCGTCCCCCTCCCCAACCTCCTCCTCCACCTCCTCCTCGGCCCCATCCCGAACCTCCTCCTCCTCCTCCTTGTCAGAGGGTACCTCACTAGAGGAGGGCCTCGAAGACAACACCCCTAAGTCGGTGAGGGTGCGCTCTTTCTGGCCGCGACCCCCTGTAGTGGCTCTCCCCCACCCCCTCGCCCTCTAGGGGCTCTCCCCCCGCCCCCTCCTCCTCTAGGGGCACCTCTCCCTCGACCTCCCTGTGAGGAGTCATCGTCAAGTAGTCCGGGGGGGGGGGGAGGATTACGTGCTCGACCACTCCGACTAGGCAGGCCGACGACCTTGCGTAGGAAACCCACGCCGTCGGCCTTCCCCTTGCCATGTTCCACGAACCTGCATTGAAAAGAGAATAAACAATTAGTACATTAATAAAATGAAGGAAAAGGCATAATAATAAGGAATAATAAACACATTAATAAAAAAGCATAAAAGGCATATTCCTAAACTATAGAAAAAAAAGACTTGAAACGTACATCTGCTAGAACCAATACAATCATCACTGTTGTAACCTCTTTCTCGGTCGGTCTCATCATCACTATCAATCATATCATCTTCGTTGTCTGACGGAGGTGGATGCTCTTCCTCGTCGTCAGCATCTTTGTTTAACTTTTCTAGCATAAGTATGTCATTTTCATTGACAATGGTCTCACCATCATTCTGTGCATTGTCGTCGTTTGGACCCACATCATCATCACCCAATGGTCTAGCGTCATCGTTTGTAACCACATCATCATCAGGTTGCTCTTGATAGAACACTCCCTCGTATGTCATGGGGTTAATGTTGTAGTAATCGTCTTCATTCGGGTCCGGTAGCTTACCATGTGGCGACACCTTGAACACAACTTCCCAACCCTTTAGGTACTCTTTCTGGCATGGGTAAGGCAGATAATAAACTTGTGTAGCTTGGGTAGCCGCAATGAAGAGATCGGCTCCTACATAGACGGTTGATGGTTTAACTTCGACCAAACCAATGGAAGGCGTATGTCTCTGCCCCTACCGCGGATCAAACCATCGGCATTTGAACACAGGCAGACTTAGGGTTTCGCGCCCTTTGCGGAATTTAATCTCGTATATATTTTGTACCCTTCCGTAGTAGTCTACTGAATTTTGACCGGGGTGTACACTCCGGTATTTATAGTTTTGGGATCAGGCCGGCTGTTCTGGTGCTCCTCTGTATGGAAGCGATACCCATTCACATCATACTTTTTACATGTCATGACGGCAGGGTCAAAACCCATGGAAACCCATCTCAATTCATCATCCATAGATATGTTCGGATCTTTTCCCTACAAGTATAATTGAAATTGCTGGGTGCATTAGTTCCGTTAACTAATAAGTGTTGAACTAGGTATTTAATAGGGGAATGTGGAAAATTACTTTCTCCATGAACCAAGCAACAAAATTACTTTCTCCAGGGTTTCCATGACGGAGAAGAGGAAGTGCCTCCGCCTCAGTAGGAGGATTCATTCCCGTCCATTCCTCTTGAACGAAATCACTAAAAGAAGAAAAGCGGTGTTAGACCGGGACTAAGTGAACATAGAACATGATGCTGTGGAAGACATAAAGGAATGGTGTAGTGGTATTACCTCATCCACACTTCCTCAACTTCCTTGATGTTGTGCAAGATATAGAACATGAGGTCCTCCCACTCTTTGTCGTGGCATGTTATAAGATTTCGAGGCCCCAGCCCTCCCACCTTGCACGTTGAATAGATGGAGCCTGGGTTGATACTTGGGCTCTTCTATATTGTATCGAGGCACCTTGTTATGCAGATGGGGAACGTGGTCTAGATAGTATGATGTCCTGAGGTCTGACACCTCCTCTAGGATAACTGCCTCAGCTATGGAAGCTTCAATCTTAGCTTTGTTTCCACATTTTTGTCGGAGATGCTTGTTCTGTCTCTCAGGGCCGTACTGCCAGCGATTCTGCACAGGCCCCCCCCCCAACAATACCTCGTTCGCGAGGTGCAGAATGAGATGTGTCATCGGAGTAAAGAAGCCTGGCAGAAAGATCTTCTCTAGCTTGACTATCAACTCTGGTGCCTTCTTATGCAATTGTTCAATCACGTCTTTACTTACTTCTTTAGCACAGAGCGTGCGGAAGAAATGGCTTAGCTCGGAAAGCACTCGCCAGACATGCTCGGGGACATAGCCTCGAACCATCACCGGCATTATCCGCTCAATCCATGCATGGTAGTCATGACTCTTCAGGCCGGTCACTTTGCCCGTTGAAAGATTGACTCCCTTACTTATATTCGATGCATAACCATCGGTGAACTTCAAAATGTGTTTCATCCAGATAAGTACTTCCTTTTTTTCTGGCGTTTTAAGGACAAAGTCAGCATCTGGCTTGAACCAGTTTTTTCGACCGCCTGTGGGAGGCTTCATGTTTAGACGTGGTCTATCACAAATTCTCTGTTGATCGGCTCTAGCTTTAACGTTATCCTTCATCTTATCAGGAATGTTGAGGATCGTGTGGAAAAGGGACTCTGCGACATTCTTTTCGGTGTGCATCACATCTATGTTGTAAGGAAGTTTGAGGTCCTTGAAATAGGGAAGCTGCGAGAAGGGGGTAATGTGAGTCCAGTTGTGCATCTCACCATATCCCTCGAAGCCTTTGGCTTTGGCTTTGCCTTTGACTTTGACTTGAGGCTTGAAAGCTTTTAGCTGAGCAAGAACATCTGCCCCCGAAAATGTTGGAATCTCGGTTACTTCATGAACAACCCGGACTTTCGTGAAGTTCTTCTTGTCTTCCCTGTCTGGATGGTCTGGAGGGAGGAACTGTCGATGCAGGTCAAAGGCTACATACTTGCCACCCTTATTGAGCCAAATCATTCGCAGAGCCTGCATGCACACTGGGCATGGCATCTTCCCACTTGTACACCATCCGCAGAATAGAGCATAGCCGGGAAAGTCATGCATGCAATAGTGCAACTAAACTTTCATCAAGAAATTTCTCTGCAGATCCCGGTCGTATGTCAACCTCGGAAAGTACCAAGAATGGTGCAAATCATCCACCAGCGGCTGCATAAACACACCCAATTGCTTCCCCGGGTATTCAGGCCCCGGAATGATGAGCGACAAGAACATGGTCTTGCGTTGCATTAGGGCACCGGGAGGGAGATTGAGCGGAATTACAAACACGGGCCAGCAGCTGTATGGATTGGACGACATACCATATGGATTGAACCCATCACCTGATATGGCTATTCTGACATTCCCAGCCTCGGCTGCTTCCTCGGGGTATTCTTCATCGAACGACTTCCATGCTTCGCCTTCCGATGGACGTACGATTTTATTTGGATTGTACCTTATACCTTCCTTGTGCCACTTCATCATTTTGGCAGACTCCTCCGTGATGAAAAGGCGCTACAGTCTTTCTATGAAATGGAGATACCGAAGAACCTTAGCGGGGACGGCTAGCTGCTTTTTCTCACCATCCTCACCGACCATCTCAAGGTACCGAGACGAACCGCACTCCCTACAGTACTTGTCATCCGCATACTCGTGCCTAAACAAAAGGCAATTCTTCGGACAAACATCTATTTTCTCATAATCCATAGAGAGTGCCTTCATGATTTTCTTTGTAGCATACATGCTTTTCGGCAGTTCATGACCCTCAGGGAGGCTGTTAGCCCATACTCCCAGGAATGCTTCGAAGCATTTCTGGCTACAGCCGTACTCAGCCTTGACTGCAATCAGTTGCGAGATGGCATCCAGCTGAGATATTTTTGCACCCGCATAAAGAGGTTTTTTTCGACGAGGCCAAGACCTCCAAGAAGGCCTTTGCGGTTGTCTCCGGCTCCTCCGGTTCATTCTCTGAAGGTGCCGCATGTGCCGTTTCTGCAGCAATGACATCATCTAGCATGTCCCTGACCCTGACGTCCGCATAACCATCGATGCGTTGTCGTATCACCTCCTCTCTACCACGGTCCTGCTCGGCTAAGTTTATCGGTGGCATGTCAAAGTTTGGCATGTATCCGTGCGTGCGAAGGTGGTCAGTCATGTCCTTCTGATTTCTACGGTGATGTCTGGCACATCTCGCACAGGGGCATGGTGGGATAATTCTCATTGGACTACGGAATATCTCCTTCAAATACACATCGGTTTTCGCGATCCACTCTGATGTTACTCGATTCTGACGGATAAAACCACTGTACATTCACTGATTATCTGCCATCCTCTGCTTTATTGGGAGCCACACAACTAAATTAAGGATTCATTTAAATTAATCACATCAAATTTTCATTTTCTACCGCGTTGACGGCATTGAAACCACCTACATCTCTAATAGGTAAAGAATGGGTCCTAATCCCACCCGAGGTTGTGTAGATTGAGTATGTTCTCCATTCTACCACGTTCCGAGAAAAAATTTCGGCAGCACCTCCCCACTGTTCTCCAGATACACGTCTCGGCAAATAGCCGAGAGAATGTGCTCCGGAGAACAATGGGGAGGCGCCGCCGAAATCCTGTCTCGGAATGGGGTAGAACATGGAGTACGTACCCAATCTACACATCCTCGGGCTGTCCGTGGTAAACGCTAGACAATCCGAAAGAGCTGCGGTGATAAATATGCAATTGAATGCATATTTATCGATGCAACCCTTTCGGACGGGAGACGCCTAGGTTACGCGACTTGACTTGAGAATGAAATCTAGTGACATGATTCGTAGCTCACCCTAGGCTGTAGAGGAAGTAGTCGAACAGTGGAGGGACAATCGGGGTCCAACAGCTCCTACGACGATCACTCCACCGAGATGGAACACCACAGAACCTGCACCGTGACAAAAATTAAGAACATCACAATATCATCATCATCATCATCTATCATCATGTAACAATCATCGAAGCATAAAAAAATCATCATCATCATCATTTATCATCATCCAACAATCATCATCATCTATCATATCTTCCGCAAAAAAAATGGAAATCTATCATCATCATCGTCTAAAAATTATCAAGGCATAAAAAAAGCATCATCATCTATCATCAACATCATCATCTATCATCATCAACATCATCATCTATCATCTAATTTTTTTTGCATTTCTCACATTTCTAACTATCATCAAATCATCTATCATCATACATAATGCATCCATCCATCTAACCATCTATCATCATACATAATGCATCCATCCATCTATCATCTAACTAAATTAACAAAAAAAAAATTGCTTCAAAGAGGGAGGGAAGGAGCTCACCGTGGGGGAGGGCCGACTCGGGGGGGGGGGGGGGGGAGAGCAGGCACGGAGGGAGAGGCGGAGGGGCTCGGCTCGGGTTAGGCCGGCCGGAGCAGCGGCAGAGGAGGGCCGGCGCAGCCTAGCCATCGACCGGAGCGACGGTCGGGCGGCGGTGAGGGCGGAGTGGGCTCGAGGAGGTCCGGCCGGACCGAGCTCGACGAGGGCGCGACCGAGGGGTGGCCGGGGAGGAGTCGACGCGCCCCACTGCGGCAAGGGAAGGGCGGCGGCGGCGTGGGCCGAGATGACGAGGCCGGGGCGGAGCGCGGGTGGGGTAGCTGCGGGGAGTGGCGAGCGAAGGGCGGCGGCGGCCCAGAGCGCGGGTGGGGCGGCGGCGGTGCAGGGCGAGGGAAGGGCGGCGGCGGCGACCGGAGCAAGGGAAGGGAAGGGCGGCGGCAGGCGAAGCAAAGGATCGGATGGCGGCGCGGGTGTAGGGTGGGGCGCGTCGGGGGAGATGGGGAATGAGTGGTGGGGGGCTAACCGCAGCGGATAAGGCGATACTATGCCGACGGCATGGCACCCTATGCCGACGGCTATGCCGTCGGCATAGATAGGAGGCTGCTAGATGGCATAATTTAGTCCCACCTCGCCCAAAGACAAGCAAGATGACGTGTTTAAATAGTTCACTAATCCATACGTCATAAGCTCCGGTATTCATTAGACTTCCGTTAAGAAAACGGACAATTACCGTGAAACTTTCAGTGGCCGGCCCGGTGCCCGGGCACTGAAGGTTTCACCGTGATAGTACGTTTTCCATGATGAATGCCGGAGTTTTTAATAAATTCAATTATTACATTTTTTAGATTTTTAGTTTACCGTGTGTATGGGACCCGGTGAGACGCCCGTGACACGGCGGCAGCGACGCCCGTGAGGGAGGGGGGCACACCCCGGAGCCGCGTGCGGGGTGCCTGCGCCTGCCACCACCCTTCCACAAGCGGTCTGGCCCGAATCCACCACTAGAGTCCCTCCGGTTCTACCGCACCCGCACGATTCCCCCCTCCAAGTGACGGCGGCACTGCCGTCCGTGGAGGGGGGCCACAACACGGAGCCCCAAGATGGGCGTCTACACCTGCCACATCACTTTCAGACATGCATCAGGACCCGTGCGATGTTTCGGTGGCATAGCTACGCCCCGAAGGCCACCCCGATTCCCAGTTGACCCGGAGATCTAGCCCTTTGACTTTCGCTGGACGGGCTTTGACTGGTGGACCTTTTCACCTGGTTGCGATAGGTCAGCCCATAGCAACATCCGCGAACATGGTCTGGACCCAACCCACCACTAGATTCCCTTCGGTTCTACCGCACCCGCATGATTCCCCTCCTTCCCCCTTCCTCTCCCCCCCCCCCCCCCCCCCCTCTGAGTCCCATCCTCGGCTGCTTCCTCGGGTATTCTTCATCGAACGACTTCCATGCTTCGCCTTCGATGGACGTACGATTTTATTTGGATTGTACCTTATACCTTCCTTGTGCCACTCATCATTTTTGGCGACTCCTCCGTGATGAAAAGGCGCTACAGTCTTTCTGAAATGGAGATACCGAAGAACTTAGCGGGGACGGCTAGCTGCTTTTTCTCACCATCCTCACCGACCATCTCAAGGTACCGAGACGAACGCACCCCTACAGTACTTGTCATCCGCATACTCGTGCCTAAACAAAAGGCAATTCTTCGGACAAACATCTATTTCCATAATCCATAGAGAGTGCTTAAGGATTTTCTTTTGTAGCATACTGCTTTTCGGCAGTTCATGACCTCAGGGAGGCTGTTAGCCATACTCCCAGGAATGCTTCGAAGCATTTCTGGCTACAAGCCGTACTCAGCCTTGACTGCAACAGTTGCGAGATGGCATCCAGCTGAGATATTTTTGCACCCGCATAAAGAGGTTTTTTTCCGAGGCCAAGACTCCAAGAAGGCCTTTGGGTGTCTCCGGCTCCTCCGGTTCATTCTCTGAAGGTGCCGCATGTGCCGTTTCTGCAGCATGACATCATCTAGCATGTCCCTGACCCTGACGTCCGCATAACCATCGATGCGTTGTCGTAAACTCTCCTCTACCACGGTCCTGCTCGGCTAAGTTTACGTGGCATGTCAAAGTTTGGCATGTATCCGTGCGTGCGAAGGTGGTCAGTCATGTCCTTCTGATTTCTACGGTGATGTGGCACATCTGCACAGGGGCATGGTGGGATAATTTCATTGGACTAAGGAATATCTCTTCAAATACACATCGGTTTTCGCGATCCACTCTGATGTTACTCGATTTGACGGTAAAACCACTGTACATTCACTGATTATCTGCCATCCTCTGCTTTATTGGGAGCCACACAACTAAATTAAGGATTCATTTAAATTAATCACATCAAATTTTCATTTTCTACGCGTTGACGGCATTGAAACCACCTCATCTCTAATAGGTAAAGAATGGTCCTAATCCCACCCGAGGTTGTGTAGATTGAGTATGTTCTCCATTCTACCACGTTCCGAGAAAAAATTTCGGCAGCACCTCCCCACTGTTCTCCAGATACACGTCTCGGCAAATAGCCGAGAGAATGTGCTCCGGAGAACAATGGGGAGGCGCCGCCGAAATCCTGTCTCGGAATGGGGTAGAACATGGAGTACGTACCCAATCTACACATCCTCGGGCTGTCCGTGGTAAACGCTAGACAATCCGAAAGAGCTGCGGTGATAAATATGCAATGAATGCATATTTATCGATGCAACCCTTTCGGACGGGAGACGCCAGGTTACGCGACTTGAATTGAGAATGAAATCTAGTGACATGATTCGTAGCTCACCCTAGGCGTAGAGGAAGTAGTCGAACAGTGGAGGGACAATCGGGGTCCAACAGCTCCTACGACGATCACTCCACCGAGATGGAACACCACAGAACCTGCACCGTGACAAAAATTAAGAACATCACAATATCATCATCATATCATCTATCATCATGTAACAATCATGAAGCATAAAAAAATCATCATCATCACATTTATCATCATCCAACAATCACATCATCTATCATATCTTCCGCAAAAAAATGGAAATCTATCATCATCATCGTCTAAAAATTATCAAGGCATAAAAAAAGCATCATCATCTATCATCAACATCATCATCTATCATCATCAACATCATCATCTTCATCTAATTTTTTTTGCATTTCTCACATTTCTAACTATCATCAAATATCTATCATCATACATAATGCATCCATCCACTAACCATCTATCATATACATAATGCATCCATCCATCTATCATCTAACTAAATTAACAAAAAAAAAAATTGCTTCAAAAGAGGAGGGAAGGAGCTCACCGTGGGGGAGGGCCGACTCGGGGGGGGGGGGGGGGAGAGCAGGCACGGAGGGAGAGGCGGAGGGGAGCTCGGGCTCGGGCTAGGCCGGCCGGAGCAGCGGCAGAGGAGGGCCGGCGCAGCCTAGCCATCGACCGGAGCGACGGTCGGGCGGCGGTGAGGGGGAGTGGGCTGAGGAGGCCGGCCGGACCGAGCTCGACGAGGGCGCGACGAGGGGTGGCGGGGAGGAGTCGACGCGCCCCCACGCGGCAAGGAAGGGCGGCGGCGGCGTGGGCCGAGATGACGAGCCGGGGCGGAGCGCGGGTGGGGTAGCTGCGGGGAGTGGCGAGCGAAGGGCGGCGGCGGCCCAGAGCGCGGGTGGGGCGGCGGCGGTGCAGGGCGAGGGAAGGGCGGCGGCGGCGACGGAGCAAGGGAAGGGAAGGGCGGGCGCAGGCGAAGCAAAGGATCGGATGGCGGCGCGGGTGTAGGGTGGGGCGCGTCGGGGGAGATGGGGAATGAGTGGTGGGGGGCTAACCGCAGCGGATAAGGCGATACTATGCCGACGGCATGGCACCCTATGGCCGACGGCTATGCCGTCGGCATAGATAGGAGGTGCTAGATGGCATAATTTAGTCCCACCTCGCCCAAAGACAAGCAAGATGACGTGTTTAAATAGTTCACTAATCCATACGTCATAAGCTCCGGTATTCATTGAACTTCCGTTAAGAAAACGGACAATTACCGTGAAACTTTCAGTGGGCGGCCCGGTGCCGGGCACTGAAGGTTTCACCGTGATAGTACGTTTCCATGATGAATGCCGGAGTTTTTAATAAATTCAATTATTACATTTTTTAGATTTTTAGTTTACCGTGTGTATGGGACCCGGTGAGACGCCCCGTGACACGGCGGCAGCGACGCCCGTGAGGGAGGGGGGCACCACCCGGAGCCGCGTGCGGGGTGCCTGCGCCTGCCACCACCCTTCCACAGCGGTCTGGCCCGAATCCACCACTAGAGTCCCTCCGGTTCTACCGCACCGCCCGATTCCCCCTCCAAGTGACGGCGGCACTGCCGTCCGTGGAGGGGGGCCACAACACGGAGCCCCAAGATGGGCGTCTACACCGCCACATCACTTTCAGACATGCATCAGACCGTGCGAGTTTCGGTGGCATAGCTACGCCCCGAAGGCCACCCCGATTCCCAGTTGACCCGGAGATCTAGCCCTTTGACTTTCGCTGGACGGGCTTTGACTGGTGGACCTTTTCACCTGGTTGCGATAGGTCAGCCCATAGCAACATCCGCGAACATGGTCTGGACCCAACCCACCACTAGATTCCCTTCGGTTCTACCGCACCCGCATGATTCCCCCTTCCAAGTGACGGCGGCTCTGCCGTCCGTGGAGGGGGGCCACACCACGGAGCCCCAAGACGGGCGCCTACGCATGCCACATCACTTTCACACATGCATCAGGACCCGTGCGATGTTTCGGTGGCATAGCTACGCCCCAAAGGCCACCCCGATTCCCAGTTGACCCGGAGATCTAGCCCTTTAACTTTCGCCAGACGGGCTTTGACGGTGGACCTTTTCACCTGGTTGCGATAGGTCGCCTAGCACATCCCGAACACGGTCTGGACCCAACCCACCACTAGATCCCTCCGGTTCTACCGCCACCCGCACGATTCCCCCCTCCAAGTGACGGCGGCACTGCCGTCCGTGGAGGGGGGGCCACATTACGGAGCCCCAAGACGGGCGTCTACGCATGCCACATCACTTTCACACATGCATCAGGACCGTGCGAGTGTTCGGTGGATAGCTACGCCCCGAAGGCCACCCCGATTCCCAGTTGACCCGGAGATCTAGCCCTTTGACTTTCGCCGGACGGGCTTTGACAGTGGACCTTTTCACCTGGCATAGCAACATCCCCGAACACGGTCTGGACCCAACCCACCACTAGATTCCCTTCGGTTCTACCGCACCCGCACGATTCCCCCCTCCAAGTGACGGCGGCACTGCCGTCCGTGGAGGGGGGCCACACCACGGAGCCCTAAGACGGGCGTCTACGCATGCCACATCACTTTCACACATACATCAGGGCCCGTGCGATGTTTCGGTAGCATAGCTACACCCCGAAGACCACCCCGATTCCCCCCTCTAACCAGATTCCCTCCGTGTCGACCGTTGCCCCCCTCTGTGAGGGGACAATCGATATACCATCGGGGTATGCTTTTTGTTTAGATAAGGCACATTTATGTTGTGAAAAAAAACAAAATAATAAATAATATAAATAAAAAAACAATTTTTTTTAAAAAATAGAGGCCGTCGACATAGCTGCGCACACGGAGCTACGATGCCACGGATCGATGACGTGGCACTGCACGCGGATTGATGACGTGGCAGAGGGGGCCTATGCCGACGGCTACCTCTGCCACACCACGGGCCCTCTCTCCCTCGGATCGATGACGTGGAGATGACGCGGATCGGCAATGCCGTCGGCATAGATATCCCGTGCTATGCCGACGGCCTCATCTATGCCGACGGCTCCCGTAGGCGTATCGCCAGCTGTCCCGACGGCCATATTGTGCCGACGGTCCCCATCGGCATAGATCGACATATGCCGACGGCTATTCTATGCCTACGGCCTGCCCTTGGCCGTCGGCATATGTCTATCTATGCCGACGGGGGCCGTCGGCATAGATGAGGCCGTCGGCAACTAAGTAAATTCTGGTAGATAGCTTCTTCTATAAAGTCATATTCGTATCGTTCAAAAAAAAAATAGTCATATTCGTATCTGCCGTCCATAGATCAATTATTAACCACGGAACGAAACAAGCTGAGAGCAGAGGCAGAGTCATTGGGGATTTTTTCGCGTCCACCGACGACGACGGCGCGTACATACCGGCCGGAGATTGCATCCACGGCGCCTCCCCGTGGGAGACCTGGCTGTGGCATCCGATCACCGGAGAGACCATACCCCTCCCGCCCATACGAGACGACCACTACGTCCCCACCAGCTGCACCTGCCTCCTGACCCACAGCTCCGTCGCCCACCCCGACTGCGCCGTCATCCTGTTCGACGTTGACGACCCCGACATGTGGTTCTGCCGAGTCAACGGAGGAAGCAGCAGGGCATGGGGGCAGCACACGTACAACGTTGGCGAGTACACTCTCCCAGAGCCAGAGGACGACGGCGACGGCGACGGCCACTCCACTTCCACTCCCCCGACCAAGCGAGTCATCTGTTGTTGCCGTAGCTCCGTCTCACTAACTCGCCCAGGCACTCTCTCTGCTCTCCCTCACTTGCCGTGGCACGAACCAACGAAGAAGAAGGAGATGGAGAAGAACACGAGCACAGAGAGGACATGGTGGTGTTTTCCCCGCGCACGAACGCCGCCACCGCAACCACGGCTATTCCCTCCAGCACGAACTCGAGCCACACCACAGCGAGCTACACAGGCCGGGGGAGACCTTATACACGCGCGCGCACGCGTGCCACGCCGCGCCGTAGGCGCGCCCACTCACCCCACTCGCCACGCCCCGTGCTCCACGGCTCCCGCGCCCGCCGCGCACACACATGAACGGACGCGACCGGGTCCAGCGCCCAGCGCGGTCACCTTCCCGCACTCCTCGCTAACCAACGCACGCACCCACACGCACATACGCGCTGACCCACGCACACACGCACACGACCCCGCCGCGGACCCGACGCGCCCGACACGCCCGGCGCGCGCCCATACACGCGCCCGACGTGCCAGACCCGTCGCCGCGGCTTATTCCGGGCAACATCATCCCCACCCTCGTCGCCGAGCAGGGAGGGAAGCTCATGGTTTTAAATAGCCCGCTATAGCTTCGCTATAGCACGCTATAGCGTTTCTATAGCGTTTACAAGAGGTCTTGCGCTAAGAGACTTTGATTCAAACACATGAACAAACATTTTAAATAGCGCTATAGCTCCGCTATAGCATGCTATAACACTTGGAAAAGGTCCGCCGCTAAAAGGCTTAGCGCGCTATTTAAAACTATGGGGAAGCTGCACTTCATCTTCTCGGAATCAAACCAATACAAGATGGGCGTCGTTCACCTCGACTTCGGCACCCCTCCTGCTCCCAGTGCTGAGCTTCATACGCTCGAGGACGTGGACGCCGCCATCACTATGCCGGAAGGCATGTGCTCCGGCGTGTCCTGGCTGCTGGAGTCCCTCGGGGAGCTGTTCCGGGTCTGCGTTTGCTTTCGGGAATTCAACCCCGACGACATCGGCGCCGTCCTTGTCTTTAAGATGGATTTCGACCATGGACGCTGCTGGCGCAGGGTGCATGACATTGGAGACAGGGTCTTCATGTTGGCTCGCGGGGGCAATGCGGTTTCTTGCCCGGCGGGCGCGTGCAACCTGCAGGGGAACCGCGTCTACTTCATGAAGAACTTCCTCGACGATGATGGGGATCTGTGCATCTACGACCTAGCGGAACAAGTCATGGAGATTCTTGTGGTTCATGAACGTGACTTGACCCTTGCACGTGTTAAACCTTATTGGATTGTACCGCCTGCTGCCTAGTGCATGCATGGGCGCGGCCTCAAATCTGATGCTTTTTTTTCTAGAGGCTGTGAATTTTTGTGTGCTTGTCTCTCTTAGCGGTTCCATTATGTAATTGTCGCACATCCCATATGAAGGTAATGAGTTGCTACTAGTAGGGAAGTTAAAGTTTTAATGGTAGCCTTTGTTCTAGGGCACTTGCGATTTGTTCTGCCAGTTTTTTGTTTTTAAGTTGACCGCGTTCTTTGTATTAAGAGCATCTCCAATAGCTGCCCTATTTTAGAGCATCATTTTGGATTTGGAGTAAAATTTAGGGCATAAAAATGCATTTTTTGGCACCAGAAAGTACCGTCTCCAACAGCTGCCCTATAATAGGGCACCCAAAACAGCGAAACCATATTATTTTTAAAACGAACATTTAAACTACTTCGACCATATTTCATACTTCAGACAGCAGACCGCATTCGAAGTTTATACATGCAACATAATTCAACTACAACATGTAAACTTAAACTACGACATGCAAACTACAAACACACTACAGGTTATCCGAGTCAATGTCATCATCATCGGAATCCTCCTCCTTCTTGATCACGGATGATGGCCCTGCCTCGGCGTCGTTCTTGCGCTTGGACTTCTCGTGATCCCTCTTCCAGTAGAACTCCATCTCGTTCTGCATGTACTCTGGGTGCTCCCTCACAAACCTTGCCATCGCCTTCTCGTCTCATCTCTCGAATCTTGTCCCACTCGTCGGTAACAATGAGGGTCATGGGATCGGGCTGGAATCAATGGTTACCTGAGGCTCGACGTGCTCCGCCCCCGCCCGAGACTCGATCTCTGGAAAGTTGAGCCTCTCACGCGGCAGGCCGAGCCTCCATGACGCAATGTCATAGGCACGAGCGGCAATGTCGGCCATCGCGTAGGTGCCAAGCCAATACCTCTGACCGTCGTGCTAGAACTCGACGCTGAACCGGCCGGACGGGCGTGGCCGCACCCCCTTGAAGTCGGCGTTGCCTTTGCCCTTCGGCGGCATGACGAGGACGCAACAACGCTAGGTAAGGAGGCGGCGACTGTAGGTAAGGAGGAGAAGAGGCGACGCAGATGCGGCCACGGTGGATTCTGGCTGCGGCAACGAGATTTCGTCGGTCCCGCAGATGGCGGGTAGGTGTGGTGTGTGGGTCCATGAGGGAGAAGTTCACGCTTGATCTTCGACCCAAGAGAATGGGAATCATCAAAAAACCTTTTATGCTTCCGCGAAGAAGACGAGCCTGCCACGTTCACCCCATCATTTGCTTTTGTGCTTTCAAGGGTAGTTGACAATCGTTCGGACTTGGTAAAGGTTGTCGCAGCACCTGTAGTAGGATAGAGGACTTATCGCGAGGCCCGCGGACCAATTTACTATGTCTCTGTCGCTGACGTTGGTCAAAGAGGCCACGTGGATTGGTCTGGGTCTTCTTCGGCTAATGAGACCTCGATCCCGAAGCCTTCGGAGTATCTTTTTGATGACGACGGAGAGGCGGCGGCGCGGGCGATCTGCTAGCCATTTTGTTTTTGCAGCAGCCAACCACGTGTTGTATATTTACAGCATCGGCTGCCGCATTTTAGGGCTGCCCAATTTTTATTTTCAAAAAGTTTGTGATAGAGCAGCTGTTGGATGGTTTTATTTTTTGCCCCTAAGTGTCCTAAAAAGAGCTACTGGCTTAAAATAGGGCACCCACTGGGGATGCTCTAATAAAGTCCTAGTAGAAAAATTAAGTTAGCAAAACAAGATTCAATGTTGCTTGACGTTGGGAGTTAGCACACTCTTAAGTTCTTAACGATCATCTAAAACACTGCAGCGAAATAACGTAACTTAGACACCACTTGTATGAGTAGCTCACGGATCACTTCTCAGTCATGGAAGCAAAAAGAATGATATGGAGTAAGTTATGTCAGCCAAAACTTGGGAAGAAACTTAATACTCCCTCCGTTCCATGATGTAGTGCAATTTTTTTTTTGAAAAGCCAAACCTTACAAATTTTGATCAAGTTTGCGGAGGAAAAACAATTACATCTATAATGCCAAACATATATCATTAGACTCATCATAAGATGTAGTTTTATATTTTTTATATATTTAGTATTATAAACATAAATAGTTTTCTCTATAAACATGATCGAAGTTTGTAAATTTTGACTTCTCAAAAATATCTATACACACTACATTATGGAACGGATGAAGTACTATTCTTCAGTTTCTCTAGCGTGGCGCTGCACTTCAGACATCCATCTCAGATGTGTCTAGTGCCAAGCAAAATCACACATAATAGAAGCAGAAAATGAGCAGAGATGAACACCAGTTTTTACGTGAAAAACACCAAGTTGGGGCAAAAACCAAGATCTCTCAATCTTGGATGATAACAACATTTTGGGGCTGGCATAAAGAAATGTTTTGGGGTTCAAGAGCTAGGGATTGGAACAAGCTCACGGTGTCCATCGCGTTCGCCTTTCTCCGCTGCATCTTCCCGATGCTTTTCGCAAATGCGGAGAGCCTTAATTTGTTGCTTTTGACCTTGACCTGAACCTCTCAGCCGTGCCGCAACTCCGACAAGCTAGTCCTGCTCATCTCCATCTATTCTGAGGCTAGCCGAGGAAATATTCGAGCTCACCGTGCACCACCGCACCGGCCCGTGCCCTAAAAACATCATTGCACATCTCGTTGCATAATTGAACTAAACATCCATAACATTATTAAATAAACTAGGGATCTTAAACATCGCATTGCACATCTTGTTGCATAATTAACTAAACTAGGGATACTTAGAAAACATAATAGTTGGCCGAACGAGCTACTCATGGTTGTCATCGGATGAGCACGTATTGAAATACTCTTAGTCGGAGTCCTCAGCCCTACTCCCCCCTTACATGAAATCCATGGAGTGGGTTCTTCTCCCCTTCCTCTCGATCGTATGCTGCATTCTCATGGCTCCTGGTCGTGCCACCCTAAAGAGCAGGAAGTGGCCATGCACGTCGATCGGCGAGGAGGTGGCAGGCAATGGCAGCTCAACCCGTCTTGGCTTGGCTGGCACTCGGGTAATTAAGAGGGTAACTTGCAGTGTAACTGAAGGTTTTTTTAGTCCAACATCACCGACCGCAATGATTTTCCACCAGCTGAATCAATTGGATTCAACCCCTTTAATGCACATGGTGATGATACCTGAATATTTTTTTTATCTAGTGACAAAGATCATATATCATGCTTGCTTATACTCTTGCAATTTTGAAGATGCATGGCATAGTTTGATTTTTTTGTTTCGAACCATTACTCCCTCCGTAACTTAATACAAGACTAGTGTCAAAAAACGTCTTATATTAAGTTACAGAGGTAGTAGTTTTTTGTTTTCTGTCATGCATATATGTTCACTTGTGCTGTTCAACATGATACAAACTGGGCTGCTTCTGCTTTTTTTGCTCTTTGTTGAATGTTGTATGGATGCTTAGATGATAGTACCACTTCCAATGTTGATCATTCTATTCAGTGGCTAACTTGTGAATGTTCAAGTCTTATTAAGTACTCCCTTCATTCCGTAATGTAGTGCGCACATGCTTTTTGAGATTTAAGTTTGACCATGAATTTAACCAATGAAATGCGGGTTATGTGTCATAAAAATGATACCATTGAACTCGTATTCGAAAGAAGTTTTCAATGGTATAATTTTTTAGTAACTTGATTTATGTATTATTGGTCTAATTTATGATCAAAATTAAATCACAAAAAGCGTACGCGCACTACATTATGAAATGGAGGGAGTAGTAGTTAAATAAATCACACTAGTTCATGTTTTCCTAATGATGTGAAGTATAGTCTAGGAGAATTTGTAGTGTCATGCTCGTGATGCACAAAATGCATGTGTTGAGAAGTGCATCCACATGTAGTACTTTAAAACGGTACTTCAAAGTAGAGTCTAGGAGAATTTCTAGTGCCAGCCTTCTCACAGTGGTACTTCAAAGTTTGTAGCCAGAAGTCCATTTATTTGATTTTGGCACAAAGTTGGTTACAAATGAACTTACTCGAGGTTGCACATGGTACACGAAGAGCCCTATTTTCTTTCCATAGCACAAAATTACCAAAATGGCACAAAATAAATAGACCCTTTCTTGTCGGGGATTTGTAAAAACTTCTAATCAACAAGCACTGCGGTTCCCCTAAAAAAAAAGCACTGCGATTTCTGCCCTTTTTCCGCGATAAAGAAATGTTTTCTGGAATGAACCGTTTCCGCACGGTGCAGCAAGACCGAGCTCGTCTCGCGCACGGTGCAGCAGGACTGACCTCGTCCCCCTCTTGGTGCTGCAGGACCGAGCTCGTCTCGTGCTCGGGGCAGCAGGACGGGTCGGTGGATGCCAGTTCTAGCCGGCCTATTGGGTCTAGACGCTGGGGGTCGCCCAGGGGTGCGAAAGGTGGGACCTTTCCGCTCGTCTCTTTTGTTGGGGTTACGGCGGGTCTCGGGTGAGGTGGTGTCAAGGTCTTGGATGCCGGGGCAATGCCCTGGTGGTGGTAGCGCGGTGCTCTTGGGCAGAGCCCGTGCCTTGGTGCTGCCCGGTCACCATGGCCGTGTGGGCGGCGTGGTTGCCGGGGTGTGGCATTCGGTGGCGGTGAGTGTTGGCCGAGGTGAAAATCTGTTCTATCTTCGAACGGACCGGCGGCGGCGAAGATCGTTCCCTTCTTGAAGGCGTCGTCGCGGCTCTCATTGCCCGTCATGCGGCTCCAGGGGAAACTCTGATCCTTGGATCGGGCGGTGGCGGCGCTCCGGTGTCGTACCCTTCCTGAAGGCGCCGCCTTGGAGCACATGGTTCGTCATATGTAGCTTCATATCTTCGTGCTGGTAGTGCTAGGGGTGGTGTTGCTGCGCTCAGCGCCTATGTATCCTGCCCTGGGTGTGTGCGTGTGTTGCGGTGGCATGTGTTTGTACTGGATGCTTGATGATCGGTGCTTTATATATAAAGCGGGGCGAAAGCCTTTTTCGGTAATGAACCGTTTCCAGATAAGGAAGCTTGACGATACTGAATTTTAATATGCGTTCTCTCAACTGCCTATAAGAGTGCACTCATATCTCTATTTCTAGTTCAATTTTGGGCATTGACTTTGTTTCTGAAATCTAACAAGTGCGCCACTATTGCTTCCTGAAGGTGAAGGAGTATGTTGGCAACGCAGCCGTTCCTATTCACGAAGCGTAGCAGAAGCAGAAGGAAGTCACAGCTATGACAGATGCAGGAGTCCACGGTCGGGCTTTCATTACATTCTGTTAGCCCTGGATAATGTAACTGACCACTGAATAAAATTGGTTATGTTTTCAGCCTTTCAGCAAGTCGCCAAAGAAAAAACCATCACATCGTTCACAATTACCACAGATGTTCATCTCACACTCTTACTGATGAGAAGTCTAGCTACGGGTGCGCTTTCTCTTCCAGGCTTGAATTACTTTACAGCATGAACTGCAAGCTGAAGTAAGTTTTCCTTTTCCTTGCCACTGCAGAAAGGGAAGAGATGTGGGAGGATGTCGAAAGGACGTCCGTGTCCAAGCTACCGAAGGTAGTTCTGAAGAGAAGGCAATTTCTTTCTGTGTTGTGGAGCAGCTTAACGCTATAAGTTGCAAGGATTTGCTGATCTATTGACAAAGATCGTGGATCATGCTTGCTTTGTTAGTGAAATCGTAGTTTTGTTTTGTTTATCGTGATGCACATATGTTTGCTTGTGCTGTTCAACAGAATGCAAACAGAGCTGCTTCTGCTTTTTTTCTCTTTGTTGAATGATGTATCGTATGTTCTTATCATTGTTATCCATCTTTGTTACTGAACCATGGATAACTTTCTTTCTGGAAACTAACTATGGATAACTTGGCTGAAAGACAAGAGAGAGATCACAAGTGTTGCCTGCTTTGCACTGAAGATGCTATCATATGTTCTTTGATTATGATGTTATCAAGCTGATTTAGCACGATTTGGCTGGCTTGATCTCTGGGCTTGATTTCACTAAAACTATGAATCTGTTGCTAGAATTTGGATTGATAATTAGGAAAATGTGGCTGCAGATATGATTACATCTGCTCACTTGGAAGATGAGAAATGACATATTCTTTGCTCACGTCAGGTGGACTGGTTTACAGGTACTCTCACAGGCTGCTGGTCTGATAAACTTTAGTGACCGTCGTGCCGGGAGAAAGACTTGGTGTTCCTAGACCAGTGTTTGCTGCTCATGGAAGGCAAAGCTCCGGCGACTCCCCGGCTCAGCTTAAATATAAGAAACACAGACGGCTTCCATGCTGGCCCCGGGGGCGACATCAGAAATCAGATAGACAGCGAAGGCTGTTCGCTCTAGTTTCTATTCTGACGTGTTTTCAGCTTCGCTGATGTTCTGCTGGCTGGCTGTAATAATAATTGACTATTAGATGTTGAGTGTCAAATTGATGGTTCTACATACTAAATGATATGACGCCATGTTCTCTGTGGACTAAATCTAGTTTGTGATAACTGATCATTTGTTACTACAGTTGCAGTCAATTTTAGGCTATTGATCGACAGCAAGTTGTTAATTGCACGATCCTTCATCGTCAGCTTAAACAATCGATAGAAAAAGGTATTAAACTGGACACCATCGATATGGAGTACTATATCTGCGATATTAAACTGGGGATCGAAAGGCCTCTTGGCTACATTATCTAAAAGCACATGTAAAATCAACAATCATGCCCAAAAAAAAAAATGCATTCAGGTTTTTATAATCTGGAATTCTGGATAGTGAAAGGTCAAGATCTCACATCAAGTTTTTGAACAGAAAAGACATGAGTACGAATAACATATAGGATTAGAAACATACTGCAGATTGTTCCTGAACCCAAAATGATGGGAACCAATGGGTAAGACATCTTGAGAGACAGCGAGGATGACGACGTACTGAATGATACAACTGTAACACTGCATCTATTTTGTATCTTTGGTTATGAGAGCTCACGTAGTACATATTGGCTCAAACTGAAAATCCGCATACCCTGTTCTTCTATGGCAATTAGAATTTACAAAAAATTCCACATGTACAAGTTATGTTACTTGAACTGAAAATCCACATGTAAAAGTTCTGTTCCACGAACTTATGTTCAGATGAAACATCGCGTGAAGTAGCAAATGGTAAGCAGCTGAATTGAAATAATAAAAGATAATAGCAAACCGTGCAGCAGAAAAATGGAGTCACCATGGATTTTCAGGTTACGGTACCAGTCTTTTGTACAAGAATACTACAACTCCTCTCCTCTGAAAGAGGCAAATATAACCATGTCTAATGCTCGCAAGAATGTGAGTTTATTAGACTCCATAAGGCCTGCCTAACCAGATACAGTAGATTCATGAAGACTATAAAAAACTCAGATGCAGCTTGCAAGTTAAAGAAGAACAGTCAGTGAGAAGTTGGGTATTATTTAATGATCTAATTTAACAAGTGGTACTCCAAGATCATCTAAAACTCAGATGCAGCTTGCAAGTTAACAAAGAAGAAAGTCTGCCTCTTTTCATCGTCAGCTTAAACAATCGATAGAAAAAGGTAGCACTCTAGATATTGACTATATAAAAGGTATAAAGCCAATTATTCAGTTCGAGAAAGAGGGATATGAGGCATGTAGACTGCTAAATATTAAATACTAAGAACACCACTAGATAGACAATAACTCAAAGTCAATTCCTCAACCCAAGAAAATAGGGACATGAGGCGGATCAGTTGGAAACTTCTTCAAAAGCAGAGCAAATGGCTTGGTAATTTTAGCCTGAAATGGTACATAACATGAGGTGATCGAAGCAAGCATAGATTTCATGCAACCACATAACAGTCACTTTTGATCATGACTTTATATACCTGATCCAATTCATAGACGTTGCAGATCATGAGGATATGAAAACTAGGCCGTTAAGAAGCACGGCCGCACTCAACAGCCGTCAAATGAAGCACAAAGCTTTCGCAGCATAACCATCTAGTGCCGTAAAGAAGTTATGTTGAACAAGAGTTTGCTTGTGCTGACGTTGAGGGACATAGAAATCTTGGAAGCTAGCAACCAGTCTGCCATCAGTGTCAACGTAAAACAGCCAACAATTAAAACTGACCAGCAAGAGCACGGCACCATCCCCCAAAGCAACGGTCACACATGAATATCCATCATAACGGCCTTCAAACTTGC
The DNA here is from genome assembly GCA_011799875.1 of Thinopyrum elongatum. Taxonomy (NCBI): domain Eukaryota; kingdom Viridiplantae; phylum Streptophyta; class Magnoliopsida; order Poales; family Poaceae; genus Thinopyrum; species Thinopyrum elongatum. Next base: position 585,838,969 of record CM022299.1, read on the forward strand.
CCCTGATTTCTGCGATCGGCAATGCAACTCGGTACTTTAAGTCCTAGACCTCACTTTCATAGTTCTGCAGCACCCATATATCAATGATATCCATGGCCCTGTTACAGCTACCAATGCCAAGCGTGTCATCCATTTCAAAGATATTTGACTTGGTGGGAACAACTGGAGCACGCATCTGCCGGAACGACTCGGCCATGGTGTTGAATACCATCACCAGTTTGTTTTCAGTGTGGTTGGAATCAAACGTTGGGTACCAATGCAGGCTATCACGCACCCGGACAGGTGCATTGAACCACCGTGACGTTGTCCCCTGCCACCCAATGTACCTCGGCGGCCGGTCAAAGCCCAACACATGAACATAGCAGCCACTTTGATCTCGAGGCGAGTCATAGCTATGTTTCAGTAACAGCCGGTACTCGCCAGTAGGTTGGTGTGGGTACATACCCAAGATGCCGAAGCCCCGCAGGTTCCAGATGGGAGCATGCTGCTGCGTGGCCGGGTTACAGACCAAGAAGCGGGTGGCCGTGCCGCCATACTTGGAGAGAATGAGGAGGCCGTCGCAGGAGGCCTGCACACAAAGAATCTCGTCAAACCGGGCGACGGGTTGGAGCTGGGCGGCAGGGGCGGCAGCCCGGTGGTCCAAGGCGTAGATAAATTTGCAGATTTCGTCGCCGTATTTGGAGCTGAGGACGATGGGAAGCGAGGGCTGATGGGCGTGGTGGGCGAGGAGGAAGTCGCGGGTGGAGGTGGCGCGGCGCCAGGCGCGGCAGACGGCACGGCAGCGGAGGAGTGATTTGGGGTGGAGGCGGATGAGGATCTCCCAGATGACGATCTCCTCCGGGAGGGCACGGCGGTGTGGCGTCGCCATGGTCTTTGGTAGGGATTCCGTGCTAGGAACGACAGATCTTTTCCTTTTCTTTTTCGTGGAGGAGCAGGGGTATAGGAACGAGAAGGTTCGTGCTGATAATGGACTGGGCTAGGCTCATCCGACAAAATTTGTGTACGAAAAGAATTCTGTAAGGCCCAAGAGATCATGTCTTTGCCCAAAAGAAAAACTGCTTTTCTTTTTAGCCGTAAACAACGAAATAATTCTTAATTAGACTGGGCTACGCATAAACTACGAGAAAGATTTTCGAGGAAGAAACATTGTAGTCAATTAAGTGAGACATACATGTAAGGAAAATATATGTCACAAAAAAAAAAATGAAGGGTGCCCTTTGGTGAATCCAACTTTGCGATTTGCCTTTGCGGCCTCCAAATGCATACGTTATGAAGGCATATGACAACTCTGTCAGAGTTGCTCCTACTTGTACTTCTAGTAAAATTTTAGTGTGTTTGCTGTTCGTACTCTTTGTTGTAGCTGACAAAGAGAAGTGACAGATGTTTCTGTTTAGTGTTTACTGAGTGGCAAGTTGCACCCGCCTTCTAGAATAGCTTGGAGCACTACTGATCAAATTAAATGCTTGAATGTTGCATCATACAAAGTGTTCTGTTATAATTCAGTTCTCTTTATGCATCTATGTGTTGCATCTACCACCGTGAACATTGATTTTCTGTGTTGCTGGTTGTAACGAGGATATGAGCGCAGATGATGTGCTTCTCACTTTAAATCAAACTTGGCCTATATAGGATTTTGTATTAGTTGCTGGTTGTAGCAATGTGCATTTGTGGGAGCTAATGGTCAAACGATTGGCCATATTACGTGTGTCTGCCATGATAGGTTAGAACAGTTCTATTTGTTGCAGAATTTGGTGCTTTACTCTAACACAATGGTTCCAAATCTTCAGATAACAATGGAGATGGTTAGGTAGATCTTATGGAAACTAAGCTCACCACTAATTGGACATGATTGTAGTAGTATTCTTCTAGAAAAAGGGTGGTAATGTACAGCCACCTGAAATCTATGATTATCTTATTGCATTTGTCTGCTGCACGCTTTGCAGTTATTATCTGTTATTGTTTCTGTTCAGCTGTTGACCTTTTTGATGTTTGGTAGATTCAGATGCTAACATGTTTCTGCCGGGCAGGTGTCCTACTTTACAGTTATTTCTAGATGGGTTTGGTAGATTCAGATGTTTACAAATTTGTGCTGGGCAGGTCTTGTACTTCAAATTTACTAGTATATCATATACTTACTAAAGTAATCACAACTTGAAAGTAACACTGACCAGACCAGTGGGTGAGCTATATTGAACAGGAGGTACGTACACCCACAACTACTGAAGGCCATGCTATAGTGTGTCTACACTAGTGAAAGCCATGGCCTAATCATCTCCTGGAGATCATTGTGTCCAATCTTACGTAGTACCAGTGTTATTTCTGTGACTCAACGCAATTATCAGGCTCCCTATACTTTTATACCGTACTGATGCATTTCACGCGAAGAAACATGTGCATGTGTGACCTGTTTTTGGTAGTTCGAAAAAAAGAAAAGGAAAATGGGCAAATATCACTTATGCGAAGAACCAGAAACATCAGCACACAACACAAGCGCCTCTGCAATCACAAAGGTGCCTACTGAAACTGGACTACTTCAAGGCTTAGGTTTATTTATCTCAGGCCAACAAAAATATCATGCTAGCAACAAGGTTCTCTATATGATCTCCAAAAAAAAGGCTCTCTACATTACATACTTTGTTGATGCATTTTACAGGCCAGCATACGAAACCAAACTGCAACCTCGTACTAGTATTTCATAAACTGATACCACTCAGGGTTTAAAGCATCCTCAATGGCAATCACCAAACGGTTGCCCCCAAGTTCCCGGACACGTTCGGATGTGTCCGTGGACATCCGGCCAGATGCTGCCCATCCAACATTATCCTCATAATTTCCACCATCTGGAACATTTCAAACATGAATTTCGGACGAAATTAAACCTAGTACCATATTTCCAAAGGAAAGGTATCACACACCATGCCCTCATGAATAGCAACAAAATGGCATCGCCGTGAGAAAAACACGGCCATATTATCAAAACACGCATAGCTCTCCTCGTCATTCCTCTCTCCCGGTTAGGTTTTGGAATGAAGCCTTTCTCACAAAACGGCAATGTCATATTGTTGAAACATGATAGCTCTTCTGCTTGTTAAGAAAATAAATAAATGATAACTCTCCTTGCCCATTCTTATCCCTTGATTAGATTTTTCATGTTTGAAAAAGGGCGTGCTTCGCCGGCTCGCGAGCCATCCGATTGTATGACGCGAGCCATCAGTTTCTCTTTTTTAATTTTCTGTAACAATACTCTTGTTGCAAAACCTTCTCTCTAATTTCTTGCAACAAGACCTTTGTTGTGAAACCTCCTCTTCTTTAATTTCCTGTAACAAGTCCATGGTTGCAAAACCTCTTCTTCTCTAATTTTCTGCAACAATACCTTCTTGTTGCGAAACCTCCTCTTCCCTAATTTCCTGCAACAAGTCAGCTGTTGCAAAACCTCTTCTCTAATTTTCTGCAACAAGACCCTTGTTGCAAAAGTTGCAAACACACCTCCCGCCTTGTGAATTTTCTGTAACAAGATTCTTGTTGCAAAAATTGCAACAACATCTCCTGCTAGTTCGCGCACTGGTACAGCCGTCGTTCCGCAACATTGCAGAAACTTGTTCCAAAGGTGATGTGCGGTGGTGGGCGGCAACACAACGCAGCGATGTAGTGTTGGGAGAAAAATTGAATGGAGTTTGCACGGGGAAGAGGAAGGTCATGGCAGAATGTCTGGATGAGGACCCGTGAAGAACTGGAGATAAGTCTACGAGAGAAAAGCAGTCGGTGGTCCCACTGGGACACGCGTCAGGCAGAAGAGGAGGCGGATGGAGCAGCGAAAATCAGCCGGCTGGCGCTAAACGTTTCCCTTTGAAAAAAGACTTTTTCCGCTAATATGTGTGCATAAGCTATAATTTTTTTACGCATAAGCTATAAAAAATTGCATCCCAAGCCAATTTGCGTAAACTCCATTTTTTAGCGGAGAAACAATTTAGCTTAGCAGATGTGATGGGGTGACGTTCCGTTTATTGTGCAAATAAAAGATGACAAACATGTTTTTTTATTGCTGATACGTGGTCCCCTCTCATCGATTCAGTGATCCAAAAATGTTTTCCCCCTTTCTTTCGAGAACTTGACGGAAACATTATTGTCTTTTCATCAAAAAGAAATGCCAAAGCGAATAAACATGTATTCTGACTTGTTTTGAGTAAAGCGAACCAAATTGTAAAAGAAAAATAGCCATCACACAAGCACATCTACAATCGCCATTGACATGTGAAAAAACATCCGAGATTACTTGCACGGATTTGGTAGTGGTGGCATGATTTCTTTCGATCAGTATCCTTGTTGTTTTGGAATGATAATCTGGCATTATTTTTATTTATTGTACGCCATACTTTTGGCAAAGATATTTTTCTATGTAGTGACACAGCTCCCTAATAAAACTGGAGTATTTCTAGTAAGTTATTTTTCCAAGTTGCAAACGAATCAGGGATAAACCCAGTCCAAGCCATTCTACTAAACCCAGCCCAAGTGTTCCCGATAGATCACCACATTCCTCTCCAGATTGGCGGCGAGGCAACCATGGGGAAGGCCGTAAGGGCAGCAGGAGAGACGCCTCTCCGCCGCCGCTGCGCTGGCCTCCCGGAGGAGATCATCTTCTCGAATATCCTTGTGCGCCTCCCCCCGAAGTCCCTCCTCCACTGTCGTGCCGTTTGCCGCGCATGGCACCGCGCCTGTTAGAATAATCTAAGTACTAATTGGCTGATTTAGCCAGAATTGAGGAATGGAAAAATTGGATCTTCTCTAATCACGTGAATACAAAGTTCGATCTAATGCGGAATTAGGAGTGTAGATTAAACCTGCGTTTGGAGACGTCATCAAGTCGTTGTCGATGAACAAATACACGTAGCTGTGCAGTCGTTCCGGCCTCCGGCACCTTGCCGGATGATGGCTGGATCTTCATGTCAATCAGCTACACCTCCAGATTGGTTTTGGGGTAATTTTTCAGAAGGCAGGTGACTAATGCGATGGATACCACGTATGTGTCCTGCCCCCTCTTATTTATAATGCGTAGCCTTTGACCGTGGGACCTGACCATAATTTGAGTTAATTGAGCCCCCCAATCACGGGCACGATTGGTTAATTATCATTTAATTTGATTTAATCTCGAAATTAATTAATGGGTCCATTTTGACTTAAGGTAATTAACATTTTAACCATTTGATCACCTAATAATTCTAACAGCGCCACCTCCAAGCGCCGCTTCCTCCTCGCTCACCACACCCGCCAGCCCGCCCACCCCGTCTTCCTCGCCGGCGAAGAGATCTTCGGCGTCCACTACCATAACATCCGCGCCTTCGACCACCGGGCCAACGACGTCCACGCCGTTGCCCAGCTTGACGAGGCCTTCGATCTGGAGGCCTCCTGCGACGGCCTCCTCGTCCTCTCCAAGTTCAACTACACTGCTCGCTTTCGCAGCTTCTCCATCTGCAACCCGGCCACGCGTGAGCATGCCCCCCTCAGGTGTCCACCGTGGGACTTCCACATCGTGGGGATGTATGCCCACCGACCCACCGGCGAGTACAGGCTGATACTGCAACAGACGATCGACATGAAGTTGTCTGAAGGCCAAATTGGCTGCTATGTCTTTCTGTTGGGCTCTGACCAGCCACCGAGGTACATCGGTGGCTGGAGACAGGTCGTGGACCTTCGACGTACCCTTCCGAGTGCATGATAGCTTGCATTGGTGCTCACTGTTTTATCTGGGTAAAAGCAACCCACCGCAGCATCAGAGGGACAACACACCAGTAATAGTATTCGACACCATAGCTGAGTCGTTCCGGCGGATGCATGCTCCAGTTGTTTCCACCCAGGCAACTATCTTTGACATGGAGGGCACCCTCGGCATCTACAGACGTAACTATGAGATGAAAGAAATTGATGTGGATCCCTTTATGAAAGAAAAAGAAACTATTGGTATATGGGTGCTGCGGAACTATGAAAGTGAGGTTTGGGACAAAAAGTACCGAATCAAATTGCCGCTTGCAGAAATACGGGATGATTTTGGGAACCACGATGATTATTGTTTGGAAGTTGTTTCTGGGGATGGTGACGTGTTCATGCTGCTCCTTCTTGGTCGGTATCTGATTCGTGTTGACAGCAATGGAAAATTGCTTGAAAATTCCAATATCGGTCGAGAAAACCCCCGTATGACTAAATGGCTGCTCAAGCAAAGTCTTGTTCAGCATACATTCTTTCCGGCTCTAGAAGGTTATGCTGTGAATGGTTCACCTTGGTTGCCGAAACTTACTTATCTCTAAGTACTAGCTCAAGCAAAGTTTTGTTCAGCATACCTTTTTTCCAGCTCTGGAAGGTTATGATGTGAACATTTTGCCTTTAATCTGATGGTTGTTGAGTGAATTCTTTCATTTTCTGCCTAGTTTTCGTGGAATGTCTTTGGATCGGATCAAGTATAAGCCTGCTGCCCTGTTTTTTTTTTTTTTTTTTTTGCATTGTTGTATACAAAATATGGTCAGAAGCTCTGACTGTTATGTGGTTCAATTAATATATGCTTGTCTTGTTTACTTTTTGGGCTGAAGTGACTACGTGTGATTTGATGCTAAAATGAACAATCAACTTTGCTCTGCTTTTAAAATATTTGCCAACTAATATGCATCATGTATCTATTTTAGTGGGCTGAAGAGTTGACTTAGCTTTATTTTATTTATCAAGTGGCCTTCTTAGTACTCAATAATTTGCAAGCTATATGCCTCATGTCCCACTTCCTGAACTGAAGAACTGACTTTACCATCTTATCTAGTGGTCTTCTTAATAGTCAATTTTAGGGTGTTTCTCTGTTTCTACCCTCTATTCTAAGTTTCTAACTGATGGTGCAAAGAGGACGAACGGGAGTTCGATCTGGAGGATGAACTCCAACCAGTTAGTCGATGTTACCACTAAAATTTCAGGAATACGAAGCACGCGACGGACCGAAACACAAACTCTGATTACCAATTTGTGATGTCCCTCTCTTAGAAAGTAATCACAATTAGGAAAAGGGGGTGAGAACGGGACGAACAGGGGCTTAGGTTCAGAGGATAGGGATGGGATGAGTTCAAATAATATTCATTTTCGGTGGTGCTTCTTAGCGGCCTCATTGTTGTATCCTCATGAGCTGCAATGTCCATGGATTGGATCAAGACGAGCCTGCTAATTTCTTCCTTTTGTGTTGATCAGAAGTGACTTGTTATGTAGTTGCATGAAAGCAATGCTTGTTTTGAGACCCTTTCGGGCTGAAGTGATTACCGCTTGTGTTGATGCTAAAATTACCACGCCGTTTTGCTCTGCTTTTGAACTGTTTGCCAGCTGATCCACCTCATGTTCTCTGCTTTATTCGATTTATTTAGTGGTCTTCTCAGTACTTGATAATTAGCAACCTTTATGCCTCATATCACTATTTCTTGAACTGGAGAATTGATTTTACCTTTTGATCAGTTGTCTAATTACTAGTCAACTTTTAGTGTGTTTGCTGTTCGTACCCTTTGTTGTAGCTGACAAAGAGAAGTGACAGATTTTTCTGCTTACTGACTGGCAAGCTGCACCTGCCCTGTAGAATACTCAAAATAAGTGTCTCAAGCTTAGTATAATGTTGTACTAAAGTTAGCACAAAGTTGAGACACTTGTTTTGGGATGGAGGGAGTAGCTTGGAGCACTACTGATCAAATTAAATGCTTGAACGTTGTATCATAGTCAACTTTTGAACGAAGTATTCTGCTATAATTCAGTTCTCTTCATGCATCTATCCATTGCATCTACCACTGTGAACATTGATTTTCTGTGTTGCTGGTTGTAACAAGGATATGAGGGCAGATGATGTGCTTCTCTCTTTAAATCAAACTTGGCCTATGTAGGATCCTGTATTGGATTGTAGCAATATGCAGTTGTGGGAACTAATGGTCAAACGGTTGGCCATTTTACTTGTGTCTGCCATGATAGGTTAGAACAGTTTTCTTTGTTGCAGAACTTGATGCTTTACTCTAACACAATGGTTCCAAATCTTTAGATAATAATGGAGATGGGTAGGTAGGTCTTATGGAAAGTAAGATCACCACTATAGCGCTAATTGGACATGGCTGTAGTAGACTAGTAGTATTCTTCAAGAAAAAGAGTGGTACTGTACTGCAACCTGAAAATCCATGAATATTTTACTGCATTTCTCTGTTGCATGCTTTGCAGTTATTATCTCTTATTGTTTCAGTTCAGCTGTTGACCTTTTTGGAAAAATGCTTCATGCGGATGTTGTAGCACAATTGCTGTTAATAATGTCATCTTGCCGTGCATATTCTGGACATAATTTGTCTTTTGCCATTTCTAGACACGTCTGGTAGATTCAGATGCTAACATGTTTCTGCTGGGCAGGTGTTGTACTTTACAGTTACTACTGTATCAAAGTTTCAGACACAATTTGTTTCTGTTGTTTCTAGATGTGTTTGGTAGATTCAGATGTTTACATATTTTTGCTGGGCAGGTCTTCTGCTTCATAGTTACCCTATCATGTTCAGAGTATGAATTAATGTGGTTTAGAACTGAACTCCATCTCGAGATCTCAAAATGCCCTTTTGATGCTGCAAAAGTATTCATGCAGAGAACAGTAGTTGAAACTTGAGTGTAACATAGACCAGACAAGTGGGTGAGCTATATTGAACAGGAGGTACTCAAGACCATGCTAGTGTCAACACTAGTGAAAACCATGGTCTTATCATCCCCTCTGTTCCTAAATATAAGTCTTTTAAGAGATTTCAAATGGACAACAACATACGGATGCATATAGACATATTTTAGAGTGTAGATTCACTCAATTTGCTCCGTATGTAGCCCCTTGTTGGAATCTCTAAAAAGACTTACATTTGAGAACAGAGGGAGTACTGGAGATCATCGTGTTCAGTCTTAAGTACCCTCTGTCCCAAAATTCTTGTCTTAAATTTGTCTAAATACGGTTGTATCTAGTTACATTTTAGTGTTAGATACATCCGTATCTAGACAAATCTAAGACAATAATTTTGGGACGAAGGGAGTACCTGGTGCCAGTGTTATTTCAGTGACTCAACGCAGTTACTTGTGTATGCGTGACTTGTTTTTGGTATTCAGAAAAAAAAAGGAAAAGGGGCAAATATCACTTATGCGAAGAACCAGAAACATCAGCACACAACACAAGCGCCTCTGCAATCACAAAGGTGCCTACTGAAACTGGACTACTTCAAAAAGGCTCAGGCCAGGAACATTCTCATGATAGCAATAATAAGGCTCTCTGTGTGATCTTCAAAAAAAAAAGGCTCTCTCTACTTTATACTTTTTGATGCATTTTACAGGCCCAGCGAGGGTTCAGAGCATCCTCAGCGGCAATCACCAAACGGTCGCCCCCAAGTTTGCGGACACGTTCGGACGTATCCATGGACATTCGGCCATCCAACCCTATCCTGAGGATATCATTACTGAGAGCGGACTTTCTCCCCGCGACCCAACCTCTCGCGATCTAACCCTCCCGTGCTGCTCCCGCGAGGCGACGGGGAGGAGCCTCCCATCTGCGCCGTCGGTCTCCTTCTCCTGCCTCCCTCTCCCTCACCGCCGCCCAAAGCCCGACCGGCGCCGGCACCGGCGGGGCATCTTCTCACTAGTAGAAAACAGGGAACTAGTCCCGGTTCCAGAGGGCCTTTAGACCCGGTTCTGGAACCAGGACAAAAGGGTCGGGACTAAAACCCAAAATCTTTAGTCCCGGTTTACTTACGAACCGGGACAGAAGGGGCTCCACGTGGCCGCTGTGGGGCGCCCAGGCAGGAGGACCTTTAGTCCCGGTTGATAACACCAACCGAGACCAAAAGGCTGCCATGCGTCAGCAGCTTGCAGGCGCTGGTTTTTTTTTTGAAGGGGGGGGGGGGGGTTTGGGGTTTTGGAAGGTTAATTTAGTGGTTTCATATTGTGTTAGCTAGCTAATAGAGAGAAGTGACATCTCTTTCTCCATGCTTGGTTGACGCTAACTACTATACATATAGAGAGAACTCGACACCCTAGCTAGTAAGCAAATGAAGGAACCATATTAATTACACAAGATCGTCATGAACATATACAGAGATAAGTGACCTCTCTTTTTCCGAGAGATTGGTCGAACAATAAGTTTTCGTATATATATATATCCGACGCTACTACTACATATATACAATATAACATCTCTTACAATCCCTAACATCTAAAATCCATTTCAATTTCCACATGGAATTCTCCCTTCTCATTTATGACATAGTCAAGAAAGAATCTCGCCAATTCCTCTTGAATTGCTCGTATGCGATCATGTGGTAGGAGTTCATCCCGCATCTGCCACATCTAATTTAAAGTAGGGGGTCAATATATATATATATATATATATATATATATATATATATATGAATGAAACTCAACACAATTGATGGTAATACAATAAAATTGTGAATATTATTGTTTACGTACTTCATATTGTTTGTCAGAGTAGCCCCGCTCAGAGGTCGCGCTGTGGATGAACTCGCAAACGTAGTATCCACATAAATTATTCCCGTCTTCCTGCCACAAGCACTTTACGAGAATAGAGTTCAATCAAACACATAATCAAGCATGATAAATGGTATTGATGAAACTAAAATCAATGGGAGATGCGCGGAACTAGCTAGTACTACTTACTTTCGGGTGTGTAAATCGCAGCTTCCTCGGCAGTCCTGGAACGATTCCGGTGAACTCTTTCCAAACCCTGCCAGACAAAGAAAATAATTACTTGATATCCGAAAATGAACAAAGTTGCCGATATGATATGGTGCGATAATGATCGATTGAGCTTACTTCTGGAGCATTGCAGTCATGCCCGCATACTTATTGGGATCTTTTTGTCTCGAGTCTAAGACAGTTACTACTCCCCGGTCAAACTTAATCTCTAGCAGAATAAAGTGGAACCTGCGCACGCATGCATAACTCATCAATTACATTACTATAACCTCGAGTAAGCGAAACCGAATATGCACAAGACAGTAACACTCACTTGAAATTGTAAGGAAAGAGTATTTTCCCTTTGTTTTGATTTCGAAGCAACGATTATAGTGTGACATGAAACCCTTCTCAAGCAGGTGGATGTGAAGGGTTTTCGAGTCAGAGTAAGACTTCGTATTCTCACATCTAGGGCATGGACAACACATAAAACTATTCTGCTTGTTTGCCTCAGCAACTTCGAGAAAATTATGCACGCCCTTATTGTACTCGGAGGTGCGTCTGTTATCGTACATCCATTGCCGGTTCATCTGCGTGCATTATATATAATTAAGTGTGTCAAAAACTATTACAGAATATCATAAATAGAGAAGTGACCAAATTAATAGAAGTTCATCATCACATTAAAACCAAAGTACATTAGTGATCAAACGTTATTACTGAAAAAATAAATACATAAAGTTCATACATAGTTCTCATTGAACAACATATAGCTCTCCAGAGCATCTAATTAAACCATACATTGAAACTATGTAAAATATTTCAATGCAACAACAAATGCGATCATAATCGCAACTAAGGTAACAATTGATCCAACGGCATAATGATACCAAGCCTTAGTATGAATGGCATATTTTTTAATCTTTCTAATTTTCAAGCGCATTTCATCCATCTTGATCTTGTGATCATCGACGACATCCGCAACATGCAACTCCAATTTCATATTCTCCTCCTCAATTCTTTTCAATTTTTTCTTCAAGTAATCATTTTCTTTTTCAACTAACTTTAACCTCTCGACAAGAGGGTCGGTTGGAATTTCCGGTTCACATATCTCCTAGATAAAAATATCTATGTCACGTTGGTCGGCATAATTGTCATAAACACTAAATGAAACAAATAGTTGTAAAAGATAATATACCACATCTGAATCATAGACAGGACGAGGGCCGACGGGGGCGGATACCAAAACCATCGCACTATATAATAACAAACAATAATAAAATTATACAAGTATCTATATAAATCATACAAGTAAGAATTTTTTTTCTTTTAGAAAGAAGATAAGAACAAGAGGCTCACCACGATGGTGACGGCGACGAGATCGGCGCGGGCGATCGACGGCGGTGAGGACTGGGACGGGACATGACGGACCGCCAAACCTAGAAAAGTCTTGAGGAAAATGGAGCTTGGACAAGGAGCTTCGAGAGGAGAAAGCTTAAGTGTGGCTCGGGCATTTCATCGAACACCTCATGTGCATAGGAGGTGAGCTAGAGCACCACAAAGCTCTCCCACGGCCGGCCAAAAAAACAGAGCAGTGGCTCTGCTCGCGGGCATGGGCTGGGGTATATATAGGCCTCTCTTTAGTCCCTGTTGGTGGCTAAAACCGGGACTAAAGGACTATATTTGGTCCCGGTTCCAGCCACCAACCGGGACTAAAGGTGCTGGGCCAGGAGCGAGGCCCATTGGTCCCGGTTCGTGTCTGGAACCGGGACCAAAGGGGTCAGACGAACCGGGACCAATGGCCCCCGAGGCCCGGCCGGCGCCTTGGCCTCACGAACCGGGACTGATGCCCCCTTTCGTCCCAGTTCATGAGTGAACTGGGATTAATGCCCTTATCCTGGCCTCAACCAAAGCCCTGTTTTCTACTAGTGTCTTCCCCACGCGCGATGGGGCGGCGCGGGCCGACCTCCTCGGGCCTAGCGTGACACAGGGTGCCGCGACGCGGTGGCTCGCCGGCGTGGGGTGCCTGAGCGGGTGATGCGGCGGCGTGGAGGACTTCGTGGTGGTGGCGACCCGGGGCGGCGGCCCTGGAAGGTTGTGGTAGGTGAAGCCCAGGCCTCTCACGGCGGCATGGCGTGGCGATGTCCCTGTCCAAGCGGGTCTGCGCCGGCAATCTGGTGTCTTTGGCTCCGGATTGGATCAGATCAGCGACAATGACGAGCGTGCGGGATTCATCTCGGCGGCTCTCGCGGTTTGGCTAAGTGGGGTGGCGGCCCTTCTCCTAGGCTCCAGTGGTGGCACATGCAGTCAGTGGCTGGTGTGCCAGGGCTCCCATGGTGGCAGTGCTATTGTGGATGGTCGCCGAATCTAGGTGGTCAGACATGAGGCTTTGAAGGCGGCCTGAAAGGTGCACATGTTGTCGGTTGGATACTCATGGGACAGATCCGGGTGAAAACCTGGTCTCCTGCCGGTGGCCGGAGCCGGTGATTGTGACGCCCTCGGTGTTGTTTCCTTCTTGAAGGCATCATCGAGGTGAAGCTCCCAACTCCTTCCACTACCTCCTGGGAGAAACCCAAGATCAGTCGATCGGATGACGGGGGCGCACTTGTGTCGTTCCTCCTTGGGGGCGCCATTCTTGGAGGTGTGCATTGGCTTGAGGGACTAGTGGACGGTCCCAGCGGTGGAGCAGCATTCCATGTGACGCATCGACGACATGGAGTCTTGACGGCGTGGCGCGGCAGGGCCTCGACGACGGATGTGTGATGATGGATGCGTGAAGGGGGGAGGCGTCATCTGGCGTCGTGGGGGCATCGATTGCAGGTCTGGCAAGGTTGATGCGTTAGTACCTGCTCTGAAGATGGATCAATGAAAAACGGTGGCGACGACTTATGAGAGTGCGACGGACCGGTTTGCGCCCTAAACCCAGCATGTGGCTTGGTTGGGGCCTCCGGCTTTAGATGTTAGGTATTTGTGCGATGTCTCTTTGGTATTAGGCTCGGACTATCGGCACACCTTCATCAAGTGGATAGGAGTAGCGATAGATGTTACTAAGATGGTGGCTCCAGACTACCTGATGTACTACTTTGTAAGGTCTTTGTGAATAATTAATAAAATGGCTGCATGCATCTTCCAGATGCAGAGGCTGGGGGTCATCCTCCTTTTCGAAAAAAAAAATTCCAACCCTATCCCCATAATTCCCCCCTCTAGAACATTTCATACATTAAATTCGGAGAAATTAAACCTAGTATTATATTTCAAAGGAAAGGTATCACACACCATGCACACCATGCCCTCATGAATTATAACGAAATGACATTGCTGTGAGAAAACACTGCCATATTGTTCAAACACGCATAGCTCTCCTTGTCATTCTTCTCTCCTGGTTAGGTTTTGGGATGAAGCCTTTCTCACAAAACGGTGCCGACATATTTTTGAAACATGATAGCTCTCCTCGCCCATTCTTCTCTCCGGGTTAGATTTTTCATGTTGGAAAAAGGCTTATTTCCACTAATATGTGTAACCCCCACCCCAAATATGTATGCACGACCTATAAAAAATACATCCCAAGCCAATTCAACTCTTTTTTCTTTGCAAAAACTCCTTTTTAGCAGAGAAACAATTTAGCTTAGCACCCACAAAAAAAAAAGATACGGTGGAGTGACGTTTCATTTATTATGCAAATAAAAGATGCAAACACACATATTTTTAATCTCTGATATGGCCCCCCTCTCATCAATTCAGTGATCCAAAAAGGGTTCCCCTTTTTTTCGTTTATTATGTTTCTTTTCATCAAGAAGAAATGCGAAAGCGAAGAAACATGTATTGTGGCTTGTTTTTAGTAAAGTGAAACAAATTGTAAAAGAAAAATAGCCATCACACAAGCACATCTGCAGTCGCCATCACACAAGCAAATCTGACGGGCACTCCCGTGATTTCCGGTTTTCGGTTTTCCTTTCTGGTTTTTTTTCACTTTAGTCCTTGTACTTTTAGTGTTTTGTAATACACTTTTGATCTGTGTTGAGATCTGTTTCTCTCTAGTGTGGTCGAACCGTTGCCGCGGACTGTTATTTTGTTGCCGTCGTCGCCGCCCGTTGCGCCCACCGGTCTTGTCGCGTGCTTACGACGGCCCCCGTCGCGCCCACCGCGGTTGTCGCGTGCTTACGGCGGTCCTTGTTTACCGTGGACGGCGCTTCCCCGTTCGCACGATCGTCGTTTCCTAGCAGTTGCATTCGTGGGTTCCCTGTTTCCTTTTTGTTCCCATTATATTTCCGGGATATGGAGATTTATGGGGTAGTTACAGGTGGGGGCTTTCAATACTATCAGATGTCAAGTTTCAACTCGGTTTGTGGAATTAGTTCTTGATAATCATTGTGTTCTTTGCAGGTATGGCTTGTCCTTTTTGCCGTATGCCGGGTGGCCCGTGTTCGTCTGTTGATTCTTCTATAGATGTGTTCACTGTGGTTCTGGATCGGCGTTGTTCGACTCGTGTTGTAAGAATAACATTTTATATTTGATCAATTTTTGGTACACATACTTATTTCTTTTGGTTCTGCTGTTGCTGTTTTGAATGGAAATTATTCTAGGTCTTCTTTTTTTGATTATGATAATTCGTTTTGCAGTATGTTCCGTGCAGTGTTAGAGCTCATCTTGCTCGTTACATCGAGGAGTGTAAGGCTTTAGCCATAAGGAGGGGTGACAGACATACTGATCTTGCTCTTCACTCTAGTGAGGGTTATTTGTATGCTGTTCTGTTTAGTCATGGCCGGGCGAGGAGCAAATTCCATGGTCCTTTCTGGGAAGATTTGGTCGTGATTATGGTCTTCGTCATCGTGATAGAATGACCGTTAGGCTTGAACGCTATGGAACGTTGATTGGTGTTGACTTTTATTGGGGTGGAGATATGTTGTCTCCTTTATCTTCTGTTGGTAATGTTTATTTTTAAGGAAGTGTTTAGCTTGTTTTATTTTACATGATTTTTCTGTTCCCTTGAACCTGTGTAATTATATTTTGTAGCTCTTGATGGTTTGAGCGACTCCGAGAAGGAACTTGTTTGGAGTTGTTATTACACCCGTGTTGTTTTTCTCAATTATCAGCAGATGTATTTCATGACGTGTCAACTCTTTGATGACGAGTACATACCCTGTTGTCCTTTTGTTCACAGGATTAATTCCATGAATGTTAATGGTCATCATATGGTCAGATTTATTTTCCACTGTTTTTCTTTGTTTCTGTTTATTTATTAGTATTTCTTCTATTTATAGTTTTTAATTTTTGTTCTATTTCTAATAGCTTGATGTTTTTGTCAGGTTATTCCTGGTATTGTTGTGAGGAGTTTGAAGGAGTTCGTGTCATTTCCTAGGACCGGAGTTTTAACTCTTGAAGTTACTTTGGAAACTCGTGATGATGATGATATATATGTGAGCACTCCTTGCTCCTACTTCATTGGCTTGGGTAATAGAATGGTGTTCAAAGAGGAAGGGTTCAGTGATTTTCTCCAGGCATCTTCTATTGAAGTAAACAGCTTGGTGCTCATAACTTTCAAAGTGCGTGATGGGAGGCTTGTTGTTATCTTCAATCTTCTGCCGCAGTGATGTTAGTTATAGACTTTGAACATAGTGGATTTTGTTTAAAAATCTATGCTACAGTGTAATGTTATTTAGATATATGAAACGATATGAACCTAACTGTTCATTGTTGTTCTTCATTTGTAGAAGAGGCATGGCTGTGCATCTCTTTTTTAGATGTTTTTTGGACGGATGTTAGTGAATTGGAGGCATAGTTATACATAGATTAGAGGCACATGTGTGCCTGTTTGCCTTTGTTTTTTCTGTGTTTCCTCTGACATGGGCTGTAGAGACAGGAACGTCTGTGCAGAAGCAAAGAGGCATGGGAGATCACGCGTGAATAGCTTGTAGAGTCACGGTGCGTGTTACGCGAGGCACTGGGTGTGTGGGCACCAGAGTCACGTGAGTGAATCTTCTATAGGCAGGAGGCACAGGTATAGGTTGGTGCCATCCGGCAGCATACGACTGTACTGAGAGGAACGTGTGTGGAGCACCAAAGTTGCACGGGCGATCACGCGTGCCGAGCACGTAGAGTCACTGTCGGTTTCATGTGAGACACGTGGATTGAGTAAACGGGGGCACGGAAGTGAGGTCCGTACAGGTGAAGTCACTACAGGCACGTTTGTGTGGTTTCTGGAGGCACGGGTATCAACCCTCTTGATGTACAAAAGGTGTGAAGTTCCTAGAGGCACGGGAGTTTGGCAGGAGAGGCATCGGTGCGAATACTTGGTTAGAGAGGCTCGGTTGTGGATGCACGGGTGTGAAGTCTCTAGGGTCACGGGCGTGTGGCACCATAGGCATGGTTTCGAATAGATATTTAGAGAGCCACGGCTGTACATAGGTTAGTTGTACACAACAATTTAGTTTTGTGGCATCCTGCAGAACCTCGGCTGTACATAGGTCAGTTGTACACAACAGTTTAGTTTTGTGGCATCCTGCAGAACTGGTGTACGGAGAGGAACCTGTGTGCAATAAGCAAGGATGTTCTGAATGGACAGAGCAGTGTTTGATGTGTAATGGTTGTTGTGTGATTTTAATTTTTTTTCAATGTGCTTAAACTGACAAAGTGCTTGTCCCTTGCGTCTGTGTACCGAATGTTCTTCTGCAATATTTATGAATTGTTCACGCCAATGTTGATTAAGCATTTTACAGAAAGTTAACAATGATACAATCACATATTCTTGTAAATACACGATGCATCTTGTACAAGATAAGTATGAAAATTATAATACAATATCGTGTGATATATTTGTCCTTCTATAATCATGGATACAACATATGTTTGCTCAATACTAGGAGATAACCTACTAATTGCATTTAGACATGCAAAACGTAGTATGCATTTGTACATGAGCACACCACTGTGTTCAAACGTAAAATAGTAATACACTACACACAACATCTTTGAGCAACAACAATCATATTTACAACATAGGTTCATTCAATCTAAATTATCATAATACTAGTTACTACTAGTTTAATGTAGACATCCATTTTCTCGAAGTTTACCAACCACTGTTTCCCTTCTGGCACTTCCAGCCGCTGGAAGATCCGTCGTCTTTGTTCTTACATGGGCGGAGTCTTTCCTTCATTGGTTGTTGGTGGAGGTGACGTAGCCCGTGCTTGATGATTAGGATTCTACGGTACAACTCGTAGCTAACATACCCATCTTTTGCTGCGTACTCAAGGTGTAGCGGGGAAAGCGGCTTCCACTCCCAGAACTGGTGCTTCTCCTTTGGGAATGATTTCTTCATGTTCTTGTAGGAGGGGTCGATGATGGCCGCTGCAAGGTCACCCATGGAGTCCTTTTCTCCACCACCCTTGATACAAAATTGCCTCTGGATGTCGACGTGGTGCTCGTCTGGAATTTTAATCCATGCACGGGCAAGCATGGTCTTGTCACCCCTGGTGTCGATGCTAGCGAAAGTTACCGCTTTGCGTTGCAGGAAGTCAAGTAACGCCTGGGAGCGCTCGGACCTGCAGTAGTGGTATACGAGGACACGCTCGCGCATGGCAAGTTGGACGACGGCGATCCCTTGTCGTATGTAACTGCTCTTACGTGTGTACTCGAGGTCGAGGCCGACGAACTTTTTCTTCTCCTCCTTCAGCCATTCCTCATACTTTTTGATGATTCGCTCCACGGTCTTTGGGTCGTTGGTGTACACCACCTCCAGCACGGTTGTACCTTTTGTAGTGACGTGGTTGGTGAGTGTTGTTAGTTTTTCGTCGTCCATGGCTGCAGGTGTGCGGTGGTGAATTGTTGCGGCCGACGAGAAACGTTCGAGGAAGAAGATGCAAATGGACTTGGTAAAATGAAAGGGATCTTTACTTTGTCGTGCAAAAAAGGAAACCGTCAAAGAGCAGTTGGTAGTCATCCGGCGGTTCCAGGGGTAGATTTACGGAAACAGGCGTTTGTTGGATCAGTTTTTTAAAGATTTTCACTTATCTTGTTCATTGAAATGTTTTTATTCATCGCGTGCTGCCTGCGTGATCCATGTGTGCGTATTCCATCTTTGGCTGTGAAGGTAGTCATGTAACAGCGGAACACTTGGCAGAGTCATGGTCGTGCCTTTGTTGTCGAAATGGTTTTTTCGGTTAACAACATTCCTTGGTCAATGAGGCACTGTTGTTATGTTATTCGGTGCACAACTGTGTGTTTAGAAAAAGTTGGTGAAGTAAACATAGTTTGCACTTGAAAATGGAGTCCTGTTTGGTGTTTAATTGAGATATGTTTCACTAGATAGTTTGAATAACTTTGATAACATGGCATTGCTATAGATTTTGATGTAAAAACTGATTCTTGATTTGTTTGATTTTTGACTCAGAGTTTAACAGAAAATGATTTGTTTTTTTTGGAATTGTGAATATTTCAAAGGTTAACCAGCTACTTGAGTGTCCATAAGAACTACATTAGTTCCAAAGGATCATTCCGACAGTTCAAACAGCGAGTTGAGGGTCCATAAGAGCTACATAAGTTCCAAAAGATCATTGCGATAGTTCAAGCAACCACTTAGTCCATAATAGTTACATTACTACCATTCTAATAAGCAAACTTATAGTAAGCAGTGATTTGCTCCTGGGAGGCATCATCATGAAACGACCACTGAACATCCTAGGAGATGCACTGTTTCTTCCATTTTAAGTGCTGGTTCCAACGGAATCTACAGAATGCGCTGAATGATGATGGACACAGAACGATCATGGCGCTCTTTGAAAGTGATCATAACAACGTTCTTTTCAACAAAGGATGCAGCTGATATGAAGTCTCTGAAAGAAGACTTTTCAATTACCATCATGCCGTCTTTTTAGCAGATGTAGTATGACGAAGGAGTGATGACATGGGTAGGTTCATCAGGTGCTTCAAGGGTCACCCTGCCATTGGTTGGCATGTCCACCCATCTCTTCAGTGTTGAGACAACGCTCCTCGGTATTTTCTAGAAGAAAGCGAAATTAAATAGAAATTAAAACCATTGATTTGCCACTTGGACATTAAATAAAAGAATGGCTGAATACGGTGAGTGCGCAATCATTAAGAAATTCCATATTGAAACTAATATATTTCTTGGCAAGTTCAGGTTTGTGAGTAAACAGATAAAACAATATATTAAAAGAGCAACAAAAGTTTTGTTGTTTTAGGATTAATAAATAGATTCTTTATAATTTTACATATAAGCAAGATTATGTCAATATCGTTTATTTTACATAAGCAAAATATGTTTGGTATTTTAACAAGGACAGTTGTAACCAACCATGATGCAGTCTTTGGTGTTAGTGGGAGTCAACACGTGGACAAATGGACGGCAACGGATGAAAGTATCTCGGAAAAGGCGTTGTAGAAAGAATCGTGTCTGGTCATAGGTAAGCTCAATATCCTTAGAGTAGACACAGCACTGAACATGGTCAAAATTGTCAGAAGAAAGATCGTCGAGAGCTAGAAAAAGAACAAGTATTCAAAGTTAGATATAGTTATATCCAACACGGGGTTAATATTATTCAGTATGATGCATGCATATAAAAATACAACGAAAGAAAATAATTTTGGTATATTAAATACCTACCAACGTGGGGTAATGGAAGCAGCCTTTTGTCATCCCGATATGTTTGTATTTCCAGATTGAGTCCCTCGTTTGGTAGTTCAAACTCTATGCGGTCTCCAGCACGTAGTTCATAATCATCCGCAAAGATGCACCACTCACCACCGCAGAACTTTGTGTAGTTCGCCCTATGCTTAAACAAAGCATTGTAAGACCTTCCTTCATGTGTAAGAAGGGCCGGCTCTACCTGCTCTTTACGCAATATTCTTGCTTTTTTCCTTCCTCTCATCAATGTATTCAGCGAGAAAAGCTCTGACATTACAAGGTACATACTGGAAAAAATAGTAAAAATAAGAACCTCTAAGTATAAATTTGAACTCACGTATCATTAACGTTAAAAGTTTTCTTAGCTTTGCATCTGAATTTTTGATAACAATTAAAGATAACAACATAATGCTATGATAAATTAATGGATACAGATTTTTGGCATAGGTTGATGAATTTTAATTAGAACTGAAGATGCACTATAATAATTAAGGCATAGGCGGGCAAACTAATGGAAAAAGAAAACAGAGGACAGGTGCAAAGAAGTGACAGCAGGGGAACATAGCGTAGGTGCAAAGGGGTATGAGTAATAGTGACGATTTCTACTGTGTTGTAAGCGACTAATAGTTGTAATTCTACCAAACGACCATTGTTTAAGATAAAAAGATAACTATATGTTAGAAATGCTTACTAACCATGCGGCTCCAGCAGTTCTCATCAAGAATAACCTCAAACTGCTGGAGAGCTTCAGGGTGTGGTTCGCAAGGGCCGCCTGGTTGGCGGCAGGTAGGGCAAACCATACCTAAATAATTCCGAACAACTATGTTAAGAAAACAAGAATATCATAACAATTTAAAACAAACTTCAACGTTAGCCATATTAAAAACATCGGTTCGAAGGTAGACAACAACTACAAATTTACCAGAAATCTTCTCATCTACTCCTTCCAGAAAAGCAGTATGACAGAGTTTAGATCACTTGTTTGGATTTGCAAACGCTTTTTATATTCCTTTAGAGAATGAAGTCATTGTACCGGATCTAATACTTCAATAACTATCAAATGAAAAACCTAAACGTAAAACAATAATAATTTAAATATCATTTTCAAAACGTAAATACGGATCGGAGCATGCTTACGCATATGCTTTTTACCTGGGAAAGAAGAACAGCGGCTGTCAACGAACGGAGATTGGGGTAGGGGAAGCTTAGGGCAAGCACCCACGAGCAATCTACGAGAGAAGTACGACTTAGAAATTAATCGAGAGACCCAATAAAAACTCTATAATAACTTGTTTGAAATCAGATTGTGTGCGGCGAAGAAGCACGAACCCTAGAAGCAAACAACAGAGAAGGCAGATGGGTTGTGATGTGGCTCAGGGAGTCGGAGCTGATTGAAATATAAAGGAGACACGAGAGAGCAATAGTAGTATTGAGTGCTTGTTTTTTTATTTTTTATTCTGCGAAATGGAATGAATGCTAGTTGTAGATGGTGTGTGCATTCCGAGGTGTTATGGGGACACGAGATGTTTGACTCGTTCAGCTGCCTCCCACTGGAGTTGTCCAGCTGTGCTGCCTCCCACTGGACTCTTCTACGTGCCTATCGTGCCTCACAGACCTATGTGAGGCACGGTTATACAAGCTGAAAAGCATACTCGTGCTTTTGTGATTTAATTGTTTTTAATCACATGCTTAATTAGATAGGGTTGGGTGTGTCTTTACGAGAGGAACGGTAATGATGTTATTAGATGCATGGTCATTGAAGCAGGAGAGGCATGATAGATACATCGGGGGAGGCAAATTCAGGAGAGGCATGATCGTTCCCAATGAGAGGCACTGTTGCACCTGAAGTGGAGTCACGGTTCGTGACTCTGTTTGCAAATGTTTTCAGCCACTTGTTGACCCAGAGATCCACTGTTTTTCAAATGTTCGTTGGGTTCAGGTGGGAATCTGTATGATAGCTAGCCCGCAGTTATACGTATGTCAGAAGCATGGCCGTGCCTTTGTTTTGGCAATGTTTTTGGTGGTACGCGCAGACATAGAGATGCAGGTCCGTCGATATCACTGCGGTTTCTCTTTAACAAAGTGGAGGCACACGTGTGGCTTTGCTGCTAGCCGAACCGTGCTTCTATTTTGGTTCACTCCCCGTGTAGTATATGTATTCCAGAGATCTAGTTTGCACGATAGGGTCATCGTTTGCCTACTCGCATTCTTTTGTCGGTCAAAAGATGTGCTGGTGACCGATGGGATGGCTATTGGTTTGTTAGTATTCAATGTGCCAGATACAGTGCTAGAGTTAATCTAGAGGCTCCTTGATTACCGTGTGGCAGCCGTGACTTTTGAAGTGCATGGTTCCACAAGCTGCAGAAGCACAACCGTCTGTTCAAGGTTCCTGATGCTATTTAATGGGCGCATGGTAACTGAGTCGTCTCTCCCCAAGTTTAAATACTGGTCTATTCCGGGAGGTCACCGCGTCTTATTCTCGCCACAGAACTGCAGGCAGTTCCCATCATCCTCTCACCACGTACGAGTGACGCCGATGAAGCACAGTCAAACTCCATTGTCACTCTCACCCTCGTTTCCATGGACAACTTCAGGAATACTACTGAGCGTCTCTTTATAGATGCCGACGGTAACACCAAGCTCGAGGTGTGGTACACCAACGAGCCCTACAAGGTGGAGGAGACTCTTTCTCTTTATGAGGAATGGCTGCATGAGGACAGGTACAAGTTTGTTGGTCTTGATATGGAGTACACATGAGAGGATTATTTTGAACGGGCAGAAAAGTCGCCATCATGCAACTGGCGATGCGCAAGCATGTTCTTGTCTATCACTTGTGCAAGGCCAGGACGGAGTGCCCTGCTCTGAAGGTTTTCCTTCGGAACAAAGGTATAACTTTCACTAGTGTCGACATCAGGAACGATAGAGATGTTCTCGCAAATAGTTTCCTCAAAATTCCAAGAGAGTATCACATCGACCTTCAAGAGGAGCTCATGATCAAAGGAGGCAATCTAAGGGACTCCATGGCAGATTTGGCAGGAGCCGTCATAGACAAATCTTACTTGAGTATGAAGTCATCTTTTCCACGAGGTCAGCATGACTACTGAGAATGGAAGCCGCTTTCCCTTGACCACCTGAAATATGCGGCATTTGTAAGTGAAAATTTCATTTTTGTGGATTTTTTGTCTTTATATTTTTGTTTTATTGCAACAATAGTACTTTTTTTTCGTTTACCTATATCTTCATTCTCATCCGCTTTTTGTTTTAGGATGGGTATGTCAGCTACGAGCTCTACCGCCGAGTTCTGTCGATGAAGGACATGATGCATCCTTGTTGTCTTCCCGACCGCAGACACTGTGGATGTTTGTGAGCAGAACTCCAACTGAGTAGAATGGACACCGTGGACGTTTATGTGGACGTTTGTGAGCAGAATGGACGCCTGTTTTTGTATAATTAGTGAGTACTTTTAGTTCAATCCTATGGAGTACCGTTTTGGGATTTTGGTTTTATTTTCACAGTATCATGTTTGGCTTGTGTCATGTTACGGGAATATAATTTTTTTATGTTTTTTTATGTTACAAGTTCATTGTTGACGTCTGCGCGAGTTCAGGTACATTTAGAGAATCCGTCGAAGTGGCGGACATGTATTGTTTGGGAGAAGCGCCCTTTGTGTTTGGCTTATATTCAGTGCCGTGCATTTGTGTTTGTATTGTTGTCTTTTAGACATTCGCACAAGAGAGGCACGTCTGCTAACGTACGAGGCAACATTGTGCATGAAGGCAGACATATAGATTTGGCATTTTAGTTTTGAATGTTTCCTTTTACTTGTTCATCCTAAGATGCATGGCGTTGGAATGCTAGAGGCATGTATCTTTGTGTACACGAAGCACGTCTGTGTGTCTATGTTTTAGATGGTTCAGTTTCCTGTCTTTGTGTGTGTCAGGACCGTGGTTCGAGAAGCCCGACATCCGTGCCTGTGGAGGCTTCACTCCCGTGGCTTCGCTGCCTCTATGGCCACGACTCTATGTGCCTGTGGTGTCACACGGCTGTTCCTCTTGAGAATTCGCAACCGTGCCTCTCCAACTGAGTATTCTCAGTGATGCCTCTGCCACCACTCTTTTGTGCATCCAGAGGGTTTGTACCCGTGCCTCGAGAACGCCAATTCCAAAGCCGTACCTGTGCGTCGAGAAGCCGCAATTCCGTGCCTGTATAGGCTTCAGTTCCGTGCCTCCTCTGCCTGCATTCACGTGTCTCGGGCGACACGCTGCCTGTGACTCTATGTGCCTGTGGTGCCAGACGCCCGTGCCTCAGTGGACGCGCTGCCTGTGACTCGTCGTGCCTGTGGTGCTACACGCCCATGCCTCAAGAGACTGTATAACTATTGCTCTCTGACTTCTCCTGTGGCTTCACTGCCTGCATCCATGTGTCTCACGTGAGACATGTCATGACTCTCTATGTGCCTGTGGTGTCACACAGCTGTGCCTCTAGAGACTTCTCAACCGTGCTTCTCCAAATGAGTATTCTCACCGATACCTCTGCCACCACACTTTTGTGCACCCAGAGGGTTTGTACCCGTGGCTCGAGAACATCAATTCCAAGGCCGTACCTGTGCCTCGCGAAGCCGGAACTTCATGCCTGTAGAGGCTACAGTTCCGTGCCTCCGCTGCCTGCATTCACGTGTTTCCGGCGACACGCTGCCTGTGACTCTACGTGCCTGTGGTGATACCGATCGAGGTCTCGAAAAGTCCTACCCCCGTGCCTGTGGAATCTACACGTCTGTGCCTGCATCCACGTGCCTCACGTGAAACCCGCCTTGACTCTACATGCCTGCGGTTACACACAAGCGTGGCTCTTGAGACTTCACTTCCGTGCCCCTCTAATTCAGCAATCGGACCCATGCGTCCGCCACCACACTTTTGTGTATCTAGAAGGTTGATACCCATGCCTCACGTCCCCGCCTGTAGAGGCTTTATACATATACATATACATATACTGTGTGATACTCTCTTGGATCGGTACCTGTGGTGCCACGCGCCAGTGGCTCTAGAGACTTCACAACCGTGCCTCTCTATCTAGGTATGCGGACGGATGCCTCTGCTACCACATTCTTGTGCATGCAGAGGGTTAGTACCCGTGCCTTGAGAGGCTCCACGTGCATGGCTGTAGAGGCCTCACTTCATGCCTCCGGTGCCTGCATTCACGTGCCTGTAGTGGCTTGAGTCCTGTATCTTCTTTTTAGCAGTGTCACTACACTAAAAAAAAATGGTAGCGTCCCACCGACTAACATAAGATGCTAGCGAACAAAAAAAACACAGCCAGGCAGCACAAATATTGGTGCTCAAAACGGACGGTTGAAGATTAGAGACGGTCGAAGTTTAGAGATGGTTGCTGCGTGCCTTATTATTCGTCATGCCCGTGCTTCTGTGGTCTTAACTGACATGAAACAGTTGAAAAAACTGCCGTTGCTCTTATAGCTTTGATTGGATCATTTTTATTAGCTTACCGAGGGAGAGACGGTGTGAATCTACCTAGGTGAGGCACGAATCAGTTTTGGCCTTCGGATCTAAGGTCTACGGTAGGCTCTTCGTTTGCCTCATTGGATTCTTCTGTCGGTGGTCTTTGTTCAAAGGAGGAATTGATGACCGATGTGGCGGCCGTTCGATGTGACTATTCAGTGTGTCAGTTACCGTAAAAAAAGTTGGAGGCTCCTCGATTTCTCCACGGCATCAAATATTTTGCACAGCCGTGACTTTAGGAAGTGCATGGTTCCACGAGCTGCAGAAGCACAAGCGTCTATTCGCTGTTCCTAGTTCACACGTTAATGCACATGTTAACTGAACGTCCTTTGCCAAGGTTAAATACTGGCCGTGTTTTTGAGGTCACCACGTCGCATTGTAGACACAGAACATCACGCATTTCCCACCGTCCTCACCACTTCCCAACCTCGTCACAGAGTCTCAGGAATCTCCATTTGCACCTTGCTGCTCGCTGCCATGGATGACTTCTTGAACACTACCGAGTACCATCCGATAGTTGCCGATGGTAACACCAAGCTCGACATGTGGTACACGAACGAGCCTTACAAGGTGGAGGAGACCATTGCCTTGTACGAGAACTGGTTGCGTGAGGAGAAGTATAAGTTTGTTGGTCTTGGCATGGAGTACACACGAGAGGATTGTTATGGGCGTAGAAAAGTCGCCGTCATGCAACTGGCTATGCGGAAACATGTTTTGGTCTATCACTTCTGCAAGGCCAGGATGGAGTGCCCTGCCCTGAAGGATTTCCTTGAGAATAGAGTATAACTTTCTCTAGTGTGGACGTCAGGAATGTTAGAGATGCTCTTTTTCAAGATTTCATCAGAATTCCAGTAGAGTACCACATCGACATCCAAGAGAAGTTCATGATCAAGGGCGGCGAAGAAAGGGACTCCATGGAAGACTTAGTAGGAGCCATCATTGATGAATCTTACTCGAAGCTGGAGTCCTCTTTTCCAGAACTTCTGCATCACTACTAGGATTGGAAGCTACTTACCTTTGATCACCTGAAATATGGAGCTATTGTAAGTGAAGATTTCATTTTCGTTAGTTTCTGCCTTTGTTGCAAGAACAATATGTTTTTTTCTTTTTTGTAAATTTATGTTTTCATTTGCTTTTCCTGCAGGAAGGGTATGTGAGCTATGAGCTATACCGCCGGTTTGTGTCGATGAGGGACATCCTGCATCGTCGCTGTCTTCCTGATCTTAGATGGCGAGGACGTTTCTGAGCAGGACTCTAGGTGGAAGTGCTGCGAAGATAGATCGTCCGATGAATTGGTTAATTGCTAGTTATTGTATGGGGTAATATTACATCGACTGATGAATTATAAATGCAGTGGTTTTATTTCAACCGGATGGAATTGACTAGTATGGAAATTTAAGTTTATTTTCGTTCTGTTATGTTTTTCTTGTTTGGATGCCTTCAAGAATATTTTCCTCTATGATTCGATGCTACGCGTTGGTTTAAGATGAGATGTATTAAGAGGATCACTCAGATGTGCACATTCGTGAATCTAGACAGTGCATAGTCGTTTGCTCAGGGAGGCATTATCCTTGTTTTAGGGAAGGCACGCTCCGGTGTTATCAGTAGGCACGGTCGTGGGTTTGTGTTTCTATTTTTTTAGCTGAGTCGTCTATATAAGTGCGGATAAGAAGTGCATGTTTTCGTTCGTGGTTTAGATGGCTAGCTGCTTCAGTTCTTCTCTCAATATGGTCACACGGACAGGTAGGGGCGTTACTTTCACTTTGTGTTTGCACTGTGTTTGGCACGGTTGTTTTTATATCGAATATACGATTGTGGTTGTGTGTTTGAAATGTTTTTACGCAGACCTTGAGTCTGTTTAAGATTCTTCAGCTTTCCTGTCTGTGTTGTCTGTTTCAATATATGATGACTGTTTTAGGGATGTTATCCAGTGTGAGAGTTGCTCTGGGAGTATTGTGTTAGGGACGGCTGTGTTTCTGTGTTCCAATTATTGTGGTGATACTTTGATTGGGAAAGGCACGGCCGTGAAGCTAGTTGATGCATTGTCGTATGTTTGGCAGAGGCGTTGTCCTTCCTGTGGGTACTAAATTCGGAGAGGTATTGCGCTATGTTAGTATGAGTCACTGTCGTGGCTGTATGTTCTGTAATATTTCTAGTTAGTCTGCTAGTGGAGTCATGTCTGTCGAGTTAGTTGAGGCATGCCCTATATTATGTTGAGTCAGAGTTCTGTCTGTCGTTCGCAAATGCTTTCTCTGACACGTTCGCTCGAAGAGGCACGTCTACGATGTTATTCATGGCACGGTCGTGCCTTGTTTTGAAATGTTTGCTCTCACTGCTTCACTCAGAGAGGCTCGTCGGTGAAACTTGTCAGGTCACGGACCTTTTACAATTGAAGTCACGGTCGTTCCTCTGTTTTTGTATTTTTTCAGTTTAGTCGTCTATCTCAGAGGATGGATCTTCTTTAGTTATCTTGAGTCACGGTCGTACTTCCCTGACACGTTGTCTTGGAGAGGCACCGGTGTTAAGCTATCGAGGGGACGGTCTTGTGTTAACTGGTGGCGCACTCGTGTGTGTGTTGTTATTTTTTCAGCTTAGTTGTCTATGTCAGAGAGGCACGTTCTATGTGGATAAGAGGCACTGTCGTGCCTCTGTGACCCGCATTATTGCAGGTGAGTCGTTTACCACCTTCGTCAGATGCTTACGAACAGACAGTGTTGTTTCTGTCTGTTCCAATTGTTTCTTTTATTATGTCTACTCGAAGTGAGTGGTGTTCTAGTGCAAGGAAGTGATGTCTTGAATATCATGTTTACAACTTCTTTTTGAAAAATATGATTTTTATTTATAATGTTTGATGTTCAGGATTTGAAGACTTGAACATTTGAACGCACAACTGTGTTTAATGGGATCCATAACAGATATCTTGGACCGACATAAAAATAGCTGAAACACTGTTGTTGTGATGGCATGAGTTGAAATAGCTGAAACAATGTTCGGATGGCTTGAGCTAAATTAAGGCACAGTTAAGTAGTTTAAGTAGTAGTCATCTCCTTGCAACTCTTCTTCTTTCGCGCAGGATATTGTATTTCTCGAAGACGATGCTTCAAATACACGGCCTGTGTTGTAGTTGGATGTCATCATTTTGAAACTTAGTTGTTCTCTCATCGGTTTCACATAGATCTGCAAACACATAACAGTACAAACTAATAAAATTTATTGTAAAACATAATGTACAGCTGGCTCGGATGAACATATGTTGATTCCTTGTCAATGAGAGTGAACATACATTATTGATAAAAAATGAATTATTATTGAAACTAATGAGCGGCATCAAATGCATGATGTAATGTAACACCCCATGTAGTTAACCACAGTGATCACCCTTAGTTAATGCCATGTCAGCAAGTTTAATAGTGCCTAATCATCATTTGCATCATATTGCATTTCAAACTCCTAGTTCAAACTTCAATTAAATTCAAAGTGGAAAATAAAAGCTATTCAAAACAGAAACTAAAATGTTCATTAAATAACAAATATTCCAGAGACAATTCTAAAATTGTAACCAACAATTAATAAATTAATTAAGTGACTCTAACAGTACCAAAACAACAAGGTTTAATACATTTTATTTAATACAAAATTTGTGTGAACTCCATTAGCCTCCAAACCAATTTTTAGCAGTACTAACTAATGCACAGTATTTATTGGAACAAGTTAACAATTTTACAAAACAGTGTTTGAGGCCACACATTATTGCAAAAATAGAAACAAAAGAAAAACAGAAAAGAAAAGAAAGAAAGAGAAAAAGGCCGAGCAGCTGGGCCTAAGTGACTACAGCAGCGGCCCAGCCCACCCCGCACCTCCTCCCTCCTCCCGCACTACTCATGCCGCTCGCTGTCGAGCACCTGGAGCGCACACAGCCAGGCCCCTCCCCCCCCCCGTGCGGTCGAGGAGGATAAGAGAAACTCCCCGCACCCCCTGGCAAACCCTAGCGCCCACCAGTTCCCCTCTCGTCCCCTCCCTTACTCTCATTCGAGATGCCCGAGCGCCACCCTCGCCGCCGTTCGCCGTAGCCGCGGCCATCGTCGCCCGTTCGCCGCTCCGACAAGTCCTGGAGCACCGCCGTGGGCTTCTGCTTCGACTACGCAGCCGGATCGAGCCCCGGAGCCCCTCGCGACGCTGCATTCTTCCTCGCCGCCGCCCTCGGCCACCGCACGAACTCGCCATCGATCTGCATCACCGGACTTCCCCGAGCCCTCTGCCTAGACCCCACGCTCCGCGGTGAGCTCCTGCGCGGAACGCGCCTTCCCTTGCCCCTCTAGCTGCTCGTAGCGCCCGCTCCGCGTTTTCCTGAGCCCTCCGCCGCCTGGCCTCGTCGCCAGCGTGGCCACGGCGACCATTTGGTCCCGTGCGTGCCTCCGTTGCGTTTGCCGCATCGTGTAGGCCTCGCTTCGCCCTTTAGATCGCTTGAACGCGCGCCGTTTTAACGATCCCGTACCTCGCCCGAAGCACCTCGCCGCCGGCGAGCTCGTGGCGCTCAGCTCCGGCCACCACAGCCCCTCGCACCACCACCGTTCGACGCGCGACGCCGAGCCGCGTCGAACGCGCCCAACCGCAGCCCCGCAGACCCCCTGTGGTCGAATCCCAATCGCCTCCCGTGCCGCGCCGCCATTAGAATGGTCGCCGGCATTGCGCCGGCCGCCGCGCTGACCTGGCATCGGTGGGCCCCGCCTCTGTGTCACTGACCGCGGGCCCCCTGGGCCCAGTTGACTGGGTCAACTGCTGATTGGGCGCCCCTGTCCCACTGACATGTGGGTCCCGCCTAAAATAAACGAATTAAATTAATTAGGTAATTAGTTAATTAAAATCATAAACACTCACTGACCAGTAGGCCCCACCCACTAATTAACCTATTTAATTAAACTAACCCCTCTGATTAAAGCCACTGCCACTGACATGTGGGTCCCACTGGACCCACCTATCAGTTTGACTGGTCAACCGACCAGTTGACCTGCTGACGTCACTCTGACGTCATGCTTGCGTCACCATTCACTGTTTTGGATAATTCTAATTTAAATAATTAAATAAATTCATAAAATGATTAAAACTTTAGAAAATCATATAAAATAAACCGTAGCTCAGATGAAAATAATTTATATATGAAAGTTGCTCAGAATTTCGAGACAAATCCGAATACGTGGTCCGTTCATCTAACAGATGCCCCTAACTATCTGAACATGGAACTTTTAGACTGATTTCGATAAATGAATAGTGCTCAACTTTAATTAAATAAATCCAAATTAATTCCTAAATTAACTAAATCATTTAGTTAGGCAGTAGAACACCTCTGCTTATCATCTAGGCATGTCATGCATATTGTTTTCATCTTTGCCGTGAATTTATTGTTTCTTCCCCCCTCTTTCTCTCTCGATAGACGCCGAGACCGACGCCGGTGCAGCTGAGTACGACTATGCTCCAGACGAGCAGCCCGTTGACAACCCCTCCTCCTTGCCAGAGCAACCAGGCAAGCCCCCCCCTTGAGCATCCAGATATCGCCCATTCCATTTCTCCTGCTTGCATTAGATTTTGCTATTGTTAATGTTTGCTCCTATTCTGATGCATAGCCTGCTTTTGTAACCTGTTTATTGTTACCTTACCTGCCTATGTTAAACTGCTTAGTATAGGTTGGTAATGAACCATCAGTGACCCCCGCCACCTTACCCTTGTTGCCCTTGCTTGATCATCGACGACTCGATCAATGTGATCGTCGACCAAAGACCGACACATCACTTCACCCCCTTAGTTGTACGACTCTGCATAGTTACTATCGAGTGCCGAGGATGATACCTCGTAACGCACTCCTGATGAATACTCTGTAGTGTAGCTGTTTGGTCGTGGTCATCGAGGGTGATTCCTCCTTCTCCACTTCCGATACGACTCTATTGTGCAACCCCTCAGTGTGAACCTCGAGGGTGATGCCTCATACGTTCACCCTGATGATTTCATCTAGTGAAATCCACCGAGGGTGATTCCTCAGGGTTTCCCCATTGATGTTTTGACCACACGGTTACTTTGACCTTTGTTACAGGCGGCTCGACCCTGATGGGTACCCGCAGGGGATTTATGATGTCGGGTGTGCCGGAAGGGCACTCGAGTGTGATATTGTGGCGGAGCTTCAGAAACTCTGATTTTCTCTGCGTGTTATAAAATGAGCATATCGGATTTGGGTATTTGATCTGAGTGGGTCGACGTGCCCTATACGCACCACCACCACGCGGGATAATGGTTTATGGGGCCCTCTACGTCGTACGTTTCTCCTGAAAGCTCTTCAAACGTAACAGTTCACCGTGCGGGCTGATTATTGGGGTTGGGCTGGATACTTCACTGACGAGTTCAGTGTCGCGCCTGCTCCTCGGCCAGTCTCGCAATGCGCAGGGTGCCTAGAGCGATGGCCCAAGACCTCTAGGTGCATAGGTTAGTCCGGCATGCTGACCTCTCTGCTGAGTCTAGGTAGGGCGCTGCTTCGTGTTGATCTCCCTAGGCCGGGCATTACCCAGCAAGTGTGTCCGGCCAGAGGTGTTCGAGCATGTTGGGTAACAGTAATGCACCCCTGCAGGGAAGAATAATCTATTGATAGCCGGTCCTACGGTAAAGGACGCTCAGTTTGGTATCCCGATCTATTACTTGAACTGGATACTTGTTTAATTAATTGAAGCTTCGGGATCGCTTTCTCGCAAGGAGTCGAGGAAGGATCTCTAGGCTTTGCCTCAACATGTTTGCTTAATAAAATGCTTTTCTGTACTCTTCTAATTGCTGCAAGATGGTGGCTTCGTGAAGATGCTAGTCTTCGATAGGACTAGGCCTTCTCTCTATTCTGGCATTTCTGCAGCCCAGTCCACATATACAGACTTTCCCCTTTGATAATGTTGCATATGTAGTGTAGATCCTTGCTTGCTGAGTACTTCGGATGAGTACTCACGGTTGCTTTGCTTCCTCTTTTTCCCTATATTCCCTACTTGGTGATACAATAGACAATGGAGCCCAGGAGCCAGATGCCACTGCAGGAGCTTACTATCAGATGGGTCCAGACGACACTTACTACTGGATCGAGCCAGCCGACCAGGAGTAGGATCGGAGGCTCCCAGGCAGGAGGCCTTCGCCTTTTGATCTAGAGTCGTTGTTTGTGCTAGCCTTCTTAAGGCAAACCTTGGCTAACTATGTCTGTACTCAGATATTATTTGTATGACTGACTTATGTATTCGGATCCTCGTGATCCCCGGTCTGTAATATTGTGGATCTCCGTTTATTTGTGTTAGAGTTGTGTTGTGATATCTTCCCGTGAGTCCCTGTGCTTGATCGTGCACGTTTGCGTGTATGATTAGTGCATGATTTAGTCGGGGGCATCACAAGTTGGTATCAGAGCCGACTGCCTGTAGGAAGCCCCCTTCCAATTCCTTGGCCGAAGTTGAGTCTAGAAACCGGAAAAAGCTATTTTACTAACTTGGCTGTGTGGCTTACGGGCCCATGTCGCCAACTGGGTGGTATTAGGATCTTTTATTCCTCGATCTTTACTCTGGAACTCTGATCTCTCTTCTATTTGGGTTAAATAAATTTTACTAACGCCGACACTTAGGATCTCGTAAATCTCATCTACCCGGAGAGCTGGATATCTGTGCTTACTTCCTTACCATTGATCTGATTAGTCTGATAATCATTTTCTTTTCCATTGTTTTGTTTAACCTTTCTCTCCAAGGTGCAATATACTCCTCATTGTCATTTGATAAGACCGGGTTTTGCATCAGAGTGCACATGGAGCACAGGATCCTATCGTGACGAACATTCGTCGTCCGCATGTGCAGTTACCCCATTTCAGTGGTTTTCTCCGACGTTGATGTAGCCTTTGCTATGTCTCATTGTGTACTTCCTTACCGCGTGCCTGCGCGCCGCCTAGCATGTCTAGTTTTAAAATTTGCGCCATTATGCTGTCCGCATGTACCCGACTCTGTGTATGGATCTGTATGTCTTAATTGACTACTGTTAAGTATCTGTTACACTACTTTATTGTTGTCGAGTTACATCATGCTTGTCACTAAACAGTCGCAATTTCTTTTACTAAACTGCCCCCTGTTGATACTTAGCAGGATGGTTAGACCAGGTGGTCGTGGTCGTGCCCCTGAACGCCCACCACCGCTAGACTATATGGCAGCTATGATGCAATAATTCGAGCTCAACCGTCAGTTCATGACCGGAATCATGGCTCAGTTTCCGCATCAGAACAACCAGAACCAGAACCCTGCTGCAATAACTCTGTCGGAATTTGTGCGTCTTAACCCCACTCAGTTCCGCAACTGTGACAAGCCACTGGATGCTGATGACTGGATTCGCGACATTACTCACGAGATGGAGTCTGCAAATGTCTCCCCTGCAAACTTTGTTACCTTCGCATCCTTTTTCCTAAAGGGTTCCACTGCTCAATGGTGGGACACACACAAGCGTACACTGCCTGCTGGAATAGTAGTTACCTGGCCTGAGTTCCAGGCTGCTTTCCGTGCCCGTTATATTCCTAAGGGAATTATGGACCGGATGAAAACCCAGTTCCGCAACCTCACTCAGGGCAACAAGACTATCGAAGCCTAACAGCGGGAATTCCTTGACCTGTCCCGCTATGCTGAGGAAGACATTGCCACGGATGCCCGTAGACAAGAGAAGTTTCGTAATGGACTCCACCCAGACATCGAGCTTGCACTTGCTGCTCAAGACTTCGACGACTTTTCTACTCTTGTGAACATGGCTATTCTGGTTGAGACCGCTCAGATGAAGCATAAGGACTCGCAGAAGCGCTATCGTGGTGCTGGCTCATCTTCGGGCTTAGCACAGAAGCGTCAAGTCTGGATTCCCAACAATGTGTTCCGTTCAGCTGCCCCTGCGCCAAAGAACAACTATGCTGCACCATGTCTGCCTCCTCCACCACCGAGGCAGCCAAGAGCTCAAGCTGCTCTACCCAATGCTCCTCTTTGTCCTGAAGATGGTCTGTGCTTCAAGTGTCGCAAACCAGGTCACCTTGCTAAGGACTACCGCCAGACTCAGAATTAGTTTCGCTTTCCCTCGTACTGGCCGTGCCAATGGTCGTGGCAACAATCAGGCCCGCAACTATAATACTGGGTCTACTGCTCATGGTCGTGGACACGCTTACAACATTGATATTGAAGAAGTCCAGGATCAACCTGCTACTGTGATGGGTACCCTTCTCGTTAACTCAGTACCTGCTTCTGTTTTATTTGATTCAGGAGCATCACATTCATTCCTCTCTGGAAAATTTGCATTCATGCATGGCATTCGGTATGAGAAGATGCATACTCCGTTAGTCGTTAAAACTCCCGGAGGTCATTATCATGTTGACGTGATAGCACCTGACGTTACCGTCGAAATTAAAGGGTTGGAATTCCTTGCCTCACCCATCGTCTTGAAATCTTCCACCATAGACCTCATCCTCGGAATGGATTGGTTGAAAGCTCACATTGCTTCGATCAATTATGCCACTAAAGTCGTCCAACTTCTTCACCCCTCCGACGAGATAGTGAATTATACCGCCCGCATTACTCAGAATGCCGAAGCTCAGATATATGCTCTGAATGCTTTGAACGCTTCACCTCTGGAAGGAATTGAGAACGTTCCTGTCGTTCGAGATTTTCCGGACATTTTCCCGGAAGAACTTCCTGGGATACCCCCGATTAGAGTTGTCGAGTTCGTCATCGACTTGAAGCCTGGCACTACCCCTATTGCGAAGCGTCCTTATAAGATGCCTCCGCACCACCTTCTCGAGCTTAAGGAAGAAATCGACAAGTCACTTAAGAAAGGTTTCATCCGCCCCAGTTCCTCTGCTTGGGGAGCACCTTCACTCTTCATTAAGAAGAAGGATGGGACTAACCGATTGGTTCAGGACTACCGCCCCATTAACCAAGCCACAATCCAGAATAAATACCCACTGCCCCGGATTAATGATCTTTATGATCAGCTTGCTGGATCCTCTGTCTTCTCGAAACTCGACTTGAGGTTGGGTTATCATCAGATCCGTGTTCGCGAAGAGGATATTCCGAAGACTGCCTTTGTTACTCGATATGGCTCTTATGAGTACACTGTCATGTCATTTGGTTTAACAAATGCTCCAGCAACCTTCTCCCGGTTGATGAACTATATCTTCATGGATTACCTCGACAAATTCGTCGTGGTTTATTTGGAAGATATCCTTATATATTCCAAGAATGAAGAGGAACACGCTGAACATCTTTGGCTTGTATTGTAGAAGCTTCGCGAACACCAGCTTTACGCCAAGTACTCTAAGTGTGAATTCTGGTTATCTGAAGTGACCTATCTTGGTCATGTGATTTCCAAGAATGGCATTGCTGTTAACCCCGAGCGAGTACATGCTATTCTTGATTGGACTCCCCCTAAGAATGTTAAGCAAGTCAGGAGTTTTCTCGGACTCGCTAGTTATTGCCGTCGGTTCGTTGAGAACTTTTCCAAGATTGCAAAGCCATTGACGAACCTGCTCCACAAAGGTGTTAAATTTGAGTGGACAGAAAAATGTCAAGAAAGCTTTCAGACGCTAAAAGATAAGTTGACATCTGCCCCAGTGCTAGCACCCCCGAATTCCCAAAAGGATTTCGTGATATACTGTGATGCATCTCGTCAAGGATTAGGCTGTGTCCTAATGCAAGAGCATAAAGTGATAGCTTATGGCTCTTGACAATTGCGTCCTCACGAAGAAAATTATCCAGTGCATGATCTGGAACTTTCTGCGGTTATTTATGCGCTGAAGCTATGGCGACATTACCTTCTCGGTAACCGTTGCGAGATATACATGGATCATCAGAGTTTGAAGTATCTATATACTCAACCAGATCTGAACCTTCGCCAACAGAGATGGCTCGAAACAATTGCCGATTATCATATGAATATCTCATATACCCCTAGCAAGGCTAATGTAATGGCCGATGCTTTGAGTCGCAAGGCTTATTGCAGCAACCATATGGTTCAGGAAGCACAACCTCTTCTTTATGAAGAGCTTCGCAAATTGAACCTCCATATTGTTCCACAGGGTTATCTCAATACCCTGGTTGTTGAACCAGATTTAGAACACAACATTAAGACTATGCAACGGTATGACTCTGAAGTTGAAAGGATTAAGTGATACCTCGAAAAAGGAAAGCCGTCGGAATTCCATCTTGATAATGATGGGGTCCTATTCTTCCAACATCGTCTCTTCGTACCCAAATTCAAGGATGAGAGAGAACACGTTATGAAAGAAGCTCATGACACTCCTCTGTCAATTCATCCTGGTAGCACAAGGATGTACCGTGACATTTGTCAGAGATACTGGTGGCCGAATATGAAGCGAGACATTGCTCGTTATGTTTCTGAGTGTGACGTTTGCCGTCGCATTAAGGCAGAACATCAAAGGCCTGCTGGAACTCTGCAACCCCTTGATATTCCTGAATGGAAATGGGACAAGGTCCAAATGGATTTCATTACTGGTTTTCCTAGATCTCAGAAGGGTCATGATGCTATCTTTGTCGTCATTGACCGATTCTCTAAGGTTGCTCACTTTCTGCCAGTTAAGGAGACAATCACTGCTAGTCAGTTAGCAGACTTGTATGTTTCCCAAATTGTGTCACTCCACGGTGTTCCGTTGGAGATCAGTTCTGATCGTGGCAGCCTCTTCACCTCCAGATTCTGGGAAAGTTTCCAAGAAGCTATGGGAACTCATCTATCCTTCAGTACCGCTTTTCACCCTCAATCTCAGGGTCAAGTCGAACAAGTTAATCAAGTGCTAGAAGATATGCTTCGAGCTTGCGTCATCTCCTTCGGTAAGAAGTGGGAAGAATCTATCCCGTATGCCGAATTCTCTTACAATAATAGCTATCATGCTAATCTGAAGATGGGACCGTTTGAAGTTCTATACGGACGTAAGTGTCGAACCCCCCTGAATTGGTCAGAAACTGGGGAATGCTCACTCGTCAGACCGGACATTATCCAATAAGCTGAAGAAAAAGTCTGCATCGCCCGTGAACATCTGAAAACTGCTCAGTCTCGTCAGAAGAGCAACTATGACCGAAAGCACCAGGTAATGGTCTATCAGCCTGGCGAGCAAGCCTACCTTCGCGTAACCCCGTTGAAAGGCACTCATCGGTTCGGAATCGAAGGCAAGTTAGCTCCTCGCTACATTGGCCCGTTCCGTATTCTTTCCCGTCAACGAGAAGTGGCATATCAATTGCAATTGCCGCCAAATCTTTCTCAAGTGCATGATGTTTTTCATGTATCCCAACTTCGTCGCTGCTTCAAGGATCCTATTTGAGCTGTGAATCATGAAATGCTTGAATTGCGGGAAGATCTGTCTTATCCAGAATATCCCATCCGTATTCTTGATCAAGCTGAATGTCGAACTTGTCAGAAGGCAATCAAATTCCTGAAAGTTCAGTGGTCGAATCATTCTGAAGATGAAGCCACTTGGGAACGCGAGGATCGTCTTCGCGAAGAATACCCCGCTTTCTTTCAGTCTTCTTCTTAATTCTCGAGACGAGAATTCTTGTTAGATGAGGAGAATTGTAACACCCCATGTAGTTAACCACAGTGATCACCCTTAGTTAATGCCATGTAAGCAAGTTTAACAGTGCCTAATCATCATTTGCATCATATTGCATTTCAAACTCCTAGTTCAAACTTCAATTAAATTCAAAGTGGAAAATAAAAGTTATTCAAAATAGAAACTAAACTATTCATTAAATAACAAATATTCCAGAGACAATTCTAAAATTGTAACCAACAATTAATAAATTAATTAAGTGACTCTAACAGTACCAAAACAGCAAGGTTTAATACATTTTATTTAATACAAAATTTGTGTGAACTCCATTAGCCTCCAAACCAATTTTTAGCAGTACTAACTAATGCACTGTATTTATTGGAACATGTTACCTATTTTACAAAACAGTGTTTGAGGCCACACAATATTGCAAAAATAGAAACAAAAGAAAAACAGAAAAGAAAATAAAGTTGAGAAAAAGGCCGAGCAGCTGGGCCTAAGTGACTACAGCAATGGCCCAACCCACCCCGCACCTCCTCCCTCCTCCCGCACTGCTCATGCAGCTCGCTGTCGAGCAACTGGAGCGCGCGCAGCCAGGCCCCCCCCCTCCGTGCGGTCGACAGCGCGCCGCGCTCGTCGGGGAGGATAAGAGCAACTCCCCGCACCCCTGGCAAACCCTAGCGCCCACCAGTTCCCCTCTCGTCCCCTCCCTTACTCTCGTTCGAGATGCTCGAGCGCCACCCTCGCCGCCGTTCGACATAGCCGCGGCCACCGTCGCCCGTTCGCCGCTCCAACAAGTCCTGGAGCACCGCCGTGGGCTTCTGCTTCGACTACGCAGCCAGATCGAGCCCGGGAGCCCCTCGCGACGCCGGAATCTTCCTCGCCACCGCCCTCGACCACCGCACGAACTCGCCGTCGATCTGCATCACCGGACTTCCCCGAGCCCTCTGCCTAGACCCCACGCTCCCACGGTGAGCTCCTGCGAGGAACGCGCCTTCCCCTGCCCCTCTAGCTGCCCGTAGCGCCCGCTCCGCGTTTGCCCGAGCCCTCCGCCGCCTGGCCTCGTCGCCGGCGTGGCCACGGTGACCATTTGGTCCCGTGCGTGCCTCCGTTGCGTTTGCCGCATCGCGTAGGCCTCGCTTCGCCCTTTAGATCGCTCAAACGCGCGCCGTTTTATCGATCCCGTACCTCGCCCGAAGCACCTCGCCGCTGGCGAGCTCGTGGCGCTCAGCTCCGGCCACCACAGCCCCTCGCACCACCACCGTTCGACGCGCGACGCCAAGCCGCGTCGAACACGCCCAACCGCAGCCCCGTAGACCCCCTGTGCCGCGCCGTCGTTAGAATGGTCACCGGCGTTGCGCTGGCCGCCGCGGTGACCTGGCGCTGGTGGGCCCCGCCTCTGTGTCACTGACCGTGGGCCCCCTGGGCCCCAGTTGACCCAGTTGATTGGGTCAACTGCTGACTGGGCGCCCCTGTCCCACTAACATGTGGGTCCCGCCTGAAATAAATGAATTAAATTAATTAGATAATTAGTTAATTAAAATCCTAAACACTCACTGACCAGTAGGCCCCACCCACTAATTAACCAATTTAATTAAACTAACCCCTCTGATTAAAGCCACTACCACTGACATGTGGGTCCCACTGGACCCACCTGTCAGGTTTGACTGGTCAACCGACCAGTTGACCTGCTGACATCACTCTGACGTCATGCTTGCGTCACCATTCACTGTTTCGGATAATTCTAATTTAAATAATTAAATAAATTCAAAAAATGATTAAAACTTTAGAAAATCATATAAAATAAACTGTAGCTCAAAAGAAAATAATTTATATATGAAAGTTGCTCAGAATTTCGAGACGAATCCGAATACGTGGTCCGTTCATCTCACAGATGCCCCTAACTATGTGAACATGGAACTTTTAGACTGATTTTGATAAATGAATAGTGCTCAACTTTAATTAAATAAATCCAAATTAATTCCTAAATTAACTAAATCATTTAGTTAGGCAGTAGAACACCTCTACTTATCATGTAGGCATGTCATGCATATTGTTTGCATCTTTGCCGTGAATTTATTGTTTCATCCCCCCTCCTTCTCTCTCGATAGACGCGGAGACCGACGCCGTTGCTGCTGAGTACGGCTACGCTCCAGACAAGCAGCCCGTTGACGACCCCTCCTCTTTGCCAGAGCTACCAGGCAAGCCCCCCCCCCCTTGAGCATCCAGATATCGCCCATTCCATTTCTCCTGCTTGCATTAGATTTTGCTACTGTTAATGTTTGCTCCTATTCTGATGCATAGCCTGCTTTTGTAACCTGTTTATTGTTACCTTACCTGCCTATGTTAAACTGCTTAGTATAGGTTGGTAAAGAACCATCAGTGACCCCCACCACCTTACCTTTGTTGCCCCTGCTTGATCATCGACGACTCGATCAATGTGATTGTCGACCAGAGACCGACACATCACTTCACCCCCTTAGTTGTACGACTCTGCATAGTTACTATCGAGTGCCGAGGGTGATACCTCTTAACGCACTCCTGATGAATACTCTGCAGTGTAGCTGTTCGGTCGTGGTCATCGAGGGTGATTCCTCCTTCTGCACTTCCGATACGACTCTGTCATGCAACCCCTCAGTGTGAACCTCAAGGGTGATGCCTCATACATTCACCCTGATGATTTCATCGAGTGAAATCCACCGAAGGTGATTCCTCGGGGTTTCCCCCTTGATGTTATGACCACATGGTTACTTTGACCTTTGTTACAGGCAGGTTGACCCTGATGGGTACCCACAGGGGATCTATGATGTCGGGTGTGCCGGAAGGGCACTCGAGTGTGATATTGTGGCGGAGCTTCAGAAACTCTGATTGTCTCCGCGTGTTATTAAATGAGCATATCGGATTTGGGTATTTGACCTGAGTGGGTCGACGTGCCATATACGCACTACCATCACGCGAGATAATGGTTTATGGGGCCCTCTATGTCGTACGTTTCTCTCGAAAGCTCTTCAGACGTCACGGTTCACCATGCGGGCTGGTTGTTGGGGTTGGGCTGGATACTTCACTGACGAGTTCAGGGTCGCCCCTGCTCCCTGGCCAGTCTCGCAACGCGCAGGGTGCCCAGGGCGATGGCCCAAGACCTCTGGTACATAGGTTAGTCCGATGTGCTGACCTCTCTGCTGAGCCTAGGTAGGGCGCTGCTTCGTGTTGATCTCTCGAGGCCGGGCATTACCCAGCAAGTGTGACCGGCCAGAGGTGATCGAGCGTGTTGGGTAACAGTAGTGCACCCCTGCAGGGAAGAATAATCTATCGATAGCCGGTTCTACGGTAAAGGACGCTCAGTTTGGTATCCTGATCTATTACTTGAACTGGATACTTGTTTAATTAATTGAAGCTTCGGGATCGCTTTCTCGCAGGGAGTCGAGGAAGGATCTCTAGGCTTTGCCTCAACATGTTTGCTTAATAAAATGCTTTTATGTACTCTTCTAATTGCTGCAAGATGGTGGCTTCGTGAAGATGCTAGTCTTCGATAGGACTAGGCCTTCTCTCTATTCTGGCATTTCTGTAGCCCAGTCCACATATACAGCCTTTCCCCTTTGATAATGTTGCATATGTAGTGTAGATCCTTGCTTGCTGAGTACTTTGGATGAGTACTCATGGTTGCTTTGTTTCCTCTTTTTCCCTATATTCCCTACTTGGTGATACAATAGACGATGGAACCCAGGAGCCAGATGCCACTGCAGGAGCTTACTATCAGATGGGTCCAGACGGTACTTACTACTGGATCGAGCCAGCCGACCAGGAGTAGGATCGGAGGCTCCCAGGCAGGTGGCCTTCGCCTTTTGATCTAGAGTCGTTGTTTGTGCTAGCCTTCTTAAGGCTAACCTTGGCTAACTATGTCTGTACTCAGATATTATTTGTATGACTGACTTATGTATTCGGATCCTCGTGATCCCCGGTCTGTAATATTGTGGATCTCCATTTATTTGTGTTAGAGTTGTGTTGTGATATCTTCCCGTGACTCCCTGTGCTTGATCGTGCACGTTTGCGTGTATGATTAGTGCACGATTGAGTTAGGGGCGTCACATGTAAATACCACTGTCATCCCTGAAAATTGAGAGCATTATGTTATTAATTAGAAGGTGAACTGTAGATATGGGATATGTAGTGGAACAAAAAAATGATGGTGAGGTAGAGCTACAGTTACAAGAAACTCACTCTCTGTCTGAGTTACATACACTCTGCATAGGTTTAACACGAAAGGAGGCTATGGTGTGCGGATGGGTGTTGTAAGCAGAATGGTAGGCTCTCTTGAAGTTTTCTATGACAATGTCTGAATGTTCCTTTATACCATCGCAATTGATATAAGGACACAGAATTTCAAAGCGACGCATTGCAAGATTCACGATGATGAGGTAGATAAAAT
This sequence comes from Thinopyrum elongatum, assembly GCA_011799875.1. NCBI lineage: Eukaryota > Viridiplantae > Streptophyta > Magnoliopsida > Poales > Poaceae > Thinopyrum > Thinopyrum elongatum. The sequence goes on from CM022299.1 coordinate 585,881,835, forward strand.
GTGGTTTCTTTCTCACAGGTATTAAGATCTAAAACAATGAACAGGAAATAATATCAGTGTAACAACAAAAACTGATAGAAATGAAGACTAACACTGGACAGATAGAGTGAGTAGGGTCAACTCATGATGTTACATTTGTTGGGCAGCCTGTACCCAAAAGTTTTTTCTACAATGTGTTCCTTCAGTAGTTCAATGCTTGCTCATAGAACTGTAAATTTTTCCTGCAGAAAATTGAAGCTGTGTCACTCAGCGTGGTAATAGTAGTAAATGTGGTTTATTATTATTATTATTATTATTTATGAGAAGCAAGAACTTACAGAAGCGTCCATGTACATTATATGCTTGTGCAAATTTGTTGGTGGTCCGTTAAACTGTTCTTTCACCAGCAACATTGAGTAAGCGTCGACCACGAATGTGTTGATATATCCGTAGATCTACATTGACAAACCTAAAGTTTGATGATCGGCCCAACGTCGTTCGACGTAGAATATCCTCTTGCTGCCAACAAAAGAATGCATTTTAAATCGTATGATTTTCTTATATAACATTAAGGTGATGAGTATTCAATTACAATAGTAGAAGAATCGAGCCGAAACACTTGAATATGATAGCTTCAGGCACAATCGTAACTTTACTATAAGAGGAACAACCAGCTCATTACCTACTATTTTCACCAATGCCTGGCGTATTGTCGATGATAGTTTCGTACACATCTCTCTCCTCGATTGTAGAATCTCTTATTTCCAAAACTTGACAGTGTTCACGATGGTCATTCGCTGGGTCAGTGAATCCAGTCTGTTATAGCTGAGAATGATGTTGATGAGGATGGAAGACTTGACTGCCGGAGTTCATTTGACCATTACTGAGTTGCAGATGGCACTCATTATAATTGTTGTTTCTTTGGACCATTGGGCCTTGTGCTTGTTGCTGCATGTGCAGTGCTGATGTACTGATAGTTGGATGACTGGTTGAGCTCGAAGGAATATCTGTTGCTAAATGGTGCAAAGGATGGCCGAAATACTGTATTCTGTTGAACTGTGGTTGTAAGGCACTATAACTTTGCCCATGAGACTCGCCTCTGCGTGGTTCCTGATGGTTCTAGTTTTGAGGTTGGCGTTGTTGGCACCGCGGACCGCTGTTATTCTGAACATCATTGTGTTGGGAGTAGTGGACATTAGAGACAGGGGTTTGTTGCTGGTACTGTTTGTGACTTTGGTTGTTCATTGCATAAGGTGAGTGCTGGCTGCTATGTGAACCACCGTTATTGTGAGCACTAGGACGTTGGTAGAAGTGGGTTTTGAAACTAGCAGCTGGTTGGTGGCAGTGTTGGGACAAAGTAGTTGCTGGCAAACTTTTGGACAAGACAGTTTGAGTTAAACCTGTAGAGTATGACGTATCAAAAGCCTGTGAGAGGTGAGTACCGCCTGACATTGAGCCTGTTCTGCTGGGCATAGGTGGCTCTGGACAGTAAGAAATGGAAGATCTCGCTGATGAGCTTGAATTCTTGGCCAAGTGCGAGAGAGTATCAGGTTGGCATTGTTGGGAGGGTACATGGTTAGCAAAGGGTTGCTTCTTCTTTTCTTCAATGACCCTGTCAAGTTGTTCATAGATAGATGGGTCAGACCATATTTTATCATCATCAATGAATCCACAATCGAGGCATCTGCGATTGTCAGCATGTAGATACTGATTGGTTGGAGTTTCTATTGAATTATGTGGAGGCTCCAGTATCCTAGCTCTTTTCTTAGGAGGTGTCGTACTCTCGTTTCCTGGATCTTCTGACTGCAGTAAGGACCTCTTGTGAGCTGCCGTTTGTGCTTCTGGTTTTGGCAGATGTGTGCTTGTGGTAATAGGGACGCAGTCTGTGGGATCAATATGTGGTTGCTTGGTACATTGTTCATGTTCTTCTGCAATGATATTGTCTTTCGCATCGATAGATGCGGCAACAACGAATGGAGCATCACTAGTGGATGGAAGTGCTTTTCCCGTGTCCAGTACTGTGCCAGAAATGCTGCCAGAATCACTGGGGACCTCTACTGTAGGAGCAAGGGAGGAACTAGCTCTAGATCATTCAGTTTCAGCAATGTTCTTCTCATCTCTCAAAGTTGAAACAACATGGAGCTTAGCTTCTGGTAGTGAAGAAGAACATTTTTCAGTAACATTGTGTAACTTTTGTGCAGGTTGGGATACAGTGAGGCTCTTTTTGTTGGTTGAAAAGTTGTTGTGAGCGCTATCAGAATCGCTGGACCGTGCAGTAGTTGGTGATGTTTGCGCAATCAGATAAACATGTGCTTCAAGTGTCTCGGTTGACATTGGACCGGTCAGTAATTGTTTGTCAGCTGCAGAGTGCGAGGTTGATGGTTCAGTTGCAGTAGGTTTTGCTGTTTTCTCCAAGAGCTTCTCCAGTGGGTTTGTCAGAGAATTGTGGTCTGCAGATCATCCAGAATTGTAGGTTTCAGTCGCTACAGAAAACTCAGATGAATTTTCACCTGTTAGTATAATTGCCCTGCTCTCCAACATCTTCGATGTTGGCACAAAGGTCTCATGAACCGGCAAGCCATCAAGGCAGTTATGCAGATGATTATGCACTTCATCCAGATGAATCTTGGCTTGTTCATCAATGTCCTCTTTGTTGTAGTCGATCTCGTTCACCTCCAGCAGCAACTTAAACTGAGTATATGACTTTAGGAGTGAAGATAGATAAATTTGGGACTGCTCCTTGTCGTACGGATTCTGTGAGTCTGGGTCAGGAATATCGCAGCAACCCTTTAAATTTTCCAGGGAGTATGATGTGGCATGAAGGAGACTGGTCGAGCCACTGCTAGAAGAACTTTGACTGCTTGTTCTGTTAGAACTGGGAAGTGAAGAATATGTTGAAGGGAGCGATGAAAAAGTTTCTTTTTCATTCGACTTGTCCTGTTGCAAGTTACAATAAACATCCCGGTCGCAGGTCTTGATTTCTTTTGCACTAAGATCCCTTCCAAGAGAGAGGACCTTCTCCAATTTCTCCTCGAGTACTGGTGAAACAGGGAGAAAAGTTCTGTGTACATTTCATTAACAACTTTGCCAATTTTTTCCTTGGCCTGGAATTGAAAAAAAAACATCAAAAATTATTAATACCGAAGATGAAAAATAACTTCTGACCTACTATATGTTTTGTCAAGAATTGCAGAAAAGGCATGGATAATGTGCACAGAAGCACACATGATGTGCTGCGGGAAGCACGGTTAACAAAGTCCATGAATCATAGTCAGCACATTCCTTGAAGGAGCACAACAAACGTACTGGACGAAGCACACCCGACGTACTATATGAAGCATGGTTGACCTACCGCCGTAGGGAAGCACTGCTATATTTAACACAAAAGCACAACTAACATACTATAGGAAGCACACCTAATACGCTGCAGCAAGCACAGGTTACATTTTCCAGCAGTCACAGGAAACCAACTGGACGAAGACTCGTAACCTACTTTATGAAGTATGTCTAACCCGCCGCAGGGAAGCAGAGCTATAAGCATCATGGTAGCACACATTATCTAACGCAGGGAGGACATGTATCTATTTCGTAAAAACTTAGAGAACATCATTTCAAACATAAATCAAGTGCACAAGCTGGAAATCACTTACGGAACAAAATTTTTCTTGAGGTAAAAATTCTTCTATGTAGGCCTCTAGTCTGGGACTCATTTGAAAAAACGACCACTGAAAGCCAGGCGGTGGGTGGAAAGGCGTGCGCCTAATATCTTTCAGCTACCATGCGGAAGGAAAGAATGACAATCAAGTCAAATTAATATATGGCAGCTAAATCATTATGTTGAGTTGAAAACTTCACCAAAGGAAAATGATGAAAAGTTCACTCACCGTGTGTTTCCCAAAAATTCCGTCCTCTGTTGACCGGCTGTCTATGTTAGCATAATTCTTAATGGCCTCTGTTTCCCATATAACAAGCCTTGCAGGAGTATCAGATTTAGGTCCATAATCTTCATATCCAGGTACTCAAAATACGTTATCTGCCAGGGGGAAGAGGTGAAAATGAATCATGTTCTTGTAGCTGCTTCTGGGTATAAAGAAATATACAAGTTAATGAATGAACCACTGGAATCAGGAGGCAGCCACACAGGGCACCTGTGAATCCTTTGTCCTTGAAGATCTGGAGTGATGCCACCAATTTCTCTGTGACAGCATTGGACCAATCATACGATGATATGTTACTTGCTGGTCCTTCTAGAGCGGCTAAGTAGTCGGGGCTAACGCAATCATATGTCGTTGGGCATAGAAATACCGCTGTCGCAAACATCACGAAAACCTGCTGAAACACTTCTCCTGTCAGCTCCAGGGTCATGAGATCAGTTAACTCTCTGATGTTTGGAGCGTGCCCAGCACGCCGAGTCTCAGACTTGACCTGACATCTGAAAGCTTCTGAGCATTTTCTAGGGATAATCTGTGCGCCCAGTGGAATTCCTAAGATCCGGTGCATGGTGTATGAGTTGATAAAGAATCTGTATCCACTAGGTAGTATGAAACACCTGGACGGGCAATCAAAATAGCGGACAAGCCAGCGAACGAAATACCTCGGAAGCTCACGGCAGCACAGATCGAGAAGGTATCCAAAACCAATATCTCTGTGAAGCTACTTTTGTTGTTCTGTTAGCTTCTCATAGACAATAATGAATTTCTGCAAGCTCAGTTTTGTGTTGAACTCTTCTTCATATTCAGCCATTGTAATAGCCATGTGGACAAAGATAAGAAATGACCTTTAACAAATGTATTGTTGAAGCACATGCTTTTCTGGGAGAAGCTTACATATAAATGTCGAGTCAGCAAAACAGACACAATATTTAAGCCATGATTAAAAATGCAGCTAGAATGAGAGGCATTGGTTTCCAAAGAAATTTCAATGACACACGCGAGATGCATGAAAAAAACACCTACTTTGAGGCAGCAAGCTGCTTGTTTCGCCTGTACTCAACAAGCTTTTTGTGCGCTGCATGTTTTAACTCGATCCTTAGTCTCCCTATCTCTAGTTGGTCATGAACCATGAAATCTTGCATCACAATCTCTGTGCCATCGACAGACTGAGACTGAGTCTCCGACAGCTGTGGGGTGGAGTCCATCTCATCGAACTCTACATAAGAGGTTATGAGACATCATCGTTACCAGGTCAGCTACGTAAGACAGTTGTTAGCAGACCGTGTGAGACCATCATCGGATCCCCCCTATAAATTGCGGATCTATACAATCATTTGACCTGTGACCTCATGATCGGGATCAGCATTGTGAATTTTGACTGCAGTCTCATTGAGCTCTGCAACTAATTTAATCTGTGGTCATGAGAGTGCTTAAGTTTTGCATGGCTAGAGATATAACTCAACTTAGCAAAACCACGGCACAAACATGTAGCTGGCAGGATTAAAGTGAGGTCAGCTGAGTCTGAATTTTAAATCCATAACCCTTCTCCCATTAACAAGGCGCAACAGTTTGAGCACGGACCAGCTGAAAATAATTGGAAATCCATAAATCCAGAACGTATATTTAAATCGCGCCCCACCTGTCGTGTTGCGCACATGCGATGTCTACCTAGCCCGCGGAATTGCTAGCACCAGAATTTTTTTGTTCGAACGATGAATCGGTGGGATAATCATGGCGAGGAAGCAATGGATTTCCTGAGCAGGAGATCCACGGCGAGTGAGATGAAGGAGACGAGCGAGGGCTGTGGAGGGATCAGGACAAGACTGTAGGTTTTCCTTTGGAGAGCTAGAATATCCTTCGCCTGTCGCCACCGACGCAAGATGGAGAGAGATCTGGAACTCATCTGCGGACGACCCCACAAGTTAGTCAAATACTTAGAGGAACTATTTGAGAGCCCACATGTCAGTACGACGATCAAGTCCACCTACCACATCTTCTCACGTCAGATGGAGGTAGTCCTAGAACTCATATACGGCCGACCCCACAAGTTAGTGAAAGATTTAGAGGAAGTAGTAATTGAGAGCCCACTTGTCAGTTCGACGGTCAAGTGAAGTCGACCTACCACATCTCATCACGCCGAAAAACATGTGCATCTCTCATGCACTGCAAAACTTACCCCACCTATCAGGTGATTCTTTTCCTGCACGCAAAAAATCAAAGCAGGCTCTCTCTTTCTCTCTCTCTCTCTCTCTCTCTCTCTCTCTCTCTCTCTCTCTGTCTTCCAGATTCAAAATTATCCAAGGAGATCACTGACAAACTGCAGGGAAGCAGATCCCCCGACAAATTCGAAAGCTGTGAGTTCCGAACAATCAGCGCATAAGATTCGGCAATCAAAGGTTAGTAAAATAAATATCAACGCACCTTCGCGTGGCGATTCCTGATACACGAGATTCAATTTTCACGATGCTGGTTTTGGGTCTATGCCGAAACCTCACTTCATTATATCTATGTTGTCGTGGTACATGCTGGATGGTTTTTCAGTTTCCGAGTCCTTCTTTTATGGCAGTAGGTAGTGTGGTTCTTAATTCAACATTGCGCTTCTGTTAAAAAATATTATGATGTTACTACCTAAGTTGGTCCTCAGGAAGCTGCAGACAGAAATTCTGCTCCCTAACTGTTATTGCTTAGAATCACTATGACGGTGTTCATGAAATACCTGAGGTTGGATGCATAGTACAAAACTGCTTGGTTCTACGTTGTTGATGAATTCGTTGTGGTCGGGATTCACAGAATAAAACTGTTTGGTTTTACACTGCAGCTCTGATTTGAGTTTGTGCTCTCTTTTGTGTACTCTCATCCTTATAATATCAGCTTGTTCCTTTTGTTAGGATTCATGGTTATCTTTGTGTTAAGTGTTGCACAACCAAACTAGAATCAGGATCTCACTTTGATTGAGGTTGCAGTGTAATTAAAAATTAAAATATGTATATATATATCTCAATTCTATAGAACTAAAAATATATCTCTGTTGTGTAGTAAGTGTAAAAGGTTAGTAAGAACGATTGAGATTGACTTGGAAAGGTAAGAACACTGATGTTGCAGGTGTATAAGCTTTATTTTTATTACGTCTCTTTTTCCGGCAGATGTTCAGGACTGCGTCATCTGATCAGGACAACAGGGACGGTCGGTCTTTGAACGACATTGGCAAGGATTATGGGAGGAAGGTAATACTAAGGCAGTTGAACATTAGCGTTTGGGGTTATTTGGTATTTCATTTCTGCAACGTATGCTGTCAAAGTGCTACCACTGAACACCAAAGAGTAGATCAATAACAAAAAAAAGATTAATATCTCCTGGTTGAATGCTGTAATATCTATTTATCCTGTGCATCTACTCTGCAGTTGAGTCTCGAGAGGTGGAAGAAAAAGAAAGTACTACAAAGCAAGAAGAAGAGAAAGGATGCAGATGCCGTCCAACAGGCACATGCCATGCAGGCTGGAATAATTGGAGTCAAGAGTGAGATACAAGTTCTTGGCAAACGTCCCAACCAGGAGCATGGTGTGCAACAAACACCTGCAAAGAGGAGCATTCTAAGCAGCAGAAACTCCACTAAGCAGACTGTGCAGGTAACGACGAAAACTTCAAACCCTAGTTTTGAACGTGCGTGGAATTTTTACGTGTTAATTCTTCATAATACTCGCACGTGCATCTAATTATTTTGTGGTTTCAAGACATAGATGTCCACAAAGGCGCAGAGCAGGCGTTATGATGGCCCAACGTTTGAAGGCGGTCATAACGAAGAGGTACAGGGTAACATAATTTGCATTGATGCAAGCAGAAGGATCATTGGCAACAAAAGCATTGATGTTGAAGGATTGAGTACGGTTTGCACAAACAAGAAGAGCCCAACGACAAAATCAAACATAGGAGGAATAAACTTTACCGTACAGCAGCACCAGAAAGCAATACAGGTGACAGCAAACACGAACGCGCAACAACATTTAAAGCAAATGTATTTTTTTTGTGAGCAATTTTTTTTGTGTTTTCACACGGTATATTTAAATTATAATATATTGCACACGCATGCGTTAGAGCAAGGAAGCAAGCATCACGGTAGTCCACGGTTCACTGAAAACATAAGGCAAGGGCCTTTGAAAGGATCACCTATGGCGTTCAACATGAGGGGTCCTTCCAAAGGATCTCCGATGGCATTCAGAATCGTCAGCGAAATCGCCAATGCACGGAGGATGTCGCCAAGATTTGCTGGATAAGAGAGGCATGGGAAAACAAAGGTGACATCGGAACTATGCTTTTTCAATTCACCGCACAAACAGTTTTTTCCAAGAACAGGGTAAAGTGCAAAACAGGAGCACGGCTGTCCATCTGGTACGACTGTATGTGCAGTTGTTCTCCTGTATAGGATGCTACCAGAAGCACTGTTGTGCCTCTCTGGTTGTATGGTGCAAACAGAAGCACAGCTGTGACTCTGGTCCAGATGTATGTGTAGCATGGTCACATCTGTGCTGCTGGGTATAATTTGAACAGTGCCTCTGGTATACCACTTATACTTGGAGAAGAGGCACTGGTGTGGTTTTGGTATACCAGATGAGCCCTGATGAATGATATAAACTTTTTGTTTACAAATTAAAAAAAATGCATATGCTTCAACAGGCTCTGGACATCTATTTTGTTTCGTGCCATGTGTTCAGGACTTGGCGGAGGGGATAACAGATGAGGCAAAGAAATATCATAGTCCTCCATCCATCATGAAGGGAACACAACGTTCACAGCAGCAAGTAGTATACATCGGCAGCACAGATTGCATGGTAGAGGCAGCACAGTCCCTTGGATGCACGAGTGCCGGAGAAACAGGGAGCAGCATTCCAGAAGGCGACAGTGGAGAAGCAGAATCATTTATGGATTTGACCGTGGCATGCAGAAATGACGCCCCTGCATGTGACAAACAACAGAGCAGCAGCAACTCTATTGTAAATGGACCTGTGGCTGGCGATGAAACTGATGTCGTCAGAAGTGAATGCGATCAGACGAACGAAGACACGGTAGACAACATCATCATGGCGCCGCCGACGATTGAAGAGAAAGAAATGGACGACATGTTCAAAGAAGGCATATTCCCAATGATTCAGGAGGTCACCGAAGCGCTCGAACCAGAGGGTGGTATGCGATTCGGATCATTGGATGAGGCCTTCTTCTTTTTCTGTAGATATATGAGAAGGGTTGGCTTTGTGGTGAAGCGATCAACGAGCAGAAGATCGACATTTGATGGGGAGCTTGACAAGCAGGTGTTCCAGTGCACCACGGAAGGGCAGAATAAAACAACTGAGAGACTTGTTAAGGAGAGAAGGAGCAACTGCTTTATCCAGACAAGCTGTCTAGTCCAAATAACAGCGAAGAGGGATACAGATAGGAGGAAATGGTACCTGAAGAACGTATGCCTAGAGCACAACCACCAACTTCACCCATCTGATTGGATGCTGAAGTTCATGAGATGCTATAAGAAGATGACACCTCAGGAGAAATTCTTTATACAAGTGATGCAGAAGGTGAGATTAGAGCCAAGGAAGGTTATGCAGATTTTTACTGCGATGGGGAAACCGAGGCAAGAAATTATGTTCGACACGATTGACATAAGCAACATTGCATGCTGGGACAGGGCTGGAGAGCGCAATACTGATATCGAGGACACCATGAAACTATTTGCCGATATGCAGAGGAAGAGGGCGGGATTCCACCATGTGGAAGAGACAGACGACAACAATACAGTGCGGAGCCTGTTCTGGACAGACTCCTTGTGCAAGATGAATTATGATCTATATGGAGATTACGGGTCTTTTGACACGACATTCTCTACAAATATATATGGCTTGCCATTTGCACCAATTATAGGTGTCGACAACCATGGGTCGACCGTCCTGTTCGGAGTAGGCCTTTTAAAGGATGATAAAATAGGGTCATTCAAATGGCTCCTAAGCATGTTTGTTGAGGCAATGGGAGGAAAAGAGCCGAAATACATAATAACAGACCAGGACCAGGCGATGAAGACTGCAATAAAGGAAGCTCTTCCCAGAACGAGGCACAGGTTCTGCTGGTGGCATATTAGGAAGAACATGAAGGAAAATAACGCAGCCGTGTTTGCGCAGCACCCAGGGATGTCTGATGATTTATTTCGAATCGTCAAAAACTCACTAGATCAAGACGAGTTTGAGCGTTGTTGGAAAGCAGCAATTTCTGTGCACAAGGCAGAAGGCAACAAACACCTGAACACGCTATGGGAACTCCAAAGTTTCTGGGTGCCGGCCTACTTCAAGGACTGCTTCTATCCTTTCTCGTCAACAACAACACGCAGTGAGAGCACAAATTCGATGTGGAAGAATTATGTCAATGTTGGGGAACGTAGCTTGCAATTTCAAAAAATTTCTACGCTCATGCAAGATCTATCTTGGAGATGCATAGCAACGAGAGGGGGAGAGTGTGTCCATGTACCCTCGTAGACCGAAAGCGGAAGCGTTAGCTTAACGCGGTTGATGTAGTCGAACGTCTTCGCGATCCAACCGATCAAGCACCGAACGTACGGCACCTCCGAGTTCTGCACACATTCAGCTCAATGACGTCCCTCGAACTCTTGATCCAGCAGAAGGTCGAGGGAGAGTTTTGTCAGCACGACGGCATGGTGACAGTGATGGTGATGTGATCCGCGCAGGGCTTCGCCTAAGCACTACGACGCTATGACCGGAGGAGTAAACTGTGGAGGGGGGCACCGCACATGGCTAAGAGAATATCTGTTGTGTTCTAGGGTGCCCCCCTGCCCCCGTATATAAAGGAGGGGAGGAGGAGGCTGGCCACCAAGGGGGCACGCCATGGGGGGAGTCCTACTAGGACTCCACTCCTAGTAGGATTCGCCCCCCCCCAACTTTTCCTTTCTCTGGAGGTGGAAAGAGGGAAGGAGAGGGAGAGGGAGAAGGAAAGGGGAGCGCCACCCCCTTCCATAGTCCAATTCGGCCTCCTCCCTTGTGGGGGGCGCACCAGCCCCTTGTGGGCTGGTTAGCCTCCCTCCTATGGCCCATATGGCCCATATCTTCCACCGGGGGGTTCCGGTAACCCCTCCGGTACTACGGTATGTACCCGATACACTCCGGAACCCTTCCGGTGTCCGAATACTACCTTCCAATATATCAATCTTTACCTCTCGACCATTTCGAAACTCCTCGTCATGTCCGTGATCTCATCCGGGACTCCGAACAATCTTCGGTCACCAAAACGCATAACTCATAATACAAATCGTCATCGAACGTTAAGCGTGCGGACCCTACGGGTTTGAGAACTATGTAGACATGACCGAGACATGTCTCCGATCAATAACCAATAGCGGAACCTGGATGCTCATATTGGCTCCTACATATTCTACGAAGATCTTTATCGGTCAAACCGCACAACAACATACGTCATTCCCTTTGTCATCGGTATGTTACTTGCCCGAGATTCGATCGTCGGTATCATTATACCTAGTTCAATCTCGTTACCGGCAAGTCTCTTTACTCGTTCTGTAATGCATCATCCCGTAACTAACTCATTAGTCACATTGCTTGCAAGGCTTATAGTGATGTGCATTACCGAGAGGGCCCAGAGATACCTCTCCGATACTCGGAGTGACAAATCCTAATCTCGATCTATGCCAACCCAACAAACACCTTCGGAGACACCTGTAGAGTATCTTTATAATCACCCAGTTACGCTGTGAAGTTTGAAAGCACACAAGGTGTTCCTCCGGTATTCGGGAGTTGCATAATCTCATAGTCAGAGGAATATGTATAAGTCATGAAAAAAGCAATAGCAATAAAACTTAACGATCGTTATGCTAAGCTAACGAATGGGTCTTGTCCATCACATCATTCTCCTAATGATGTGATACCGTTCATCAAATGACAACACATGTTTATGGTTAGGAAACTTAACCATCTTTGATTAACGAGCTAGTCTAGTAGAGGCATACTAGGGACACTGTGTTTTGTCTATGTATTCACACATGTATCAAGTTTCCGGTTAATACAATTCTGGCATGAAAAATAAACATTTATCATGATATAAGGAAATATAAATAACAACTTTATTATTGCCTCTAGGGCATATTTCCTTCAGTCAACCACAAGGACACTATAGCAAGGTTTGTTGGTGCGTATCACATGATTCAGCAAACTTGCCTTGCCATGCTTGACAAGAAAAGACACCGAACAGTCGAGAAGACGCCATCATGAGAGACGGGTTTTCTGGTTGAAACAGAAGCAAGTGAAATAAACACGAATGAAATTTTCAGGAAATTCCAGCTGGAGCTACGGAACCGGACATACTACAAGTTCTCTGACTTGGCAAAGGGGAGGCAGTATTTTTTTAAAAGGATTATTGAGCCTGGAACAAAAGTGTGGAAACCATATCCGGGTGAGGAATTTGACAGGTCTGAGTTCAGGGTAGATGTGGATGAGCAAAAGGAAATATACAGTTGCAGCAGCAAGAAAATGAGCAGGGATGGCATTCAATGCTGCCATGTGTTTAAGATGATGGACCAAACAGGCATGGTCGATCATCTTCCAAAATCCTTCATCATCCCCAGATGGACTAAGAATCTATCAGAGAGCTTGAAAGTCATGTCTACAAGTCAAGATAATAGCATGACCGCACAAGACGATGAAACTATGAGATTCGGCATCGCTTACACTGAGTTGTCGGATATCTGTTCACATGCTTGCAGAAAAGACAAAGCATACAGAGTGTTGCGTCAGTGTACGCAAGATATGATAATAAAAGTCATGGCGGCACTTGCTGAGGAACCAGACACAGACATTTTTGCCGAAACTCTCAAGAACCCTCCCATGAGTGGCTCAAAGGGCACGAAAAAAGGAGATCGAATCAAAGCTAGTTTTGAGAAGAAAGGAAAAGGCAACAAAGCCACATCCAAGTGCGGTCGTTGTGGAGAAAAGGGTCACAGGAAAACAAACTGCCCGAGAAACCCAGAAGTCCAGGAGAGGATGAGGATTGAAGAGGAGAAGAGGAAATTGCAGCAGGAGAAGAGGGCAAGGTCAATGAAATGGCCGACAACACCGACAACACCATCGAGGACATCAAACGGCTCAGGAGAATGCACTCCAAGCCCAGGAGGAAGATGGCAAACGCCAGCAACTCCAACCACCCCACTGACAACAGCCAGCATTTACCAAAGTCTTGCATCTACGCCAGAATCCAACATCACACAAGCCAGGCACACAGAATGCGCGCGGGGAAGCCTGGGACAAGGCACGGAATCTGCGCAGTCCACTTCCAGAAAGGAAAGATCTGAATGGAGACTATTTGGTACCGGAGAACAGTACAAATAAAAAATTAAAAGGTAATAATGCAGCTTAAACAGGACATTAGCAAAAACAGTGATGACTGCCATCTTTCTCATTGTTTTTTGGTTTTTATGTATATTAATTTTACAGGTAAATAGGTTGAATAGCTAAGCACAAGGGTGGAGAAGGAAGAATGGATTGCTGAAGATTCAAAAACAAGGCCGCATGTGGAGCGATGAAACATCAAGTGATCGGTGAGGAGGGTGGGCGGGTGTCGAATGTTTATTTTGTCATGCTGTGGTTAGAAGAACGGCTTGTAAGTTAATTTGTTGCAGTTATAGAAACAAAACAAATTTAAATAAGAACACATTTTGCTTTTTTATGTATTTTAACTCAGCGGAGAAAAATATCATAGGCACAGGTTTCCTTATTATTTTCTGGAGCCGTGGGTTTCTGAACGTGGATGTTGTAAGTATACAAGCATGCTTCTCTGCTACGACAGAGAGAGATAAAAATAACTGAAGGGTAGGCAGCCACGGCCATGGCACTTGTAAGTGTTCAACTGTGACTCTCACGGTTTCATGGTCACGCCCACCGTTGTTACATGGAAACATTTTAAGCACAGATTCTGGGTCGTGCTTCTGGGGGGCGCATAACCGTGGCTTTCTTGGTAACTGTGCCTCGCCTATTCTCATGCCTGTTCTTCTGTTATGAATGCATGTCTGTAAGTAATTGAAATATAGAGCAGATAATCGTTCTTGCGATGCGTGTTTAACCGTGCCTCATGTGCCTTCACGCCGTGCTTCTGTGATGCAAAGATTTCAAACACAACGGGTCACGGTTGTGTTTGTGTTTCTATTTCATAAATGGATATAGTGCCTGGCAGTAGGTTCATGGCATTTCCTGTGAGAGAATCACGTCTTTACATGCTACTGAAGCACGTGGAATCATGACCGTGCCTGTGTGGCAGGTAGAATAGTGCGTCTTGTATCTACAATGCCGAAGGAATGACCGTGTGTGTGGTACGTGACAAACTGTGCCTCTGCCATCACTTCATGTCCTTGCTTTTGTCTGTGAGCGTTTCGGCAGAATCATCTAGAAGGCAGAGGCACGGCCTTGAATCTCCTTAACTTTGAAACGGTCTTTATAGTGACTTCATGGTTAACGTGCCCGTGGAAAATTTTGCAGCTCACAGAGGCAAGATGATTGTAGAACCGTGCTTCCAGCGTCGAACAGATTCTTCTAATGAATGTGTGCGGTAAATAATTAAAACATGGAGGGGCACGCTCGTGCCTAGTCTGCGTGTACAACAGTGCATCTCGTACCATCAAAGCCGTGGCTCTATTTAATGTTTCAAGCAGCCATCTACCATTTACTTGTTACGAGTAGTAATTAACCCGGACCCTCCCGTAAAAGAAAGAGGTAATTAATCAGGACCCCTCCGCTCCCCGTCGGTATTTAAGTCATTTTGTGGATTGACAGGCTCTAATCCATTTTTCCAGATCCACCTCACTGAGCACTGGTCGTGGGCGGCGCTACCCCAGCATTGGAGGTGGAGATGGAATGCGCTGCTCGTAGCACCAAGAGGTCGAGAGTGGTGCCACCGGCGACGCCGCCTTTTGGTGGTGTGCTGGTCGTCAGAGGGGATGGAAGCGGCGAGCGTGCTCCCTCTTGATCTGAGGAGGAAGAAGAGGGATCTCATCTGGACCGCATCAGCGATCTCCCGGACGCCGTCCTTGGTGAGATCGTCTCTCGTCTGCCTATCAAGGAGGTCATCTGTACTTGAATCCTCGCTCGTCGGTGGCGTCCTTTATGGCGCACCGCTCCTCTGAATCTCGACTGCCGCAAGATCTCTGTCGCTCGTCTTTTTAACAATGGAGAAACAGTTCATATCGAGACCATATCTAAGCTGTCCGCCGTCACCGAGGAGCGCGTCCGCAAATGCTATTCCGGAACGCGCCGCTCTCGAAATTCTATCACTGATGTTGTCAGTCTTCCGGAATCCATTCTATCCAGCCATGAGGGCTCAGTTAGCCGCCTCTCTATCCCAGCATGCTACCTACGGTGCAGACCCTCCACCGTTGATGCCTGGCTCCGATCCTCGAAGCTGAACAATATCTAGGTTCTTGAGTTCTACTACCTGTTCCCAGGTTTCCTGATGCAAGAGGTCACACTACTGGATGTATGCACTTCATCTACGCCCTCAACACCGGAGTCCGTGTTTCGGTTTTCCTCCTCTCTTGACACCCTCGCCTTTGCTCTTTGCCGAATACCAGACAATTACGTAGGGGCGCTTAAGCTACCACTGGTCAAAAGATTGTCGCTTGTGTAAGTTGATATATCAGACATCTCGCAGCAAAGCATAATCCATTCTAGTTGCCCTATAGTTGAGTCTCTGCTGCTTGTTTGCAGTAGAGGAGGTCGTCGCATTACAATAAACTTGTCTAACCTTGTAAGCATTGGCATTTGTTGTGCACACGGCGAACTCATTATTGAGGATGCCCCTTCGCTTCGACGGTTGATCCACGATAGTCTAGTCGACGACTGTTCGATAACCGTGGTCTCTGCACCTAAACTGGAGACGCTGGGTGAACTCGTGTTCGTGTCTCCCTCCACATGTCTTGAGGTACTGACTTTCCTTGATACTGGAACAGAGCTGCACTTGTTCTGATGTTTGTTCTATTAATTTGATGATCTATGTTCTATTCTTCATGCAGAGTTAGGACTTCGAGGTAACCGCTGTGTCTGCACCTGAATCGGATCCATGTGGTCTCACGTGTCTTGCGGTATTGAGTTTTCACAATACTTCCAGCTTCATTTTGTTTGGGAGGAAACAAGTTTTATTTAATCCAACCTTTATTGTGTTAGTTTTGTGATCCATCTTCTGTTAATTTTCATGAAGGGTTTGGGGGCAGTCAGTCTAACAACAATGCGTCAATCTGTCAAGACCTTGCTTATCTACATGTATTATAAAGTGGACATCGTCGTTGAATTGTTGCAATTCTTTCCAAAACTGGAGAACTTGTTTGTCGAGGTGATGATCTTCGGAAATGTGCATACTGTAGTACTCCTTCCATTTCAAAATGCTTGTCTTAAATTTGACTGGATTGGATGCACCCGTATCTACACATGATTTATTGTTTGATACATCCATATCTAGATAAGTCTATGTCAAACTTCTTGTTATGGAGGTGGCAGAATTAATTGTTTCATTTGGTTTTTCGATGGTCTGTATCTCTTTTTATAGACGCTAAGTATTTTCAACCTTTCATGTATATTTTAGGGACGGTTGATTTGTCGTGGTGAAAAAAAGAAATGGCGTCTTAAGCACCGGCAGTTTCTTAAACATCACGACATTTGTCTGAAGACAGTATCGCTGGAAGATTATGTTCCCTCCCACAGTTACAGTGAATTTGTGACGTTCTTTGTTCTGAGTTCAAAGGATCTGGAGACCATCAGCATTAAGTTTATCTCCCCTCCCACAGAGTTCATGGGAGTATTTTACGAAGAGCAACAAAGGGTTCTGAAGTGGCATAAAAAGGCTTCTAAACGTGCTCATCTTAGATTATCATCAAGTTGCAGCCATGTGCATGCGGATTTAAGAAACAGGAGTGTTGAATACCTAGATTTGACGGATCCATTGAGATGTGGATGCTGAAATCAGGTCTGGTGTTAGTTGTTCAGGTTAATGGAGTTATTTGTTGTTGCGATCTTTTGAGCTCGGGTTTTATTTAAACTTTATCAGACAACCATTGTAGTCTTTGCACCGTGTGTAGGCTTGTCTGTTTTTGTGCTGCGTGCAGCCATGAAGGAGCTACCAACTGATAATAGAGGCACGATCGTCCATACTCTTATCTACTGTTGTGTCAAATGTGGAGTTTTGCTGCTTTGTACAGGCCGAAGGACTATAAAATGCTATGGCACCAAGATAAAAAGACATAAAGTAGATTTATTTTTTCAATGGAGAGATGCACGATGTATGTGTAACCGTGCCTATGTTGTATGTACAACAATGCCTCTCGTATGTACCTATCATACACACAATGCATGCATACCCGTGCCTGTGTTGCAGGTAGAGCAGTGCTTCTCGTATGTACCTGCCATATGCATTGAGGCAGCTACAGTTGAGCCCTTGCACTGTTTCTGCTCCTCAGTTAAGCTCTTGTGTTTTCCTTGTACTGTGGTTATAAAAACGGCTTGTAAGTTAATTTGGTACAGTTATAGAAACAAAACAAATTTAAGCAGAACAGATTTTGCTTCTTTAGGTATTTTTATTACTCGGCAGAGAAAAAATTATAAGGGCGACAGGTTTGCTTGTAAATTTCTGCAGCCGTTGCTTTATGAAGGTGGATGTTGTAAGAATACAACCATGCCTCTCTCCTGCGACACTGGAGAGATGAAAAGAACTGAAATCATAGACAACCACCACCACGGTCAACCAAACATGTTTCCCGGGGCCTTACGTAGTGCCTCTGGTGACCGCACAACCGTGTTTCTACTCAACAGGCCACACCCAGATGCGTCTCGAGGATTCAAGCCGTGACACTGCAGATTCACAACCATGCTTTCACCTTGTCGGGGCACCGTTACGTTCATTCTCTGCTTGAAAAATGTGCCTTCTACAGCCACCCGACTGTGCGCCTAACAAAGGAGCAACGCCAGCTGATAAAGTGCCTCTTGTACTACTAAAAGCGTGGCCCTCATTGCTTCACTTCCATGCATCTGACAGTGGTTCCTTGGTACAGAACCGTGGTTGTAGAGACTTCTTGCTCATGCTTTTAAAAACAGCGTCTCTCGAATCGGCCATTCATTGCCTCACAAAGTAAACAGTGAGTGTTCACATCTGAACCCAATCCCGTTGTGTTTCTGCAGTAAACGCATGAACGTGACTCTATGTAATACTAAACCGTGCCTCCATGGGCTTCCCGTCCGTGCCTCTCTGTCTGAACGAGTCGACGGAATCATTCGGAACACAAACACAAGCGAACATGACTCTATATAATACCACACTATGCCTTTGTGGGCTTCACACCCGTGCCTGTGACCCGAAACACTGAAACACAGAACGCCAGGAACGTCCACGCCTTCATGAGTGCACAAGTCATGACTCTAGTTGGTACAGAACCGTGGCTGTAGAGACTTCATGCCCGTGCTTTAAAAAATAGCGTCTCTCGAATTGGCCATTCCGCTCCTTGCAAAGTAAACAGTTAATGTTCACAAGATGTTACAAAAGTTTCCACACAACGATATTACAAAAGAAAAAAAGAGAAACTTCAATCCACTGCGAACTAACATTTCCTCATTACAACGATACTGGAAACCAAAATACATTTGTTAACAAATTTACTGACAACGAAATTTCACAACACAAAATAAGAAACTTCTAGTCCACTACTTAATAGCTTCAGATACAATGATCAGGGTCGCTGCTATCTACCTAGTCCCCAGAGACTGCTTGTTCGTTTGCTGGGCGCACAGTCCCTCAGACTCCTTTTTTCATACCCTCTGATTGCTCCACTAGCCGGTCGCACTCAACGATGAGCGTCGCCTTCTCATTCATAAGATCTGCGACGAAGGCTTTGCTCTCCCTATAGAGCTTCCTCCAGTGCTCGACGGCCCTCAACAGCTCAGCATTCGCAGCCGCCTCCAGTTCATAATGCCTCTTCCAGGACTTGATGACGTCAACTGCATCATTCTTCTTAATTAAGACAATGGTGTCGTCGAGGATCTTATTCATCTGGTCAAAGATGGAGGTCTCAGGCTGATCGCCTCGGAGATGAAACTGCCTGTGTGACTTAGTTCCCAGAGACTTCTAGTTGGGTTGCTGGGCACGCAGTTCCTCGATCTCCATTTTCAAACCCTCTGATTCATCCACCAGCTGGTCACGCTCAATGAGGAGCTTCACCTTCTCATACCTAAGATCTGTGATGCTGGCTTTGCTCTCGTCGTACAACTCCTTCCAGCTGTAGAGGTTCTTATCCAGCATCGCTATCTCACGACGGCTCTCCTCGCGGAACTCCCTGCAGCCGTTGACGACCCTCAATAGCTCATCATTCTCGGCCTTTTTGCGCTCGTACAGATACTTCTAGTAGTTGACGACATCCACCGGATTATCCAGCTTAACTAAGACCCAAACGTAGGTCTCAGACTGATCGCGTCCAAGATGATTCTGCTTGTGCGAACCATCGCCTGGTCCTAAGAGTTCACCGTCGCCACGGGAGCTATTAGATCTTCCTGACGACACTCCGCTCACCGCTCCCTTCCTTTTTCTCGACTTTGAGTTGCTCCTTAACTGTGTGGCAGGGGAGTTCTGAACGAGTTCATGACGCATTCTAACCCTAGATCCAATTGATTGAAAATCAGTATCAGCAAGACACACCCTGATCAAATTAGGAGAAAGAAAAAATGAATGAAGCAGAAGCAGAAGCAGAGTGAACTTACAGATGAGGAACCCTCGCCAGCCAGGATCTCCTCCCGCGACAGGACACGACGCTCCGGAGTAATCTCCTTCTGCCCAGCCATGGCGGAGAGGGTCAGAGGATAGAGAACAACAAGAGGAATGGAAGGCCTGGCGGCGGACAAAGGGAGGAGTAGGATGTGGCTAGGGTTTTGAGACTCCGTCCGTCGGACCACTGGGTTTCCAGAGTAACGCCACATGGCGTTCACACCCGAATATGAGGAGACGCCCGTCGAACTGTTGGGTTTCCGCAATAAACGCATGAATGTGACTGTGTAAAGCATAACCATGCCTCTCCGGGCTTCACGGCTGTGCCTGTCCTTGCGAACGGTTCAACGGAATCATTTGGAACACGAAGACAAACTAACGCGACTCTACACAATACCATGCCCTGCCTTTCTGGGACTCATGACCGTGCGAAGAATATACCACACCAGCGTCTCTCGAATAGGCCATTCTGTGCCCCACAGAGTAAACAGTGAGTGTTCACATCTGAACCCATTCTGCTGGGTTTCCGCAATTAAAGAACGAACGTGACTATGCGTAAGACCAAACTATGCCTTTGTTGGCTTAACGACCGTGCCTCTCCGTCTGATCGAGTCGATGAAATCATTCAGAACATAAGCACAGGCGAGCGTGACTCTATATAATACCAAACCATGCCTTTGAGGGCTTTACGCCCGTGCCTGTGACCCTTAACACTGTGACACAGGCAGCGACGAACCTCCACGCCTTTATCGAATAATATACGTAACGTCAAGAAAGAAGCGTGACGCAACTCAGTACGCAACAGTGTCCGTAGATAGTTCACGTCCGTGCTTTTTAAAACAAGGGAATAAGCTTTTAAAAACAGCGTCTCGTGAATTGGCCATTTCGTGAAGAGTAAACAGTGAGTGTTCACATCTGAACCCATTCCGCTGGGTTACCCCAATTAAATAACGAACATGACTGTGCGTAAGACTAAGCTATGCCTTTGTGGGCTTAACGCCCGTGCCTCTCCGTCTGATCGAGTCAACGGAATCTTTCGGAACACAAACACAGGCAAGCATGACTCTATATAATACCGCACCACGCCTTTGAGTGCACAGGTCATGACGCTACTTGGTACAGAACTGTGGCTGTAGACACTTCACGCCCGCGCTTTTAAAAACAGCGTCTCTCAAATAGGCCATTTCGTCCCTCCAAAGTAAATAGTTAATGTTCACATCTGAACCCATAAACATCCAATGAATGTGGCACAGGAAACCAAAACACATTTGTTATCAAAGTTACTGACAACGAGGTAACACAAGACAAAATAAGAAACTTTTGGTCCACTGACAAACTAGCGTGACTCTACACAATACCATGCCCTGCCTTTCTGGGACTCACGACCGTGCGGAGAATATACCACACCAGCGTCTCTCGAATAGGCCATTCCGTGCCTCACAGACTAAACATTGAGTGTTTACATCTGAACCCTTTCCGCTGGGTTACCCCAATTAAAGAAATGAACGTGACTATGCGTAAGACCAAACTATGCCTTTGTGGGCTTAACGACCGTGCCTCTCCATCTGATCGAGTCGATGGAATCATTCGGAACATAAGCACAGGCGAGCGTGACTCTATATAATACGACACCATGTCGGTGACCCTTAACACTGGAACACAGACATCCACGAACATCCACGTCATCGTGAGTCCACAAGTCATGAGGCTACTTGGTAGAGAACCGTGGCTGTAGTGACTTCACGCCCGTTCTTTTAAGAACATCTCTCGAATCGGTCATTGCGTTCCTCCACCACTATCAATATAAAACCCTCCGCACACCGGCCACCCTTTCCCAGCCACTCCATCAGCCGCCACCCACATCAAACCCTAGAGATGGATCCTGATCCTGACATGGGATATGTAACACAGGAGGAGGGAGAGGCCGTGGAGGTGAGGCCCCAGTAGCACAGCAGAGGAGGAGGAGGAGGCGCAGGCAGAGGGAAGAGGTGGCCGCCCAGGATGAGCAGGAGCAAGAGTAGAACCACCGGCACTCCGATAAGGTGCTGGAGAAGTGCAACGATGAAGAGCTTGAGCTTGTTTTCCCTGGTGGAAGGGGAAGGAGCTTCATGCAGATCATTGCTTGGGCGAGGAGAAGAGCAGTCATGGCTCCTCATCCAGCTACTAGGGCAAAGTGGGATCGTTTCTTCCACCGTTATGACTGATCTGTTATCTCTATGTATCTATCTATCCATCTATCTTCCTATCTATCTATAAGTGGTGTTCTTTGTAAGATCTGGATGAGAATCAATATGTATGGTACTATGTGCTACTCTGAAATTATTTATTAATATCTCTATGTATGATACTCTGGATCTTTCTGTGCTACTCTGAATCAATATGAATATGAATATCTCTGAAACAAATTCTAGTGACTTCATGGTTAACATGCCCGTGGAAAATTTTGCAGCTCACAGAGGCAAGATGATTGTAGAACCGTGCTTCTGGCATGGAACAGATTCTTTTAATGAATGTGTGCCGTAAATAATTAAAACACGGAGGGGCACGCCCGTGCCTGGTCTGCATGTACAACAGTGCATCTCGTACCATGAAAGCCGTGGCTCTATTTAATGTTTCAAGCAGCCATCTACCATTTACAGAAAAAAAAGAGGTAATTAATCTGGACCCCTCCCGTACCCCTCGGTATTTAAGTCGTTTCGTGGACCGACATGATGTAATCCATTTTTCCAGATCCACCGCACTGAGCACTAGTCGTGGGCGGCGTGACCCCAGCAATGGAGGTGGAGATGGAATGTGCTGCTCCTAACTCCAAGAGGGCGAGAGTGGCGCCACCGACGACGTTGTCTTCTGGTGGTGTGCTGGTCGTCGGAGGGGAGGTAAGCGGCAAGGGTGCGCTCCCTCGATCCATGGAGGAAGAAGAGGGATGTCGTCCGGACCGCATCAGCGATCTCCCGGACGTCATCCTAGGTGAGATCATCTCTCATCTCCCCATCAAGGAGGGCATCCATACTCGAATCCTCGCTCGTCGGTGGTGTCCTTTATGGCGCACCGCTCCTCTGAATCTCGACTGCCGCGAGATCTCTGTCGCTCGTCTTTTTAATGATGGAGAAACAGTTCATATCGAGACCATATCCAAGCTGTCCACCGTCACCGAGGAGCGCGTCCGCAAATGCTATTCTGGAACTCGGCGCTCTCGAAAATCTGTCACTGATGTTCTCAGTCTTCCAGAATCCATTCTGTTCGGCCATGAGGGCTCGGTTAGCCGCCTCTCTATCCCGGCGTGCTACCTATGGTGCAGAACCTCCACCGTTGATGCCTGGCTCCAATCGTCAAAGCTGAATAATCCCTAGGTTTTTGAGTTCTACTACCTGTTCCTAGGATTCGTGATGCAAGAGGTCACACTACTGGATGTATGCACTTCAGCTACGCCCTCAGCGCCGGAGTCCATGTTTCGGTTTTCCTCCCCTCTCCACACCTTCGCCTTTGCTCTTTGCCAAATACCAGACAATTATGTAGGGACGCTTAAGCTACCACTGATCAAAAGACTCTCGCTTGTGGAAGTTGATATATCAGATGTCTCGCTGCAAAGCATAACCCACTCTAGTTGTCCTACACTTGAGTCCCTGTTGCTTGTTTGCAGTAGGGGAGGTCATCGTATCACAATAAACACGTCTAACCTTGTAAGCATTGGCATTTGTTGTGCACACGCCGAAGTCATTATTGTGGATGCAACTTCACTTCAACGGTTGATCCACGATAGTCAGGTCGACGACTCGGTGATAACCATTGTCTCTGCACGTAAACTGGAGACGCTGGGTGAATTCATGTTCGTGTCTGCCTCCACATGTCTTGAGGTACTGACTTTCCATGATACTGGAACAAGGCTGCACTTGTTCTGATGTTTGTTCTATTAATTTGATGATCTATGTTCTATTCTTCATACAGAGTGAGGACTTTGAGGTAACCGCTGTGTCTGCACCTGAACTGGATGCGTGTGGTCTCACATGTCTTGCGGTATTGAGTTTTCACAATACTTCCAGCTTCATCTTGTTTGAGAGGAAACAAGTTTTATTTCATCCAACCTTTATTCTATTAGTTTTGTGATCCATCTTCTATTAATTTTCATGAAGGGTTTGGGGGCAGTCAGTCTAACAACAATGCGTCAATCTGTCAAGATCTTGCTTATCTACATGTATTATAAAGTGGACATCGTCGTTGAATTGTTGCAATTCTTTCCAAAACTGGAGAACTTGTTTGTCGAGGTGATGATCTTCAGAAATGTGCATACTGTAGTACTCCTTCCATTTCAAAGTGCTTTTCTTAAATTTGACAGAAATGGATGCACCCGTATCTACACATGATTTATTGTTGGATACATCCATATCTAGATAAGTCTATGTCAAACTTTTTGTTACGGAGGTCGTAGAATTAATTGTTTCATTTGGTTTTTCGATGGACTCTATCTTTTTCTATAGACACTAAGTATTTTCAACCTTTCATGTATATTTTATGGATGGTTGACTTGTCATAGTGAAAAAAACATATGGTGTCGTAGGCACTGGCAGTTTCTTAAACATCACGACATTTGTCTGAAGACAGTAACGCTGGAAGATTATGTTCCCTCCCGGGGTAACAATGAATTTGCGACGTTCTTTGTTCTAAGTGCAAAGGATCTGGAGACCATCAACATTAAGTTTCTCTCCCCTCCCACAGAGTTCACGGAAGTATTTTACAAAGAGCAACAAAGGGTTCTGAAGTGGCACAAAAAGGCTTCTAAACACGCTCGTCTTAGATTATCACCAAGTTGCAGCCACGTGCGTTAGTATTTAAGAAATAGGAGTGTTGAATATCTGGATTTGACGGATCCATTCAGATGTGCATGTTGAAAATAGGTCTTGAGTTGGTTGTTCAAGTTCTTGGGAGTTATTTGTTGTTGTGACCTTTTTGAGTTCGCGTTTTGTGTAAACCTTGTCAAATAACCATTGTACTCTTTGCACTGTTAGTAGGCTTTGTTTATTTTTGTGTTGTGTGTAGCCACGAAGGAGCTCCCAACTGATAAAATCAATCTACCTTTATGTCTTTTTATGTTTGTGCTACTTTATGTCACAGTCCCCAGTCGTGTTTAAATGCGCGAATAAACGTCTGCCTCTTTCTGTCTCTCGAATCGACCATTATGTGTCTCACAGAGTGAACAGAAAGTGTTGACATCTGAACCCAATTCTGTTAGGTTTTCGTAATATACGCACAAACATGACTCTGGGTAAGACGAAACCATGCCTCTGTGGGCTTCACGTCTGTGCGTCTCCTTCTGAACGAGTCCACGACTCATTCGGAACACAAACACAAAACTCTATATAATACCACACCATGCCTTTGAGGGCTTTACGCCCGTGCCTGTGACCCTTAACATTGAAATACAGACAGCCATGAACGTCCACGCCTTTATCGAATAATATACATAACACCAAGGAAGAAGCGTGACGCAACTCAGTACGGAACCATGTCCGTAGAGAGTTCATGTCCGCGCTTTTAAAAACAAGGAAATAAGCTTTTAAAAATAGCATCTCACGAATAGGCCAGTCCGTGCCTCACAGAGTAAACAGTGAGTGTGCACATCTGAACCCAGATACGCTTGGCTTCCGCAATTAAAGAACGAACGTGACTGTGCATAAGACAAAGGTACGCCTCTGTGGGCTTAACGCCCGTGCCTCTCCGTCTGATCGAGTCAACGGAATCATTCGCAACACAAACACAGGCGAGCGTGACTCTATATAATACCACACACCATGCCTTTGAGCACTTCACGCCTGTGCCTGTGACTGTTTACACTGAAACACAGACAGCCACGAACGTCCACGCCATCGTGAGTGCACAAGTCATGACGCTACTTGGTATAGAACGGTGGTTGTAGACACTTCACGCCCGTGATTCAAAAAACAGCTTCTCTCGAATCGGCCATTCCGTCCCTCACAAAGTAAAGAGTTAATGTTCACATCTGAGCCCATAAACATCGAATGAACATGACACAGGAAACCAAAACACAGTTGTTATCAAAGTTACTGACAACGAGGTAACACAAGACAAAATAAGAAACTTTTAGTCCACTGCTTAATAGCTTCAGATACAATGATCAGGGTTGCTGCTGTCTACTTAGTCCAAAGAGACTTCTTTTTCGGTTGCTGGGCGCGCAGTTCCTCAATCTCCTTTTTCATAACGTATGATTCCAGCACTAGCCGGTCGCTCTCAATGAGGAGTTTCGCCTTCTCATCCATAAGATCTGCAATGGTGGCATTGCTCTCGTCGTACAACTTCGTCCAGTCCTTGACGGCCTTCAAGAAGTGAGCTTTCGCAGCCTCGAGTAGCTTCTTCACCTCGACAAACGAGAAGGTCTTAGATTGATGGCAAGACGCACCCTCATCAAATTAGGAGGAAGTTCAGCAGAATAATTCATGTTTCACAATGAAATCAAGTAGCCGAAAGAAAGAAAAAAGGAATGAAGCAGAAGCAGAGTGAACTTACAGATGAGGAACCCTCGCCAGCCAGGATCTCCTCCCACGACAGGACACGGTGCTCTGGAGTAGTCTCCTTCTGCCCAGCCATGGCGGAGAGGGTCAGAGGATAGAGAACAGCAAGAGGAATGGAAGGCCTGGCGGCGGACAAAGGGAGGAGTAGGATGTGGCAATAAACGCACGAACGATATTACAAAATGAAAAACAAAAAAGAGAAGATCCAATCCACTGCATACTAACAACACCTAATTACAATGATACTGGAAACCAAAATACATTTTGTTAACAAAGTAACTGACAACGAAATTTCACAAGACAAGGTAAGAAACTTCAGTCCAGAGTCCCCTGCTTAACAACCCCAGATGCACACAACAGCCAGGGACGCTGTTGTATACTTAGTCCCCACCGACCTTCTTGCTGGT
Organism: Thinopyrum elongatum; assembly: GCA_011799875.1. Taxonomy (NCBI): domain Eukaryota; kingdom Viridiplantae; phylum Streptophyta; class Magnoliopsida; order Poales; family Poaceae; genus Thinopyrum; species Thinopyrum elongatum. The sequence goes on from CM022299.1 coordinate 585,908,463, forward strand.
TTGCTGCCCGCACAGTTCATCAATTTGATTCTTCATCGCCTCCACCATCTTCATATACTCGTCCCGTTGCTTCACAGCTACCACAGATTTCTCCAACAACCAGACGTGCTCGTCAAGGAGATTATTCTTCTGACCCATAATTTTTACGATGCTGGCGTTCGCCTTCTGCAAATCTTAATTTCTTTCCTCGTAGAGCTTCTTCAACCCGTAGGTGGTCTGCAACAGCTGCTCAAACGTTTCAACCTTCGGCCTTGAAAGCAAGGCATCGATATGATCTTGCAGGTTATGGAGATTAATTAGCAAGGAGATCTCAGTCTGTTCGCCTCCAAGACGAGTTAGCTGGCTTGAGCCATAGCCAGCTCGTAAGGCCTCCCCGTCACCATGGGACCTTTTAGCACTTGCCGTCGCCGCCCCGCTCACCATTCCCTTCTTCTTTCTTGAGCCACAACTGCTCCCCAATTCTACAGTAGGGGACTTCTGTTGAAGACCGTGACGCAGCCTAACCCTAGCTCCAATTGACTGTAAATCAGTATCAGCAAGACACGCCCGCATCAAATTAGGAGGAAGCTCACCACAATAATTCATGTTTCAGAACTAAATCAAGTAGCCGAAAGAAAGAAAAAATGAACGAAGCAGAAACAGAGTGAACTTACAGACGAGGAACCCTCGGTAACCGGGATCTCCTCCCGCGTCTGGACACGGCACTCCGGAGTAGTCTCCTTCTACCCAGCCATGGCGGAGATGGTCAGGATAGAGAACAGCAAGAGGAATGGATGGCCTGGCGGCGGACAAAGGGCGGAGGAGGATGTGGCTAGGGTTTCTAGACTCCATCCGTCTTAAATAGCTGGACCTTCGCCTCGGGCGACGAGCCAGAGCGGCGTCACCGAAGGAGATGCCCGTCAGACCATTGGGTTTCCGGAGCGATGCCACATGGCGTTCAAACCCGAATACGAGGAGACGCCCGTCGAACTGTTGGGTTTCTGCAATAAACACACGAACGTGACTCTGGGTAAAATGAAAGCATGCCTCCTTGGGCTTCATGACCTTGCCTCTCCTAGTGAAAGAGTCAACGGAATCATTCGGAACACAAAGACACATGAACGTGACTCTAGATAATACCAGGTCATGCATTTGTGGGCTTGATAACCGTGCCTGTGACCCGAAACATTGACACACAGAAAGTCACCTTCATGCGTAAAGGACCATGAAGCTACTAAACACAGAAAGTCGCCTTCATGCATTTGAGTTAAAATATTACAACGAAAACAATTGTAACACGGATAGTCGCCCGTCACTCTGCAGGACTTAATGACCATTTGTTTACGAATATAATTGAAGCAATTACAAAATCGCCTGTTCTCATGGTCGTTCTTCTATAATGAATGCTTATGTGTAAGTAATTGAAATATAGAGTAGATAACCATGCTTGCGATGCGTGTCGAACCGTGCCTCATGTGGCTTCACGCCGTGCTTCTGTGATGCATAGATTTCAAACACAACGGGTCACGGTTGTGTTTGTGTTTGTGTTTCACAAATGGATATAGTGCCTGGCAGTAGGTTCATGGCGTTTCCTGTGAGAGAATCATGTCTTTACATGCTACTGAAGCACGTGGAATCATGGCCGTGCCTGTGTGGTAGGTAGAACAGTGCGTTACAATGCCGAAGACAGGACCGTGTCTCTGGTACGTGACAAACCGTGCCTCTTCCATCACTTCACTTCCTTGCTTCTGTCGGTGAGCGTTTCAGCAGAATCATCTGCAAGGCAGAGGCACGGCCTTGAATCTTCTAGTGACTTCATCGTTAACGTGCCCGTGGAAAATTTTGCAGCTCACAGAGGCAAAGATGATTGTAGAACCGTTCTTCGGGCGTCAAAAAGATTCTTCTAATGAATATGTGCGGTAAATAATTAAAACACAGAGGGGCACGCCCGTGCCTGGTCTGCGTGTACAACAGTGCATCTCGTACCATCAAAGCCGTGGCTCAATTTAATGTTTCAAGCAGCCATCTACCATTTACTTGGTACGAGTAGTAATTAACCCGGTTCCTCCCGTCAAATAAAAAAGAAAGTGGTAATTAATCTAGACCCCTCCTCTCCCCCTCGGTATTTAAGTTGTTTTGTGGATTGACAGGCTGTATTCCATTTTTCCAGATCCGCCTCACTGAGCACTGGTTGTGGGCGGTGCCACCCCAGCAAGGGAGGTGGAGATGGAATGCGCTGCTCGTAGCACCAAGAGGGCGAGAGTGGCGCCACCGGAGACGCCGCCTTCTGGTGGTGTGCTGGTCGTCGGAGGGGAGGGAAGCGGCGAGCGTGCGCTCCCTCGATCCAAGGAGGAAGAAGAGGAATCTTGTCCAGACCTCATCAGCGACCTCCCGAACGACGTCCTCGGTGAGATCATCTCTCGTCTCCCCATCAAGGAGGGCATCCGTACTCGAATCCTCGCACGTCGGTGGTGTCCTTTATGGTGCACCGCTCCTCTGAATCTCGACTGCCGCGAGATCTCTGTCGCTCGTCTTTTTAATGATTTTGAAACAGTTCATATCGAGACCAAATCTAAGCTGTCCACCTTCACCGAGGAGCGTGTCCGCAAATGCTATTCCGAAACTTGGCGCTCTCGAAATTCTGTCGCTGAGGTTGTGAGTCTTCCGGAATCCATTCTGTCCGGCCATGAGGGCTCGGTTAGCCGCCTCTCTATCCGGGCGTGCTACCTATAGTGCAGGCCCTCGACCGTTGATGCCTGGCTCCAATCCTCAAAGCTCAACAATATCCAAGTTCTTGAGTTCTACTACCTGTTCCCAGGTTTCCTGACGCAAGAGGACATGCTACTGGATGTATGCAATTCATCTACGCCCTCAACACCGGAGTCCGTGTTTCGGTTTTCCTCCTCACTGCACACCCTCGCCTTTGCTCTTTGCCAAATACCAGATAATTACGTAGGGACGCTTAAGCTACCACTGGTCAAAAGACTATCGCTTGTGGAAGTTGATATATCAGACGTCTCACTGGAAAAGCATAATCCACTCTAGTTGTCCTGCACTTGAGTCGCTGCTGCTTGTTTGCAGTAGAGGAGGTCATCGCATCACAATAAACTCGTCTAACCTTGTAAGCATTGGCATTTGTTGTGCACACGGCGAACTCATTATTGAGGATGCCCCTTTGCTTCAACGGTTGATCCACGATATTCAGGTCGATGACTCGGTGATAACCATTGTCTCTGCACCTAAACTGGAGACGCTGGGTGAATTCATGTTCGTGTCTCCCTTCACATGTCTTGAGGTACTGACTTTCCATGATACTGGAACAGAGCTGCACTTGTTCCAATGTTTGTTCTATTAATTTGATGATCTATGTTCTTTGCTTCATGCAGGGTGAGGACTTGGAGGTAACCGGTGTCTCTACACCTGAACTGGATAAATTCACAGATGCGTCTGGTCTCACATGTCTTGCGGTACTGAGTTTTCACAATCCTCTCAGCTGTATTTTGTTTGAGAGCAAACAAGTTTTATGTCATCCAACCTTTATTCTATCAATTTTATGATTCATCTTCTGTTAATTTCATGAAGTGTTTGGAGGCTGTTAGTCTAACAACAATCCGGCAATATGTCAAGACCTTGCTTATCTACATGGAATATAAAGTGGATTTCGTCGTTCGCTTGTTGCAAAATTTTCCAAAACTCGAGAACTTGTTTGTCGAGGTGATGATCTTTAGAAATATGCATACTGTAGTACTCCTTCCATTTCAAAATGCTTGTCTTAAATTTGACTAGAATGGATGCACCCGTATCTACACATGATTTATTGTTCGATACATCCATATCTAGACATGTCTATGTCAAACTTCTTGTTACGGAGGTGGTAGATTTAATTGTTTCATTTGGGTTTTTGATGGTCTGTATCTCTTTTTATAGACGCTAAGTATTTTCAACCTTTCATGTATATTTTAGGTACGGTTGATTTGTCGTGGTGAAAAAAACAAATGGCGTCTTAAGCACCGGCAATTTCTCAAACATCACGACATTTGTCTGAAGAGAGTAACGCTTGAAGATTATGTTTCCTCCCAGATTTACATTGAATTTGCGACGTTCTTTGTTCTGAGTGCAAAGGATCTGGAGACCATCAGCATTAAGTTTATGTCCCCTCCCGCAGAGTTCACGGGAGTATTTTACAAAGAGCAAGAAAGGGTTCTGAAGTGGCACAAAAAGGCTTCTAAATGCGCTCGTCTTAAATTATCATCAAGTTGCAGCGGTGTCGGTCTGGATTTAAAAAAGAGGACTGTTGACTATCTGGATTTGACGGATCCATTCAGATGTGGATGCTGATATCAGGTGTGGGGTTAGTTGTTCAAGCTTGTGGAGTTATTTGTTGTTGTGATCTTTTGAGCTCTGGTTCTGTGTAAACATTATCAAACAACCATTGTACTGTTTGGACCGTGCGTAGGCTTGTTTGTTTTTGTGCTGTTTGCAGCCATGAAGGAGCTCCCAAGCGCTAAAATGAATGTAGTTTTATCTCTTCTTGTGTTGATGCTACAACATGTCATAGTGAGCGAGTGACCTCTGCATTTTCGAGAACAGAGGCACGGTTATCCTTATTCTGATCTACTGTTGTGTCAAATGTGAAGTTCTGTGCCTTTGTACAATCGTGGGAACTATAAAATGCTCTGTGGCACCATGATAAAAAGACATAAAGTAGATTGTTTTTTGCAATATAGGGAAGCATGACGTATGTATAACCGTGCCTGTGTTGCATGTACAATCGTGCCTCTCTTATGTACCTATCATGCACAAAATGCATGTATAACCGTGCATGTGTTGGAGGTAGAGTAGTGCTTCTCCAAATTAGTTAACTTCTTGTATTTTTCTACAATGCGCGAATAAACGTGTGCCTCTTTCTATCTCTCGAATCGACCATTACGTGTCTCACACAGTAAACAGAAAGTGTTGACATCTGAACCCAATTCCGTTAGGTTTCCGTAATAAACGTACAAACATGACTCTGGTTAAGACCAAACCATGCCTCCGTGGGCTTCACACCCTTGCCTCTCTTTGCTAATGAGTCAACAGAATCATTTGGAACACAAAGACACATGAACATGACTCTACATAATATGACACAATGCCTTTGTGGGCTTCGCGACCATGCCTGTGACTCGAAACACTGTAACACAGAAAGCCACGACCATGCCTTCATGAGTACACAAGACATGACGCTACTTGGTATAGAACGGTGACTGTAGAGACTTCACGCCCGTGCTTTTAAAAATAGCGTCTCTCGAATCTGCCACTCATTGCCTCACAAAGTAAACAGTGAGTGTTCACATCAGAACCCAACTCTGTTCGGTTTCCGCAATAAATGCATGAATGTGACTCTGCCTAATACTAAAGTATGCCTCCTTGGTCTTCTCGTCCGTGCCTTTCCGTCTGAACGAGTCGACGGAATCATTCGGAACACAAACACAAGCGAACATGACTATATATAATACCACACGATGCCTTTGTGGATTTCACGCCCGTGCCTATGATCCTTAACACTGAAACACAGAAAGTCATGAACGTGCACGGCCACAAGTCACGAACGTACATAACCGTGGTTGTAGAGACTTCACGCCTGTGCTTTTAAAAACCGCACGACAGCAGTGACATCTGCAATTGTGTCCCTGCACTATGTCTCCTCCTCATTTTTTTTAGATCTTCTCCTCCTCCTCAGTTAAGATCTTGTGTTTTTTGGATGTGCGCAGTGAAGACCTAACCTAACTCTCTATCTTGTGTTTGGTTTCCGCAATAGATGCATGAACGTGACTCTGCCTAATACTAAAGTATGCCTCCATGGGCTGCTCGTCCGTGCCTCTCCGTCTGAACGAGTTGACGGAATCATTCGGAACACAAACACAAGCTGAGGTAATAGGAGTTGTTGCCCAAGGCTTTGCTGATGATGAAGGGGCCTTCCCAAAGGGCCGAGAGCTTGTGCTGGCCGGCTGTTCGCTGGATCAGCCAGAGCACAAGGTCTCCCTCTTGGAAGGATCGTGGCTTGACCTTTCGACTATAGTAGCGGCGCAGGCTCTGCTGGTAGATGGAGGACCGGCTGAGTTCTAACAGCCGGCCTTCTTCCAGCAGATCGATGCCGTCTTCTCGTGCTTCCTTCACCTCCGCCTCCGTGTACATGGTGATGCGAGGAGAGTTGAACTCGATGTCAGTTTGGATGATGGCCTCGGACCCGTACACAAGGAAGAAGGGAGTGAAACCGGTTGATCTATTCAGAGTGGTGCGGAGGCTCCAGAGGACGGCCGGCAACTCGTCGATCCAGCAGCCAGCCGAGCACTCCAGTGGATCGACCAGTCGGGGTGTGATGCCGGATAAGATGAGGCCGTTTGCTCGTTCTACTTGGCCGTTTGACTGCGGATGGGCAACAGACGCTAAGTCCAGTCGGATGCCCTGCGTCGCGTAGAAACGGGCCAAGGCGCCTTTGGCAAAGTTAGTGCCATTGTCGGTGATGATGCTGTGTGGTACACCGTACCGGACGGTGATATCTGCAATGAAGGTCATAGCAGTCGGACCATTTAGTTTCTTGATTGGTTTTGCTTCAATCCACTAGGTGAATTTGTCCACGGCGACAAGCAGATGGGTCATGCCACCGCGTGCTGTCTTGAATGGGCCCACCATGTCCAACCCCCAGACAGCAAAGGGCCAGGTAAGGGGGATGGTCTTGAGTGCAAAGCCGACATATGTTGCTTGGAGCTGAATTTTTGGCACCCCTTGCATTTCTTGACCAGATCCTTGGCGTCCTCCAAAGCAGTCGGCCAGAAGAAACCATGGCAGAAAGCTTTGGCGACAAGGGATCTGGAGGCCGCGTGGTGGCCGTACTCGCCTTGGTGTATGTCTCTGAGGATTACCTTGCCTTTCTCTGGTTTGACGCAGTGTTGGAAAACATCGGCCACGCTGCGCCTGACAAGCTCTCTGTTTACTATCGTGTAAGCTCCTGCCCGGCGTTGCACCTGCCGAGCCGAGATCTCATCAACTGGCAGCTCTCCGCTTACCAGAAAGTTGAGGATGGGCTGCGCCCACGATGGTGCTTCGACTTCATCCACTGTCATTACGGCCACTGAAACTAGGGCGGTTGGGTTGGGAGGTGGCGGGGTGGAGTCGGCCGCGTCTTGCTGCGTTGTTGAAGTCCCCGGCATGGCCGCTGCAGCCCCCGGGCCGGGTTGTAGAGTCCCTAGGCCGGGTGCGACTGCCGCAGTCCCCGAGCTGCTTGGTGAAGTCCTCGGGCCGGCTGCCGAAGCCCCCGGACTAGGTTGCGAAGTCCCCGGGCCGGGTGTGACTGCCGCAGTCCCCGAGCCGCTTGGTGAAGTCCTCGGGCCGGCTGCCGCAGCCCCCGGGCCGGGTTGCAAAGTCCCCGGGCCGGGTGCGACTGCTGCAATCCCCGTGCCGCCTGCCGAACTCCCCGGGCCGCCTGCTGCAGCCCCCAGGCCGGGTTGCGAAGTCCCCGGGCCGGGTGCGACTGCTGCAGTCCCCGTCCCGCTTGGCGAAGTCCCCGGGCCGGCTGCTGCAGCCCCTGAGTCGGATCCGACTGCTTCGGGAGCAGCCGGCACGAAGATGGATTCTGATTCCGGGGAAGGCTTGATAGACGGCTTGCGGAGGCACTGAAGGGACACGCCGGCTGGTATAGCTTGCCTGGTGGAGCCGATCCAGGCCAGGGCGTCTGCTTGCTCGTTGTCGGCCCGTGGCACGTGAAGGAACTCGCACCCATCAAAATATCCGCTGATCTGCTGGACAAGGAAGCGGTAGCTCACCATATTTGCATCCTTGGCGTCCCAGTCGCCAGACGACTGTTGGACCACCAAGTCCGAATCGCCGTAGCACAGAATCTGGCGGATGCCAATCTCCTTGGCCAGCCGAAGTCCGTGTACTAGCGCCTTGTACTCGGCCACGTTGTTGGAGGCGGCAAAGTGGATTTGCAGCGTGTATCTGAGCTTGTCGCCTTTGGGAGAGGCGAGGATGACACCGGCTCCCAAACCGGTGCGCATCTTCGAGCCATCAAAGTGCATCCGCCAATGAGTGGAGTCTGGAGCTGGCGGCAGGTACTGGGTCTCGGCCTAGTCGACGAGGAAGTCGGCCAGTGCTTGGGACTTGATGGCGACGCGAGGCTGGTAGAAGATGGTGTAGGGGGCCAGCTCGATGGCCCACTTGGCCACTCGGCCCGATGCGTCTGTGCTGCCTATGATCTCCGCAAGCGGGGCGGTGCAGACGACCGTGATGGGATGCTCTTGAAAGTATGGCTTGAGCTTCTTGGCGGTAAAATGCACGCCATAGCACAACTTTTGGTACTGTGGGTAGTTCTGCTTGGAAGCTGACAGCACCTCACTCAAGTAGTAGACGGGCCTCTGGACCGGCTGTGCCTTGCCGTCCTCTCGGCGCTCTACCACCATAACTGTACTGACCACCCGGCTGGTGGTGGCGATGTAGAGAAGCATGGGCTCCTTAGCAGCCGGAGCGGCCAGGACGGGCGGCGTGGTCAACATCTTCTTGAGTTGGAGGAAAGCCTCGTCCGCCTTGTCGTTCCACTCGAAATGAGTGGTTTTCTTCATCAAATAGTACAGTGGAAGAGCCTTCTCGCCTAGCCGACTGATGAAGTGGCCGATGGACGCCAAGCAGCCGGTGAACTTCTGAATGTCTCGCAGTCGGGTGGGCCTCTCCATCCTCTCGATGGCCTTGATCTTGACACGGTTGCACTCCAAAGGCACACTTCTGAGACAAGGAAGCCGAGGAGCTGGCCGGCTGGTACTCCAAAGGCACACTTTTCTGGGTTAAGCTTGATTTGAAAACGGCGCAGGTTATCAAAGGTTTCCTTGAGATCTTCCAGGAGGGTACCGCGTTTCTCCGTCTTCACCACAATATCGTCCACATAAACATGGACATTTCTGCCGAGTTGCTTGAGGAGGCACTTCTGCATGCAACGCTGAAACGTGGCGCCGGCGTTTCTCAAGCCAAACATCATGGTCAGGTAGCAGAAGGCTCCGAATGGTGTGATGAAGGCGGTCTTCAGGCGGTCGGCCAGGCTTAACTTGATCTGGTGGTACCCCGAGTAGGCATCCAAAAAACTCAACAGCTCGCATCTGGCTGTGGAGTCTATCACTTGGTCAATCCGAGGCAAGGCGAACGGATCTTTCGGGCAAGCTTTGTTGAGGCTGGTGTAGTCAATACACATGCGCCATTTATTGTTCTTCTTCAGTACAAGGACTGGGTTGGCAAGCCACTCTGGGAAGAATACTTCCATAATGAAGCTGGCTGCTAGAAGCCGGGCTATCTCTTCACCAACGATTCCTCTCTTCTCCTCCGACAGGCGGCGAAGGGGGTTGCCTGACTGGTTTTGCATCTGCTCTGACATGTAGCTTGTGCTCGGCGAAATCCGTCGGAACACCCGGCATGTCCTTTGGAGACCACGCAAAGTTGTCCCGATTCTCACGGAGGAAATCGACGAGCTTGCTTTCCTATTAGCTGTCGAGGCGAGCTCCTATGACAGCGAACCTCTCCGGGTACTCTGGGTCCAAGGGTATCTTCTTGGTTTCTTTGGCTGGTTGGAAAGAGCCCTGAGCTTCTGACCCCTTGGGATCTGGCGACAGGTCCGGCTGCTCGCCGGCCATGGCCACAACCCGGTCAAGGAGCCGTTTCTCGGCAGCAATCACAAGGGACTCGGCCAGCCGACTGCTGGCAGTGGCACAGGCGGCAGACTTCTGGTAGTCGCCGGCTATGGTGATAATGCCCTTGGTGCCCGGCATCTTCATCTTGAGGTAGGCGTAGTGGGGGACCGCCATGAACTTGGCAAGAGTAGGCCGGCCAAGCAACGCGTGGTAGGGGCTCTCAAGGTCAACCACCTTGAACCAGATTGGCTCTCGGCGGAAGTGATTCTTGTCTCCGAAGAGGACACCTATCTTGATCTTGCCGATTGGTGAGCAGGATAAGCCAGGCACAATGCCATGGAAGACAGTCCGGCTGGGCTGGAGCTATTTCTCTTTGATGCACAACTTCTCCATGGTGTCGCGGTAGAGGATGTTGATGCTGCTACCGCCGTCTATCAGAATTCGGGAGAAACGAGCATCTCGCCTCTCTGTTGCAAAGGTGGCATCCAACACCAGGGCATAGGAACCCGGAGAAGGCATCACCTCCGGGTGGTCAGCTCGGCTCCAACTAATCGGCTTCTCTGACCAGTGCATGAACTCTGGGGCTTCAGAGGCGACAGTATTCACTTCTCGGCGCTGTTGACGCCGGCTGTGCCTGTCGTCAGTCACGCTGGTGAAGACGACGTAAGCTCCATGCTCTTCAGGAAACTCATCTTGGATCGCGCCGACTGGTCGGACCGCCGGTTGTTGGGCAGGCGGAGGCGGTGGGCCAGCGGGCGGCGGAGGCAGTCCTTCGCCTCTGGCGATGCGGGTGAGCCAGTGGCACTTCCGGGTGGTGTGGTTGGATGGCTTCGCGCCACTGTGGAACTTGCAGGGAGCGTCGAGGGTTTGCTCAAACGAGAAGGCGGGCAACCAGGCAGGCTTGCCGCCCTTCTGGCATTTGGGGCCGGGCTGCTCCCCTGGCTGCTGGTCTTCGACTGTCGCCACCTGCCGACTGGTAGTAGCCGGCTGCGGGGCCTTGCGCTTATTGTCGTTTGACTGTTGGCGCCGACTGGAATCACCAGCCGGTGTCTGAGGGGCCGGAGGGAGCATCTTTCCTGACGCATCCACTCAGAGTTCCGACTTCATGGAGGAGTCGGCAGTGGCGTACTTGTCCGCTATGATCAGAAGCTCGTCGAGCGTGGCCGGCTCGTCGCAGAGGAGCCGGTGCTTGAGTAGGGTGCCCTCTCGGCACCCGGTAGTGAAGTATTCAATGGCTTGCACCTCATGAACCCCTTCGCAGGAGTTGCGCAGCTCGGCCCACCGCGTTAAGTATTCGCGGGTGGACTCGATCGGGCCTTGGATGCACAGGGAGAGCTGGCGAGGCTTGGGCGTCCGCTTGTAGGTGCTGGTGAAGTTACGGATGAAAACTTCGGTGAAGTCTAGCCAGCTGTTGACGCTGTAGGGCTTGAGGCTGTTCAGCCATGTCCGGCCCGTGCCTTGGAGCATGAGCGGAACATACTTCACGGCGACACGCTTGTTGCCGTTCGCTATGTTGACGGCGGTGGAGTAGTCGACCAGCCAATCTTCTGGCTTCACAGAGCCGTTGTACTTAGGAGTGTCCCGAGGGAGCGAGAACCCTTTGGGGAAGGGCTTGTCGTGAATGCGGGGGCCGAAACAAGGTGGGCCGATTGCATCTTCTTCTTCCAACGCAAGGGACCGAGCCAAGCGGTCAATCCGGTTGCGGGCGTCGTTCTCTCCGACTCCATCACGGGGGCCCAGCCGGCCTCCGAGAGTCGGATGCTCAACAGGCGACGGGAGAGGCGGACGACCGTCCCACCGTTCCACTGCTCGTGGGCGGCCGTCTTGGTCGCGCTCGATGGAGATGCGGGTGCGGCTGCGGCTAGCAACCGGCTCTTGGTCGCAGGCGCCGGCTGTCGGCGTATGGGAGGTCGTGCCGTGCTCTCGGCGAGGGGGAAGGTTCCCAGCCTGTAGGCCGGGTTCGACCATGCGGCGGCCAGCTTCTTGCTACGCGGCGGCCGCGTCGATGAGCTGCTGGACGCGCTCCGTCATGCAGCGACGCTCGTCGCCCTCCAGGTGCTCCAGCTCGTCTGCCGCTGCCTGGGCGGCACGCAAGTTCTCCATGGGCGTGGCGTAGACCGGGCGGTGGGCCCCCAACATGCTGGTGATGGCGGCGCCGCGCTGCCGAACAGTGCCCACGCGGCTGGGTTCGCCAGCAGCCGGTGTGCCGCAGACGGCGCGGTCGATCTCGCGGTGGTAAGCCTCGGTGAGGCGTCTCATGGCCGCCAACTTGTTGGCGCTGTCGAGAAGTGCGATACGGCATGCTTCCAGCATTTCACCGCTCGCACCGAGCGCTACGGGAGCGGACAGGTCCTGCATTGCCGCCTGCAACGGGTCCCGACCGGCCTGGTCGGAGGTTCCGTCATGGCTGATGACCAGCACCTCAGTGACGGTGCTGGTGCTGGCGCTGCTGTCTGCAGCGGGAAGTGGGTCTTCGAAGATCACCACGTCACCGGGAAAGGCATCAGGAAGCGCGACATCGGCGTCGATGACCATGTCGACGAGCAGGTCGGTGGAGCCAACGGACTCCGGGTCGGAGACCGGCTCGTCGGCGATGTGAAGCTTGCCGAGGAGATCGACGAGGCAGCTCTCGGAGCTAGCTGCGCCCGCGTCGAGTGCAGGCTCGTCGAAGAGGCGGATCCCGCCGATGAGATCAGCGAGGCTGCTTGCGATGCAAACAACTTCCACGCCATGCAGCGTGTCGGCGCAAACGCCGTCGGGCGTGCCGGGCTGGCTGCGCTCGCCAGGGAGGAAGAGGGTTCCCGTCCAGAATGTGTTTCCGGACGACGGTGCACCTAGCCCCGCGGTGGGCGCCAAATGTCGGGGGTATCATGCGACATTTGCCAGGGGGTGGCTTATCATGGATGGGGACAGAAGTACGTCGCCGGGCTCTAGAAGCGGGAGTGACCGAGACCGCGTACGCTTGCGAATCTTACCCAGGTTTGGGGCTCTCCTAGGAGATAACACCCCTAGTCCTGCTCTGCGGGGTCTCCGCATGATCACTACCTCAACAGGTAGCTACAAGCTTGCTCCTTGAGCTGTTTGGCTAGAGGAGGAAGAAGGGCAAGGCTAGCTCTACTCCACTCTCTCTGCGTGTGTGTGTGGTGCTGTGGGTGCTCGACGAGGCATCTGCCAAGGTGCCAACTGCCAACCCCTTGCATGGGGTGACCTGGGGGGTTTATATAAGCCTACCCCCCAGGGGTACAACGGTAATCTGGCTAGATGCGGGGCCCGGCAGTCAGCGTCACTGGTCGTCGGCTTCTCCGCCGACCGTCGGGGCCCGCTGCCTGGTTGGTCCGCCGACTGCCGTGATCTCAGCCGACAGGTGGGTCCCGCCATCTACGGGCCGCGTTGACTACTTTATGTTGTAGCATTGCCCCTGACGACGAAGGACTCGTCAGGGGGAGCGTGGATACAGTCCCGCCGCCTGGCGGGGGCTCACTGTAGCCATACCCCGTCGTATCTGTTCAATGGCGCACAGACTTCAAGGGAGGAGGAGGGCCGCCTGCTAGGAGCCGACCTCCTACTGAGCCGACTGGTCTGGGCTCGCCGCCTTCTGGCTTGTCACGGACAGGTAGGGCCCACCGCCTGCGGGCCGTACTGGCCTCCCGTCGTGGGAGCATGGCTTCCTCTGCCATGGGTGATGTCATGAGCGGCATGGCAACAGTCCTGCGTCGGGCGCAGGATGCCTGCTTGATACGCTGTACTGTGGCCACGTTCTGCCCTGGATTCGGGGGTGGCAGGCCTGTACTGTAGCCATGCCCTGTCTCATCATGTTTATGTTGGCGCTGACTTTGAGGCCGCGAGGGGCCGCCTGCTAGGACTCGGCTTCCCAGGAGGCCGCCTGCTAGGAGTCGGCCCACTTTATGGCCGTCTTGTGGACTCCGCCGCCTCCTGGCAACTGGCTGCTTGGACCAGCCGGCCTCAAGAAGGCGGCCCTTTGTCCTTGATGTTTGAGGGGCGCAGCCTGCCCCGATGTCTTGAAATACCAAAGGGAGCTGATGGGGCTACCCGTGGTCATTTACTCCGACACCTTGTAAGCATCGGCATCCGTGGTGAGAAAGGAAAATTCATCATCGAGGATGCCCCCTCAGTTCAACGGCTGTTACACGATATCCAGAGCAATAGCTTGGAGGTATTCATTGTCTCTGCACCTAAACTAGAGACATTGGGCAAATTCAGAATCTCGCTTGACTCCACAGGTCTTATGGTACTGACATTTCACAATACTTTCAGCTGCATTTGCTTGAGGAAAGTAGTTTCATGTCATCCAACCTTTGTTTTTTTTAATTTTATGATTTATTTTCTATGCTCCGTGAAGGATTTGGCGACAGACAGCCTAACTATAATGCGGCAATCAGTCAAGACCTTGCTTTTGATCATGTCTTATAAAGTGGACCTGGTCGTTCACTTGATTCAATGCCTTCCAAACCTGAAGAACTTGTTTGTTCAGGTGATGATTCTCACGCACAATGAAAAGCTCATACCATGCATAGTGCAGTACTCCAAAGTTTTTTGTATTGTATATACATCCGTATCTAGGAAAATGTACGACAAAGTGTTTGGTACGGGGGTCATAGAATTTATCATTCATTTTCTCCTTCTATATACCTTAAGTATTTTTCAACCTTTATGCGTTTTCAGGGAGGATACGTTGTTGATGGTTAAAGAAATATTTGGCGTCGCAAGCACAAGGCGTTTGTCAAAGAACACAACATTCATTTGAAGATAGTAACGTTGGAAGATTATGAAAGAAGCGGGAAGAACATTGAATTTGTGAGGTTCTTTATTCTGAATGCAACGGAGCTAGAGACCATTAGGATTAAGTTTCGCTTTCCCTCAAACTTCACGCAAGAATTTTACGAACAACAATAGAAGTTGTTCCAGTGGGAGAATAAAGCTTCCAAACACGCCCACCTCAAACTATCAGCATGTTGCAATCATGTGTGCTTGGATTTGAAACATAGGCGTGTTGAATACCTGGATTTGTCAGATCCGTTCACTTGTGACTGCTGGAAACAGGGCTGTAGTTAGTTGTTCAAGCTAATACAGTTAGATGTCGTCGCACCATTCCGAGACTGGGTTCTATGTAAACAGCTAGATGTTTTTGTGCTATGCAGCTTCGAGGCAGCTCATATGTACTAAAATCAATCAACGTAGTTTTATGTCATTTTGTCTTGTTGCTACAAGATTTGTGTGTGGAAGTCCTCGAATGAATGTGTTGCTCTCTGTTAAGTGGAGCAGGGAAGAAAAACATTTGGAACATGCATCTAGTGCATGTAAACCAGTGCGTGCAGGGCCTTGCCTGTTCTGCAATGAACGTGCATCTAGTGCATGTAAACCAGTGCGTCTGTAGTGACCGGACGGTACTGCCTCCATGCACACACACGCATGGCCGTGACCCTACTTAATGTGAAACTGTGCTTCCAGCGAACTAACGATTTTGCCTGTCCCACTGAACGTGACCCGTGTGAAATTTTGGGACGCCGAGAGGCATGATGGATCAAGAAACGTACGCGTTGTTGTAGATTGACGACCGTGCTCCTGTGCGAATTCCTACGTGCCTGACATGGAATCGCATGGCCGTGAACGAGTTTATGTCTGACTACAAACATTCGAGTCATGGAGGCACAGGCGTGCGTGGGCCTCATGAGTAAGCATGCCTCTGTAGATTATAGATTCTATGTGTCTCAGCGGTAGTGCGGTGCTCCTGCTTCGCATAGAACCGTGCCTATTCTGCAAGTTTGACAACTCAGCGCCAAGTTAGCAGAGGCATGGTTCCCCATGTCTTGTGGAATGATCCGAGCTGAAAGATTGCTGGACGCGCCTTGCTAGCAGTGTGTGTCTTTGAAAATAAAATATTTAGGAGATCAATATTTCATGTGCGTAGACCATCACACGTCCTTTGAAATATTGCAAAAAATAAGATAGATGCCTTTATCCAAATAAGCATGTCCAAGCATAGACTTATACTAGACGAGTATTCCTTGCAATGTTTTGAAAAGAATACAATTGTTAATGATCATTCTTCGAGGATTGCCTTGATCATCAGGAGGTCATCAGTGTTCACAAACCCTTGCCCCAAAAGATCACAGATGATGCTTTGCATTTTCTTCCTATTCTCCTTCAGCATATGCAGCTCCTCCTTCAAAAAATCCCTATCCAGCTTAATCTCACCCCTCTCGTCCTTAAGATTCTGAATGGCACTTGTGAGAGACTTCTGAATGCGCATGACGTCTTTATCAACAATACCCATCTGCTTCTTCTGCCTATCAATCTTCATGGTAGTTACATTAGTTATTTCCACAGCTGCAACAAGATTCTCGAGCTTAAGGTTCATTTGTTCAATCTCTATTTTAAGCCTGCTTATCTCTTCATTCTTTGCTTGCCTATCATCATTGCTCTCATGCAACATCCCCCAGAGCTTGAGTAGGCACCTCTGCATAATGATAGGCCATGGGTGGTCAACCCATTCGACGACTCCACAGTTCACGCCTCTCTGCGAACAAAAAGGAACAAAATGAACAGAAACTATTAATATACTACCGCCCAAGCTCTGGGATATAATAAAGTTGACATATACTTGGTTTATAACCTCATTCAACTAACTATGTACTGTGCTTGTGTAATGTGGCACGTCAATGGTTAGGTACCCACATCACTAATTATGTACTTCACCCACCCTGTCCACGGAGTTATTTCATAATTGTACTTAGTTTATTTTAAGCCAGCTTGAATTAATATGGAGCTACCTATGCAGTCAACTTATTTAGAGAGTTTTTTTTTCCGAAGAATATACTGACCTTTAAACAGAAGTCCCTTTGTAAACAAACATGAGAGTGTTTAGATCACTTCTTTTGTGTACAGTGATGTATAATAAGTAGTGATCTTTAACTCTTATGTAAACTAAAAGGACTACACAATGTTTCCTACAATCAACCGGAAAACACAAGAAGTAATCAGTCTTCTTTGGAGACTACATGTCCTATATCCAAACAGTTTGATTCAACAAGAAAGTAGCACGGATTTTCGAAAGTGACTAACTTTCACAGCACAGCCGTAGAACCTCCTTCCCATGTCACTTCCTTCAAAGGCCACACACCTGAGAGGCTTGGTATCATGGAGAAAGCATTAGAGAGGACGGTCGATCTCTTTACCACAAAAATCATGGTCTTCGATGGTACCAGGGTTCTCCTACAAGGACACATGAATGTTTAGAGCTCAGATCTTTTGTTGGGAAAACAAACCCCAGTTCAACACTCCATATGTAGGAGGAAATCACCTACATAGAAATCAAAATCCAGCTCAAGGAAGTTCAAGCCTTCCTTCCTCCTCTCTTCTCCGATCTTTGGTGTCGACATGGTACGGAGGAAGTGAGCAGATGCGGTGCCGTAGGCGGCGTCGAATTCGTGAGGAAAGAGAGAGAGAAAGAGTGTCGTGGACTTAACACGGCAGATGCCCTAGCAAAGGGACTTAGGTGTGGAGACATCGCAACTAGGTTAGCTTGAAGGGGTTAAATGGGACAAAGGACATATAGAGTTTACCCAGGTTCGGCCCCTCTCAACGAGGTAAAAGCCTACTCCTGCTTTAGGTTGTATTGCTTGTGTTTCGATTATCAGGGAGCGAATACGCTTGACCTAGTTGTCAATCAGTTGTTTCTTGAGTTAACCCGCCGCTGGGTCACCCCTTTATATACAGGTTGATGCCTGACGGCTTACAGAGTCCCGGCCGGCTCACACAAACGTGACTGGCTCGGTTTCTAACTACCCTTGCCTTACATGACAAGTTTAAACATATGGCGGCCCATACCCGTGGGCCTCAAGCCGTCCCCGAGTCTTGGGCCTTCAATTGGCTTACTCTATGAACCGCCATCTTCACATCTTCTTGGACCTTACCAGGCCTCTTGACTTTAAGCCGGCAGGGGCATGACCTGGCCCCTCCTGGGCGGGTCATACGCATTAGTTATATCCCCAACATTAGGCCCCAGGTTGATTTGAACTGGTTCACATCAATCTTCATCTCTTGACATAGCAGAATCTTCCTTTATCAATTCCCTTTCAGTTCTTGGTAACCCGCCATGATGTCACATCTCAGAATCGTGTTAACCCGCCATGACATCATTGCGCATCAATTTCGCACAAAGCCCAGAATATCTCCACAGATCTTTATCTTGATGGACCTCCCGAAAATCGAGGCGTTCACATAGCCACATAACCATTTTTCAGCCTCCTCGATTCCCGTGCATGCCATTTATTCAACTCCTTATAAATAGGGACAGGGGGCCCCTGTCTTCACTTTTACCCCCTGCCTTTGCGTCTTCTTCCTCCTGCGACTCCACAACGCCCGAGCTCTGCCGCCGCCGTTCGCCTCCAGCGTCTTCAACTCCGGCCGCTGCATCAACCTAAACAGACCAGAGCAATGCGGCGCACTCCCACTGTCCATCAGCGTCGATAGGTACCCCTCTCGGTTCGCATCAGATCTGCACTAGGGTTTGCTCAGTTCATCGGAGTTCATCACCGTTCCTCTTTTTCCCTCTTTAGATCACATAGTTAGATCTGAACACAGTGCCAAAGTTATGCAGTAATGGTTTTAGCATTCGTTTCCAATAGTAAAAGATACCCCTCTGTACAAAAATCTCATCTGGGCATACGAGTTATTCTGCTGCCATCACCTTAGGTTTAGAATTTATTTCCTTTTCTTAACTGCTGTAGATCCAAAATCATAGAACCAAACTATGGAACATGTTTGCCCATCACTTAGCAAAATTCGCTTATAGATCAGTAGCACCTCAGCTATTCGGGCGGTTTATAAGATAAGCCGTGACCCGCCATACTCCATTAGTCCCCTTGTTATGCCGCCAATATATGTTCACAACCTGTATAACCCGGCATTTAGCTTTCCGGCTTAATCATACCAATGTTTAAAGCACATCATCCGCTGCATATAAATTGGCTTCGCATGACACTCATTTTTTTCACCACTAGCCGGCTTAACAGCATAACTTTAAACCGGCAATATTTTTTCTTTAGGTTTTTCACCAACAAAATGACCAAGACCGTCACTTCATGAAATTGGATCGCTTCCACTGTCATGGAAGAAATCCATAATGAATTTGTAAACAAAGGCGTCCTGGCTAAAAAGGATGTGATCCACTGGAGGGCCCCAGGAACCGAGACCACCCGTGAACCAAAAGAGGGTGAAGTTGTAGTTTTCACTGATCACATGCTCCGGGGGGTTCACTCCACCCGGCTCAAAATTCATTCATGATGTGCTGCACTTCTTTCAACTTCATCCACAAGATATTGGGCCCAACTCTGTTTCAAACATCTGCAACTTCCAAGTTTTTTGCGAAGTATATCTTCAACAGGAGCCCACTGTAGAGCTGTTCAGGGAATTCTATTACTTGAACCACCAGACTGAGTTCATAGATGGGCCCAACCTAGAACTAGGTGGCATTTCAATCCAGAGGCGCAAAGAAGCTACTTTCCTAGCCGCTGCACTTCCCAGTCATCCCAAGGACTGGAACCAGACTTGGTTTTACTGCCAAGACACATCTCTAGAGGGTGAAAATCCCTTGTCGGGTTATCGTGAGAGCCGGCTTAGCAACAGGCACCCCCTCCCTGACCGGATCAGCATAGCAGAACAGGCCAAATATATGCCCATTTTTGGAAAAATCAGAGCCTTAATGGCCAATGGCTTAACTGGAGTTGACCTAGTTCGATGTTGGGTCGCATGGAGAATTTTACCCTTAAGCTGCCGTACCGGCTTAATGTGCGAGTATACCTGTGACGCCAAAGATCCACAATGCCACAGCCGAGTGCAATTGGATGACGAGAGCCTCAACAAGATGGTTAAGACATTGTTGAACGAAAGCTTGGCCACTTGCAGCAAGATGGGGCTGAACCCCTTTTGCACCCTCAACAAGCCGCCAGCTGTGAGTATTTGTGAGCAGTTTTCATTAACTCATTATCTGTCAATCTGCCTTCTCATTCTTACTAGAATTTCTGCAGCCTGATTCCCCCTTCTGGAAGAAGAAGCTTCAAGATAAACCGGCCAAGAAAACCAGGACCAAGAACTTGGCTAAGAAACCTGTCAAGAAGAAATCATAAGTAGTTGATCCGTTTACTCTTGATGAAGAGTCGGAGGTAGAACTTGATTCTCTTGGCTCCTTCTTTGTTCATCTTATTAACATTGATTACTACCAGGATGACGCGGAGGCCAGCCATGCAGATGGCGAAGAGGTAACTAGCCTTTCCTCCGACTCAGAATCTCTGCCAAGACAGCAAGTTCGACAAGCGAGCCGGAAAGTAAGGTTTTCTCACCCTTTAGCTTATCTAGATCCCCACTTTATTTTGAAGAAACAGCAGCATGAAGTTCGCCGCACAACCCGGAACAGCGGAGGCGGGGAACTTTCCTCCAGCTTACGAAACACACCGGTTCCTCGCAAGCGCCGAGCAGAGGTTTCACAGTTTGCCGATTTAGCTTTTCCAAAAGCGGGTCTTGTTCGACAACCCCTTAACCCTTCTGATTCAAACTATCAGGGCACGTCTCACTCCTCATCTGGGGACTCCACTGGGACTCAGATCCCCCTTTTCAAAGTCGCCCCAGTATAAGAATATTGAATTTCTTTGCTTTTTAAGCCCTTTGTCAATTATCATGCTTACATCTTTATGTCTCATTGTCAGTGGTCAAGCCAAACCAAGAAAGAAGGCAAAGAACAGTAAACCGGGCGAAAACATCAACACCACTGAATATCCCAAGACTACTAACCTGGAGAAGCAGATAATATCTGAATCTTTGCATCAAACCTCCGAAGCAGCCATTGATGATCCACCGCCCGAAGAACACAATGTTATTATGGACTCCACGTACGTTGACCCGGCTCGTGCTAAGCCGCCAAGTCCCATCAAACCTGCTGAAGAAAAGGCTGACAATGTCATAATCACTGGGACCCGTTACGTTGAGCCGGACAACCCCACAGTCTTAGCCAAACATAGCGCCAAGGAGGAATTTTCTGCTACCGACAAGGGCAAATGTAACCTGGATTTAGAAGGTTATGCCCAGTTCAATGCTCAGGAACTTCACGCGGGTTATTTAAACCGCCTTCACTCTAGCCGTGACTTTGAAGCCGGCTTAGTCAATCTGATGAAGGAGCGTTTTGAGGTAAACACTGAAAAACTCTTCTTGTACATATATCTGTCAGCCGCCAAGTCTACTGTATATGAAAAAAATTGAATATGCCGTAGACTTAAATACCATATTTGATCTCATAACCATTCCATAGCAATTAGTAACTGCTGAATCAAAACAAGTAGCCCCCAAGGGCCGGCTTAAACTGGAAAGTTAAGCTGGGACTTCAAATTGTAGCACTAAAATCCACTTATGTAGCCCCCAAGGGCCGGCTTAAGCTGCATAGCTAAGCAGGGACTTACCACCATATTTATGAACAAATCCAAATATGTAGCCCCCATGAGCCGGGTTTAGTTGAAGAAACTTTAACCGGGTCATTAAAGATTTGTCTTCAAAAGAGCAAATGTACATTAGCCCCCAAGTCCCAAGTAAAATACCTGTGTTATGCTTGGGACTTCAAATAAGATGATTATCATAACCATATGCTGCCTGTCTTTGTGTATGGAAGGCTGAATTGAACGTGAAGGAAACTCAAGTCAATGATCTGTGGCAAAACATCCAGTCCCAATAGTCAGAGACTTGAAAGGCCAAATCAGAGCTGAGAACCTCCTTGGAAGAGATTGAAAAATTAAAAAGGGACTTCAGCGCCGAGAGAAATGGCTAGGAGATCGAGAAGGCGGCTCTGCTGAAAAGAGCAGAAGATGCTGAAGCTGCTCTTAAGCCGGTAACTGATGAATTGTCCGGCTTAAAACATCAAATCAGTAGCCTGACAGTTGCCATCTTCGGTAAACAATATAATACTTCAATGTTTCACCATCAACATACCATGGTTATAAACCAGCTTACCAATATTTGTGTTGATGTAGGCTCCAGAAGTTCCAGGCTGGGCCAAGACATGCGCGTAAGGCTTAAGGCCGTATATACCCTTGTGGAGCAACTGTACACCGGCGCGCAACGGGCTATTGTTGCTGTTTCACATAAGAAGCAACCACCTTCACTCATCAAGGAGATGCTGGAGAAACTGTCTGTGCTGCCGCAAAGAGTTGAAGATCTAAAGCGGTCAGCTGCTAGAGCCGGTGCCATCACCGCATTGAGCCGGGCAAAGGCCTGGCAAGCCGAACTTGACCCGGAAGAATTGGCCACCGGCTGCCCAAGTTTAAAAGAAGACGGGTCTCCCTTTGAAGCTGCAGACTTTACCAAATGCGTAAAGGAAATGCACCCACTGGCGAGTAAGCTAGCCAAAGAGACCGATTTGACAAAATATCAGGCGACTTATTCAAAAGAAAACTCAAAAGTATCAGCACCGGTTTATGGGGCCATGGATCTCATCCCGCCAACATGTAAGCACACCTTTGCCCCTGATATTGATCCATCAACCCTCATAGATGATGAGGCTGTATTCAGAGCATTGACTGGGATCAACTGGGCCACAACCGACTTCCAGCAAGTGGAGGAAGAAGAAGAACCGGTGCTGGATGACCCGGAAGCTTCAACTCGCCAAGACCAGGACAACTGATCCGGAAGGCAGCTCTCAGACTGCATCACAGTGCTTGCTTTAAAAAACACTTAATCATTTGGGCTTTGAAAGCCATGTAATAGGCTAGTGAAAACCATGATCTGCCATGCCATCATGCATGTTCTTAGCCTCTGAAACTGATGATGAACTTTTCATGTGCCATGGATGAACTTTGCAAGGAATATCATATTATTCTACAAAGCTCCTGCATAGAGTAAACAATAGATACCCTGGCGGTTTACGCCAGGGCGGGTCATAATGTCCAACATCATATATTCTGGCGACTTATAGTCCATAACCAGGGCGGGTTATCAAACCTCACATATTCATATAACAAGTAAACACATACCTGTGAGATTGGTTGATACCGCCGGCTTGTAGTGCCGTATGCAGTAAGGGTGACAGCCCAAAACTGGAAGTGCATAACTCCAAGTGCACAATCAAAATATGCTGGCGACTTACTGTCCAAAGCCAGTCCGGGTTATCAAAACCCCAAATAAGCTCAAGTATTGAGTCATAAGGATTAAGGCTACATGGCCTAAATCGTGTTAAATCGTATATCAATATGGTACAAGGGTATAAACCTGAATAATGTTCAAAGAAAATAACAAATGAGAAAAAACAAGGCTTCCATAGGCTGCCGAGCCTCAATATCAAGTGCTGTTCATGGGCTGCATAGCCACTGAGTTAATCCTTCATTTAAACCTATAAGCCGGGCCTCACATGACCAACCGCCGTTTTAACCTTGACAAGTTCAGGGTCTTTATAAGATTGACTATCAAGAGTTCGGCGGGTCATCCAGATAACCTAGGCGGAGTGGCAGACATATAGGCAGGATAACCTGGAGTTTTTGGTGTTTTTCACCTGGCATCCAAGCCGATCAAAAGGGTCAATAAAGCTATGTTCATTGAACAATAAGCCCCCAAGTGACCAATAATGAGCCTTCAAGGCAGGATACCTATGTTTGAACTGCTCATTGCAGCAAGTTCTCTTTGGTACCCATTCAGTTTGGGCAATAAGCCTCCAAGCAATTTGCATCAAGGCGTGTAAGCCGGATCAATAGGGTAGTCATAGCTATGCTCAATGAGCAGGAAGCCCGCAAGTAATTTTTAAACAAGGTGTGCAAGCCAGATCAAGAGGGTAGTCACAGCTATGCTCAATGAGCAGGAAGCCCCCAAGTGATCTTATGAACTGACAATAAAGACTTAGATACTCAGAAATGAAACGACAGAGGCCCTGAATTATCAGGGATGCCGGCTTTATTATACTTGATCATAATATATACAAGGATGAAAATATATACAACACAAGAGCCAGTGGCTCAGGTATAATAAGGCTGAAGATGAGCAATATTCCACGGCCGGGCGGGTCTCCTCCTCAGATGTGCGCGAGTCCTTGTGATCTCGAATATCAATGAGGTAGTATGACCCATTGTTCAAGTTCTTGCTGACCACAAAGGGCCCTTCCCAAGGTGGAGAGAACTTGTGCCTATCAGTTTGATCCTGGATGAGCCAGAGCACCAAATCGCCTTCTTGAAAGGTTCGAGTTTTAACCCGGCGGCTATGATAGCGATGCAGATCTTGCTGGTATATCGCCGAATGAGCCGCCGCAAGGTCACGCTCCTCATCCAAGAGATCAAGAGCATCCTGACATGCTTTTTCATTATCAGCTTCAACATAAGCCGCCACACGGGGCGAGTCGTGACGGATGTCACTGGGGAGAACCGCCTCTGCTTCGTAAACCATGAAGAAAGGCGTATAACCCATGGATCTGTTGGGGGTAGTATTTATACTCCAAAGCACTGAGGGCAACTCCTCAACCCAACAACTCGGCGTCCTCTGCAAAGGGACCATAAGCCAGGGCATGATACCTCTCAAGATCTCTTGATTGGCCCTTTCAGCTTGACCATTGGACTAGGGGTGAACCACCGATGAGATGTCAAGACCAATATACTCGCATTGACAAAACTCTTTCATAGCACCTTTGGACAGATTAGTGCCATTATCAGTTATGATGCTATGAGGATAGCCGAAGCGAAAAATCACCTTTTTAATGAATTGAACTGCCGTGGCCGCATCACATTTACTGACCGGCTCTGCCTCAACCCACTTTGTAAATTTGTCAACTGCCACCAACAGGTGGGTGTTTTTATCTTTGGATCGCTTAAAATGCCCAACCATATCCAGCCCCCAGACCGCAAACGGCCATGTAATTGGAATCATCCTCAATTCTTGAGCCAGCACATGAGCTCGTTTGGAAAACTTCTGACAACCATCACACTTGCTAACCAGGTCCTTTGCATTAGCATGAGCCGTCAGCCAATAAAATCCATGACGAAAAGCCTTGGCTACAAGAGACTTAGAGCCGGCATGATGACCACAATCTCCTTCATGAATCTCCCTTAGAATTTCACGGCCCTCTTCAGGAGATATGCATCGCTGAAACACCCCTGTGACACTGCATCGGTGTAACTCGCCATTGACAATGGTCATTGACTTAGATCGCCGGGTTATCTGCCTGGCCAAAGTTTCATCCTCAGGTAACTCACCCCGGGTCATATAAGCCAAATATGGCATCGTCCAATCAGGGATAATGTGAAGAGCCGCCACCAACTGTGCCTCTGGGTCAGGGATAGCAAGATCCTCTTCCGTGGGCAACCTAACTGAAGGATTATTCAGAATATCCAGAAAAACATTAGGTGGTACCGGCTTACGCTGAGACCCCAGCCGGCTTAAAGCATCAGCCGCCTCATTTTCCTGCGATCAACATGCTCCACCTGATAGCCTTTGAAATGACCAGCAATAGCATCAACCGCCCCGCGGTAAGCCGCCATGAGCGGGTCTTTGGAATCCCAAGTTCCTGAGACTTGCTGAGCCACCAGATCTGAATTGCCAAAGCATCTGACCCGGCTTAAATTCATCTCTTTAGCCATCCGAAGGCCATGGAGCAAGGCCTCATACTCAGCTACATTGTTAGTACAAGAAACATCAACCTTAAGACATAACAAAATTTATCACCTCGTGGGGAAGTCATGATGACTCCAGCCCCCGAGCCTTCCAGCTTCCTGGATCCATCAAAATGAATAGTCCAATACGTATATTCAGGCTTCTCCTCAGGCATCTGTAACTCCGTCCAGTAATTGATGAAATCCACAAGTGCTTGAGACTTGATGGCTGTCCGGGGCATATATTTTAGACCATGAGGTCCAAGCTCAATGGCCCACTTGGCCACCCGGCCTGTGGCTTCTCTATTTTGAATAATATCTCCTAGATGAGCAGAACTGACCACAGTGATGGGATGACCAAGGAAATATTGTTTCAACTTACGACTAGCCACGAACACTCCATAAACCAGCTTCTACCAATGTGGGTACCTCTGCTTAGATTCAATTAGCACCTCACTGACATAATAAACCGGCCTCTGAACCGGAAACTCCTTGCCTGACTCCTTCCTTTCCACATCAACCGCCACACTGACGGCTCTGTTATTAGCAGCCACATATAAAAGCAAGGGCTCCTTGTCAATAGGAGCTGCAAGAACCGGAGGCTCGGCCAACTGTTTTTTAAGTGCCTCAAACGCCTGATTATCAGCATCACTCCAAATGAAGTGGTCCGTTTTCTTCATCATCTGGTAGAGGGGGATAGCCTTTTCTCCCAGGCGGCTTATAAACTGGCTTAAGGCCGCGATACGACCCGCCAAACGCTGGACGTCATTAATACATGTCGGCTTAGCCAAAGAAGTGATAGCCTTGATTTTCTCTGGGTTAGCTTCAATGCCTCTCTCAGAGACCAAAAAACCCAAGAGCTTGCCTGCCGGCACGCCAAATACACACTTGGCCGGGTTAAGCATCATCTTGTAGACCCGGAGGTTGTCAAAGGTCTCCTTTAAATCATCTAACAAGGTCTCCTTCTTCCTGGATTTCACAACAATATCATCCACATAAGCATGAACATTGCGTCCAATCTGATCATGGAGGCAATTCTGAAAACAACGCTGGTAAGTCGCGTGGGCACTCTTGAGCCCAAAAGGCATAGACACATAGCAGAAGGCCCCAAAGGGAGTGATAAAAGCTGTCTTTTCCTAGTCCTTAACTGCCATCTTGATCTGATGATAACCAGAATATGGATCTAAAAAACTCAGGCACTCACAACCCGCCGTAGCATCAATAATCTGATCAATACGAGGGAGAGCGAAAGGATTAGCCGGACAAGCCTTGTTAAGGTCCGTGTAATCCACACACATACGCCAAGTGCCATTTTTCTTAAGCACCAGCACCGGGTCAGCCAACCACTCAGGATGAAAAACTTCAACGATAAACCCGGCTGCCAAGAGCCGGGCCACCTCTTCACCAATGGCCTTGCATCTCTCTTCATTAAAACATCGAAGAAATTGCTTGACCAGTTTAAACTTCGGATCAATATTGAGAGTGTGCTCAGCGAGTTCCCTCGGTACACTTGGCATGTCTGAAGGCTTCCATGCGAAGATGTCCCGATTCTCACGGATGAACTCGATGAGCGCGCTTTCCTATTTCGGATCCAGATTGGCACTGATAATAAACTGTTGGGATGAATCGCCAGGGACAAAGTCAACCTGCTTGGTGTCATCAGCCGACTTGAACTTCAACAAGGGGTCATGCTCTGTAGTTGGCTTCTTCAAGGGACTCATATCCGCCGGGTCAACATTATCCTTGTAAAACTTCAACTCCTCTGTTGCACAAACAGACTCAGCATAAGCGGCGTCGCCTTCTTCACACTCCAGGGCTATCTTCCTGTTACCATGCACCGTGATGGTGCCCTTATGACCCGTCATTTTGAGCTGCAGATAAACATAACAAGGCCGCGCCATAAACTTGGCATAAGCCGGCCACCCAAACAAGGCGTGATAAGGGCTCTGAATCTTGACCACCTCAAAAGTCAATGTTTCAACCCGATAATCATGCTCATCGCCAAAAGCCACTTCCAAGGCTATCTTACCCACTGAATATGCCGACTTACCAAGCACCACTCCATGAAACACAGTAGAAGACGGCTTGAGAACTTTGTCAGTCAATTCCATACGGCGAAAAGTATCATAATAAAGAATATTGATATTGCTTCCCCCGTCCATAAGTACCTTTGTAAACTTGTATCCACCAACCTATGGAGCAACCACCAATGCCAGCTGACCCTGGTTGTCAACCCGGGGCGGGTGATCCTCACGGCTCCATACGATAGGCTGCTCTGACCATCGCAAGTTTCGAGGGACCGCCGGCTCAATCGTGCTCACTGCTCGTTTATGAACCTTCTGGTCTCGCTTGCATAGGTTTGTTGTGAAAACATGATACTAACCACTATTCAGCTGCTTCGGATTAATCTGATAGCCAAACTGCTGCTGCTGATTACCTTGACCGGACTGCTGATTACCACCACCTTGATTGCCTTGGCCTTGAAAACCAGAGTTTGAACCACCACCTCCAAAACCAGGCCCGTGAGAGCCGGATCCTGACCCGCCCTTCGGGCCGTTCTGATAAAAACTGGAATTTCTATACTCCCTCATAATGAAGCAATCTTTCCATAAATGAGTGGCCGGCTTATCCTGAGTACCATGCTTTGGACAAGGCTGATTCATTATTGCCTCAAGGTTAAACTTTGGCCCACCAAACCGGGGCGTTGATGATTTCCCTTTACGGCGCTGGCTGCTATTCTGCGTGCTGGTGTTAGCCACAAAATCTGAACCGCCATCGGTTTGCTTGCGCTTACCGTTGTTACCTTGACCCGCCGTATTGTGATGCTGTCCCTTTCCATTGCCGCCCTTCTTCCCCTTGCTAGCCTTCTCTTCGTCAGACGCCGGGTCTTTCGTACTATCTGAGTCGGCATATTTGGTTAGAGCCGCCATGAGTTCTCCCATATCATTGCAGTGGCGCTTAAGCCGCCCCAGCTTCTGTTTGAGGGGAAGGAAATGGCAATTTTTCTCTAAAATCAGGACGGCTGAACCGGCATTAATGCTATCTGATGAATGAATGACTTCCAAGACTCGGCAAACCCAGTGATTGGTTGACTCATCCTCAAGCTGGACGCAAGCATCAAGGTCGATGATTGACATGGGTTGCTTACACGTATCTCTGAAATTCTGAATAAAACGCGCCTTAACTGTGCCCACGAACTGATGGAGTTGGCAGGTAACCCTTTCAGCCAGGTACGAGCTGGCCCATCCAAGATCATGGTGAAATACTTGGCGCACACAGCATCGTTGACATCTAGCATCTCCATGGCCATCTCATAGCTCTCAATCCATGCTTCCGGAGGTTGATCAGCTGTGTAGTTGGGCACTTTGTGAGGGCACTTAAAATCCTTGGGCAGACACTCATTATGTAAGGCCGACACTAGGCATGGCACCCCCACGGTCCTAGAAGTCATCCCAGCTTATATAGACGAGGACGGGTTATGCTGGGGTTGCTGATAAGCTGCCAACTGAGCCGCCAGCTCCGCCTCTCGACGTGCCCTGGCCCGGTCCACTAAAGCCTGAGCATGGTTATGAGCGCGTGGCGGGTCACGCCCACGGGGCTGGTTATGGTGCTGCTCACTGCTCGAAAACGCCGGCAACTCAATGCGCCGGCTGTAACTCCGGCTTGGGCATGGGGTTGAATGGATCCGCTCATGGCTATACGAATACGCCGCCTGTTGAACCAATGCGGTTTGAAGAAGCTCCACAGCCTTCCGGGTCTCAACTACTGCGGGAGACTCACCTTGCATCGGGAGAGCCGCCAGCCGCGACACCACAGCAATCATGTTGTCCAAAGGGTTAGAAAAATGGCCTGGCGGTGTCGGCACCTGCTGAGGCGGGGTTAAATTCAAACGAGGCGGGTCAGTGACTCGTGGCTGAGCCGTCCCTCCAGTCACGGGCGCCTCAATAGCCCGGGTTACCTCAGGTGGATTGCTTGGCCCGGCCCCAGGTGTGTTAAAGAGATTCCTCGGATCGTACTCCGGAGGTAGCCAACTCATTTGCCTCCTTTGTAAAACGGCGTTAGATGCATTCTGGTCCAAGGTTAACCGGAAATTCTCTGCTTGAATCTGTTGCGTCTCCGCGTCCAGTGCGGCTTGTTCTGT
This sequence comes from Thinopyrum elongatum, assembly GCA_011799875.1. Taxonomy (NCBI): domain Eukaryota; kingdom Viridiplantae; phylum Streptophyta; class Magnoliopsida; order Poales; family Poaceae; genus Thinopyrum; species Thinopyrum elongatum. Next base: position 585,937,865 of record CM022299.1, read on the forward strand.
CACCATCCTAGCGTTCTCAGCATTAAGCTCAACTCTGGCATGAGCTATCTCATCTCGTAGTTCCGCCACATCCACCTTATGCTGCGCTTGAGTCTCCAGAGTAACCTCTACCTCTAGTAGAGTTGCCAAGGCGTCCAAGAGCTCGGACAAAACTTGAGCAGGCGGGCGCACAGGACCGCTCACACCAGCCGTTGCTTCGGCCATTGAACCGGAAGTCATGGCTGCCACAGTTGACGATTGCAGCACTGGTTGTGTGCCAGCCATGAAGATCGCGACCCTGTTCGGCGGCTCATAGGGGTCCGGAATACTATCGCCATCGGAACAGCTCCCAAGCCCGCTGTCTTGCAGTTGATACATTGAATTAGTCTCACCGGTTGAGGACTCACTATCAGAATAGATGACCGTCTCTCCACCAGACGCAGATCCTTCCTCAACACCCGCTCCATGCACAAACCCAACAAAGGTGTGCTTCACGGCGGCTTGAACCTCGGCGGGTCGCGCACGCCGAGCCATCTCGATGATGTTGGTGCAGATGTCCGGCTCAGGCTCTGACTCGCCGATCTTGCCGATGAAGACGTGGATTCCGTCGAAGGGGACCCGGTACCCGTACTCGATTGAATCGGCCTCGGGACCCCAGCCTGCGTCGTCGATGTAGATCTTGCCGCGGCGACTCTTGGTCATCCAACCCACGGCATATCCCTTGATCCCTGCGAAGCTGCCCTTCAAGAACTCGAAACCACCATGCGCTGGCCCCATGGTGGGCGCCAACTGTCGTGGACTTAGCACGGCAGATGCCCTAGCAAAAGGACTTAGGTGTGGAGCCATCGCAACTAGGTTAGCTTGAAGGGGTTAAATGGGACAAAGAACACAGAGAGTTTACCCAGGTTCGGCCCCTCTCAACAAGGTAAAAGCCTACTCCTACTTTAGGTTGTATTGCTTGTGTTTCGATTAACAGGGAGCGAATAAGCTTGACCTAGTTCTCAATCAGTTGTTTCTTGAGTTAACCCGCCGCTGGGTCACCCCTTTATATACAGGTTGATGCCCGGCGGCTTACAGAGTCCCGGCCGGCTCACACAAACATGACCGGCTCGGTTTCTAACTACCCTTGCCTTACAAGACAAGTTTAAACATATGGCGGCTCATACCCGTGGGCCTCAAGCCGTCCCCGGGTCTTGGGCCTTCAATTGGCTTACTCTATGAGCCGCCATCTTCACATCTTCTTGGACCTTACCAGGCCTCTTGACTTTAAGCCGTCAGGGGCATGACCCGGCCCCTCCTGGGCGGGTCATACCCATTAGTTATATCCCCAACAAAGAGGGAGAGAGAGAGAGAGAGGGGAAGAGAGGTAGTGAGAGAGCGAGAGGGGAAATGAAAGCGAGGGACTTCGACATGGTCCGGCTCGACCAAAGATTCCACCTACTCGCCAGACCCACCACCCACTCCCCCCTACCCCCTCCCCTTTTTTGCGCTGGGATGGCAAGGATCCATTTACTTTTCCCAGTAGTTTTAGTTTTGGCGAGCGAGTACACAAAATTACTTCCCTCTCCATAATTACTCCATAAATACATCGCTATGTGCGTCTCCTCTCCCGAGTCACTTGCTCTTCCGCTCCCCCCTCTTGTCTGGTTCCTTGCGTCTTACTTGCTTCGTCTTCCTCACTCCACAGTCCACACAGATAGATCTATGGTTCGCCCACTTCCTTTGAAATACAGTAATTTTTCCCCCTCTGCTGATTACTTATGCATTGTGCACTGTGTTTTGTTAGTTGGATTCTTGCTATATGTTACCCTTTTAATTTTAGATTTTGTGATAAGATCTTACCCCTTTTAAGAGGTTCTATAGGGGAATAATCTTGGAGGACTACAGTTGATTTTTTTCCAGCTAGTTTGCTGCAAGCTTGTAGATTTGAGGAGGTATGTGCGTGTTTTTTATTTTTTACAGAGACACTGACATCAAGGGATATCACCAAATTAGCATTCGCTCCGCTCTATCTTACTCGTTGAAACAAGCATGTATCAGTGATGTATAGTCCTTTAATTCTATGTACCATCAGCGGAGTGTTGAAATAAATTTATCTATATAGTCAGATCTATATAGTCATTCTCACTGGATACCAGCATCTTTAATAATTAATGAACCCGAGTCTTATATATTGTTATGTCTTGCAGAGAACCATGGCGTGTGGTGTTTGCAGGAACCTCAACTGTCCCGGTGTTGAATCTGATGTTGCCCAATCTTTCTTGATTGTGCCTTTGCCTCGTTGTTATGAGTCGTGCTTGGTAAGTTTTACTACCAATCACTTGGCCAGTAAAAAACCTTCGTCACTGTCGTTGCTACAGTTACCTTTAATCCGCAGTCAGCAGCCACACATATTCCTTCGCAACGAAATATACTGTGCATGCTTGTTTTTATTTTATAGGCCTTGATGTAATTAGAAGCTCAACTGTGTTGTATAGGTTTAATTAAATTTCATAGATGGTGCCTGTGCCTGTGCCTGAAAGCCAAGTAATATCAAGGAAAAAAACACTTTCATGCATTTTTCTGAAAATCAGTAAAACTTTTATATACTTTTGTTTTAATTTTACTTTTTTGCAGTATGTCCCATGCTACTACCGGAACCAGGTCCTTTCTTTGATCTCTTTATGGAAAGATGAAGCTTTCGAGGATGGTTTTGAAGAAGAAGATTTTGACCTTGTGTTCAGCACTACTGAGGAATTGTCTTACAAGATTAAGTTTACAGATGCAAACACAGGTCTAAGTTTCATGGACTTGGATGGGAAAAGTTGATACGTGACTATGATCTGTTTTACGGTGAAATTATTAAACTGGATCTGCAAGCAGAAGATTTCTTCTTTCACATTGATTTGATGTTGAGTGAATCTCGAGGAGGTCACAAAGCCTTTCCCAAACCTTCCGTTGGTATGTTCTGATCGCTTATCAATATTTGTTCTAGTTTAACATTTATCTATTATAATTTTACTGTGGCATGCTGTTGGGATTTATATGCTTAATCTCTGTGATATACTGTGTTAAATCTTTCTTTGTGCTCACAATGTAGTTTAAAACTGCAATTTCCCTTTTTAAAACCATTATTCGTTTATTTTAGTTTTAACTGCTCTATTCATTGCTTCGCACATAGTGGCTAATACATGGTTGTATTTATTTAGCTCTTGAAGGTCTCAGTTTATCACAAAGGACCTACATAGACAAGACAGTCTACACCCGGGGCATAAAACTTTCCTATATCCACATGGCTTGCATGATTAAACTAGTCTTAAATGCTAAACACATCCCTGCCATTACCTTTGTGCACTGTCTATGTTTCACCAATGTTCACACAGACCGTTTAGTACATCATTGTTTCTTTCTCTAATCCACCGTCAACATGTCTGTCCTCCTAATTTAATGCCAGAATAATTTGTTCTTGTACAGAAAATCCCGGCTATTGTTACCAATGATCTTAGGATGAAGCTTGGATATCTGCCTCTCAAGGGCAGCATCAGGCTTGTTCAAATTTTCAGCACCCTTGATTTGCCTGGCACCTACTGTATACACAAAGATGGAAGGATGGCGATCACCGGGTTTTCTGCTTTTGCAGATGCAGCCAGGCTGACAGTTGATTGGGTTGTACTCATCAGTATCCAGTGGCGCACTGTGCGCGGCAAGAACTTGCTCTCACTTGTGATCACCGGTCTTTACAAAAAAACGGCATGACACGAGACGTGTACGGCGATGGAGGGATGGCATTAGACCATATAAATTTTAACTACTAGTATCAAGTTAAGTATCGTATATGTGTTATTTCAAACTATGTGTGCAGTTGAAATCCTCACAGTACACTACTAATAGAACTTATCAGTTCAAATTCTCTTTCAAACTATGGTACTGAAAGCAGATGCAAAGCTAAACGTGGTTGTTGTTGTTGTTCTGGTTGTTGTTGTTGTTGTTGTTGTTGTTGTTGTTGTTGTTGTGGGTGAGTCTCTTGGTTCGAAATGTTTCCTTCGACATGTTTGCTCAGAGTGGCACTTGAATCTAGTGCAGGTCCGGTCCTATGTTACAAAGGCTCATGGTCATGCCTCTGTGTTTCGATTAACTTAGCTCACTCGTGCAGTAAGAGAGGCACGACCGTGAAGTTAGTGAAGGCACGGTCCTATAGTATAAGAGGAGACAGTCATGCCTCTCGGTTGTCATTATTTCAGCCGAGTTGTGTACTCAGATACGCACGACGGTTGAGCAAGTGGAGGCACAGTCCCATATTAAGAAGAAGACTTACGGTCGTGCGTCCCATGTTAACAAAAAGAGTTGCGGTCGTGCGTCCGTGTTCAGTATGTTTGTAGTGACGCGTTGCTCAGAGAGGCATGTGCATTAATCAAGTGGAGGCATGGCCACCGTGTTATCATTGGTTCAGCTGACTCGTGTACTCGGGGAGGCACATCTGCGAGTCTAGTCTAGTCACTGTTCTCGCAATGACATCAGTTAAAAAAATAGGTTAAACCGTGTTGTTGAAACACCTCCGTCCTCCAAACCGTCTTTCCAGATCCACCGCACCCATCGCTACTAGATGGAGTCCGATGCTTCTAGTACCAAGAGGGCAAGGCTCGTCCCACCGATGACGCATTCCTCTCGGTGTTTGGCGGTACCGGCAGGAACCGGTGAGGGTCTGCCCACTGTATCTGAGGGGCACGAGAAAAAAACTGGTCCGGACCGCATCAGCGATCTCCCGGACGTCATCCTAGGTGAGATCATCTCTCGTCTCCCCATCAAGGAGGGCATCTGTACTCGAATCCTCGCTCGTCGGTGGCATCCTTTATGGCGCACCACTCCTCTTAATCTCGACTACCATGAGATCCCTGCCGCTCGTCTTTTTAAGCCTCTAGAAACAGTTCATATCAAGAAAATCTCCATAGCGCCTCCCACCTAGGAGCTCGCCCATGAAAGACATTTCGGAACTCAATGCTGTCGCAAATCTGGCACTGATGATATGACCCTTCCGGAAGCCATCCTCTCCGCCCATGGGGGCGCAGTTCACTGTCTCTGCATACCGGCGTGCTACCTCTAGTCCAGACCCTGCGCCGTTGACGCCTGGCTGAAATCATCCAAACTGAACAATCTCCAGGTTCTTGAGTTCTATTACATGTTCCCAGATTTCGTGAGAGACTATGTCATACGACCACTCACATGCCCTTCATCTGCGCCTTTTGCACCGGCGTCCTTCTCTCGGTTTCCTTCCTCTCTACACACCGCCACCTTTGCTCTTTGCCAAATACCAGACAGTTACATTCATGCTCTTAAACTACCACTGCTCAAGAGACTTTCACTTATGGATGTTGATATATCAGACGTCTCGCTTCAAAGCATCATCCACTCTAGTTGCCCCGCACTCCGGTGCCTTCTGCTTACTTGGAATATGGAAAGCCGTTGCATCAGAATTTACTCACGTAACCTTGTAAGCATTGGAATTCGCTGTGGACATGGCGAACTTGTTATAGAGGATGCCCCGTCACTTCAATGGTTGCTTAATGATATTCTGAGCAACAACTTGTAGATAACTATCATATCTGCACCTAAACTGGAGACCGTCGGCAAATTCCATGATTTTTTCTCTGAATCCAAGGTCACGTGTAACCCTACAGTTATCCAGGTACTTACTTTTCAGCTGCATTTGTCTGAGTAAACAAGTTTCATGTAATACAACCTTTTATTCAATTTTAAAATCGTTGGGCGTGCACCATGCAGGGTTTGCCGACAGTCAGCCTACCAACAGTGCTTCAAACGGTCAAGACTTTGCTCATCAAGATGTGTTTTGAAGTGGACGTGGTCGTTGCCTTGATGCAATGCTTTCGAAGCCTCGAGAACTTGTTTGTCGAGGTGATGATTCTCACACACATTGAAAGCCCATAACATGCATATTGTACTACTTCTCCTGTCTGTCTTAAAAAGCTTGTCTTACATTTGTCTGTAAATGAATACACCCGTGGCTAGACATGTTTAAGTATTACATACACCCGTATTGACAAAAATCTAATAAATACTTTACCAGGACGGAGGTAATAGAATTAATCATTCATCTGCTCTTTCGACAGAATCTCTATTACGGAGAAACAAATATGTGGCGTCGTAAGCACCGGGTGTTTCTCAAACAACATGACTTTCGTTTGAAGACAGTAACACTGGATGACTATGAACCCTACTTGGTAAACATTGAATTTGTGATACTCTTTGTTCTGAATGCAAGCAAGCTTGATACCATGAGGCTTAATTATCGCTTCCACCAAGACTTCACGGAAGAATTTTACGAAAAGCAACAAAAGGATCTTCTGTGGCACAAAAAGGCTTCTGAACGTGCTCGCCTTTTATTATCAGCAGAGTGCACGCATCGGTTCTTTAATTGAAAACCCACGCGTGTTGAATACCTAGATTTGACAGACCCATTCAGCTGTGACTGTTGAAAACAGAGCTGGAGTAAGTTGTTAAAGCTTGCAGGGTTACATGTTGTTGCGCCCTTTTGAATGTGGGTTTTGTCTGAACATGAACAAACAACCCTTGTACTTTTTTGCACTGTCTGTAAGCTTGCCATAACAATCCTTGGTTAGAAAGTCTTGTAACTGTGCTTGTCTTCTAACAAACGACATAAGCTGTAAGCATTTTTAATATGGTACCATTTGATATGGCTTTATATTATGTTACCAGATTGGTTCTGTGATGTAGAGCAGTACGCAGCTGGACGAAAAAAACATTGAAGCTGCAATAAATATAATTGATGTTGGAACGAACAAGATGCTCAGAGTGTATTTACACGACCTGTAAGCCGGTGGATCTACTTGTTGTAAACTCGTGCTCCGTGCTACGTGACGTCCGTGCCTTCCACAGTGAATGTTTTAGCAGAAAGATTCTGAGTATTTAGTCACGACCCTGACTCTTGTTAGTATAGAACCATGCTCCTGATAATGAACTCATCAGTGGGAACCTTTCCAATACCGAAGCACGTCCGTGCTTCGTCCGCCCGTAGAACCGTGCCTCTCGTGACATGACGGCTATTGTTACCGATGACCCCAGGCTGAAGCTTTGGTTATCTTCGTCTCAAGGTTAGACTTTGTCTAAAAACTTCACAATCGTGGTTTTCTAACTAAGTATCCAGAGGGTTGGTACACGTGCCTATAGAGGCCTCACTTCGGTGCCTTATGTGCCTGCATCCACGTACATGTGCCTCACGTGACCGCACCGTTACTCTAGAGGCTTCATAACCATGGCTCTCTATCTCAGTACTCGGACCTCTTCTACCACACTTTTGTGCACCCAGAGAGGGTTGATGCCAAGCCAGGCCTGGAGAAATGCCACGCCCGTGCGTGTAGTGGCTTCACAATAGTGCCTCCGATGCCTGCATCTACGTGCCTCACGTGACACGAGCCGTGAATCTTACGTGCCCGTGGAGCCAGACACCTGTGGGTCCAAAGACTTCACAACGGTGCCTCTCCAACAGAGTATTCTCACCCATGCCTCTGCCACCACACTTTTGTGCATCCAGAGGGTTGATATTCATGTCTCAAGAACCCCGACGTCCGTGCCTAAGAGGCTTCATTTCCGTGCCTTCGGTGTCTCAATCCACGTGCCTCACATGACACTTGTCGTGACTCTTACGTGCTCGTCGTGCCACACCCTCATGGTTCTAGAGAATCCACAACCGTGCCTCCCTAACTGAGTATTCGGATCCATGCCTCTGCCACCATAATGTTGTGCATCCTGAGGGTTGATACTCGTACGTGCCTGTAGAGGCTTCACTTCGGTGCCTTCGGAGCCTGCATCCTTTTGCCTCAGGTGACACAAGACGTGGCTTTTACGTTCCCGTGGAGACACACGCCAGTGGATCCAAAGGCTTCACAACCGTGTCTTTCCACCTGAGTGTTCGCAGCCATGCCTCTGCCACCACACTTTTGTGCATCCAGAGAGTTGATACCTGTGTCTGTAGAGGCTTCAATTAGGTCCGTGCTTGTAGAGGCTTCAATTAGGTGCCTCTGGCGCCTGCATGCACGTGCCTCACACGACACTTGCCGTGACTCTTTCGTGGTCATGGCGCCACACCCCCGTGTCTCTAGAGACTTCACAACCGTGCCTCCCTAACTGAGTATTCGGACCCATGCCTCCTGCCACCAAACTATTGTGTATCCAGACGGTTGATACCCGTGCCTCGAGAAGCCGCACGTCTATCGAGGCCGTGACTAGTCCACCACGTCTGTCGAAATCTTCTAGTTTAGGTACATATATATATATATATATATATATATATATATTTCAGGAAAAAAGGTGAATCGTTAAACCCTAACCCTATTTCCAGATCCACCGCACAGAGAGCTGCAACGGAGGCGGCACGAGCTCGGCAATAGAGATGAAGAAGCGTGACTCTAGCAACAAGAAGACGAGGTTCGTGGATGTACACGTGCCCTCTAAGCTCGTTAAGAGGAGCGGCTATGGCCCGCCCACTAGATCCAAGAACCATGTTGAGTCTGGTCCGGACCGCATCAGCGATCTCCCGGACGCCATCCTCGGCGAGATCGTCTCTCGTCTGCCCACAAAGGAGGGCATCTGCACACAAGTGCTCGCATCTCGGTGGCACCACATATGGTGCCCGCACCTCTCGATCTCGACTTTCGTGCAATCCCTGATACTCGTTCTACCAGCTCTCTGGAAAAAATCTGTTGTGAAATCACCCGCGTTCTCCCCAGCAAGCAAATCGTCCAGAAAACATATGTCGGAACTCAATGCTGACATCTTAGTTGCAACTGCCGCAGAGAATCTGCGGCTGATGACTTCAGTCTTCCTGTACCTATCCTCTCCGATCACGAGGGCCCGATTCGCCGCCTCTGCATCCTGACAAGCTACCTCCAGTGCCAACCTTCTGCCATCGATGAGTTGTTCCTGTCTCGGAATCTGGACAAACTCCAGGTTTTAGAGTTCTATCACATATTCCCAAATTTCTTCTACCCAGGGCCCAGGCAACCACGTAGATTCCCTTCATCTATGCCGTCGCCATCGGCATCCATCTCGAGAGTTCACTCGTCTCTCCACACCGTCACCTTCGCCATGTGCAAACTAGAAGACAATCTAGTAGAAATGCTTTGCCTCCCACTGCTCAGCAGACTTTCGCTGGTGGAGGTTTATATATCAGATGTCTCCTTGCAGAAGTTCATCCACTATAGTTGCCCTGCCCTGCAGTGCCTGCTGCTTGTTTGCAAAAAGAAATTCTGCTGTCTACGAATAAACTCAGCTAGGCTTGTAAGCATTGGCATTCATTCTGACGGAGGAAAACTCATCATTGAGGATGCCCCTTCCCTCCAAAGACTGCTACATGATTCTGTAGACACACAACTGCAAATAACAATTGTGTCTGTGCCTATATTGGACACCCTGGGAAAAATTTCTGAATTATCCAATGAAACGAATATCGTCATTGGGTCTACAGTTATTCAGGTACTGCCTCTGCACGTTACTTTGACCTGCATTATTCAAAAGCACATAAGATTCACATCCACAAGCTAATAATATCATGTTCTGTGCTCAATGAAGGGTCTCTGAATAAGTAGCCTACCTGCGGTGCTGGATTCTGTCAAGACCTTGTTTATCTCACAGACATGCTTTGATCTGGATGAGGTTGTTGACTTGCTGCGATGCTTTCAATGCTTGCAGAACTTGTTTATTGAGGTGATGATTTCACACACGTTGAAAGCCCACGCACAATATACATAATATACTGGCACTAACTGCACAGTTTGCTCTTCATGTGTGTTTAGGGAGGAGGATTGGATCAAAGAGGTATAACAAATGAATGGCGCCAAAAGCAGCGGGTGTTTCTCAAGAATCACGACATTTGTTTGAGGACATTAACGATGGAAGACTATGAAGTCACAGATGCAAACATTAAATTTGTGGCATTCTTTATTCTCAATGCTAGGATGTTACTGACCATCAGGCTTAAGTTTGGCTTGCGCACAGATTTCAGTTGTGAATTTTACAAACGGCAAGAAGAGGTACTGCAGATGGAGAAAAGGGCTTCTAATTGTCCTCAGCTTAAATTAACAACAACTTGCAAGCATATGCACATGGATTTAAAAAACACAGGTGTTGAATATCTGGATTTGCCAGATCCATTCAACTGTGAATGCTGAAAACAGGTCTGGAGAAATGTACTTGCGATATTGAATGAGTGCATTGTGTAAATATGGTTAAACAATTCTCATTCGTTTTGCACCGTACCATCTGTAAGCTTTTTTTTATTTTCAGGCAGTAAGCTCATATTTAAAAACAGGAATATGAATGTTTATGATATCAATTACGTGCTTTCTGTTTACAATATTGATCATATGTTTGTAGACCCAAAGCTAAAAGAAATCAGCTCACAAATGCTAAAAAATCAAACTAGTTTCCTCTTGTTTATCTCATTTGCTTGGCATCAAATTCTGTCTTTTAAAAGCAACATGTGTCTACTGCAAACGTGCATCTACTGCAATCGTGCCTCTCCGACGGACGTCCGTGCATCCCACAGGAAACGTGCATCAAGAGGTTGTGAAATCATGCGTCTGTGTGAATGCGTCACTGAAAACATTTGGAATACACAGGTACTTCCTTGCCCCTTTTAATTGCAGAGAATGTGACCCTCCGAGAGACCGTGTCAGAGAAAAACAATTCGAAAAACAGTAGCACGGTCGTGCGTCATTTACACGTACACCCGTGCCCCTGCTGCTTACAGACCGGGCCTCTCTCAGTGAACAAGCAACTGAAAATATTACGAAAACAGAGGCACTTCAGTGCATTTTTTCCTTAGAGAACCGTGCGCACCGTGGCTTCACTTCCCTGCCCCTCAAAGTGGCCGTGTCATGGGAAAACAATTAGGAGAACACAAACACGTTCATGCGTCGTGCACATGTACAACCGTGCGCCAACTGCTTAAAGACCGCGCCTCTGTCAATGAACGCGTCACTGAGAACATTTCGAACACAGAGGCACTTCCATGCGTCTTATTCTTATCCTTACAGAACCGTGCGTATCGTGGCTTCACGTCCCTGTCCCTCCGAGAGACCGTGTTAGGGGAAAATACTTCGGAAAACAGAAGCATGGTTGTGCGTCATGGACATGTACAACCGTCTCATGACTGCTTAAAGACCGCGCCTCTCCCAGTGAACGTGTCACTGAGAATATTTGGAATACAGAGGCAAAGCCATGCCTTATGTGCATGTAAATCCGTGCGTGTTGGGGCCGTCAGTCCGTGCCTCTATTCCCCTAATAAGCTACATCTAGGAAGAGCAGTGCACTAGTTGTGTCATTGTGCACCTTTCCTGGAACTGACATCGTTTTCTGCCAACCCGTACGTCCCTCTACATCCCGAGCGCAACGTGCGTTCCTTGAAGAAAATAAAAAGGAAAAAACTAATTATCTTTGCCACTGTACAGTAGCCCCATGTCAGTGAGCAGGCGCGTATTATAACTGTCTGTTTTGTGCCAACCCAGATCCCTCCTCCCACTCACCCGCTGTAGAGTTCACCGTCTTTTCTCTCTCGATTCTCCATCTCGATCTAGGGTTAGTCCATTTTCTCTTCATTTCTATGTGAATTTTTCGCTACGATCCGTTTCCCTCTTTGTTGGTTTGTCTCTTCATGTTTGAAAGCGATACATCTACGCTGTTATGCTAAGAATTGCCTGGAAATTTGTTGTGAACTAAGCCAAATCCGCACAGTACGAGGCCAAAGCTGTACACGACCCGTGCCTCTTAGGGGTGGTGTTGACTGGGAGTCGGCGTTTGTGCTTGAGGACGCTACGAGCCGCAGCGACCTACGGCGTCCAAGTGCCAGGTGAGAAATGAACTTTGCTGAGGGAGGTTGGTAGTTTAAATTGAAGCCCGATAGGTCATGCAAACAACGGCGGTAGTCGAAAGTCGAAGGGAGTGGGCAGACGTTGCGCTGTATTGCTAACCGGCCACAGGGTGCTGGAGGTCGGCGTTTGGGGTGGTGTTGACTGGGAGTCGACGTTTGTGCTTGAGGACGGCGTTTGGGGTCCTGTAGGCTGGGGGCAAGGTTAACGTTGTTGGATCACCCGTTTCAAACACCACCTAGCTACACATGCTCGGGTGGTTGGCGTCGGCGACGGTAGCGTAGGGTTGCGAATGACGTTGCTGGGTGCAGTTCTGACGGATTTACATATAATTTTAATGTTACAAACACTTTTTAAGCCGCCTGATGATAGACTATTGTTTCTGCTTTTTGCTTCTCTTGTCTTGAAATATACATTTCCTAAAGCTGCTTTTATAACCAAGCAGCAGAGATCCTTTCACTGAGTGACAGTGACATCCAAGATTGTGAACTGCTCTAAAAATAGTCAATACTGAATTGTTATGAATTAAGCAACCCTTTTTGGAAAATAAATACTAGTTTAATTAATTTCATATTTCCTCTGTTATTACTACCGTTGTAGAACTGTCAAGCTATGCACATGTCTTTTTAGGAATTTGTATGTGAACGACTATTTATGAAAAGTCCCCCTTTAGCCGAATAGTTTTTCAAGATAATTTAATTTTCCTTGTGTTGAGAATTTCATATAAACATTGTTTTGCAATGTATTCCAGGGGAAACCATTTGCTGTGATATATGTACCAACTTTGGCTGCCCTGGATTGGAGTCAGGCGTTCTTCACAGCGCGATAACAGTGCCTCTTCCTCGATGCTACAAGACATGCCTAGTAAGGAGAAATGTTTTGCACCCCATGCCCGTCAGTTACTACCAACTACTGTATCTTTCTGATGGCAGGAAATAAAAGTTTGTCCCATATTGTTGGAATGGAATGCCTACATTTAACGAGATGTTTTCAATTTTCGATATATCTTGTTTTATCAAATGCTACCTATTGAAAACAATTGGTAGAAATATGAAAACCGCTATCTGTCTTAATTATACATGTCGGTATTCAAGGATTCCTTCTTTCCGGTTTGAAGATTTTTTTTTTGCACAGTATGTGCCATGCTATTGCAGGCAGCAAGTCACTTCTTCAATTAATCAGTGGAAAGAGGAAGCATTTCAAGAAGAAGGAAAACTGAGGAATCCAGTACTGATCACCAATGAGGATCTCTCATATGAGATCTGCATCACCGATGAACCTAACCGGTCTAAAATTCATGGACCTAGCTGGGAAAATTTAATTAGCGACTACGATCTTCATTATCGAGATCTAATCATCATAAACCTAGATACTAGGAGTCTGTCCATTGAGATAGATCTGAGACTCAGTGATTCTCGAGGAGGTCACAGACCCCTTCCCAAACCATCACTAGGTAAGTGCATCAACTTCCATCCTGCTTTATCAACTTTGTTTATCAGCGTACTTTGGTGCTCCTACTTCTGTCCATGAAATGTATGTCATATTTATAGTCATAGTTATTTTCAAAACATTTTTTGCAATTCTGTTGATTATCATCCCAACTTGATCACATGGATTGAATTTAACCATACCTTTTTAACTTTCAAAGCGAGTTCATTTCTTTAAACAAAATTGTTTGAAAATGAGTTATTTTTTTCCCTGTAGCTCTTGATTATCTAAATGATTCGGAGAAGGAGTACATTGGGAAAACAGTGTTTGGTCGAGGCATAAACCTCTGATATAGACAATTTGGACAGATGATATACTTTGTGTTTGAGGCCGACGAGTTCCCCACCATATCCTTTGTGCAGCGTCTAAACGTCACCAATGTCATAAATGGTCATCTAGTTAGTCATTCAATATTTGTTTTGATCCACTCCCATGTTTTTTTTGCTATTTTCGATGTTTTATGTCCTTGTACATTGATTTTATCTAGTAATATCGGTACAATCTGCAGAGAATCCCGTCTACTGTTGTGAGACTTCTAAAGCTGAAACTTGGATATCTACTTCAAAACGGTGCAATCAGCCTAACAGAGGTGTATGATGCAATAGACATGAGCACGACGTACTCCATACAAACCGACGGCGGAATGGAGGTGACCAGTTTTTCAGATTTTTCCCGGGAAGCTCAGCTAAGAGTTGGTTCAATTGTCCTCATCACCATTGAAAATCGGTGGCCAACTTTGGGAAACGTGAAGCTGCTGCGGCTGATAATCAACGAGCTTTCCTGATAGAGCTTCGCTAGTGGCTATAGTTGCTATATCACAGTTCATTAATGTATGTCTGGTTTTTGAACAGGCTGTACATCCCAGTTTTGTTATTTAGTTATGTCATGGTATATAACTGAGCATATAATTATGTCCAAGAGGACGGTGGTGAAAATTCTCGATCAAAAAAGGTGATACACTTACGTGGGTTACTTTATTTATCTGTGATAATAATAAAAGGATTTACTGACTAATAATGGAGAATGAATGGCTCTGGTGAAGTATATTTCTACATAGTTTAGTGATGTTCCTAGCTCGCCACGTCAGTAGTATACATATTTTCACTATGGTGCTCCGCAGTATAGCGGGATGCCAAGTAGTTTGTTGCAATGAGCTCAAACATACCCCTCTGTCTACCGCACAACAGTTCTCCTGTCCAATACAGGGTAGTGCCACCATCTCCTAAAAACCAGTGCCTTCCCCTGTGGCTCTATTACCTTAAACATCCATGCCTTTACAAAGTGAATCTTAAAACAGACGTCCATGCCTCTACGAGTGAACAAGTCAGAGAAAATATTTCAAACACGAGGAGGCACACCCAAGACTCATCTCAGTGAAAAAATTTCGAACACAGATGCACGGATGTGGCTTCTTATGCTGCTAAAACGGCACCTTTCAAAGTGAAATGCGTCACTTAAAACATTTGACAGAACACGGGCACGGATTCACGTCCGTGCCATCACATAGCTTCATGTTCGTGCCTCACGTAGCGTCGTACTTGTGCCTCTAGTTGCGCCTCTCGCTGTTTAAGTGCGTCTCGCACCTTCATGTCCGCGCCTCTCGTTGCTCGTTGAGACATTTATTTTGGGACTGGGTAGTACTAATTAAGAACAAAACATGATTGCTTGACATGGAAACGTAACTGTCTGCATTCAAACACTTCATAGTTCAACCGTTACGGGCATACAAAACATGGAAACCATACAAACCATGCAAAGAAAACATCTACGAACAAAACTACACTACTCCGCATCGTCGGAGATGTCCACTATCTCCATTCTGAGATCGACGTCGTCGGCCTCCGCCTCCTGCTCGGCATCCAGCTCGTCAAAGAGCGCATCGATCTTCGCCTTTTCTTCCCGGAGGAAGCGCTTGTTGGACTCCACGTACGCTTCATTTTGGATGGACTCAAGGATAGAGGTCTGCTCCGCCATCAAGGCCGCCTCACCGAGATAGAACTCTGCCTCAACATCCTCGTCATCCCCCTCCTTGTCATCCTCGTCATCACCCTCCTCTTCCTCCACCACGTCTCCCCCCACTGGATCAACTCCCTGCATGAGCTCCGACGCGTCCCCCTCCCCTTCCTCCACCTCCCCAATCTCCTCCGGCTTGGGTGAGTCCGGAGACAGGCCCATTGCGACCCGAGCGGCGCGCCTCAAACGGATGTCCTCCTGCATCTAGAAACGGCGCTCGGGAGTAAGCATGGCGTAAGTAGTTTTCTTGTGCCGAACCATGGCGGGGGTGGTCACAAGCAAAAAGAGGAAGACGGATGACTTCCTAGGGTTGCCGGCGAAAAGAGGGAGAAGCAAGATGATGTCTAGTGGTGGCGGACACCGCTCGGCTTAAATAACTAGTCCTTGACCTCGGGCGAGGAGCCGGAACGGTGCCACGCGGCGTTCACTCCGCCACCGGATGAGACGCCCGTCGGTCCTTTTGGCTTCCGCAGCGCCAGCACATGGCGCTCACATGCCCACCGGACGAGACGCCTCATATTCTCACTAACTCTATTAAATACCTCGACCTCTCCAGAGCGGCGTCACCGAAGGAGACGCCCATCAGACCACTGGGTTTCCGGAGCGACGCCACCTGGTGTTCACACCCGAATACAAGGATATGCCCGTCGTACCGTTGGGTTTCCGCAATAAACGCACGAATGTGACTCTGTGTAATGCATAACCATGCCTCTGCGGGCTTCATGGCTGTGCCTGTCCTTGCAAACGGTTCAATGGAATCATTTGGAACACGAAGACAAACTAACGTGACTCTACACAATACCACGCCGTGCCTTCCTGGGACTCATGACCGTGCGAAGAATATACCACACCAGCGTCTCTCAAATAGACCATTCCGTGCCTCACAGAGTAAACAGTGGGTGTTCACATCTGAACCCATTCCGCTGTGTTTCCACAATTAAAGAACGAACGTGATTGTGCCTCCGTGGGCTTAACGCCCGTGCCTCTTGGTCTGATCGAGTCGACGGAATCATTCGGAACACAAACGCAGGCGAGCGTGACTCTATATTATACAAAACCATGCCTTTTAGCGCTTGACGCCCATGCCTGTGACCCTTAACACTGAAACACAGACAGCCACGAACGTCCACGCCATTGTGAGTGCACAAGTCATGTTGCTACCTGATACGGAACCATGGCTGTAGACACTTCATGCCAGTGCTTCTAAAAACAGTGTCTCTCGACCGTGCGAATAATATACGTGACCGACGATCGTCCATGCCTTTATCGAACAATATACGCAACATCAAAAAAGAAGCGTGACGCAACTCAGTACAGAATCGTGGCTTTTAAAAACAAGGAACTTACGCTTTTAAATAGCATGTCCGTGCCTCTACTTCTGAACGAGTCAACAAAATCATTTTGAAGACAAATACAAGCGAACATGACTCTATATAAAATCACACCATGACTTTGTGGGATTCAAGCCCATGCCTGTGACCCGAAACACTGCAACACAGAAAAGCCACGAACGTACACGCCTTCATGAGTATACAAGTCAGTACCATACTTGGTCCAGAACAGTGGTAGTAGAGAGTTCACGTCCCGTGCTTTTAAAAACCGTGTCTCTTGAACTGCCCTTACAGAGTAAACAGTTAGTATTAACAACTGAACCCATTCCGTTTTGTTTTCGCAATAAACGCACGAACAATATTACAAAATGAAAAACAAAAAAGAGAAGCTCCAATCCACTCCATACTAACAACGCCTAATTACAATGATAATGGAAACCAAAATACATTTTGGTAACAAAGTAACTGACAACAAAATTTCAGAAGACAAGGTAAGAAACTCCAGTCCAGACTCCACTACTTAACAACCCCAGATGCACACAACAGCCAGGGACGCTATTGTATACTTAGTCCCCACCGAACTTCTTGCTGGTTTGCTGCCCGCGTAGTTCATCAATCTGCTTCTTCATTGCCTCCACCATCTTCATATACTCGTCCCGTTGCTTCACAGCTACCACAGATTTCTCCAACAACTGGACGTGCTCGTCAAGGAGATTATTCTTCTGACCCATAATTTCTACGATGCTGGCGTTCGCCTTCTGCAAATCTTCATTTCTTTCCCCGTAGAGCTTCTTCCACCCATAGGTGGTCTGCAACAGCTGCTCGAACATTTCAACCTTCGGCCTTGAAAGCAAGGCATCGATATGATCTTGCAGGTTATGGAGATTAATTAGCAAGGAGCTCTTAGTTTATTCGCCTCCAAGACGAGTTAGCTCGCTTGAGCCGTAGCCAGCCCGTAAGGCTTCCCAGTCGCCACGGGACCTCTTAGCACTTGCCGTCGCTGCCCCACTCACCATTCCCTTCTTCTTTATCAAGCCACAACTGCTCCCCAATTCTACAGTAGGGGACTTCTGTTGAAGACCGTGACGTAGCCTAACCCTAGCTCCAATTGACTGTAAATCAGTATCAGCAAGACACACTGGCATCAAATTAGGAGGAAGCTCACCACAATAATTCATGTTTCAGAACTAAATCAAGTAGCCGAAAGAAAGAAAAAATGAACGAAGCAGAAATAGAGTGAACTTACAGACGAGGAACCCTCGGCAGCCGGGATCTCCTCCCGAGTCTGGACACGGCGCTCCGGAGTAGTCTCCTTCTGCCCAGCCATGGCGGAGAGGGTCAGGATAGAGAACAGCAAGAGGAATGGATGACCTGGCGGCGGACAAAGGGAGGAGGAGGATGTGGCTAAGGTTTCTAGACTCCGCCCGGCTTAAATAGCCGGAGCTTCGCCTTGGGCGACGAGCCAGAGCGGCGTCACCGGAGGAGACGCCCGTCGGACCATTGGGTTTCCGGAGCGATGCCACATGACGTTCAAACCCGAATACGAGGAGACTCTTGTCGAACCATTGGGCTTCCGCAATAAACGCATGAATGTGACTCTGTGTAAGGCATAACCATGCCTCTCCGGGCTTCACGGCTGTGCCTGTCCTTGGGAACGGTTCAATGGAATCATTTGGAACACGAAGACAAACTAACATGACTCTACACAATACCACGGCGTGCCTTACTGGGACTCACGAGCGTGCGAAGAATATACCACAACAGCATCTCTCGAACAGGCCATTCCGTGCCTCACAGAGTAAACAGTGAGTGTTCACATGTGAACCCATTCCGCTGGGTTTCCGCAATTAAAGAACGAACGTGACTGTCCGTAAGACCAAACTATGCCTTTGTGGGCTTAACGCCCGTGCCTCTCCATCTGATCGAGTCGACGGAATCATTCGGAACACAAACACAGGCAGGCGTGACTCTATATAATACCACACCAGAGGAGACGCCTCGTATTCTCACTAACTCGATTAAATACCTCGACCTCTCCAGAGCGGCGTCACCGGAGGAGACGCCCGTCGGACCACTAGGTTTCCAGAGCGACGCCACGTGGTGTTCACACCCGAATACGAGGAGACGCCCGTCAAACCGTTGGGCATCCGCAATAAACGCACGAATGTGACTCTGTGTAACGCATAACCATGCCTCTCCGGG
Source organism: Thinopyrum elongatum (assembly GCA_011799875.1). Lineage (NCBI taxonomy): Eukaryota > Viridiplantae > Streptophyta > Magnoliopsida > Poales > Poaceae > Thinopyrum > Thinopyrum elongatum. The sequence goes on from CM022299.1 coordinate 585,956,757, forward strand.
CTTCACGTGTGTGCTTGTCCTTGCGAAAGGTTCAACGGAATCATTTGGAACACGAAGACAAACTAACGTGACTCTACACAATACCACGCCATGCCTTCCTAGGACTGATGACCGTGCGAAGAATATACCACACCAGCGTCTCTCGAATAGGCCATTCCGTGCCTCACGGAGTAAACAATGGGTGTTCACATCTGAACCCATTCCGCTGGGTTTCCGCAATTAAAGAACGAACGTGACTGTGCCTCTGTGGGCTTAACGCCCATGCCTCTCCGTCTGATCGAGTCGACGGAATCATTCGGAACACAAACACTGGCGAGCGTGACTCTATATTATACCGCACCATGCCTTTGAGTGCACAGGTCATCACGCTACTTGGTACAGAACCATGGCTGTAGACACTTCATGCCCGTGCTTCTAAAAAGAGCGTCTCTCGACCGTGCGAATAATATACGCAAGCGACGATCATCCATGCCTTTATCGAACAATATACGCAACATCAAAAAAGAAGCGTGACACAACTCAGTACAGAACCGTGGCTTTTAAAAACAAGGAACTTATGCTTTTAAACACCGCGTCTCTCGAATCGGCCATTCCGTGCCTCACAAACTAAACAGTTAGTGTTAACATCTAAACCCATTATGCTTTGTTTCCATAATAAACGTACGAACATGACTCTACGTAAGAGCAAACCATGCCCCCATGGGATCCACGTCCGTGCCTCTACTTCTGAACGACTCAATGGAATCATTTTGAACACAAATACAAGCGAACGTGATTCTATATAAAACTACACCATGAATTTGTGGCATTCACGCCTGTGCCTGTGACCCAAAACACTGCAACATAGAAAAGCCACGAACGTACACGCCTTCATGAGTACACAAGTCATGACGATACTTGGTTCAGAATCGTGGCGGTAGAGACTTCACGTCCCGTTCTTTTAAAAACCGCATCTCTCGAACTGCCCTTACAGAGTAAACAGTTAGTATGAACAACTGAACCCATTCCGTTTTGTTTTCGCAATAAACGCACGAACGTGACTCTACTTAATGCCAAAAAATGCCTCTGTGGGCTTAACACTCGTGCCACTCCGCCTCATCGAGTCGACGGAATCATTCGGAACAGAAACACAGGCGAGTGTGACTCTATATAAAACCGCACCATGCCTTTGAGGGCTTCACGCCCGTGCGTGTGACCCTTAACACTGAAACTCCGACAGCCAAGAACGTCCACGCCATCGTGAGTGCACAAGCCATGACGCCACTTGGTACAGAACCGTGGCTGTAGAGACTTCACTGCCGTGCTTTTAAAAACAGCATTGCTCTAATCGGCCATAAATATCCAGTGAATGTAACACAGCAAAACAAAACACATTTGTTAACAAAGTTACTGACAACGAGGTTACACAAGAAAAAATAAGAATCTTTTAGTACACTGCTTAATAGCTTCAGATACGACGATCAGGGTCGCTGCTGTCTACTTAGTCCGAAGAGACTTCCTTTTTGGTTGCTGGGCACGCAGTTTCTCAAAATCCTTTTTCATAACGTCCGATTCCTCCACCAGTTGATCGCGCTCAACGAGGAGCTTCGCCTTGTGCAATGCTAGCATTGCTCTCGTCGTACATCTTCGTCCAGTCCTCGACGGCCTTCAACAGGTGAGCTTTCGCAGCCTCGAGCATGCCTTTGTGGGTTTCACTGCCGTGCCTCTGGCCCGAAACACTGCAACACAGAAAGCCACGAACGTACACGCCGTCATGAGTACACAAGTCATGACGCTACTTAGCACAGAACCGTGACTCTTTGTAATTCCACACCATGCCTTTGTGGGCTCCACGCCCGTGCCTGTGACCCGACATATTGCAACACAGAGAGCCACGAACGTCCATGCGTTTATGAGTACAAGTCATGATGCTACTTAGTACAGAACCGTGGCTGTACGGACTTCATGTCTGTGTTTTTCATAATCGTGTCTCTCGAATCGGCCATGCTTTCACCTTCATGTCGGGGCACCATGACGTGCGTTCTTTGCTTGAAAAAAGTGCCTTCTACATCCACGCGACTGTGCGCCTAACAAGGGAGGAACGCCAGCTCGTATTAAAACTGTGGCTCGTATGACTACACTTCCATGCGTCTTACAGTGGCTCCTCTCTCAGAGAAAACGTCTGTAACACACCCACACACTAACGTGACTCCGCCTAATGAAAAAACATGCCTCAATAGGCTTGACGCCCGTGCCTATGCAACTAAATGAGTATGCGGAATCATTTGGACCACAAAGATGGACCACAAAGACGCACGTGTCGCAAAACGTGCTCCCCGCAGCCCTACGAAGTGCCTCTGGTGCAAGCACAACCGTGCTTCTACTGCTAACACGTGACATCCATGCTTCGAGCCTACTCATCTACATATACCAACAAACGAAATAACACGACGACAATGCAATGCATAAATGCCTTACAAATTCATGGCAGTACAAAAGGCCACATGCGGCCATGCAACGAAGAAACACGCAGAAGAGAAGATGAAAAAAGTAGAAGGAAGACGCAAAAAATGACCCGCTCCAAGCACTCTACATACAGTCCAGCAACCTTCTTGATTGGCTGCTGGGCGCGAATATCCTCAATCTCCTTCTTCGCCGCCTCATGACCTTCCTTGACAGCAGCAAAGGAATCCTCCACCAGGCTCTTGTACTTGACGAGGAGCTCCGCCTTCTCATCCATAAGCTCCCTTGTGACGCCCGACAGCTTCTCCACCAACGCACGGCTCTCCTCATACAGTTTTTCCAGCGGGCGGCTTCCTGATCCTTCTGGTCGAGCTCGTTGACAAGCTTCTCATTCTCACACACAGAACGAAATATGAGACCAGTGGACTTCGCATTGCTCTGCCGCACCAACTTTTCAAAGCGAGCGATGAACTCCTGCTGCTTAATTTGCTCATCGAGCACGTCGTCACTGACTAACGAATTCGGTACTGCCATCTTGCCGAGATCGTCTCCATGGCGAATGCGCTTGTGAGACGAGTCGCCTCCATGCGAGAGATCGTTCGACACCTGGGCAATGGGGCAGGATATCCCTGCCGCCACTACAGCGTAGCGGCGGCACCTCTCTCTTCTTTCCGCGGCTTTGGTCCTCGCTGCTTGGTTACTTGAACACCCAGAACCCCTCTTACCGCCCATGGCACAAGCAAGGAGCTACCAGCAAGAAGGAGGTGCCTGTCTCTGGAGAATTGTGGACGTGGAGTGTTCCATGAGTAGGTACCTTTTATAACATATGCACACCGGTCAGACGGTCAAACGGAGTAACCGACGCGTCGAATTCTCACAATCTCTCTTAAATACCTCGAACTCTGCACGCCTAGGAAACACCAGTACTCTCCTTTCATCTCGCCGTGTGTTTGTCCACACTACAACCACTCAACTTCTTCCTAATGGTCTGTACATATTCCACAGAAGACATCTCAAACATAGTTAACTTACTGTGTACGTCCGTCTATAGTCCAGAGAAGTTACTGTCAAATTCCTACTATTTTCCGTTGTCCCATTTTTTGTTTTGAAATGATATTTATATCAAAATCTTACTAAATCCGCGAATTAACTTGCACGCGTCTCAAGGTGACTCCTTAGTGAAAACGTCTGTAACACATGCAGGCACGAACGTGACTCTCTCTAATACCAAACAATGCCTCCCTGGAAAGCACGACCGCGACTCTCCACAACAAAGGAACGTCTTGACAGGGAAAACATTTCATACAAAGAGTCAGGAGTGTGCCTGTTGCATTAGTAACACAGTGCCAACTCGCCTTCACTTCCACGCATCTCACAGTGACTCGCCAGAGAAAATGTATGTAACACACGCAAGCACAAACGTGACTCTGGCTAATAAGACGACTTGCCTCCGCCGGATTCATGTCCATACCTCTCCAAGAGAATGAGTGAGCGGAATCATTTGGAAATACCAAAAGCATACCCCCGTGGGAACGTGACTCTGTCTAATAGGTAAACATGCTTCCTTTGAGTGCATGTCCATGCCTCTCCAAATGAACTGGCGAGCGGAATCATTTGGAACACAAAGAACCATGAATGTGACTCTAAGTAATGCCAAACCATGCCCCTGTGGGTGTCACAACCACACTAAAATCAAAAAATGCTAGCGTCCCACCGACTGATAGTTAAGAACGCAAGCAAAAAACAAGCTCATCAAAGCACACAGAAAGTTGCACCAATCTTGATGTCCAAACGGACGGTCGAAGATTCGAGACGGTTCGCCATTTCCATGGGAGGGTGAGCACTGGTGGCCTCACTTCCACGCGTCTCACCGTGAAACGTCAAAGAAAACGTCTGTAACACGCGCAGGCACGAACGTGATTCTGTTTAATAGGTAAACGTGCTTCCTATGAGTTCATGTTGATCCCCCTCCAAATGAACTGGCGAGCGGAATCAATTGGAACACGAAGAAGCATGAACGTGACTCTGGGTAATGCCAAACCATGCCCCCGTGGGTGTCACCACACTAAAAAATCAAAAAATGCTAGCGTCCCACCGACCAGCAGTTGAGCAAGCAAGCAAAAAACAAGCCCATCCAGGCCCACAGAAAGTTGCACCAATCTTAATGTCTAAACGGACGGTCGAAGATTCGAGACGGTTCGACCATTTCCCTCTCTCGCTCTACTACCTTCTTGCTTTTCCTTTTGCATCGAAAATCTCGAACACTTTGCCAGTTCCCCTCTCTTGAACACCCTCCTCTCTCCTTCTGCCCCCATTGTCCAATCCAGCAAACCAAACAAAAATCCAAATCGAGTTCGCCTCACCCACCAGCCGCCATCCACTTCGAGATACAGACAGGTGGTCGGTGCCCGCGACAGCACCAAAAACCTCTCCCGGTGGCGGCGGCGACTGACGGCGAGGACCTGTGCTCTCAATACCGGCGACGGAGATACCAACAGAGAGCAAGGACAAAAACCAGCCGATGGATGCGACGAATCCCTCACAAGCAGTCGAAGGTAAAAAATAATATTAATCCATTACCACATATCGATTGAAGCGATTTTTCCCTTTTTCACGGACATGAACCCTAGCCGCCACACAAACCGTGTTTTCGAATAGTCTATTTAAACTTGTCTAAAAAAATTGAAATAGGGTAGACACGTGGGCAATAGAATGCTACCCCTACCCGCCACAGAAATTTGCTCGCAAGATGTTTGCTTAAAACGTACTATACATGCCAGAACTATTTAGGACACTGCTATAGATTCAAACCATGAGAGCATCCTTACACATCAAACCTGGTACTTACACGAGATTCTATATATTCGTTGATTGTATCTGTTTCAAATTATGTGCCTCTCTCATATTAAAATCCATGCTCCAAGAATAGGTCAAGCTGTGCTTATAGCGTGAAACAAACTGTGCCTCTCCGACAATGCCATTTTTTTGTCCACGGGATGCATCTCCTCTTTTGCTGTGAAATTCAATTCTGCTTCTAGTGCTGCTAACACCTGGCCATTTTTATGCAGCAAGGACTTGAAACAAGGAAAACAGGATACCTGCGGAAGAGCCTGCTGTGCAGCAAGGTACTATAAAAGGCTCACACAATCCATATAATAAAAACTATATAGCAACAGCACTAAGTTAACCACTTACGTCCACACAATCCTGGAAAATTACACTTCATTGAAATTTTTCACACAATGTGTATTATTATTCATTCAAAAACATTTTATCTTATATTCTAAACCTTACAATTATTCCTCCAATTTACAGAATATCATTTGTGGTGTATTTTGCATATAAAAAAAACACTTCCCCTCACTTCACTGAACTTCACAGCTGCCATACTGCTGACACCTGACCCTAATTTCTATCACTGATTGAGATACTCTGCTACTGTCGTCACTAAACTTCATATTTGTTCTCATTGCTTCTGTCGTCTCTACTACTGTTTTCGTTGCTGCTGCTGACTGTTCCGCCCGTTGTTCGTTGAGTGTTGGTTTTTGGGCATCTTCTTGTTCTTTCTTTTGGAGTTTCGTCACTAAACTTCATATTTGTTCTCGTTGCTTCTGTCGTCTCTGCTACTGTTTTCGTTGCTGCTGCTGACTGTTCTGCCCGTTCTTCGTTGAGTGTTGGTTTTTGGGCATCTTCTTGTTCTTTCTTTCGGAGTTCATCGCCGCTGACTTCGTTTTTGTCTTGTAGCTTTTCAAACATAGAGGTGGGTAAGTGGGAGTGCATTTGAGGTCAAGAAATGAAAGGAAAGGGCTATCTTATGAGTTTATGTAGATTAAGTTTTAGATTCTTTATGTACAGTCGTGCAAGACATAGTTTTAAAACTATATCCCATTTTTTCGATGATACTACATCCTCCTTTTCTTACATAATCATCGTGCAGGTCATGGAGGAGGAGATGTTGAAACGATACTGTCTGAACTTAATATTGAATATCCAGAACCACAAGGCATCTCTCCTGGCCCGTCAGAAAGAAGAACAAAGCAGAACATGGACAATGAAGCACCTAAGCAAGTGCCAGCACTAGATTTCAGCAGGAAGGGCAGCAAAAAACAAGTAACTAGCAGCAGAAAAGAGAGGCAATCAGAAACCAAGACTGTTGTTCCTCCTAGAGCAAAAAGACAAAAGAGAAAGGATAAAACTCAACTAATCAACGATGGTACTACCTTGTAGTAGCAGCAGCCAAGTCCTCTAATGGTGCTCCCGCCAACAGCTCCACACGTCAAGAATAAAATAACTGAAGGCAAGAAGAAAAACAAACGACAACGGGTGGAAGAAGACGAGGATGATGCCAGCAAAGAGCCAGAGTGTGATACTGCCGACGATGGCACAAAACATGATGATGATTTCATTCCTACAGAGGGCGATGATGCCGCATACGACAAAAGTGGCGCCGCAGAGGACAGCAACGATGATCTAAAACACATTTTCTCTACAAATTTTTGCTGCCACTTTTCACCCATGAAAACCAAATGATCCTCTATAACAAAACCCTCTCTTTCTCAACAGCGAAAATCAAACCGGAAGCGCACAAAGAGGAGAAAGACAAGCGGAAAAGAATTGGCAGCACCAACGGATGATGAAATGTGGCAACAACAAATGAGGACAAATGCAAAATCAAGGCAGGGGCAGGATTTGTTTAGGTCAATAAAGCATGGAATATGCTTCAAGAACGTCACCAACAATATGTTAGGACGGTCGGATTTGGAAGCATAGAGAAATGCCAAATAACGCGCTCCCTCTACAAACCGCTTGCAGAATACATCTATGACAACTTGGACACAGAAAGCATGAAAATAACTTACGGTGATGTTGGTGAACACAAGGAAATCAAGATAACAAAGGAAGGCATCCACAAGGTGTTTGGATACCCAAACGGCACGCAGAAGTCAGCACCAAGGCCACGGATTTCCACTTATACAATGAGGGACCTGGTCTCAGAACTTGGCCTCGACAAAATAGATTTCAAGCACGAATATCTATTTAAAAAGCTACGAGAATTGGTACTACTAGACGACCCAGTATCAAACAGCAAATCAGTTAAAATATTTTTCCTTAATTTTTTCCACAATGTTGTCTGTGGGACAACCGCCTCTAGCTTCAACCAACAAGCGATAATGGTCAAGGACATGAACTATGAACAAATGGCACAGATGGATTTCTGTGAGGTAATCGTCGAAACAATTAAGGCAGGAGCCATGAAATGGCAGAAGCACAAGACGTTGTCTCAGGAAGAAAAGAACAAAAAGCACCTCAATGGTATGGCACAGGGACCAGTAATCATGTACCTCGACTCCCTGCTGCTGCCAACCAACACCAAAGAAATGCGGAAGATTGCCAAGACAATAGACAAGACCTCATTACCGCGAGCAAACCATCTCAAAGAGAGTGAACTAGCAAAAATAGCTAGAGCAGACATGAAAAGGGATGGAAAAGCACGACCGGGTGACTATGAATTTGGCAAGATACAAGTATGACTCTGTTGCATATAAATCCATTCTTCCTTATAAAAACGGTTTCCAATCTAACCAAGTCCATTCTACCAAAACAATGCAGACATGGAAAGGAACAGCAGACAGGATCTTCTATACTAGCACATCATCACCTTCGTCTTCAATACAAATGATACCAGCACAACAACAGCAACACCAGCACACGACCAAACTGCTACCACCTCCACCCAAGTGCCAGCGCGAACCACGTGTCAGCACCAGTAGAAGCAGGGAACCCAACACAAAGCACCAGTGCAGGATCAGAAGAAAGATTCGAAACGATAAAGGAATTGTAGCAAAAAGTGCTCGATGAAACAAAACAGTTACCTGGAGTAACCGCCAGGGCTGAACACCAATGCACCGAACAAGAGGAGAGATTGGATCAAAAATACAAGAACTCAGTGGTGCAACAAACAATGTCCCTGATGGAATCTTTCGAACAACACCGAGAATTTTAGGACATGGTTTGCAGAAAGAAGTTAACAGACGAGAAGACGCTGCAGGTGCTAGATCAAGCAGACACAGGAGCCACAACTACACTAGTCGATGGCAACCACACGAAAGAAGTCGTAGCCGCAGCAGAAGCAGGGGGAGGAGAAAAGAAAGAAGGAAGAAGAAGACCAAGAAAATGAACACTAAGGGAAGAAAAGAATAACAAAATAAAGAACACAAACCTCGAGAATTAAACGGAGGGAGACAAAAGAACAGAACAAGGTGCAAAACGAGCAGAGTAAGAAACGCGTATCAACCAACACAGCAAGTACCAAAGGACAGCCAAACCAAGGTAAAAAAGTAGTTGCAGAAGCACAGCATCAACAAGAGAAACAGGTAAATGAGAACAAATACATCATCCATCTGACTCAAAAGCCATGCTTTCAAACTTGAACTTAAAAAATCTGTCTTTCATACTGTCAGGGACACGGCAACAAAACGCCACCCCAGCATAAAGGCCAATAGCAGCATGATGCCAAGAACATAAAGCAAGAGGATGCAAGCAATAAAACAAGCAACCCCACAACGGATAATGCTCCTTCAACAACGTCCACAAGAGCAGTACAAGAGACGAACAGGATCAGAACCAGCAAACACGTGAATATAAAAAATCAGTCTCTTCTTTCTAATCAGTCTCTTCTTTCTAAACTAGATACGGTTTTGAGTTAACTGACAAATCTACAACGAAATATACACTCAGCTGGACAAGCATCATATCGGTAGTCCCGCAAAGGAGGCACGGGCTGATCTACCATCGACCATTAACAGCACACAAGATAAACAAGAAGAAAACAACAAAGGAGAGGTAAAACTTCCAATCCCACTTTAGACGATTTGGAATGAGTGCTGATTAGAGATTAGAGATTAAATTCTGAAGCAGTGAGGAGGGATGATTAGAGATTAAATTATCAAATAATTCAAAGATTTAAAAATCAAAAGAAAAAAATTCAAAAAAAATCCTTTAGTCCCGGTTACTGTTACCAACCGGGACTAAAGGTCCTCCAGCCCTGCTCCAGCCGGCGGCCACGTGGAGCCCCTTTAGTCCCGGTTCGTAAGCGAACCGGGACTAAAGGTTAGAGGCTTTAGTCCCGACCCTTTTGTCCCGGTTCCAGAACCGGGACTAAAGGCCCTCTGGAACCGGGACAAATGCCCTGTTTTCTACTAGTGGAAGTACAAACGGAGCAAGCCAAAAAACAAGGGAAAATTCTGATTCAAATAGTACCCAGTACCCCAACTATAGAGCAGTCTTCAACTGACAAACACAACCGAGAAGAGATCCCACCAGCATCAAAGACTGAAGAGGTGAAGTTACATGACCTGCTCCTACAACATCAAAAGAAAAAAGTTATGCATGCATAGATGAAGTCCCAACTTTATTTACGTTTTTTTGATTGAACAGAAGAAAGAAACAAATGAAGAAGAAGGTGTGTCTCAACAAGCGATAGAAAGTGCTGCTGCCGCTCGACAATGTCCAAAAACTTCAGAAGACAAAGAAGAAGTAACAGACACGGCACCGGAGACAATGAATGTAGGGGTCAAGCTACAAAACCTGTTTCTATAGCATATAAAATAAATAAATCCACAGACAGAAACGCAGACACGTTTTAATTACTTTTTGCGTTTCAATAGATGCAAGAAACAGACGAGAGCACCAACATTCAAGACCAACAAACACAACAAGATAAGGGAAAGGAACAAGCGGAAGATGTTCTTCCAACGACAGAAAGCGTCACCACAGTAGACCAAGCCAGAAAACCTTCACTGTCCGGACAAGAAATAACAGGGATGGCAGCCACACAAAAGATCGAAAAGGTGGAGTGAGATAAGCTGCTTTTATGAAATTAGAAATTTGAGTGAACACAGACACAAATGCAATCTCATTTACTTACCTCTATGTCTCAACAGCCACAAGACAAAAATGACGACACCACCTATGAACAACACGACAAAGATCTAGAGGAAGTCCAAAAACCTCCACTCAGCGAAGGAAAGGTCGAACAGACAGCAGCGGCGAAAACGACTGAAAAGATGATGCTACAATAAAAAAATTCAAGGACACACTAAACATTTGATTATTTTTCTTAGGGAACAGACACTAAACTACAATGAAAATAACGAGCATATTTATTTATTTTTTAACCACGCTTTTGCATGATACCACAGAAACCTCAACAAGACACGCACACGGACACAAGCAAAGAAGCAAAGGGTCAAAGTGCATTGGAAAAGCATGGAGCAAATATTCCAGAGAGAGAGTTAGACAACATCAAGAAAAACGCCGCACCATCAGACAAGCAAGATTGTGCTGTAAAAGAGTTTGCCGCCACAAGCACAACAGTAACCCAGGACGGCACTCAAACAGAACATGAACCGTTGATCATGGAAAATCTGGCCACCGAGGAAGGCACAAAAGAGGAAGGGATCAAAGATAGTGATCACATGAGCAAAGCCATCGAACATCTGTACAACAATGTCATGACAGCTACAAAGGACAAAGGGTAAGTTCATGTTACCACCAAAGAATTATTTCTTCCAATTATTTCCTCCCTTAAACATTTTATATGTATATATATATTGCAGAGATGAGATTTTAACAAAAACAGAGATATCACAACTAAAGGCCAGCCAAGTTGCACAAAGCTTCAAGATTGGAAATCCAGTGGGCAGCGAAACCATCCATCCCATGCTACTGATGTTGAAAAAGCAACTCAGGGGCACAAAGAGAAAGATTCTATCAATATACCACACCGTAAGTAAATATCACGGCAAAAGCTCAAGTTTCAACAATGAATATCAGTCTATCGATCGATCAACCTTTGTGTACAACTGAATTTACAAAATTCTTTTACGCACGTGTGACAAAACAAGAAGGAATCAATACACAGAGCTAGTTAGGAAGATCCATTGGATTTCAAAAATAAAGATGAAGCACATGTCAGATATAAATCAATGCCTAAAAGACTTAAAAGATTCTTTGATGTGGAAGAAGGAGAACAACTACAAGATTATGACATGGTAAGCACATCTCATGTTACAGATAAGAGATACAATCACGGCTCTACTATTGCCTTTTACGATCAACAAATCATTACTAAATCTAAGAGAGGATCCCAAAGTGATTTCCTTATTTATTTATTTTGCATTTTGCAGTTCTTTCTACCAGCTTGCATCGGCGGGCAAGCTGGTAGACGAATTAAGACGAAAAAATCGGTCACTACTTCACTGTTACAATTAACATGAAAAAAGAGCACTTTGAACTCCTTGACTCTTCAGTAATTGAATATCCAGGCACAATGGATTACTTCAACACAGTAACAGGCAGAGTAAAGAAGATCTGGAAGCAAATAAGCACATGGCTCCAACTGTCTCCAAGAAGTATTGACCATTTCAAAAAGGTCAAAATGCAGTTGCCACTTCAGGGAGCAATGTAAGCACTACAAACCTTTCTCCTTTTCCTTACTCACTGTAACAATTATTAATACAATTCATAAAAACATAGGACGTTAGGGAAACTTCATCTAAACTGTCCAAACGTGTTTGGACAGCGACAATACCCAATCATCCTTCTACCTGGAGACTGGACTGTGCATTCTATATGTTCATGAACGCGAAGCACTACACCAATGATGGAGAAACAGTGCTACTAACAGAAGAACAAGTCCCAGAGACGAGGAAGAAAATTCTCTATCGAATAATCAGCCAATACAGAGACACGACCACACTGTCATTAATCAACTACACCAGAGGTTTCTCTTTCTAAAGACAACAAAGTAAATTTTTACTTATCTAATTTTCAGAGACATACCAATAGGGTTTTTATTTTTATTTTAACAGATATGCTGAACTATGAGGTCGATATAGAAGACAGAGAAATGCAACAAATAGATTGTGACATACTAGAACAAGAGATTCCTCCAACTCCCGAGCACATTGGGACAAGCGCTCAAGAGTTAGAAGTTATTGAGATTAATGACATAAGCAGCGATGAGGAGAAAGAAGATTATCATGTAAGCAGCGAGGATACTACCAAAGTGACTGAAGAAACACTCACAGAAGAATATGCCCAAACAGATGCTGATTTACAGAGGGAACAACATGCGGAACCAGACACTGATTTACAAAAGGGAGACGAACGGAAGGATCCACCGATAGAACCAGACAGACCACCCCTAGATAAAAAGACCGAAGACATAATAGACTCTCCTTTAGAAGTGGACAACAGGACAAAGAGAATACCAACTCGCCAACAACAGCTTTTCAAACATTACAAGAACCCTGTTGGCGAAGATCGCATATCAGCGACATCACCTGAGGCGAAACATGCACAAGAAGAAAAGAAGCAGAAAGAGAAGGATCTAGAACAAAAGATACTTCAAAAGAGGAAACACGATGCTGTAGTCTCAGTAGAACATAGCATCAAAATCAACAACACACAAAAGGAAACACCAACATCTTAGCAGCTTAACGAGCAGGCACACTTAGGTCACGCCAAGAAAAAGGCAAGGCATCTGGCAAGAGTGTAGACAAGTTCCCCAAAGCCCTCAACGATTCAATCATCTGAGATCAGCTCAGCAAACATAATCTCAATTAAGAGGCCATTGAAGCGACCAAGAAAGGTATTTTGGGAAGTCAACATTGCAACACTTGTTCCAGGAGATTTCATTTACAAAGAAAAGGCCATGGAACTCTATAAATATCTGATGAGCCGACAAGGACAGAAAGATTGCGGAGAGTAAGTAGATTCTCCTTCTTCCATGGAAACAATTACCAGAGAGCTGCAGATGCTCTAAAATCCAACTAACCATTCACTCACCTAGTTCTAAACCCTCCTTGCTTGCAGAGAACGGATATATAAAAGCTCAAAGCGAGAAGATTACATTACCGGAAAATCCCTGAAGGAACAGGCAGGAAAAGGAGAAACACAAATGGAGGGCTCCATGCTAAACGCGTTATTGGAGGAATGGACAGAACAAAAACAATTCAACCCAGACGATACAACTGTACTCCCTGCAGATTTCACAAATGTATGCATACCTCACCCAAAAAAACACCACCGTCATTACTATAATACAATATTTAACTAAAACCACACACTCTCTTTCTTGCAGCTGGTGCTCGGTCTCAATTATAAAAAAGGAGAGCTATCAGAATTCAACGAGGATGAGGCACTAAAAGAATTTGAAGTCCTCGTGAGAGGTAAAAACATCCTACATAAGAAGATGGTAAGTTGAGAATTATTACTGAACACATGACTTATTCTCCTTAAGCTTCAACAATTAAATGAAATTTAATTTTTACATCAACGATGATCTTCTCTGAACGTAGATCATGATACCTCATCACACAGACAGCCACTTCACGCTCTATGTCTTGAACAAGTACAGAGGCACCATCGACATTCTTGACTAACTGAACTACGTACACTATGTCGATAGGTCTTGGAGTGAACACCATGTGCATCGAACAGAACTGGTACGTACTTTTGAACATTGTTTTATTCTTTTCCTCATGATAGTATGATACACTTACTTTTCTCAATGCCGCACCCAAATAACAAAACCAAAATGTAATCACAGATGTGCGTACTGATGAACAAGTATCACCAACTAAAAGACAACAATGAACCAAACTGGGGAAGGATAGCAGAAAGGCCTTACAGGATCTGCACACCAAAGCAAGAGGGAACACAATGCGGACACTTCATGGCCCAATTTGCAAAATACTGGAATGGGAATGAACTGGTCAAGAACAGAGAGGATTTTCATGTAAGTTAACAGTACATACACGTCGAATAACTTGATTTCTTTATTAGCGTAATTAGTTTATTTACAATCGTGAACAATGTAACTATAGACCATACATTTTGACATGCCTGCAGCCTACCAAGGTGGATGAGGAATGGAAACTAGAGTACGTATTCACACTCATATTCGGTAAAACCAACCAAATAAAGCAGCATCAACTTCCTGGAAAACTCAAAGATTTCAAACCAGAGACTATAAACCTTTTTTCGCCCATGAAAGGTAATATAACTAATTTCCTTTATACTATCATTCAACATGACAAGAGTTTCAAATATTTCTTTTAGAAACAATAGCCATAAATTTTTATCTGTTTTGACAGAGCGAGTCACAAACAACAAGCATCAATCAGGGAGCAGCAATAAGTACCCGGCACATCGACATTCGTTTAAACAGGTTGATAAGGCGATCGAGCTCTACCAGATAGTCATGAGTGACACATGGCAGAACAAATTCAAAAGGTGACTTGGTTTCTTTTGCACCTAAAATTAGTTAAAGTTAGGTGGCAGTTACACAAATAAGACAGGGAACTAAAAAGAACCTCAAATTCCTGTTTATGAGCTTGTTAGTTAATGACTTTCTCAACAAAAATTTCTTCTACTGTCCTGCATGTAAGCAGAAAACAAGTATACTTGCAGCAACATTCAGAGAGCGACAACACATCTCTTACTAGATCAAACCTGAAGGAAGTATTTGGGCCTGCAAAGAAGAACAAACGTCAAGGTATGGAAAAGAAGGTGCTCGATGAGTTAGCAGGAATATGGGAAAGCACACAAAAGACATAGACTATTATTAGGCCCAAGCTTTGCAGAGGTAAATTTCAAAACACCACAATGATCATCTAAACTTGTCTTTTTGCAATGACTGTTTAATCTCTTGGTACCGATCTATTTTTTCTAACTCGTTTACATCATATTTATTTATTGCCTGCAGCACATACTGGGTTTAAAGGATACAACAAAATCTCTCACGAAGTTCAGAGATAATTTCAAACAAGAGTTCAATCAAAGAAGCTCTCAACAGCAAAAATGGTAATAGCGTTTTCCAATACAACAAAATAAAAATAAGCATTTCCAACAGAATACTTTATTCTAAACTCTCCTCTAACAATAAACCTTTTGTACCGCAGGTATTCATGCCACTCGAAAAGGAAGACCGGTACATACTATTTGTGCTCGACAGATATACAAGGAAACTTCAAATCATCGAACCTCAAGAAACCTCTCTTGAAGAATTAAAGAGGTAACAATACCTAAAAAATCTACGCGATCGAGGTGTGCATGATGACCGAGCAAGTAATGAAATTGCTAAGATGGAAAGCAACGAAGAGAGAAAAAAATGGAGCATAAAAAATACCACAACCATAAAGACAAACTGGTAAGAATTGTAAATAACATCATCTTTCAGTTTTAAAAATTGCACTACATGTCTCTCTGAAACAAAAACAAAATGCAATTCCCAGGTGCCCAGGTTTAGAGAAGCCTTCGAAGTATTACTCAATGAAAAATTCAAAGAGGAAAATGGTAAATGGGACGTTCATTTTGTACAAGGCGTTTCAAAAGTAAACAAAGGTGAAACTCCGTTTGCTGTTCTAAGGTTCGCGTATCTCTTTGATGGCAACGACTTCGTCCAAGACATAGATAATTTTGACGTAAGTTTTTGGTGAAAACTCGCACTAAATCTGCTAGATATCATACAACTGCATGAACTAATTCTGATGTGTTTTTTCTCCTTTTTTTGCTGAACTTTTTATAGGATGACACAGAACAATGGAAAGCAGAAGAACTGTACAGGCTGTTACTTAGCGAACAAAATAAAATCAAACCCAGCGATATGGGTGATGAGATTAGAAAGATCTTCGACAACAGCGCAGTCTAAAAGTTGTTGATAAGCGAACGAGCCTAGCTCCATCGAAACCTCAGAAAACGGTTTAACCGCACCTCATACTGTGATAATGAAGCAACAAACTCTTTTTATTCATGTAGTTCCTTGTTGCTTCTCTAACCGAGTATTCGAACACAAGCTGGTGCCCCTAGACACTTCACAACTATCCATCCAGAGGGTTGATAACCATGCCCCATGAAGCCCCAAGTCCCTCCCTAGACATGCGTGCCTCATGTCCACGCACCGTGACTCTACATACTTCTCACGCGTGATCGCCCGTGACTTTGATGTTACACAGACATTCCCCCTCTGTGCAACCGTGTGCGCCGAATGCCACCAACCTACAGTGCTGTGTGCATCTGGCCTGAGTACAGGCGTGACTCTCTAAATGAGTATTCGAACCAATGCCTGTGGTGCCACACACCCGTGCCTTTAGAGACTTGACACATGTGCATCCACAATGGTGCCTCCCTACCTCAGTATTCGCAAGCATGCCTCTCCTACCACACCACCATGCATCCAGAGGGTTGAGACTGGTGCCTCGCGAAGCCCCACACCCCTACCGTGACTCTTACGTGCCCGTGATGCCAGACACGCGTGACTCTATAGACTTCACAACCGTGACTCCCTAACTGCGTATTCGGAAGCATGCCTATGGTACCACACTTTTGTGCATCCAGAGGGTTGATACCTATTTGCCTCGAGAAACACCATGTCCGTGCCTCTGGTGGCTGCACTTTCGTGCCTTTCGTGCCTGCATCCACGTGCCTAACGTGTCACGCCCCGTGACTCTTACGTGGTCGCGATACCACGCCCGTGTGGCTTCACAGACGTCACAACTGTGCATCTCTAACCAAGCATTCGGACACAAGCCTCTTCCACCACACTCTTGTGCATCCACAGGGTTGATACCCGTGCATCGAGAAGTCCCATGTCCGTGCCTGTGGTTCCTTCACTTCTGTGCCTTCCGTACCTGCATCCACGTGCCTCACATGACACTTGCCATGACTCTTACATGCCTCATGGTGTCACACCCCCGTGGCTGTGGACACTTCAAAACCGTGCCCCTCTAACTGAGTATTTGGACCTCACCTCTCCTACTCGGTCCACGTGCCTCTGGATGCTTGTGGTACCTTCACTTCTGTGCCTCTGGATGCTTGTGGTGCCTTCACTTCTGTAGAGGCTTCACTTCCGTGCCTCCGGCCCCTGTAGTAACACACGCCCGTGGCTCTAGAGACTTCAAACCTGTGCCTCTCTAACTGCATATTCTGACCCATGCCACTGCTGCCACACTTTTTGTGTATCCTCGAGAAGCCGCACATCCGTGCCTGTAGAGGCTTCACTTCCGCGGCTCCGATGTATGCATCCACAACCGTGCCTCCCTAACTCAGTATCTGCAAGCATGCCTCTGCTACCGCACCACAGTGCATCCACAGGGTTGAGACCGGTGCCTCACGAACCCCACACTCTTGTGACGAGAAACCCAACGACCATGCCTGTGGTGGCTTCACTTCTGTGCCTTCCATGCCTGCATCCACATGCCTAACGTGTCACGCGCCATCACTCTTACGTGGTCGCCGTACCACACCCGCGTGGCTCCAGAGACGTCACAACCATGCCTCTCTAACCGAGCATTCGGACACATGCCTCTGCCACCACACTCTTGTACACCCACAGGGTTGATACCCATGCCTCGAGAAGCCACACGACAGCGGCTCTATAAATTTCACAACCGTGCCTCTCTAAATGATGGTCTCTAAATGTACTTAGTGTTTTTGGAGTACTGGATCTGTTATCCTTAGCCCGTCAGTGCTTAAGAAAATGCGAAATGATGCTTCTTAGGATTTTTTTGTCATAGTGCTTATTAATTGTCTAGCCCGATAGAAACTGATTTTATTTAGTATCGAATGTTTCGATCGGCTGGAACTTACTGTATTTAGTGTGATGGCACCTTTTTTGTTGTCATTATTTTTCACTGTACTTCTGGGACTTCTTTTTGTGGCAGTACTTATGGGCACAACTAAATTGAACTTAGCGTCCAAGACTGCTTTGTATTTTGTTGTTCTTAGAGTGAAGAGCAACATAACTACTTCAAAATGACATGAGTGCTGAATTAACATAATACTAAGCAAGCTAAATAACTTATTCAATCACATAAACAAACTACGAACTTGACATAACCAAACTTGTTTAACCTGATACACATGACATTAGAAATTGGTTCATTCTAACAGAAGTAAACTATGAACTTGAAACAATAGAAAGGACAAGCACAAACACAAGCAACTCCAAGGCCAGATTTTTTAAGTTTTCGTCATCACTACTAGCCGTAGTAGGGATCGTGATAATTCTTCTCTGCCTCTTTTGCACTCTCCAGACCTTCTCTGATGTTTTCAATTTTCTTCCATGACTCGTAGGTGGCGTACGCATCTATCGCTGCATACTCGATGAGGTAATTTGGCTGTAGGCTGATCCCCCATAGTTTATGGTCTTCATCCCTGTCAATCTTTTTCTTCATCTTGTTGTAGAATGGGTGGATCACACTGCCTGCAACATCAGCCAAAGAGTGGAACCTCTTTCTTTCCTTGAACGGAACTCTCCACTTGCGTTGGATGTCGATGTACTTGTCGGGGTTGATCTCCAAACAAGATTTCTGCAACTTCTGTTTGTCACCTTCAATACTGAAGCTGGCAAAGGTGTACAACTTGTCCTCCTTCAGGAACGGGCACAGGCTGTTGGGCCTGCAAGGGGGATGACAGATTGAAGGTGAATCAATCAACTACTATACAAAGTTCAGAAATTAAATTCAAGCACAACATGTTATTTTTCTTTTGGTATTTACACTTGAGTCAATGATCTATCTGCTTCTTAGCTACTTTACTACATCAATTCAAGAAACTGTACTATTGCATTAAGAACAGAAACTACACTAGAACATCAAGTTCAGAAAATAATCTCGTACATCAAATTCATAAATTAATCTAGTGCATCAAATTCATAATCTGATCTGGTGCGTCAGGTTCAAAATATATTCTACTGCATCTACTTCAGAAACTTCACTAGTACATCAAGTTCATAAACCAATTTAATCAAATTTCATGGTGCATCACTAATTAAACAGATACATGAAGAGGTTGAATTTCTAGGATGGTTCACCATTTTGTTGCCGCGGTGATGTGGTATACCAGGTAGAGTTCCCCCACACATAACTGAAGAACTGCTGCCCTCTGCGGAGGTTCGTCTTCCCTGGTATACTCCACATCAACACCGATGTACTGAGGGTACAAGCCGCCGACCCTCTTCCTGATCCTGGTGATCATCTTGTCGGCTTCGTCTGGATTGATGGTGCATACGACATCCGGCTTCTCCTTGCCGTGGATGTCAACCTCCTTGAGGTACCTGGTGTAGTCAAGCTTCTGACCGGGGACCTGAACGTCGTCGACCTCAGTGGTCTTGTCAGACGTCTCACCAAAGGGATGCTTGGCAGATGGTTCCTCCGCCATTACCCTCCTCCAGAGATGGCGGGCTTGAGATAGAGATTGTGGGGAGTTGCTAGTTGAGATGGAGCGGCAATGGTGTTTTCGGAATTGAGCGGCAATGGAAGCTGACTTGCCTTTTTGTGGCATGGTTTGGGTCGTGAAGGAGGCGGTTGGACGCGGCCTCGTCGTGGTAGTGGGAGTGGTAAACATGCGCTTGCCGTTGCAGTGCGTCGGGGCAACCGCCGAGTGGCAGTGCTCGCGGTTGCTAGGAAAAAGCAACCGTCAAAGCGTCCGTTTAAGCACGTACAAACATTTTTGCATACATCGTTTTAGCACCTACTGCACTGGCCCGCGTAGATAGTGTGCACTGCGTTGGCTACTATGTTGAACTGCATGCACCTTTCCCGACGCACGCCACAACTACCACACTTTTGTGTATCCAGAGGATTGATAGTAGCAGTGCCTTGAGAAGCCCACCTCCGTGCTTATAGAGGCTTCACTTCCGTGCCTCACATGCGTCCACCCACGTGCTTCACGTGACATGGACCGTGCCTCTACGTGCTTGTGGTGTCACACCCCCGTGGCTCTGGACACTTCACAACCGTGCCTCTCTAACTGAGTATTCCCACGCATGCCACTGCTACGACACTCTTGTGTATCCAGAGAGTTGATGGTAGCAGTGCCCCAACCCCACGTCTGTGCTTATAGAGGATTCACTTCCGTGCCTCATGTGCATGCATTCACGTGCCTCACATGACATACTCTATGTGCGTGTGTTGCCACACGACCGTGACTCCACATACTTCACAACTGTGCCTCTCTAACTGGGTATTCGGACACATGCCACAGCTACACACTTTTGTACTTCCAGAGGGTTGATAACCATGCCTCTGCCCCACGTCCCTGCATGTACAGGCATCACTCCCGTGCCTCTGCCCCACGTCCCTTTGTGCACAGGCTTCAATGCAGTGCCTCTTGTGCGTACACAGCCGTGCCTTAAACAGTGGCTATTTAAATGTCTATTCAAACACATGCCTGTGGTACCACACGACCAATGCTGTAGAGACTTCACACATGTGGACCCACAACCGATCCTCTCTAACTAGGTATTCGCACCGATGCCTCTACTACCACACTTTCGGACACATGACTCTTACGTTCCCGTGGTGACACATGCCCGTAACTCTAAAGACTTCACAACCATGCCTCTCTAAGTGAGTCTTCGGATGCATGCCTCTGCCACCACACATTTGTGCATCCACAGGGTTGATACCAGTGCCTCGAGAATCGCAATGTCCGTGCCTGTAGAGATTGGACTTCCGTGCCTCGGCGGCATGCATCCACGTGCCTCACACGTCTGTTAAGATGCTGTAGCGAACAAAAAAAACCACAGCCAGGCGACACGAATCTTGATGCTCAAGCGGACCGTCGAAGATTACAGACGGTTCCACCATTTCCATCTCTCCCACCTCCACTACTCTCTTGCTTCCTCCCTACCATAGTAAATCTCGAAACATTCCACACTCACACACGGTCTCCTCCTCCATTCTGCACACGAGCCCAAATTCGAAGTAGAGTTCGCCTCACCGCACAACCGCCACCACCACCACGCATCGCCAACCGCCCTCCACTTCGAGATACAGACCGTCAAACGGTGCCCTCAACAACACAAAGTCCCCACCCGATGGCGACGAAGCGAGGACTTCAACACCGGCGGCGGAGATCACAACAAAAAAAGAGGAATGACAGAATAGACCAATGGAGGCGAGAAGCCGAACACAAGGAATCGAAGGTAAATATCAATCTATCCCATTGCATTCCTCGAGGTAGATCGTAGTGATTTCTCCATTTCCAGGGATAGCAACCCTAGCCACCGCAACAGCCGAGTTTTCCACTAGCCAAAATCAATTTGTCTAACAAATTGAACTACCGCACACACGAGATTTAATAGAAATGCTACTGCTCCCCGCTACGGAATTTTCGCCACACGATATGTGCTTAAACGTACTATACCTTCCATATCACTAACTAGAATACCTCAATAGATACAAACACTGCGAGCATCCTGAGAGCTCAAACCTGGTAATTACACCAGATTTTCTCTGATTGTAACTGTTTTCAAATTAACTGCCTCATGTCCGTCACTGCAGTGGATTTACTTCCGTGCCTCACTACCTGCATCCACCTACCTCACGTGACACACGACATGACTCTTACGTGCCCGTAATGCCACACCAACGTGACTTCACAACCGTGGTTCTCTAACCGAGTATTCGGACACATGACTCTGCCACCACACTTTTGTGCCTTCCGTGCTTGCACCCACGTGCCTAACGTGATAGGCGCCGTGACTCTTACGTGGTCCCACTGCCATGCTCGCGTGGCTCCTGAGACTTCACAACCGTGCCTTTGTAACCAAGCATTCTGACACATGCCTCTGCCACCACACTCTTGTGCATCCACAGGGTGGATACCCGTGCCTCGAGAAGTCGCAAGTCCGTGCCTGTGTTGCCTTCAATGCCGTGCCTCCTGTGCCTTCATCCACGTGCCTCACGTGACACACGCCGTGACTCTTACGTGCACGTAGTGCCACACCAACGTGACTTCACAAACGTGGTTCTCTAACCGAGTATTCGAACCCATGACTCTGCCACCACATTTTTGTGCATCCAGAGGGTCCACGTACGTGCCTGTGGTGGCTGCACTTTTGTGCCTTCCGTGCCTGCACCCACGTGCCTAACATGACAGGTGCCGTGACTATTACGTGGTCCCACTGCCACGCCCGCGTGGCTCCTGAGACTTCACAACCGTGCCTCTGTAACCGAGCATTCTGACACATACCTCTGCCACCACACTCTTGTGCATCCACAGGGTGGATACCCGTTCCTCAAGAAGCCGCAAGTCCGTGCCTGTGTTGCATTGAATGCCGTGCCTCCCGTGCCTACATCCACGTGCCTCACGTGACACTTTCCGTGACTCTTACATGCCCCATAGTGCCACACCCACGTGACTTCATAACCGTGGTTCTCTAACGGAGTATTTGGACCAATGCCTCTGCCACCACATTTTTGTGCATCCAGAGGGTCCACACCCATGACTCGAGAAACCCCACATACGTACCTGTGGTGACTTCACTTTTGTGCCTTCCGTGCCTGCACCCACGTGCCTAACGTGACAGGCGCCGTGACTCTTACATGATCCCGTTGCCACGCCCGCGTGACTCCTGAGACTTCACAACCGTGCCTTTGTAACCGAGCATTCTGACACATGCCTCTGCCACCACATTCTTGTGCATCCACAGGGTTGATACCCGTTCCTCGAGAAGCCGCAAGTCCGTGCGTGTGTTTCCTTCAATGCCGTGCCTCCCGTGCCTACATCCACGTGCCTCACGTGACACTTGCGGTGACTCTTAAATGCCCCGTGGTGCCAAACCTCCGTGGCTTTATAGACTTCACAACCGTGCCTCTCTAACTGAGTGTTACAAGCTTCACTTCCGTGCCTCCTGTGCCTGCATCCACGTGCCTGTAGAACCTACACTTCCGTGCCTCATGTGCTTCCATCCACATGCCTGTACAGAGGCTTCACTTCCGCACTACCAGTCTCACCGCTAAAAAAATGCTAGCAAACAAAAAATCCCCAGCCAAGCAGAACGAATCTTGATGCTCAAACGGACGGTTGAAGATTAGAGACGGTTTGATGGTTTCCATCTCTCCCTCCCTCTTCTACTCTCTTGCTTCCCCTCTCGCACAGTAAATCTCGGAACCTTCGTCACTCCCGCACGGTCTCCTCCTTCCTTCTACACACAAACACAAATTCGAAATCGAGTTCGCCTCACCGGACAACCGCCACCGCATTCGCCAAGCGCCCTCCACTTTGACATACAGACCGTCAAACACTGCCCACGACAACACCAAGAACCCCACCGGCTGCGGCGACTGACGGCGAGGACTTCAACAACGGCGGCGGAAATCGCAACAAAAAAAGAGCAATGACACAATAAGCCGATGGAAGCTAGGAACACCACAAAAGTAATTGAAGGTAATTATCATTCTATCCCATTCCATTCCACCGGGTAGATCGTAGTGATTTTTCCACTTCTAGGGACAGCAACCCTAGCCACCGCTACCAAGGAGTTTTCCAATACACTAAATCAATTTGTCTAACAAATTGAACTAGCGTACAGATGAGATTTAATAGAAATGCTACTACTCTCTGCCCTGGAATTTTCGCCAGACGATATGTGCTTAAAGGTACTATACCTGCCACATCACTAACTAGAATACCTCAATAGATCCAAACCCCGCAAGCATCCTGAGAGGCCAAACCTGATAATCACACGAGATTTTCTACATAACTTGTCCCTTGACTGTAACTGTTTTTCAAATTAAGTGCCTCTGGTGTGAAAAACCGTAAACAAAGAATAGGTGTACCTGTGCTTCTAGGGTGAAATAACCTGTGCCTCTCTATCCATACAAATTTGTTTTCACACAACGCATTTTTTTCTATGACACTCAACTCTGCTTCTAACACCTGGCCATTTTTTATGCAGCAATGAGAAAGCATCACGAAGAACCTAACACCCAACAAGGTACTGACGAAGACCCTGAGGAAGAGCATGCAATCCAGCAAGCTCCTGTCAAAGGTTTGAGCAAAGTGTCCACTGTCAATCTACCAAAAACTATATAGAGACATTAATAACTTAACTGCTCTCCTTGACAACAATAACTTAACTATTCTATAAATAAATCTACCTGCCCCTTTTTATATATATCTTTATAGAAAACATAAAAAATGTTCACACACTATCTTATTTTAATTCAAAAACAGTTTAACTCACCCGGTAAATCTTCGACTCTGCTTAATGATATTCCTCCCATTATGAAATATCACCTGGAGTGTGCATTTTTGTCTCAGAAAATGCTTCACCCTAACTTTACTTCCTCAGCTGCACTTATAACCATAATTCATATTTTCTATCCCTTGATTAGCTCAATCGGTAACAGTATTAATAACCTTTTTTAACCAAGAAAAAGAAACTAAAAGGCCCCTTTGGGAGTTTCACATTCCTTATGCATAATCGTGGAAGATATATATTTTAAATTTGTATCCATTTTTTTCGGACAAAACTATATCCTTTTTTGTTACCTGGTCATTATGCAGGACACGAAGACGGTGATATTGAAATCGTAGAAACACACAGCATCTCTCCTCATTCATCAGAAAAGGGCACACAACAAAACATCAAGAACAAAGAACCTGCGGCAGAAATGGTAACTTACACCAGGCTCAATAGGAGTAAACATCTAGCAACAAGCAAAAAAAAAAGAGAAAATCAGATACCAGCACTGTTTTTACTCCTGGAGCAAAAAGGCAAAAGCAAAAGGACAATACTGAAAACATCATCGACACTAGTATCTTGCAGCATCAGCCAATACCTCTAATGGTACTCCCGCCAATAGCACCAACAGCCACAAAGAAACAAGGTGAAAGCAAGAAGAAAAACAAACGACAAAGGGTAGAAGAAGAACAAGATGATGCCAACAGCAAAGATTCAGATACCGATGATGCCGACGATGACAGACAACATGATGCAGATTTCATTCCTACAGACGGCGATGATGCCGAAGAGCACGACAGTGACCCAGAAGAGGACGACAATGTAAAAACACACTTATGTACTAATTTTGAATACCACTATTCAGCACTCAAAATCGAACGTTCCTTTCTAACAAAACCCTTTTTTTTCTGAAACAGGCCAAATCAAGCCAGAAGGACGTGAAGAGGAGAAAGACAAGCGGAAAAGAATTGGCAGCACCAACAGTTGACGAACACGAGGAAGCAACAAATGAAGACAAATGCCTAATCAAGGCAGGGGCAGCATTCGCTCATGTCAAGAAAGCATGGAAATTACTTAAAGAACGTCACAGGCAAGATGTTAGGAGGGCAGGATTTGGTAGCATAGAGAACTGCCAAATAATGGGCTCCATCTGCAGACCGCTTGCAGCACACATGTACGACAATTTGGACACAGAAAGCATGACAATAACCTTCGGTGATGCTACCGAAGACAAAAAAATCAAGATTACCAAGGAAGCTATCCACAAGGTCTTTGGATACCCAAACGGCACGAAAAAGTCAGCACCAAGGCCACGGACTTGTCAAACTTCAATGAAAGAACTGATGTCAGACCTTGCCTTCAAACGTCCAGATTTCAAGCCAAAAGAACTGTTCAAGAAGCTAGAAAAATTGGTGGAACTAGATGACGAAGAATCAAACAGAAAATCAGTTAAAATATTTTTCCTTATTTTTTTCCACAACATTGTCTGCGGGACAAGCGCCGCTATCTTCAGCCAACAAGCGATAATGGTCAAGGACATGAAGTATGAAGAAATGGCACAGATGGATTTCTGCGAGGTAATCGTCGAAAGAATTAAGGCAGGAGCCATGAAATGGCAGGAGCACAGGACGTTGGATCAAGAAAAAAAGAACAAAAAGCATGTCAATGGTTTGGCACAGGGACCAGTAATCATGTACCTCGACTCCCTGCTGCTGCCAACCGACACCAAAGAAATGCGGAAGATTGCCAAGACAATGGACAAGACCTCATTACCACGAGCAAACCATCTCAAAGAGAGTGACCTCATGAAAATAGCTAGAGCAGACATGAAAAGGGACGGAAAAGCACGACCGGATGACTATGAATTTGGCAAGATACATGTATAAATCTGTTGTACATAAATCAGTCTTTCCTTTTAAAAACATTTTCAATTCTAATCAACTCCATTCTACCAAAACAATGCAGACATGGAAAGGAACAATAGAGAGGATCTTCTATACTAGCACAGCATCACCTTCGTCTTCAATTCAACAGATATCAGCACAACATCGTAAACAGCAGCAACACCAGCACATGACCAAACTACTACCACCTCCACCCAAGCACCAGCGCTAACCACGTGTCGGCACCAGTGGAAGCAGGGAACCCGACACAAGCACCAGCACAAGATCAGAAGAAAGATTCAAAAGGATAAAGGAATTGCTGGAAAATGTGCTCGACGAAGCAAAACAGTTACCCGGAGTAACCACCAGGGATGAACACCAATGCAGCGAACAAGAGGGGAGACTAGATCAAAAATCCAAGAACTCAGTGGTGCAACAAACAATGTCCCTGATCGAAGCTGTCGAACAACACAGAGAATTTCAGAACAACATTTGCAGAAAGAACTTAACAGACGAGGCGACCCTGCAGATGCTAGAGCAAGCAGATGCAGCAGCCACAAGTACACTAGTCGATGGCATCCGCACGAAAGAAGTCGTAGCCAGAACAGAACCAGGAGAAAGGAGAAAAAGAAAGAAGGAAGAAGAAGACGAAGAGAGGAAGAGAAGAACAAAATCAAGGGACATGGGAATAGACAAGAAAAAGATAAAGCGGCAGAAACAGGTAAATAATAGTAATGCATGATGCCATCTACCCCTAAAGCAAACCCTGTTTTCATACCTGAACTGAAAAGAATTGTCTGAAAACTTTCAGGAACGTGCCAATAGCACGCCAGGCCAAGATGAACTCCAACAGCAGGATGATGTCAACAACCCAAAAAACAAGAATGAACGCAACAAACAAAGCAACCTCACAACAGACAATGCAACAACAACAACTGCCCCAACAGAAGCACAAGATACGATCGACGTCAGAACCAGTGAACAGGTCAGTTTGAACATCCATTTTTCCTTTCAAAATTGTATAGAGTTATAAGTTAACTGACAAACCTCCAACAAAATATAGGCTCAGCTGGACAACCATCAAATCAGTAGTCCCGCCAACCAAACACAAGAAGCTGACCCACAATCAACCGTTAGCATCACACACGACGAAGAAGAAGAAAACAACGAAGAGGAGGTAAACTTCCACAGCCCACTACACCCCACACCGGAAACTCATAATGGCAGGAAGAAAATGCACCGCAAACTCATATTGTTTGATCTCCAGATATCACAAGCACTGCAAGAGCAAGAGACGACCCGTGTTGAACTTGAACCCCATGGTGAACCTCAAACAGACGAAAGCGTCATAGAACGGGAAGTTTGTGTACAAGAGATTTCCAGTACCACAACAATACAGATGACCATCACAAATACAGAGGAGAAAGCCCAAGACATCCCAGCCGATGAGAAACTCAAGACTGTTATACCTGACAAAGAAACAGTCGACGCAGGCACGAATAACCCAATCATCAACACAGAAGTAAAATTCAACAACAACAACCCCTTTTCAAAACATTTATGATGTTTGAACTACCTAATAGACCCTGCCACCGCAATACAAGGATTATAAGGGATGACTCACCCATTTGTCTGAACAAATGCAGGAAACAAACAAGTACGTCAATCTCGAAGATCAACAAGCAGCACAACCAAAGGAAACTCAAAAACACAGAGAACTTCAAACAACAATGGCTGAAGAGGTGAGGTTACAAAGCCTGTTTCTATGACAAAAAAAATATTGTTGCAATGATGAAGTTCACATGTATGATGTAGTTCAGACACAAATGAAATTCAATATAAAATTTCAATTTTTATTAAATAGGAAAAGGAAGCAAACAAAAGCACTGGCATAGATATTCAACATGAAAAACAAGAGGACAACACGAAACAAGGAGAAGCCATATTTGAAGCAGTAGACAGTCCTGCCACTGCAGACAAAGAGGTCTTATAAAAAAACTACAGCTGCACAGTCAGAAATGCACCCATATTTTAATTACTTTTTGTGTTCGAACAGGCATAAGAAGCTCAAGAGAGCACCAACAATCAAGACCATCAAACACAACCAGAGGAGGCCAATGAACAACGGGAACATGTTCTTCAAACGGTAGACAGAAATGCCACTGAAGACCAAGCCATGAAATATTCACTAACTAAATAACAGGTAGCAGAGACGGTAGCAGCGTCAACGATTAAAAAGGTAAAGTTACATAACCTGCAACTATGAAATTATAAAATAGCTCCGTGCACACTCAAATAAACTCCGACTTACCACCTTTGTGTTCACTCAAATGCACTCCCACTTTGCCACCTCTATGTTTGAACAGCTGCAAGAAAAAAAATAAGGACAGTGACGATGAACAGCAAAATGAACAACAAGAGAAGGCCCAAAAACCCCCACTCAATGAAGAACAGGTAGAACAATCAGCAGCTACAACAACAAATAAAGAGGTGAAGTCACATAATACCTCTTCACGATCTTATAGTTCAAAAATATGCACTTGACATTTCACTATTTTCCTGTCATCACACACAGAGGAGGCCAATGAGCAAGTGGAGGCCACTGAAGAAGCGCAATGTGTTCTTCAAACGGTAGACATCAACGTCACAGAAGACCAAGCCCCGAAATATTCACTCACCGAACAACAGGTAGCAGAGATGGCAACAGCGACAATGACTGAAAAGGTAAAGTTACTTAAGCTGATCCTATGAAAGTACAAAATAGCTCCATGTAACCTCAAATGCACTCCCACTTAGCCACCTCTATGTTCGAAAAGCTACAAGACAAAAACGAGGACAGCGGCGATGAATCCGAAAGAAAGATCAAGAAGATGCCCAAAAACCTCCACTCAACGAAGAACGGGCGGAACAATCAGCAGCAGCAACGAGAACAGTAGCAAAGACGACAGAAGAAGCAACGACTGAGGAGGTAAAGTTACATAAGCTGATTCTACGAAAATATAAAGTAGCTCCATGAAAAATCAAATGCACTGCCACTTAGCCACCTCTATGCTTGAACTGCTGCAGGACAAAAACAAGGACAGTGACGATGAACACCAAAATACGGAACAAGAGGGTCCCCAAAAAACTCCACTCAAAGAAGAACGGGTGGAACAGTTAGCAGCAGCAACGACAGCTAAACAGGTGAAGTTGCGCAAAATGTTTCTACAAAATTATGGCTTAATCTCAATAAAATAACGCCTATTCACAATCAAATAGCTCAAAACACGCACCGAACGCTTCGCTATTGTCCTGTCACAGCTGCTATAATTAAAATAAAGTAGCAAATTAAATTATTTAACGCTTTTTTCCATAATAACGCAGAAACATGAAGAAGGCAACCACACAGATACAATCAATGAAGCAAACACTCAGATTGTTCTACAGAAACTTGGTTATAATATTTCAGAGAAAGAACCAGACACTATCGAAGAAAACCCTACACTGTCATACGACGGCGATTCTCTTGGCAAAGAGGTTACTGCCAACCAGGTCGAGACTGAAAAACAAGACGGAAAAGACCACGAGCAAGACATGACGGTTGACAAGCAAAAACATGACGCTAAGAAAAGCACAGACGACTCAAACGAGGATGCAACAGAAACTGGACAACAGGGTACTGACGAAAAGGGTACAATGCAAAAAGGACAACATCACATGCCGCCAGAAGCAGAACGAGAACAAGAAAGGAACAACACTAGACAAGGCATATCTTCTAGCATCGAAGCAGGCAAGACAATAGAAACTTAATTGCTATCTTGCGACTTGAAATTATTTACATTAAATTCAAAATCATCCCAGGGACAAAGGAGAAAGGGGGCAAACATAGAGATGCCATCAACAAAGCCATCGAAGACTTGTACAACACTGTATGCAAGCCATGGACAAAGAAAGAAAGGTAAGTTCATGTAACTAACACACAACACGTTCTTACATACAATGATTTTAACTGTATCATGTGTAAACTAAAATATTTTTTGTAAATATACTTTGCAGGGATGAGCTTTTCATTACAACAAACAGGTTCGATGTCAATCTAGGTCATGTCGCCGAAAGCTTCAACATCAGTAAACCAGTGAGCAGCGAAGCAATCGAGCCCATGCAAACGATCTTGAGAAAACAACTCAATGGCACAGGGAAAAAGATTCTATCGTTTAACAACACTATAAGTAAAGATCACGGCAAAAGAATCATGTTTAAAACGATAAATATCAGTTTATAAATAGATAAACTTCACCTATAACTGAACTGACAAATTCCCTTTGTGTATGTATGACAAAACAAGCAGCACTGAATAAAGGAAGACGACGACGAAGATCCAATGTGCTACAAAAAAATGATCAAGAACATATTAGAAAAAAACTACTACCTGCCAGGCTTAGAGCATTTTTCAACATAGAAGAAGAAGAAAAACTGCAAGATTATAACATGGTAAGCAGATCAACTGTTACAAAAATAAAATAAAATTACATATGTTATGCAAAGTTCTCTTTCATGACAGACAAATCATTTCTAAATCTAAGAAGATTTCCAAATGTTTTCTTTTTATTTTGTGTTTTGCAGTTCCTTCTACCATGTTCGATGCGCGGGTTTAAGAAAGACGAAACTATAAGTCATTACTTCACCGTTACAGTTAACATGGAAAAACAGCGCTTTGAACTTCTTGACTCTTCAACTGCATATCCAGACACAATAGAATTCTTCAACAATGTAACCAGCAAATTAATGAAAATCTGGAAGCACGTAAGCACAGAGCTCCAGCTTTCACAAAGAAGCATCGACCATTTCAAAAAGGTCAAACTGCAGGTGCCACTTCAGGGAGAAGACACATAAGCACTTCCAACATTTCTCTTCTTTCTTTTTTTCAATGCAAGATTCACTACTACCATTCCTCAAATAATTCTGTTCTTTCGTTTTTTCAATGCAACAATTACTACTACCATTGCTCCAACATTTCTCTTCTTTCCGTTTCTCGAATGCAACAATTTTACTACCACCATTCCTCTACATGTAGAATGGACTGCGCATTCTATATGTACATGAACGTGAAGCACTACTCCAAAGAGGGAACAACAGCGGCCTTAGAGGCAGAACAAGTACCAGAGTTGAGGAAAACAATTCTATCTCAACTAATCAGTCAACACAGAGGCAATACCGCACTGTCATTAATCAAGTGTACAATAGGTTAGTCTTTTTAGAAACAAAACCTTACAATTTTGTCACACTACCAAATAGTAATAAGTTTTATTATTATTATTATTTTTTGATTCTAACAGATATGCTGAAGTATGAAGTCGAAATGGGAGACCAAGGAATGCAACAGACAGAATGCTGCGTACTAGAAGAGTTTTCGCCAAATTCCGAGCCAAAGGAACATATTATGCATGCGACAACCACCCAAGAGTAAGAAGTTATTGATATATCCAATGAACACAAAGAGCTTATGCATGTTAGCAGCCACGCTGTCGTCAAAGAATCTTGCACAGACAACAAAGAAAAGGATCCACCAATAGAACCAGATCAACCACCACCAGACGACAAGATACCACACCAATCTGAAGAGGCAACGGACACCACTAATGAGCAAAATATCAACAGCAATATCTCGAGCACAGAGCAACTTGAACAAACTGGCACTGCTTTAAAAGAGGATGACAGAAGCAACGACGTACCAACTACACAATAACAGGTTTCTGAGCAGAAGAAACAACCTGTTCTTCTTCAAGAAGAAACAGGCTCGACAAACAATCAGCAAGGCACCTCCAGCACCGTCTCTTTAGACTTCTTAAAACACAAAATGACGAAAAAGCATGAAGAAGTTGATGAATTTATTTTAAGCCTTGACCAGGACCAACTAAAGATATACAATGAGCTTATACAGATGGGCTATACATTCGATCAAATCAAAACATTACGGATTCAGCACGAAGACTTTGAATTCAACAAAAATGCCACGTCGTATCTGGCAAGCTTGCAGCAAGAATCAGGAGAACATTCAATGGCTCAATCGTCTAAGAACAGCTCAGCCAAGAAAACCTCGGTGAAGCCATCGAGTAGGCTCCATGAAAAAATCAAGATTCCTACATTTGTCCCAGGAGATTTCAAATTTATGAACAAAGCCATGGCACTTCATGAATACCTATTCAGCGAAGAAGGACAGGAAGAATGCGGACAGTAAGTACTTTCTCTTGTTAAAACAAAGAACAGATAAGTGCTGCTCCTTATTAAAGCCACCTAACTACTGTATAAACCTTTTCTGCTTGCAGCCTAAACGTATATTATAGCTCAAAGCGACCAGAGTGCATTACAAGAAAAGACATAATGCAACAGCTACGAAAAGGAGATGGACAGATGGAGGGCTCCATCGCAAACGCATTGTTCGAAGAATGGACGGAGCAGCAACAATACAACACAACCGATAAAGCCATACTATCCGTAGAATTTGTAAACGTATGAAGTCCAATTGGACAAAAACACTTGCATCATTTCAGTGATTATATGTTTGAACTAAAAAGTAGACAATTTTTTGTCGTAGCTTGTGCACGGTGTTAATCCTGGAAAAGAAGGAGGACTACGAGAATTCAATGAGGAAGAAGCATTGAAAGAGTTTGTACCCCTTGTAAGAGGGAAGGAACTTTTAAAGAAAAAGCTGGTAAGTTAATAGAAATATACAAACATAATTCATTCTTCCTAAAGATTGCACATTTACATGTCATTTAATTCTCCTGACAAGAATGAACTTTAACTCACTCTGTCTCCAAAGACCGCAGATTATGATACCTCACAACACAGCTAAACACTTCACATTGTACGTGCTCAACAAGTACACGAGCTCCATCGACATACTTGACTCACTGAATTACAGACAGGCAGCAGATAATTCCTGAAAAAAACACCATAAGGATTACCCAGAACTGGTACGTCAATTCAACCTTGGTTTTCTAATTCTTGCATTCCCTTTCTTAATGGCAATATCCAACAATAAAACCAAACCGTAATCACAGATTAAAAGGATGCACGCACTCATGAAGAAGCATTACGGAGAAGCGGAAACACCTAACAGAGTTTGCGTGCCAAAACAGCAGGGTACCTAATGCGGACACTTCATGGTTCAATTTGCAAAATATTGGAATGGCATTGATCTCACAAAAGACGATGAGGATTTCCATGTAAATGAATAGTATGAGAGCAACAATTTTATTTTAGAAGCAGCACTCCTTGAATACTTCAATTATTTCATCAAAGAAAAATAAAAGAATATCCGATGACCTTCATGCAGGATAGCAAGGTAGATGCCGAGTGGAAACTAGAGTTTCTTTTTACAGCCATATTTGGTGAAATAAACAAAGTAAAGTGCGAGCAACTACCTGGAAGAATCAAAGAATTCAAACCAGAAACTTCAAAGTTCTTTTCCACCAGCAAAGGTAAGAAAATTATTTCTGGTTATCTTTTTTTGTAATGTCTTTAGTATCACGAGAGCTTACATATTACATATCTGCTTCCGCTGACAGAAACAGATGCAACAAAAAGGAAAAAAGGATGAAGCACCAATCCATACCCAAAACATTCACATTGCTTCCAACACACAAAGGAGGCGTCCGACCTCTTCCAAATAGTCATGAGCGACAGCTGGCAGGAGAAATTCAAAAAGTGAGTTGTTTTCTATTGCACCTCAAAATAGTTGGACCGAGGCCAAAAATAATATAAAAATCTGTTTCTCACTGACTCTCACGTCCAAAATTATTTTATTTTCCTGACGCAGCAAAACTGTATTTAAGCGCATTCGTAGAGAGAGTGAAAGCACGCAACTTACTGAAGCCCAACTGAAGGCAGTATTTGGTCCAAGACCAGCACAGACGAACATACCACATCATATAGAAAAGAGAGTGCTCGATGATATAGCAGAAATCTGGGAAAGCAGACAGGATTCAAAAGAGAGTGATAGAGTAATACTAGGCCCAAACTTTGCAGAGGTAAATTTTTTAAAAGCACAAACTTGTCTATATTGCAACGCCTGCTCTTTATTATTGTTACACAGCTGTTTTTTCTGACAGTTTTTTATCATAATTATTGTTTGCAGCGTATACTGCATTTAAAGAATCACAAAACTACTATTGAAAAATTTAAAACTGAATTGCAAAAAACAAAGAATCAGCTAGTTCCCATGTATCTCAAAGAACATCAATAGAAAAAGCTCTCAACAGCAAACATGGTAACATCCCTTTACTCCACAACAAAATAAAAAATATGCGTTCTATCATATCAGGTTATATTAAACTAAGCAACAAATATTTTGTACGCAGATATTCATTCCACTCGAGAAGGATCACCGCTACGTACTATATATGCTGGACAAATATAAAAACAAAGTTCACATTATTGATCCTCGAGAAGCAACTCCAGAGGAATTTGAGAAAGAAAAGGTAGACATAGATCATTTGGATCCATTTGAAGCAGATCGAATTCTTCAAGAAAAAGAAGAGGCTAAAGACGAAAGAAAAATACAGTTTCAGGAATATCATGTTCATAAGTCGGCAATCGTAAGCATTTGTAAATAACAATTTTTTCAGTTTTACAAGTTGCAATATTAAAACAATTACAAAATGCAATTCCCAGATACCTAGGATTAAAGAAGTCTTCAACACCATACTAGGACAAACAACGAATCCCAAGAATACAAGATGGCAGTTTCATACCGTGCAAGATGTTCCAGTGGTAGAAAAGGGCGAATCGCCATTTGCTGTTTTAAAGCTTGCATTCCTCTACAATGGTGAAAAGTTCATCGAAGACCTGGATGATTTGACAGTAAGTTTTCAATGAAAATCTTCTGGACACAATACATAGAAAATATTGGAATATATATATATTTTTTTTACTTATATACAACTTTTATGCACCAACTATAAGCATATAATTCTCTTCTCGGCAAAATTTCACAGGATGAAGTCAAAGAATGGAGGGCAGAGGCAATGTACATTCTTTTACTTAGCGAGATGAATGAAGTCAAAGCTAATGAAATGGGTGACGAGATTAGCAAGATCTTCAGCAAGAATGAAGACTAAAACTTTTGATTTAGCCAGCGAGGCTAATTCCATCAAAACGTGACAAAACAGTTTAACAATGGCTCATATTTATATGTAATCTAGTTACAAATTGCGTGTTCATGTTGAAAAGAGAACATCATCAGAGAATGCCACTACACTATAAACAACAATGGCTCTTTTTAACTGTACGACAGCAGTGACTCCCAAAACGAACTCCTACCCATGACTCTGGAGACCACCCGCCCTTGCCTCCGGAGGCGACATGGCCCCGTGCCTCCAGAGGCTACATGACCATGCCCCCGGACAATCCACACATGTGCATGCACGCACATACCTCGAGTGCCTCAACCGTGGCTAGCTGCTCCCCACACGTGACTGGAGATGCTTCACACCCATGCCTCCGCATGCGACAAGGCCCCATGCCTCCGAAGAATACACACATGTGCATGCACGCACATACCTCTAGTGCCTCAACCATGGCTAGCTGCTACGCACACGTGACTGGAGATGCTTCAAACCCATGCCTCCGGAGGCGACATGCCAATGCCTCTGGAGGAACCACACATGTGCATGCACGCACATACCTCTAGTGCCTCAACCATGGCTAGCTGCTACGCACACGTGACTGCACATGCTTCAAACCCATGCGTTTCCAGGCGAAGGAGCTTGGCTTTTGCACAACCTGTATAAAATTTTTCTCCTGAGCTGTGAACTTCTTATAGAATATCATGAACTTCTTATAGAACCAACATGCTGCACGACTAACACACACTTCGACCTATGCCCCCCTTCAAGATGTTTATGAAAATTAAACGAGCCGAAGGCGAGCAGGACGTTCCCCACGCCGGAGGCGCCGTGTGACACCACGACGGACAACGCGCCGCACGAACAAACACGTTGCACGACCAACACACACTTCGACCTATGCCCCCTCGTCAAGATGTTTATGAAAATTGATTGAGCCGAAGGCGAGCTGGACGTTCCCCGCGCCGGAGGCGCCGTGTGACACCACGACGGACAACGCGCCGCACGAACCAACACGCTGCACGACCAACACACACTTCGACTTATGCCCCCCCTTCAAGATGTTTATGAAAATTAAACGAGCCGAAGGCGAGCAGGACGTTCCCTGCCGGGGCCGGGACACAAAATATCCCAGAAATTAACCCCTCGTGTCATCACCAGCCCAGGATTTACCGTTACTGGTGGACACGTCCTTGTTACAGATTACCAAGCTATTACAAGAATTGGATACAAGACCATGAAGGTCTAATGTTACAACAGTGATTCTGGTGGTGGATGACGGAATTGTCTCGCGGTTCTTCAACGTCGATGGGGCTCCATTCCCCACAGGAATGGCTGACCTGGATAATTCCTATCCCGCATGGCTGCCATCCTAGGCTCCGCACGGACATCGCTGTGGTACACCTTGTAGAAATCCTGACCTGGCCAAGTAAATAGCTAGGGACAAGCCTGTGAGTACGTTTGAATGTACTCGCAAACATCATGAACAAAAGATATACCGAATGCAACAATTAAATTATATGATCATGATGAACCACACTATATGCGTATGCTCATGATGGACTTAAATGCCTACTGACAGGAATTAAATCATGGCATGATAAAATATTAGCATATGCAAATAAATGAATATATGGGAATGTTAGTGATAAACAAGGAGAGTTTAAGGAAAATAAAATAAAAGAAATGCCGGTCGGATGTCAAGTGACACCACGGTAGGTCTTGAAGAGAAATGCCAATCGGGTGTCTACAAGAGTAGTGGCGGGACCGCCTGTAAACTCGAGAGACGCCACGAGAGGTCTTGAAGAGAAATGCCAGTCGGGTGTCAAGTGACACCACGGTCGGACTTGAAGAGAAATGCCAATCGGGTGTCCACAAGAGTAGTGGCGGGATAAACCGCCTATTGACTCGAGAGACGCCACGAGAGGTCTTGAAAAGAAATGCCTGTCGGGCATCAAGTGACGCCACGGTTGGACTTGAAGAGAAATGTCAATCGGGTGTCTACAAGAGTAGTGGCGAGATAAACCGTCTGTTAACTCGAGAGACGCCACGAGAGGTCTTAAGAATAAAGTTGAGTGCCCGGGGTAGTCTAGCCAGCCCCTGAGACACTCAGGAAATAATATAAGAGAAACGGGTTAGTCCACAATATGCATAACCACAATAATATTAATATGCATAGCAAAAACATTCATGGTAGCATCAGGGTGACAATAATTATCCTGCCAAATAATTCTGGCACATTTTAATTTTTTTCCTCCGAAGACCGACACTTGACCAACCCAGACTGTAGTCCTTAACCACGGACATGGCTATTCGAATAGGTTTAAAAACTCTGCAGAGGGTGTACTCTTTACCCACAAGTAAAGGATTTCTTTAGTCATTACCGAGACGCTGACTAATTCCCGTTACGGTCTTTGGGTTGAAAACACACCTAACCAGCACACACCAGATTAACTTTCCAGATGCCAGGAATCACCCAAAGCATCGTTCCAGTAAAACTCTGAGACGGAGAGACCAACGTCCTGCATGGGATCACTATTAATACGCGCTGATTCTAAGGGGTGCCCCCCTCTCAGTCACAACTGGAAACACCCATGCCCCCTGACCCGGTGACAGGATTTAGTCCCGGATCCCTGGGAAACCCTCATCGTGGCCCTCTGTACGGTGTGTGCACGGAAAGGGGTTAGCAACTTACTGGACTGCACCCCACCTGTGGCAGGGACAAGTGGTAGCATGAATCAAGTATGGGGGTTACCGGTGACAAGACTCGATCTATGGTCGTCTCAGGAGGCTTATGTACTTTCTGCAATGGTTAGCACAAGATAAATCATTGGTGGTACCCAACAGGGTCACCACCTAGCATGTCCCAACATGCCATCACTGATCATTCTCGTCACCACGAGATTTTCAGTCACACGGTCACTTTTCTCGTGACTGGTTTTTTTTTTCCTGCAGTTTAGTCCATAACAACACAGACATACATGACAAGTGAAAGTAACCATACTCACTCATACTTCATGCTTTAAAGATGACAGCAAAATAGCCATGGATCATGCATGCAAAAATAGCCATATGCAAATTCTATTAAAGATTATCACAACCATGATTCAAATATTTTAGCTAGCAACCACAAAACATTCACCATATCAAATGTTCAAGATGCTTGCCTTCAGTATGCAGAGATATTGGGTGCACTTCAAAAGTTTTGAAAATTTTGTCTCCCCTCCAATTCCTATTTGCAAAATACAAGAATTACCACATAGAACTAAAACAATGCAAAAAGTTGTCTAGGAAATTATGAAATAAATATTAAAATAAACTAGATGATATATAAGAAATTACAAAAAAAGAATCAATTTATTTGGAGTTCATATGAATTACTTATGGAATTTCTAAGTTGAAGTAATTGATTAAAAGGACTATTTAATAGGTTCAACAGAGACAAGGCCTAGTAAAAATGTTCACCTAAGCTAAAATAATAGAGCATGATTTTATGAGTGCAAGGAAATTTGAATCGTCAAATTTGGATTTGAAATGAGTTCTGTGGAATTAATAGAAACTGCTGAATAAAAGAAAAGGAAAAGAAGCAGAGCAGCGCCCTGTGCGCTATTTAGCCGCCTGGTGCTACTGGGCCGAGCCCAGCCGATCAGCTGCGCGAGGGGACGGCTGACGTCGAAGGCGTACAACCTGGAATACGCCTTCCTCGCGCGAAAACGATTCCGAACGGAATCCGTCTCCACTTAAACGGCTGAGTCGGCAGGGGCTGAGTGACTGACGGTGGGTCCCACCGGAGCCACCTGTCATGTTTGACCAGTCCACCCCGCCCTTCTCCCTCATGACCGAACAGAGGAGGCCGCTACCGGCGGCGATTGCCGGCGAACGGCGGCGCCCCTTGGGCAGTGGAGCTCACCGACGTGCTCAGAAGGTCCAGGCGGACTCATTGGTGGGTAGCACGATCGACGGGGAGCTCTACATCGCCAGTGATGCAATCTCCGGCGGACGGCGGTTATGGAAGAAAGGGGGCTTTCGCCTACTATTGCTCCCCGGTGAAATCGAGAGGTGGAATGGACCAGCGGGAGCTCCAGGAGGCTGATGGTGAAGGAATTGGTAAGGGGGAGGTCGTGGTTGCGACGGAGTCGACGGAGAAGTTACGGTGGCCGTGACCACCAGAGAGAGAGAAGAAGACGTTCTCGAGCTCAATGGGGTGGCCTGGGGGCTGATTGGGAGTTTGGCGATGCACTGTGAGGGCGGGAATGGTCTCGAGGTGACCTTATATAGGCTGGAGGGGGTCGTCACCGAGGTTTCCAGAGGCGGACACGGCGGCAGTAGCCATTGATGGCACGACGCGGGCGGTGGCGGGGTGGTTGCGGCGTGGGAAGCTTCTGGGAGAGGCCACCGCCCAGAGGAGGTGCTGGCAAGCTCGGGGAGGCGCCAGGTGGTCCGGTCGGCGCCGTCCACAGCAGGGTATGGCGGCGGCCATTCATGGCGCCGTCGAGGCCGGTGAGGAGCGGTGGTCAGGGTCTTTGGGGTCGGTGGAGGTCAGCGAGCTGTGGATATGCTCAGGAAGGTGAGAGTTAAGGCGAGGGCGAGCTGGCAAGATCGAGCAACTCGGGCGGTGCCGTGCCCGAGAAGGTTTCGGCGGCGGTGGCGCAGGGCGGTGCTAGCCGGCGCTAGAGGACGAGGGAGAGTGTCGGCAAGGTTCAGGGTGGATGGGTTGATCCAGTGGTGGACTAAGGCGAGCAGGGGAGGCAGTAGAGGGAGTGGCAGGAGTCGATGCCAGCGGTGCAATACCCGCACTCTGGCCGTGCTCTCTGCATGCACGCCAAGTGCTCGAGCATATGCCAGAGGTAGCTACAGGATCTAATCAACTTGATTTTTGGCAGGTTGATGCTCCTGAAGATTATAGAGATGGTGGACATGATGGTTTGGCTAATTGAGCAAGATCACAATGTAGTTCAGAAAAGTTGCCAATTTTCTGTCATGCCCACAAAGTGTTCGACAGAATGCTAGGGCCATTTAGAAGATTCCTGTGAAAGTGATATTTGGCAGAATGGTGTCTCATTGGATGACAAGAATGATGGTGGAGTTAGTTTGTGAAAAGAGAAAACTTGCTAATGCAAGTTTTACAAAATTTCAGTACAGGACAGAAACTAAAGGTGTATATTTGGTGAAATAAAAAGATTCCAATGGAGCTAAAATTTTGGAATTAAGGGTTAGGTTGTAAGGACTATAAGTGGGAAAAAATTCAGGATTTTTGTATCAAGGAAAATTAGGGTTGTCGTTATAACTCAGAAATGGGATAGAAATGAAAAGAGATTGTTTTGCTCAAAATTTACAAAAGACTAAGTTGTGTTTTTACACCAAAGTGACGTATGGGCATCATATGACCTCTCATAATTTTTGTGGAATTTTTAAAAGGATTATTTAAAGTGGTGGCGGTGCAACCGGAGCATTTAAAGATTTGAAAATGCTATAAAGAGAATTAATTTGGGCAAATTTTATTATGAAAATAATTCCTACTGTTATTTAAAATAATATGAAAACGTTTAAGAAAACTCCCAAAGCCACAACATTATTTTTCAAAATTTCTATATGGAGGGAAGAATATTGAAAAACAGAAACAGAAAATACTCTGAAAGCAATAAAGGATTTACTTATAAATCAAAATTTTTATTTCTGGCCAAATTTTATTTAGTAAAAACATGATTAAATTTTTGGGGTGTTACATTCCCCGTGCCGGAGGCGCCGTGTGACACCACGACGGACAACGCGCCGCACGAACCAACACGCTGCACGACCAACCCACACTTCGACCTATGCCCCCCTTCAAGATGTTTATGAAAATTAAGCGAGCCGAAGGCGAGAAGGACGTTCCCCGCGCCGGAGGCGCCGTGTGACACCACGACGGACAACGTGCTGCACGACCAACACACACTTCGACCTATGCCCCCCCCCCCCCTTCAAGATGTTTATGAAAATTAAACGAGCCGAAGGCGAGCAGGACGTTCCCCGCGCCGGAGGCTCCGTGTGACACCACGACGGACAACGCGCTGCACGAACCAACACGCTGCACGATCAACACACACTTCGACCTATGCCCCCCTTCAAGATGTTTATGAAAATTAAATGAGCCGAAGGCGAGCAGGACGTTCCCTGCGCCGGAGGCGCTGTGCTCTAATTTAGTAAAGTTATACAAACCATGCGTCTGCTAGTATACACCTGTGCCTATAGAGAATTCACACATTGGCATTGACAGGATTGAGCGCTGCCTCTGCACTCTTCACGACCGTGCGTCAACCCATGCCTTTTGCTTGGTGTGTATGAAAAAGTTGTTATTTTTTCCTTACTTGAAAGGTCACATTTGATAGTGTTGGTAGCCCCCGCCCGTAACTACCCCATAAATCTTCATTTCCCAGAAATATAATGGGAACAAAAAGGGAAACAGGGAACCAACGCGGTTGTCCGTTATTTTCTTTCTGTTATCTCACGGAAAGGGAAAAACGGAAAATTCAAGTAGTTGAAGGGTTAAACTGCAAAACGCTCGAAACCACAAACTGGAAAGGGAAAACCGGGAACCAACCGCGCCGGCTGGTTTTCCCTCGCGGGAGCCCTCCGCGCGCGACATCTGAGCGCCTCCGAAGGAGCGCTCGTTAACTAGTTGCTCACTTTCTTTCCACCAATATCTTTTATTCTTTTTGGAATAATAATCTGGCATTGTTTTTATTTATTGCACGCCATACTTTTGGCAATGATTTTTTCTATATAGTGTCTGATCCCTAATAAAACTGGAGTATTTCTAGTTTTTTTTTCTTTCCAAGTTTTTTTTTGAGAAACTTTTTTCTTTCCAAGTTGCAAACGGACAAGGGATTAACCCAGCCCAGACCAGACCAGCCCAAGCCCTTCTATTAAACCCAGCCCAAGTTTTCCTGAAAGATCACCACATTCCTCTCCAGATCGGCGGCAACCATGCACAAGACCGCAAGGGCAGCAGGAGCGACACCTCTCCGCCGCCGCAGCCGCCGCCGCCGCGGCCTCCCGGAGGAGATGCCCGCCCTCCCCGTCTTCCTTGTCAGCGACCAGATCTGCGTATTCGACCACCGGGCCGACGACGTCCACGCCGTGGCCCGGATTGACAACTCCTGCGACCTGGAGGCCTCCTGCGACGGCCTCCTCGTCCTCTCCAAGTTCGACGTCCATACGGAAGCTCACTCTCGCACCTTGTTTGTCTGCAACCCTGCCACGCGTGAGCATGCCTCCCTCCGGTGTCCATCATGGGACTTCCACATCATTGGGATGTACGCCCACGGACCCACAGGCGAGTACAGGCTGCTACTGCAACGGACGATCAACATGAAGTACCGAATCAAATTGCCGCTTGCAGAAATCAGGGATTAGTTTTGGAACCACGATGAGTACTGCTTGGACGTTCTTTCCGTGGATGATGGCGTGCTGGTGCTGCTCCTTCTTGGTCAGTATCTGACTCGCATTGACAGCGATGGAGAATTGCTTGATAATTTCAATATTGGTGAAAACCCACGTATGACAAAATGGCGGCTTAAGCAAAGTCTCATACATCATACCTTCTTTTCGCCTCTAGAAGGTTATGCTGTGAATTTTCGCATTGGTCGCTGAAACCTCTGTATCTCTAAATGTCCGGTCAAGCAAAGTCATGTTCAGCATACTTTTTTTCTGGCTCTAGAAGTTTATTGTGTGAACGTTTCACCTTTTATCTGATGGCTGTTGAGTGAGCATGCTTCTTTCTGCCTAGCCGGTGTATCCTCATGAGCTGCAATATCTTTGGATTGGATCAAGTATGAGGCTGCTGGCATGTTCTTCTTTTTGCATTGATGTATACAAGTTATGATCGGAAGCTCTTACTGTTATGTGGTTGCGTGATATGTATGCTTGTCTTGGTAACTGTTCGGGCAGAAGTGACTAATGTGTGTGCTGATGCTAAAATCAACAGTCACTTTTGTTATTCTTTTAAAATATTTGCCAACTAATCTGCATATGTATCTATTTTATTGGGTTGAAGAATTGACTTTGCTTTATTTTATTTATTATCTAGTGGCATTCTTAGCACTCAATCATTTGCAAGTTATATATACGCCTCATGTCCCTCTTCCTTGAACTGAAGAATTGACTTTACCTTCTTACTAGTCAATTTTAGGGTTGTTCCTGTTTCTACCTTCTGTTCTAGCTGACAGTGAAAAGTGGCAGATTCTCCTCTTTGTTGACTTGCAAGCTGCATCTGACTTATTTTTAGAGCACCTTGGAGCAGTACTTATTAACCCTTTTCCGAGTCTGATGGCCAAGTTGTTTGTTGTTAGATCTAATTTTTGCTTTCTAATATCACATGTTAACATGTTATTTCAACTGCCTGAATTGAGCTATTGCTGATATTTATTGCAAGTCGTTAAAGGAATTTCATTCTTTTGATACTGATAAATAGATATTTTTGCTGAACGTGTGTTATACGATCAATTCATGTCAGTTTTCTGCATAGATTTTTCTTTGTTCTGTGTCAACGACTAATTTGTTTTATGTCTATGTTTTCTTTATAGGTATTATGATGATGTTCACATCAGTAGTCATTCTTTTCCTGTCTGTTTAGGCTAACCTGCATACGCCATCACTATGGAATTCAAATATTCTGATTCACTATAAGATTAATTTCCAGAATCACCCAAGCCAATATGCATTAACAGAAGTGTAGTTTATGTAGGATTATTTATTTGCGGTGTTGTTAGGAGCACTGCGTTTAGAGATGGCTGGATTAGCCAACTTGTAAGAAATGGTTTAGCAGGTCTGGAGGTGTCACTATGTGGTCAAGCATTTTAACTAGTAAGTAGCTTGTGTGGTGTTGAGTTAGCTCAGAATGATACAAGCTATGTTATTCATCAGATGCTTCAGCCATGGTAGCATTTTGTTAAATACGTATGTAATACATACTCCCTCCGTAAAGAAATATAAGAGCGTTTAGATCACTATATTTCAGTGATCTAAACGCTCTTATATTTCTTTACGGAGGGAGTACTTATGAACCAGACCAAGTTCCACATAGTGGAATCAGTGCTCTAGAAAGTGATGTAGACGCCCTGGGATGTTGTGATTTTGCTGTAGTAAGCATTAGACATTATGCTGGGGGCAAAAGCGCTTAGGTGGCCTGTGAAGTGTAACTTTCATGATTTGAATTACGAAAAGGTGCCACAGCACCCGGGTGTCCCGACACCCCCTTATCCGGTGGGTTCCGTGTTTTCAAGATTCGTGCCGAAGCCTAACAGTAACAGGCCACTTGCATGTCATG
Source organism: Thinopyrum elongatum (assembly GCA_011799875.1). Lineage (NCBI taxonomy): Eukaryota > Viridiplantae > Streptophyta > Magnoliopsida > Poales > Poaceae > Thinopyrum > Thinopyrum elongatum. Next base: position 586,001,535 of record CM022299.1, read on the forward strand.
TGAATTAAGCAGTCAATTTGCAGAGTCAAGCAAGGGCCCGTCCTAGGCTACAGCAGACCCAGCAGGTATGGCAGCTCTTTGAATTACTCTTTACAATGAATTAGATATAGTGGTCTGGACATTTCTCAGCTTGGTCTTCTACTCTATTTTTTCTGGTCAAAATAGAGAGCTTGCGCTATCTCTTCACTTTCCGATGGACTGTGTCATACTGCTTAGCATTGTCGATAAGGTTGCCACATTTTAAAGCTTAGTTGGAACATATCAACATTTTGTAGACCTGAAAAGGAAAACTTCCAGCAGTAGTTGGAGCTTTTTATTTAAAAAAAGGAAAGGAACCAAATTTATAGGGCTAGAACTTTTCTGTTCCTTCACCAGAGATCCATGAACCAAGCTGTTAGGAATTAAACATGACCATGGAGATATACTAATCAACTTGAACTCAAACATGTTATTGTAAGCTATGTAGTGAGCTCAGAATTCATAGTTGTTGGAACTGGGAGCATCGACCATAGGGTGAGATTTGCAGGTGATTCAAGGAATGGCAGGTGCATGCACGGCTACAAGTTCTGACCTCACAACTATAAATTCATCACCTCGAACTGCTGCATCAAGTCTCAGAAAGACTTCCTTGGTTGAGTTCTTGTTAGCATTAAGTACCTATTTGATCCACATGGGTCTGGAGGACCAGGTTGGGGAGGTCCTGGAAGGCGGGGTCCGGTACCACCTGGAGGGCATGGATTTCCGGGGTGGCTCTGGCCCTTGTTCTTGGGGGCCAGGATTTCTGGGTGACCCTGGTTGGGGGCCTCGGTTTTGGTGGCTTCTTTGGATCCTGGTAAGTTGAATTAATCCTCATCTAACTGATGAAGGTTTAAAGTTCACATTGTACCATTGAGATCATCAATACATTCAGTTAGCATATAAGTTGTTTATCTTTCTAAAAGCAAAACCATGTAGGGAACATCACATCAGTCTGTAGTTGTAGATGGTTAGTGGTTCAGGGGTCAAGTGTAAAGTATTGAAGGTTGAATTGCAAGCGATGAAGCACATACTAGTCGTTTAGTTTTGCACTCCTGAAACCCTATTGTTTTAGATTAATACTTCTGCAACCTCTACTTCTGAATGAATGCTTCCTCTACAGCTTCTGTCTCCTCTGCTGCCCTCTCTTCGCCCCTGGTTGCTGATAGCCTGCAGAGCCGCCGATCTTATCCAGAGCGACAAATAATTCTCTGGGTTACAGTTCCTGGTGTGTAGCTAGTGCATCTTTGGGAATTTTACTTCCAACTACTATCTGAACACTTCTACTAGAAATCGTGGTCTTAGTATCTCTCTCTCCTGGAGATCATTGTTCTAGTCATACATAGTTACCTAGCACTAATGTCTATTCAGTGACTGAATGCAATTACCAGTTGTAGCGGCCGGTTCAATGCATTTAAAGAGTTTTGTACAAGGTTTTGGCTACCGAGGGGCACTTTTTTTTCGTGGGTCACCGAGAAACTCGGTTACCTCGGTTACCGCGAAATTCCAAGCAAATTTTGGATGAATTTTTTTGAATCCGAACAAAATTCATCAAAAATCCATTCAAAATTCATTCAAATTCAAAATTTCGGAATTTTTCGCTTGGGAAGTTGATTTCTCGTGGGGTACTGGGAAACGCGGTAACCGCCCGGTAACCAGTTTTCTCGGGCGGTACCCAAAACCATGGTTTTGTACAACATTAATTTGAATTTTCAATAAAAGTATATTTAACCCTTGAAGTGTTGTTTAAGAGATATTTTCCTACCTATTAGTCTGTCCTGTTGAGATTCAACACCTCCTAAACTACCAAAATTGTGTTGTATTGCTCTGCTCCCACGGACCCTTGGTCCCGTCGCCAGTGGGGGCCATCCCGTCGAGCCCTGAAGGCTGGCCGTCGTGGGAGGTGGCCATCATGTTCAGCAGGGCCGGCGCCGTCCTCCATTTGACCTGAGGGCACGCCGTCCAGGAGCCCACTTTGCCTATATCTGGGCCTGGTGGGGCTCATTACACTAGTAGAAAATAGGGCTTTGGTTCAGGCCTGCCCAGCCCATTAGTCCCGGTTCAGTCACGAACCGGGACCCATGGGGGCATACGTCCCGGTTCGTGCGCCCAGGGGGCCGGCCGGGCCTTGTGGGGCATTGGTCCCGGTTCGTCTGGACGCTTTTGTCCCGGTTCCAGACACGAACCGGGACCAATGGGGGCATACGTCCCGGTTCGTGCGCCCAGGGGGCGGCCGGGCCTTGTGGGGCATTGGTCCCGGTTCGTCTGGACGCTTTTGTCCCGGTTCCAGACATGAACCGGGACCAATGGGCCTCGCTCCTTGCCCACATCCATTGGTCCCGGTTCATGGCTGCAACCGGGACCAAAGGAGGTCCTTTAGTCCCGGTTCCAGCCACCAACCGGGACCAATGAGGTGCCTATATATACCCCCTCACCCGCAAGCAGAGCACTCCACTGCTCTGTTTTTTCTGGCTGGCTAGGGGAGGGCTTTGTGGTGCTCTAGCTCACCTCCTATGCACATGAGGTGTTCGATGAAATGCCCGAGCCACACTACTTAAGCTTTCTTCTCTCCAAGCTCGACCTCCAAGCTCCATTTTCCTCAAGATTTGTCTAGGTTTAGCGGTCCGTCACGTCTCGTCCCCGTCTTCACCGCCGTCGATCGCCCGCGCCGATCTCGTCGCCGGCACCACCGTGGTGAGCCTCTTGTTCTTATCTTCTTTCTAAAAGAGAAAAATTCTTACTTGTATGATTTAGATAGATACTTGTATAATTTTCTTACTTTTATTATTGTTTGTTATTATATAGTGCGATGGTTTTGGTATCTGCCCCCGTCGGCCCTCGTCCTGTGTATGATTCGGATGTGGTATATATTATATTTTATAACTAATTGGTTCATTTATTGTTTATGACAATTATGCCGACCAACGTGACATAGATTTTTTTATCTAGGAGGTATGTGAACCGGAAATTCCAACCGACCCGTTGTCAAGAGGTTAAATTTAGTTGAAGAAGAAAACAATTACTTGAAGAAAAAATTGAAAAAAATTGAGGAGGAGAAGATGATATTGGAGTTGCATGTTGCGGATGTCGTCGATGATCACAAGATCAAGATGGATGCAATGCGCTTCAAGATTAGAAAGTACAGAAAATATGCCATTCATACCGAGGCTTGGCATCATTATGCCGTTGGATCAATTGTTACCTTGGTTGCGATTATGATCGCATTTGTTGTTGCATTGAAATGTTTTACATAGTTTCAATGTATGGTTTAATTAGATGCTCTGGAGAGCTATATGTTGTTCAATGAGAACTATGTATGTACTTTGGTTTTAATGTGATGATGAACTTCTATTAATTTGGTCACTTACCTATTCATGATGTTCTGTAATGGTTTTTGACACACTTAATTATATATAATGCACGCAGATGAACCGGCAATGGATGTACGGTGACAGACGCACCTCCGAGTACATTAAGGACGTGCATAATTTTCTCGAAGTGGCTGAGGCAAACAAGCAGAATGGTTTTATGTGTTGTCCATGCCCTATATGTGGGAATACGAAGTCTTACTCTGACCAGAAAATCCTTCACACCCACCTGCTTTATAAGGGTTTCATGCCACACTATAATGTTTGGACCAAGCATGGAGAAAGAGGGGTTATGATGGAAGACAGCGAAGAAGAAGAGGATGATGACAACTATGTGCCCCCTGAATACGGTGATGCTGTAACGGGGGAAGCTGAAGATCAAGCGGAACCAGACGATGTGCCCGATGATGATCTCCGCCGGGTCATTGTTGATGCAAAGAGACAGTGCGAAAGTGAAAAGGAGAAGCTGAAGTTCGATCGCATGTTAGAGGATCAACAAAAAGGGTTGTACCCCAATTGCGAAGATGGAAACACAAAGCTCGGTACCGTACTGGAATTGCTGCAGTGGAAGGCAGAGAATGATGTGCCTGACAAAGGATTTGAGAAGCTACTGAAAATATTGAAGAAGAAGCTTCCAAAGGATAACGAATTGCCCGACAGTACGTACGCAGCAAAGAAGGTCGTATGCCCTCTAGGATTGGAGGTGCAGAAGATACATGCATGCCCTAATGACTGCATCCTGTACTGCGGTGCGTACGAGGATTTGAACGCATGCCCGGTATGCGGTGCATTGCGGTATAAGATCAGACGAGATGACCCTGGTGATGTTGACGGCGAGCCCCCCAGGAAGAGGGTTCCTGCGAAGGTGATGTGGTATGCTCCTATAATACCACGGTTGAAACGTCTGTTCAGAAACAAAGAGCATGCCAAGTTGATGCGATGGCACAGAGAGGACCATAAGAAAGACGGGAAGTTGAGAGCACCCGCTGACGGGTCGCAGTGGAGAAAAATCGAGAGAAAGTACTGGGAGGAGTTTGCAGGTGACGCAAGGAACGTATGGTTTGGTTTAAGCGCGGATGGCATTAATCCTTTTGGGGAGCAGAGCAGCAATCACAGCACCTGGCCCATGACTCTATGTATCTATAACCTTCCTCCTTGGTTGTGCATGAAGCGGAAGTTCATTATGATGCCAGTACTCATCCAAGGCCCTAAGCAACCCGGCAACGACATTGATGTGTACCTAAGGCCATTAGTTGAAGAACTTTTATAGCTGTGGAATGGAAATGGTGTACGTGTGTGGGATGAGCACAGACAGGAGGAATTTGACCTGCATGCGTTGCTGTTTCTAACCATCAATGATTGGCCTGCTCTCAGTAACCTTTCAGGACAGACAAACAAGGGATACCACGCATGCACGCACTGTTTAGCTGACACCGAAAGTATATACGTGGACAAATGCAGGAAGAATGTGTACCTGGGGCATCGTCGATTTCTTCCGACCAACCATCAATGTCGAAAGAAAGGCAAGCATTTCAAAGGCGAGGCAGATCACCGGAAGAAGCCCGCCATGCTTACCGGTGATCACGTACTTGCTATGGTCAATGATTTACACGTAATCTTTGGAAAGGGTCCCGGCAGACTATCTGTTCTGAATGACGCTGAGGGACGCGCACCCATGTGGAAGAAGAAATCTATATTTTGGGACCTACCCTCCTGGAAAGACCTAGAGGTCTGCTCTTCAATCAACGTGATGCACGTGACGAAGAACCTTTGCGTGAACCTGCTAGGCTTCTTGGGCGTGTATGGAAAGACAAAAGATACACTGGAGGCACGGGAGGACCTGCAACGTTGGCACGAAAAAGACGGCATGCCTCCAAAGCAGTATGAAGGTCCTGCCAGCTACGCTCTTACCAAAGAAGAGAAGGAAATCTTCTTTGAATGCCTGCTCAGTATGAAGGTACCGTCTGGCTTCTCGTCGAATATAAAGGGAATAATAAATATGGCAGATAAAAAGTTCCAGAACCTAAAGTCTCATGACTGCCACGTGATTATGACGCAACTTCTTCCGGTTGCATTGAGGGGAATTCTACCGGAAAACGTTCGATTAGCCATTGTGAAGCTATGTGCATTCCTCAATGCAATCTCTCAGAAGGTGATCGATCTAGAAATCATACCAAGGCTAAGGAGTGATGTGGCGCAATGTCTTGTCAGTTTCGAGTTGGTGTTCCCACCATCCTTCTTCAATATCATGACGCACGTCCTAGTTCATCTAGTCGACGAGATTGTCGTTCTGGGCCCCATATTTCTACACAATATGTTCCCCTTTGAGAGGTTCATGGGAGTCCTAAAGAAATATGTCTGTAACCGCGCTAGGCCAGAAGGAAGCATCTCCATGGGCCATCAAACAGAGGATGTCATTTGGTTTTGTGTTGACTTCATTCCTGACCTTAAGAAGATTGGTCTCCCTCAATCGCGGTATGAGGGGAGACTGACTGGAAAAGGCACGCTAGGAGGGGACTCAATAATATGCAGGGACAAGCATTCTTGGTCTCAAGCGCACTACACAGTTCTACAGAACTCTACCTTGGTGACCCCGTATGTCGAAGAACACAAGAACATTCTGCGCTCCAAACACCCGGAGCAGTGTGATGACTGGATTACATGTGAACACATCAGGACTTTCGGCAGTTGGTTGGAAACACGTCTCAGAGGTAACAACACTGTTTCTGATGAGTTGTACTCGTTGTCCAGGGGACCATCTTCGACTGTATTGACTTACAAAGGATACGAGATTAATGGGAATACATTTTACACGATCGCCCAAGATCAAAAGAGCACCAACCAAAACAGCGGTGTCCACTTTGATGCAGCAACCAAGAGGGGAAAGGACACATATTATGGTTACATAGTGGACATATGGGAACTTGACTACGGACATGATTTTAAGGTCCCTTTGTTTAAGTGCAAATGGGTCAATCTGTCAGGAGGCGGGGTACAAGTAGAGCCACATTACAGAATGACAACAGTGGATCTGAACAATCTTGGGTACAGAGACGAACCATTCGTCCTAGCCAATGATGTGGCGCAGGTTTTCTATGTGCAGGACATGTCTACCAAACCAAGAAAAAGAAAAGATAAGGAAGCGAATACATCATACGATGAGCCAAAGCGCCACATAGTTCTTTCAGGGAAAAGAGACATCGTGGGAGTGGAGGGTAAGACAGACATGTCTGAAGATTATGAAAAGTTTCATGAAATTCCTCCCTTCAAAGTCAAGGCTGACCCAAACACCCTGTTAAGCGATGAAGAATATCCATGGTTACGGCGCAATAAGCAAAGGACACAAGCGAAGAAAAAGTGAAGACAGATGAAGTCAGAAAGGGTTGAAAATTGATGATGTGGCTTTGAAAAAGATTGTCCATTTGTAACAGAAAAAGTGAAAAATGAAATCCCTTTGTAACAGATGAGTTTTCGTCCAAAGCCCTGATACTTCGAAAGAGATTGTCCATTTTGTACACGAAGTGCATCCAGTTTTTGCCGTAACCCTCTCAACTTTTTAGCACATGCTATGTGGGTGAAATGCTGATATCATGCCAATTTTCAACCTCTTCAGAGTTCATTTGAAGTGCTTTTCAATTTCAGGGTCATTTAGCTCAAAAAAATCAGTAAATGCATGAAAAATAACAGATGAAGTCAAAAAGGGTTGAAAATTGATGATCTGGCTTTGAATGGTTCATTTTGAACACACAAAAAGTCTGGAGTTCAAATCAGTTCAAAAAAATGAAATCCCTTTGTAACAGATTAGTTTTCGTCTGAAACCCTAATACTTCGAAAGAGATTGTCCATTTTGTACACGAAGTGCATTCAGTTTTTGCCGTAACCCTCTCAACTTTTTAGCACATGCTATGTGGGTGAAATGATGATATCATGCCAATTTTCAACCTCTTCAGAGTTCATTTGAAGTGCTTTTCAATTTCAGGGTCATTTAGCTCAAAAAATCATAAATGCATGAAAAATAACAGATGAAGTCAAAAGGGTTGAAAATTGATGATGTGGTTTGATGGTTCATTTTGAACACACAAAAGTCGGAGTTCAAATAGTTCAAAAAAATGAAATCCCTTTGTAACAGATGAGTTTTTCGTCCGAAACCCTGATACTTCGAAAGAGATTGTCCATTTTGTACACGAAGTGATCCAGTTTTTGTCGTAACCCTCTAACTTTTTAGCACATGCTATGTGGGTGAAATGATGATATCATGCCAATTTTCAACCTCTTCGAGTTCATTGAGTGCTTTTCAATTTCAGGGTCATTTAGCTCAAAAAAATCAGTAAATGCATGAAAAATAACAGATGAAGTCAGAAAGGGTTGAAAATTGATGATGTGGCTTTGAATGGTTCATTTTGAACACACACAAAGTCTAGAGTTCAAATAAGTTCAAAAAAATGAAATCCCTTTGTAACAGATGAATTTTCGTCCGAAACCCTGATACTTCGAAAGAGATTGTCCATTTTGTACATGAAGTGCATCCAGTTTTTGCCGTAACCCTCTCAACTTTTTAGCACATGCTATTTGTAACACCCCATGTATCAAGCTACAGTGATCACCCTTTTGATAGCGCTAGGTCACCATGATTATCAGTGCCTAATCATCATTTGCATCATATTGCATTCAGCTCCTAACTCAAAATTCAAATTAGAATTAAAGTGGAAAATAAAAGGTGTTCAAATCAAAAACTAAATTGTTCATTAGATAGCAAGTAAATCAGAGACAATTTTAAAATTGAAACCAACACCATTGGAATTGGATAAGTGACTTAAACATCCTCAAACAGTGGCTGAAAACATTATTTAATAACCTATTAATTAATATAAAATAAATATGAAATGATAAATACCCCAAACTAATTTTTGGTGATAGGGTATGTTGCACTGTGATTTATGGACCAGGTCATATATTTTACAAAATTCAATTGGGTGCCACACATTTTGCAAAACAGAAAAGAAAATACAAAATAGAAACAAAAAAAAAGAGGAAAACAAAACCCCCCGCCCTACTGGGCCGACTGGCCCAACCAGGCCGGCCCACCCCACCGGCCTACTTAACCCCCCCCCCCACTGCCTCCAAACCCTAGCCCACCCCACAACCCCCGTTCCACCCGGCCCACCTCTCCCTTCCCCCGATCCAAACTGGATCGGGATCGGGGAGCTCCCGCACCGCCGCCCGTGTCGCCCCGCCGCGCCCCCGACCCGGCGGCCGCCCGTTGCCGCCCCGGTGCCTCGCCGACGGCCGCCCCCGCCGCCCCACCGGTCTGCCTCGTCTCCCCTTTCCGCCTCCACGCCGATCCCGCACCAACTCGGCCTCCCTCACGTGAGCTTCCCCCGCCGCCGCCTCTGCTCGCCCCCCCCCTTGCGCCTTGGTCACCGACCGCCGCACGCACCCACCACGCGCCCGGGCGCGCGCGTCCGCGCCCTGGCCGCGCCTCCGCCACTTCCCGTCGTCGCCCCCCCTGGCCTCGCGCCTCTGGCCGCGCCCGGGCCAAACCTCGCGTCCGCCCCAGCCCGCCGGCTGGCCTCGCCGTGGCCGCCGTGGCCGGTGCACGCCGCCGCACCGGGCGCCTCAGCTGGTGCCACGCGCGCGCGTTAACCCCCTCCGCGCCGGACACGTCCGGCCCTATCTCGGCCAGGCCCGGACATTGTCCGGCCTGGTCACTGACTAGTGGGCCTAGTGCCACTGTTAAAAAAATATATTAAATAAATAGTTAAGTTAATAATTAATTAATTAAATTAATTAATTATTCTGTTTAAATTAAACTAACTAGGTTTAGTTAACCTAATTGTTAATTAACCAGATAAACTGTTATTTAGTGTTAGTGTCTATGACATGTGGGTCCCCTTGACCCTGTTGACTGGTCAATGTTGACCCAGTCAACGCTGACTGTACCTTGTTGACTATTGACCGTTGACCAGTTTATTAAATAATTTCAGAAAATCAATAAAACTTTAGAAAATCATATAAAATAAACCGTAACCCGGATGAAAATACTTTCTACATGAAAGTTGCTCAGAACAACGAGATGAATCCGAATACGCTACCCACATACCTGTTAGATGCCTCTAACTATCTGAACATGCAACTTTTTGCCTGTTTCAGATAAATGAATAGTGCATGACTCTAATAAAATAAATCCAAACAAATTCCTAAAATAACTAAATAACTTAGACATGTCTTTAGGCAACCCTGCACTGCACGTTAGCGTAGCCTGCTCTGTGTTGCTCCTGTTTGCCGTGTATTTATATGTTTCCTCCCCCCTCTTCTCTCTCGTTAGACTCCGACGCAGTTCCCGGTACCGACGCACCTCCGGAGCCCGACGCCACTGTTGACGACCTTGCCCTTGCCGCCGAGCAACCAGGCAAGCCCCCCCCCCCCCTTGAGCATCCAGATATCGCCTATTCTTTCTCTCATGCTTGCATTAGAAATTTTTGCCGCTACTGCTTTACCTATTCTAATGCATAGCCTGTTTATTGTAACCCGTTATTGATACCTTACCTGCTTATCCTAAACTGCTTAGTATAGGCTGGGTAGAGATCTATCAGTGACCCCACTTATCCCGACTGCCCCGCTGGATTATCAGAAGACCCGATCAACGGGATCGAAGACCAGGCCCCGGCACCGCACATCACCCCCCCCCCCCTTAGTTGTAACGACACTGCAGCGTTACTATCGAGTGCCGAGGGTGAAACCTCTTGTAGCACTTCTGATGTTAACTCTGTAGAGTAGCTATTCGGTCGTGGTCATCGAGGGTGATTCCTCCTTCCCCACTTCCGATAACGACACTGTCGTGCAACTCATCAAGTGCGAACCCATCGAGGGTGATTCCTCCGAGTTCACCTTGAAGGATACATCGAGTAGGAATCCAACGAGGGTGATACCTCGGATTCCCCCTGATGTTATGGACACACAGATACTTGGACTGTACTATTATTACTTGGAAAGGCGGGTCGACCCTGAGGGGTACCCGCATGTGATGTGAAGACGGGTTGCCTGGATGGTGCCCGAGATATGAATACGAGGCGTGGCCGGGCATTCTTGGCCCTTGCCGCAAGTCCTCGAGATGGGGCGACGAGGTCACATCGATCGTGAGTCTCTGTTCGTTACTGCACCCCCAAGGTACTAACGGTTTGGATATGTGATCTGAGTGGGCCTCTGGCCTGATAGCAGTAACCATCACGTGGGCATAGTATGGGCGTTCTGCATCGTAGCATCAGCCGAAAGCTCTGACAGACGTCCAGTTCAGCATTGCGGCACGGTCGGATCGTGTCGGCCACCCGAGGCGATGCTGGTATCCACCCTGTGCTCAACGACCCGGAGGGTGAGGGGCGATGGCCAAGACCCCCTTGCGCTTAGGATGTAGACCGGCGGGGACCTCTCTGCTGAGCCGTAGGTAGGGTTGCGGTGTGTCGTTTGGCCGAGGCCGGGCATGACATGGAAAAGTGTGTCCGGCCGGAGTTAAGCGAGCATGGTGGGTAAGTTGGTGCACCCCTGCAAGGAAGAACTAATCTATGCATAGCCGGATCCTCGGTAACGGACACTCGGAGTTGTGTCCCGATCGATACAACTAGAATTGGATACTATGGCTCTGGGATTGCTTCTCGCAGGGAGTCGAGAAGGGATCTCCGGACGAGGTTGATGACTGTATGGCTCTAGGATTGCTTTCTCGCAGGGAGTCGAGAAAGGATCTCTGGGTGAGGTTGAGACTTAATAATACTACTATATTATACTGTGTCGTTCTACTCTCTTCTATTGCTGCAAGACCGCTGAAGTGTTTTATTTTGCCCCGCCTTTCTAAAGGCCTTTCTGTTTCTCTTTTAATATCTGTACTCAGATATCTGATACTTCCGCTGACGCTTGTATGCCATCAAGCTATGTATTCGAGCCCTCGAGGCCCTGGCTTGTAATATAAAGCTTGTATGACTTTATTTATGTTTTAGAGGTGTGTTGTGATATCTTCCCGTGAGTCCTTAGGCTTGATCGTGTGCATTTGCGTGTATGATTAGTGCACGATTGAGCCGGGGGCATCACAAGTTGGTATCAGAGCCGACTGACTGTAGGAACCCCCTTTCCAACTCCTTGGCCGAAGTTGAGTCTAGTAACCGAAAACTATTTTACTAACTTAGTTGTGTGGCTTACGGGCCCACGTCGCCAATTGGGTGGTATTAGGATCTTTTACTCCTCGACCTTTACTCTGGGACTCTGATCTCTCTCCTATTCGGGTTAAAATTTTACTAACTCCAACCTTAGGTTCTCGTGATCACATCCACCCGGAGTTCCGAAAATATTCCCCCTTGCTTCAAGATTGTGGGCCAGATTCTGCTTGCAGGATCCTTTTATCGAGGGCACCCTGTGTTGTCACTTGCAGATTCCTCGCTCCAACAGTTTTCTCCGACGTTGATGTAGCCTTTGCTATGTCTCGTTGTGTACTTCCCTACCGCGTGCCTGCGCGCCGCCTAGATGTCTAGCCCTTCCCTTTCAACTGTCGTAATGCCGGATTGTAACCGAGGCTATGTGTGGCTTTGAATGTCTGGTGTGGATATGATGAAGTATCTATTGCACTTCCTTCTGTTGTGTGTGTTACTTCATGAATCATTCCATACACATGCAGTTTTACTTGCTAAACTGCCCCTGTTGATTTGGCAGGATGGCTGACGATCCCACACCTCCACCTTATATTGCCGAAATGATGCAGCAGTTTGAACTGAACCGTCAGGTTATGACCGGGATATTGGCTCAGTTCCCAAACCAGAATGCTCATCAACAGCCTACACCAATAACTCTGCCGAAATTCGTGCGCCTCAATCCGTCCACTTTTTGCAGCTTGACTGATCCAATGGATGCTGATGATTGGCTCCGTGACATTGCCTTCCAGATGAAGTCGGCCAATGTCATCCCTGACAGTTACGTCACCTATGCGACGTATCACCTGAGGGGATCAGCTGCTCAATGGTGGGAAAGCCACAAGGGTATGTTGCCTGCTGAAACAGTAACCACTTGGCAGGAATTTCAGTCAGCTTTTCGTGCACGGTACATTCCTCAAGGTCTAATGGACCAGAAGAAGCAGGAGTTTCGCAAACTCTCTTAGGGTAAAATGACTGTGGATGAATATCAGAGGAAATTTCTTGAATTGTCCCGCTACGCTGAAGATGACGTCTGCACTGACGCACGCAAGCAGGAGAGTGAAGGACTGCGTACTGATATAAACCTTGCACTTGCTGTCCATGATTGCACAGACTTTGCAACGCTAGTCAGACAATCTTTCCAAGTTGAAACGGCTCTGACAAAATACCAGGAGTCGCTCAAGCGTACCCGAGATGTCGGCTCAACTTCGGGTCGACCTGTTCAGAAACGTCAAGTCTGGATTCCCCACAATGTTTACCACCGACCTGCTCCAACACCAAGGCCGTCAGATGTTGCACCTCGTCTGCCTTCACCGCCGAGACAGCTAACGGTTCATGATGGACCGCCTGATGCTATGGCTTCTCCTCAGGTTGCGCCACGTCCTCCTAATGGTCGTAAGAAGAATTGTCGAAACCGCCGACTCAGAAACCGTAATGTCATACCATCTACTATTGTACTTGGCCATGCCAATCACGTCAATGCTGAAAAGGCTCAGAAGGAACCGACTATCGTGCTGGGAACACTCTCTGTGAATTCAGTGCCAGCTTCTGTTCTATTTGATTCAGGTGCATCACATTCCTTCGTGTCCCAGCAATTTGCACAATTGCATGGGTTAGCTATGAGCTCATTACCCACTCCTTTAGAAATCATCACTCCCCGTTCCAGGTGGCAAACCAAAATGGTAAGTCACAACAATCAGATCAGAATTGAAGGGTTGATGTTCTCTGCTTCCCTTATTGCTCTTGGACCTTCCAACATAGACATCATTCTCGGTATGGACTGGTTGACCGCCCACAATGTTTTGATTGACTGTGCCGCTAAGAAAGTCCAACTTACCCATCCTTCTGGCCAGACAATCAGATACTCAGCTCGAACAGTTCAGGACGCCGAAGCTCAGATTTATGTTCTGAATGCATTGAATGCTTCACCTCTTGAAGGCATCAAGAACGTTCCAGTTGTTCGTGATTTTCAAGATGTATTTCCAGGAGAACTTCCAGGAATACCCCCTGCTAGAGCTATTGAGTTTGTCATCGACTTGAAACCTGGCACTACCCCTATTGCGAAGCGTCCTTATAAGATGCCTCCGCACCACCTTCTTGAACTTAAGGAGGAAATCGACACATCACTTAAGAAGGGTTTCATCCGCCCCAGTTCCTCTGCTTGGGGAGCACCTTCACTCTTCGTTAAGAAGAAGGATGGAACTAACCGATTGGTTCAGGATTACTGGCCCATTAACCAAGCCACAATTCAGAATAAATATCCACTTCCTCGGATCAATGATTTATATGATCAACTTGCTGGATCATCGGTATTCTCTAAGCTTGATTTGAGGTTGGGTTATCATCAGATCCGAGTCCACGAAGAGGATATTCCCAAGACAGCATTCGTTACTCGCTATGGTTCTTATGAGTACACTGTCATGTCCTTCGGCTTAACAAATGCTCCAGCAACTTTCTCCCGTCTGATGAATTACATTTTCATGGATTACCTCGACAAGTTCGTCGTGGTATATCTAGATGATATACTGGTCTATTCTAAGAATAAAGAAGAACATGCTGAACACCTCCGTCTGGTACTGGAAAGGCTCCGAGAACACCAGTTGTATGCCAAGTATTCCAAATGTGAATTTTGGCTTTCTGAAGTAACTTACCTTGGACATGTGATTTCCAAGGATGGAGTTGCTATTAACCCAGAACGAGTTCAGGCTATTCTTGACTGGACTCCTCCGAAGAACGGCAAGCAAGTGAGAAGTTTTCTCGGCCTTGCAAGCTATTGCCATTGATTTGTCGAGAACTTTTCTAGGATTGCTAAGCCTTTGACTGATCTGCTTCACAAGGGCGTTAAGTTTGAATGGACAGACAAATGTCAGGAAAGTTTTCAAATACTCAAAGACAAGCTGACATCTGCCCTAGTACTTGCTCCTCCAGATTCTCGTAAAGACTTCGTGATTTATTGTGACGCATCCCGTGAAGGATTAGGATGTGTCCTAATGCAAGAGAGTAAAGTGATTGCTTACGGCCCTCGTCAGTTGTGCCCACATGAAGAGAATTATCCGGTACATGATCTAGAACTAGCTGCTGTCATCTATTCACTCCAGTTGTGGCGACATTACCTTCTCGGTAATCGTTGCGAGATATACACGGATCATAAAAGTCTGAAGTACTTGTTCACTCAGCCATCTCTAACCCTCCGTCAGCAAAGATGGATGGAGGCCATAGCGGACTATGATTTGGGTATTTCCTATACCCCTGGCAAGGCTAACGTGATGGTTGATGCCTTAAGCCGCAAGTCCTATTGCGACAACCACATGGTTAGGTGAGCTCAACCTCGTCTTTTTGAAGAACTGTGCAAGCTGAATCTGCGTATTGTTCCACAGGGTTCTCTTAATGACCTTGTGATACAACCAGATCTTGAGAAAGCTGTTAAGAATGCGCAAGCTAAAGATGCTGAAGTTGATCTGATGAAGAAAAATCTTCACCTTGAAAAGTACAGGGATTTCTCGTTGTCTGAAGATGGAACCTTGTATTTCAGAGACCGCATTGTGGTACCTCGCTTCGAGCTTATGACTGATGATGTCATGAAGGAGGCACATGATACTCCACTGTCTATTCATCCGGGTAGCACCAAGATGTATCGTGATATCCGTCAAAGGTATTGGTGGTCTAGAATGAAGCAGGACATTGCTCGTTATGTTGCCGAATGTGATGTGTGTCGTCGCGTTAAAGTAGAACATCAGGAGCCTGCTGGAATTCTGCAACCACTTCCTATTCCTCTATGGAAATGGGATAAAGTGCAAATGGATTTCATTACTGGCCTTCCCAGGTCACAGAAGGGTCACGATGCTATTCTTGTCGTCGTCGACCAACTCTCTAAAGTTGCACACTTTCTGCCCGTCAAGGAAACTATCACTGCTAGTTAGTTAGCAGAGTTGTATATCTCCAGAACTGTTTCACTCCACGGTATTCCAAAGGAGATCAGTTCGGACCGTGGCGGTCTTTTCACCTCAAAGTTCTGGGAAAGTTTCCAAGAAGCCATGGGAACTCATATTACCTGGAGTTCAGCTTATCATCCCCAATCCCAAGGCCAAGTTGAGTGGGTCAATCAAGTGCTTGAAGACATGCTGCGAGCTTGTGTCATATCGTTCGGTAAGAAGTGGGAAGAATCTCTTCCATATGCTGAGTTCTCTTATAACAACAGCTATCAAGCCAGCTTAAAAATGGCCCCCTTCGAAGTTCTATATGGACGTAAGTGTCGAACCCCTCTGAATTGGTCAGAAACTAGGGAACGACCGCTCGTGGGTCCGGAAATTATCCAACATGCAGAAGAGCAAGTCTGTATCGTTCGTGAAAACCTCAAAGCGGCTCAGGACCGCCAGAAGAGCAACTATGATCGCAAACGATGAGGTTTTGTAGGAGATATGCCCTAGAGGCAATAATAAATGTTATTATTTATCTCCGTGTTCATAATTAGGTTTATGTTCCATGCTATAACTGCTATGGTTCTCGAGTCTGCAAATAAAACGAGGCTCAGAGGAAGACTCATATGCATGTGTGGAATAATAAACGGTAAAATGTATTCCTAGTCTAGCCTCTAAGACTAGCTCAAGTGTTGCATGATGGTTCTGTTTTCCTGATCATGGGCATGTCTATGCCAGCAACTTTGAGGGCACAATGTTAGCAGAACATTTGTGTTGAATCGACCCGAATTGATGTTATGCTATGAGATACATTCGTCACAAGTTTATGGTTAATAACACAGAGATGGTTAATGTTTGCATGATTCCTCAGACCATGAGAGTATCGAGTTTCTTCATGCTTGATTCATGAACTTTGGGGTTTGTTAAACGTCATCCGTAACTGGATGGCTATTACGGCGGCTTACGGGTTCATGGGAAAGTATGTCAAGTAACTTGATAGCTCAAGATTGGGACTTGCTCCTCCGACGATGGAGAGATATCTCTGGGCCCTCTCGGTGTTACGGTATCCATCATCGTCTGGCCAGACACTTTGTGATTTGATCACGGGGATGCCGGAACACGGTAACGAGAAAAGAGAACAATACCGGTAACGAGGTAACTAGCATAGTGGACAAGTTGTTGATCCACGGGAATGCCAACATGTCTCACCTCGGGTATTTGTAACATATCGCGAAGCAACAGGAATAGCACACGGCAACTGGAGGTTCACTCGAATATTCATTCGTGTGGGTATAGGGGTCAATATGGGTGTCCACGGCTCCGATGTTGATCATTGATCGGAAGGGGTTCCAGGTCATGTCTATACTTCACCGAACCTATAGGGTCACACGCTTAAGGGTCATCTATCTGCTGAATACTAGACAGGGAGTCTGAGAGAAAATCACCGAAAAAGTTTCGGACACCGAAAAGTTTCGGACAGCGGAAAAGTTCCGCAGAGAGAGGTCACCGGATGAGTTCCGGTGAAACTGAAAAGTTGTTTCAGAGGATACCATTAAGTCAAAATGGTTTCGGCACATGCCTGATAATTCTTGGAAGGTGCCAGAATCATTCTGGAAACTTCTGGGAATTTTCTGGAAGAAAAACCGGAAATGTTTCGGAGCTGCCGGAACCGCTTCAGATGCTTTTCGCAGATGAAAATCACTAATCTGGAATTGTTCCAGAACGCGTTGAAAATTATTTTCGTGGGTACTGGAATTGTTCTAAGCCCACATAAATATTTTCAGTTCGAACGGATGCTGAAAAATGTCGTCATGAATAGTGAAAGTGCTTTTTGGGAATTTTTATGGAAAGCACCTTTTTGGAAATTCCAAAAGGGCCTTCTAGAAGGGGAAGGAGGGCATGGCACCTCATGGGGGGGTCCCCCCCCCAAGGGTGGCCGGCCAAGGAGGTGGAGCACCATGGTGCTCCACATGGCACTCCCATATGGCATATTCCCTTTTGGAAAGGGATATTCCAAGGGAACTTTGGGGTTTTTGTGTGACAATTTTACCCCTTGGCTTGCCTATATATAGGAGTGATCTTGGCAGCCATTTGCTCATCCCTTGATCTCATACACATGCCAAGATGTTATCTGGCTTCTCTCTCCCTCCCACGAAAAGAGTTTCGTAGAGCCGAAAGGCTGTCTGGGTTCCGGCAGGAACTAGTTCTGGACGGCGAAGCCCTGCCGGATAGCTGACACCGTATGTGTGCAACTCTGTAGAGAGGTCGTAGTTTCGATCTTAGTGCCCGAGGGGCTGTTCGAGAGTGCCTCCCGAAGGGCTGTCCAAGTGACGGTCCGAGTTCTGTGAGTCCTCCCGAAGGGCTGTCCGAGTGACCGTTCGAGTTTCGAAGGTCCTCCCGAAGGGCTGTCCGCGACATCGTCCGGGGGACTGTTCGACCGCCTCCCGGAGGGCTGTCCGAAGGGAAGACGAGGGTATACATCCTCGCGGTTGGGAGGTTGTAAATCCTAGCTGCGGGGATCAGCACCGCCGATCGTCATCGACTTTACTTCCGCTGCGCTACGAGTCGGTAACGAAAATGATCAAACCTTGTATGCAGTCTCCATAGTGGTCCTGGGCTGGTGCGTAGGTCGGAAAATTTTCGTTTTCTGCTGCGTTACCCTACAGTGGCATCAGAGCCGTGCTATGCGTAGATGCAGGTTGCGATCTAGAATACATAGAGATGTATGGGTGTTGCACAATATAATTAGGTAGTAGATGAGTTCTATTACTGAAAATTATTTGTGCGGGTAGCAGATGAAATCTGTTACCTGATGTTCTTGTTGCTTCCCTGGAATTTGCATATTTCTGATCTTGATAACAGTATGGTGGAGTTTCAAGGTTCTGGCAATCCGCGATCCTGATTGATCAACGAAGTGCTAACAGTTCATTGAATTCCACCGTAGTTAAAAAGAAAGATGAAATTTCGCAAACGAAAGGGCAATGCAGATATGATCTGCACGGGGGTCATGCGTATGACGAAGTTTAGTATGGGGCTCGAGATTTTATTATCTCGGTTTTCATACACCCTGGAAAGTTAATCTAGCGACTTGGATTATCATACTTGATGATGGACGTTGGTAGCTTCGGTTTGTTTCGAAACCTTAGAAGCCACGTAAAACAAGTTTTTGCATGAACCAATTAGAGGCGTCTAACTTGGTTTTGCAGGAGGGTTTACATGTGCATGTGATGTGGTATAGCAGTGCTCATAATAATTTGATTATGTATGAGATGACTATATAATGTAAATTGATTAACATGACCTGCGTGTCATGATTCGGCATGATGGCTGGAGCCATATGATTGCACTTTAAATGACCTGTGTGTCAACCTTGTGTAATGCATTATTTTATTAGCTATAGAGATAGCAATATTATCTGCTGCATCGACAAGGTGGTGGCAATCTTCGCGAAGGTGATCACCGACGTGAATGCCGAAGACGAAGGAATACAAGACTTCTCCGTCAGAAAGGGCTATACCATATAATGCTATTATGAATTGCCTGAGATGTTTATCCCTTATGTTGCACCCTTCTTGATTGCGCGGTAGTCGCTTTTATTAGGGTGATCTCTCACAAAAATATCAAGTAGTTAGTGTTCTCCCAAGTGTAGCACCGTCACGGCACCTAACTTTTCGGGGTATCACATGCTAACATGGGTACGAACGATTAGGGATGTGTGAGGCGGGTGAGTTGAGACCTCGCAGCGAGATCACTTGGTTGTCTTGACGTTCAGGCATGAAAGTCATGAGCTCGGAACACACGCATCGAAAGATGAACAAGAGTCACATAGAGATGTGATTGGCAAGTTTGCCTACCGATTGAGATTTTCGTCATCAGTGATGCTACCATCAATGGCGTTGAATTGAAATGCGGATCTTGAATCACTCACAATCAATTATGAGAGATATTGATTTGAGTGGGAGCGCACTGTAGAATTAATTCTATTAATTCTCAGTGCAATTAATTTTGAACAGTGTCTAAGTGTGATTTGCATAATAGTTGTAGAATTATGGCTCGCATTTCCACCTTCCCTATTAAAATTGAATAGCTGTTAAATATCTGATTAAAACTTTACGGTTGGTAAAGTAATGTGAGGATTGTCCTCAAGAGTGCCGAGAAGGACTTTGTCCTATCGCATACTTTCGGTATTCTTTCGCTTATGCTATGGATCATGTGACTCTCGTCCTTCGATCCAAAAGCTAGAATTCCGTTTCAGTCAAGTGCAATACATTTGCTTCCATGAGACCCGAACTTCGAAAGTTTGGATAGTTATGTGATATTCATGGAAATCTGAAAATCATTTTCAGAGACAGACAAAGGCTAAAAGATATGAGATATCCAAAGCAATGTTTGTTTGCAAACTATTAGTAAAAGAGTTTACTATGCATTAGACTGATAAGAGAGGGATCCAGTAGAACGCCTGTCATATGATGAAAGGTGAATAAAACAACAACTTAAAGAGAAAGGAAGTGTCCGAAGGGTGTTAGTGTGACTTACACACCTAGGAAGTCCGGGGCTAATGCCACTATTAAGTTGAGTGCTTCTTCTGAGAGTAGGAGAAATATTGAAAGTTAAACTGTTAGAAGTATAAAGGCAAAAATAAAGAAGACTGGAATATCCAGCTCATGTATGAATGTCATACAAGTTTTTGATGTATAGAAGGCTGGTAAAAGATATAGTTCTTGGGAATTATGGTTAAAGCATGTTAATCACTAATTCTTGGGTATTGTGAGACAATCACAAAGATACCCGCTCGATTGCATTCTGTTGCAATTCGATGTAAGAACTACTATGGCCTAAAAGACTAGCCAGAAATGAGGTTTAGGTATACACAGGGAACATAGTAAATGTTACTATACCTTCCATCGGTGTATTACCGTCTGTATTCATTTTCATAATTCATTTAAAGTTTCACAAACTCTAGCCCATTGCATAAGGTATCTTGCAAGAAGGTTGTTCATAAGAGAACTTTTGATGTTCGATGTTATGAATAACATAAGGGCCATACTTTCATTATGAATGAGATGTATGTTATGAATATTAATAATAATACATTACCTCTGGGTTTAGTTTCATAATTCATTTTAGAGTTTCATACACTCTAGCCCTTTGCACAATGTTTGTTGCAAAATAATTGTTCATAGAAGAACAATTGTTGTTCAGTATTATGAATAACATGAGGGCCATACTTCCATCCTCGATGGGACGTATGTTATGAATATTGATGGTAATATGATACATCCATAACACTGACGCTAAATGTCACAAGACTAAAAGAATACCACACAAGTGTGGCCCTACATTTGGTCACATTGGAGAAACCCGCATGGAAAATTCCATTATGATGGATTTTGAAGTCGTTTGATTTTGAATCATCTGACACTTGCAACTTTCCTCCGAAAAGTGAAGTGACTGAAATACCGTTCACAGGCCATAAGGAACGAGCAAAGAACTTATTGGTGATCATACATTTTGATGTATGTAGTCCAATCAATGTTGTTGCAAGTAGTGGATTTATCTATCTTCAGAAATGACTCAAGTAGATATATGGATATTTACTTGATGAGACGTAAGTCTGGATCTTTTGAAATCATTTGAAAGGTTTTCAAAATGAAGTAGAAGTTATTGTAACAAGAAAATTATGTTTCTACAATTCGATTGCAGAAAGAAATATTTGAGTTACAAGTTTAGCGAATGTCTGATGAGTTGTGAAAAGAGTTTCATAACTTACACATCCCGGAACACCACTGTGAGTGGAAAGTCCGTGAAGATGTAATCGAACCATTTATGACATGGTAAGATCAAAGATGACATAAATAAATTTGCCATTATCCCTTTTAAAAGGTGATGCTTTAGAGACTACGGCTTTTACACTGAAAAGAGCTCCATCAGGTCTGTTGAAATGACACCATGGTATGGTACGCCCAACCATGTTATATCTTTTCTTAACATTTGGAATATGGGGCTTGTGTAAAAGGTTATAAACCTATTCCAAATCAGACAAGTGCTACTTTGTAGGTTATCCCAAGTCATTGGGTATTCCTCCCTCACTATACCGAGGCAAATAGGTTTGCCACAAAGAACGGTATGCTTTTTGAAGAAAATGGTTCTTTCAAAAAGGTGAGTGGGAGAATAGTGCAACTCGACGAGATAAACAGTATCTTCGTCATCAGGTCAAAGGAAAGAGACCTTGGAAGTAATTCCGGAGTTTCCTACTGTGACTGATACGGAAGTCTCTACAATAAAATGTATGGAATTCGGTCGAACTTGCAGCTGAACCACGTAGGCAAAGGCTCGTGCAAACCTCTCAGGTGCGCAAACGAGATATTGTTGTTGGACAACAGTATACCTACGATACACAAGGAAGCATTGGTGGGCCCTGACTCCGGAATTGGCTAAATGCCAATACAATCCGAGATAGTTTCCATATAAGTGATTCAAGATTAAAACCTTGATACACCTTTCGGAAGACTTAGAGTCTGACGAATATTTATGGAACTATAACTGATACGAATAAAAATGTTTTATCCATAAAGCTCGACTTGTTGCAATATACAAGTTCAAGGAGTTGACTACGATGAGGTTACTTCACCGTAGCGATGCTTAAAGTCGGTTCGGGTTGAACTAGCAATTAATACATATTTCAATCATGAGATATGAAACAAGGATGACGAAAGGATTTCCATCCGATGGAAATAAAACCAAGGACTTGCATGTGATACAATCCAAGGTATTTTGTCAGTCCAAAGGATGCTAGTAAGTATGCAAACTTCAGAGTTCCAGCGATGGATAGAAGAGAGCAAAATGGAGTTGGAATCTTCGTGTTTTGATGATATGGTTAAAAGGGTTTTGACTTCATCAATGGGTAACGAAGATGCTTGTGATTCAAGAAAGTAAGTGGGAACATAATAACATTTCTAAAAACCTTGTGCGCTTGACACATTGTTAATTGGAATTAATATTCTTGACACGAATTAGGACTTCATTTAAAAATAGTTTTTCAATGAAGTGCTTGGGCTAAATAGCCTTTATATTAGGCATGATGATCTATGGAGATAGATTTACCTAATAGGGCTGAGCAAAGATACATATTGACAAGATGCTAAAACCTTTTAGCATTAAAAACGTCAAGGAGTGATTCTTGCCGAAGTCACATGGAAAGAGTTTTTGCAAGACTCGGTGTCCCAAAACACTGATGAGCAAAATACATGATGGAGATTCCACACACTCTTGTGTTTGGATTAATCATGTATTCCATGGTATGTAAAAACAACCAGATATGTCCAATACTCCCAAAGTTGTTGCGAGTATAGATACCAAAGTGATCCAAAGTATTGATCAAGGGACAACAGTGAAAAAGGGTCATTGAGTACTATAGTAGCACTGATGACATGTTTTCTCGCAAGCAGAGATCATGAAGAGTTCGTTGTAAAAGGTTACATCGATACAGTCTTCATCCATGCTCCAAGCGATTTTTGATTTAAGTTAAGGGTTTTGTGCAATACACAATATGGTGGCACGGTAGTTGGAAATTGTTCCAAACAAGTTACTGTGGCGAATTCTATAACAGGGGCGAAGTATGTTGCCGCTTTTAAAGCGACAAAGAAGATGTTGAATCATATAGTTCATTCATGAACTTAGTATGGTTCCAAGATGGCTTTTGTCAATGGGACACTACTGCAAGTAGTTGCTCCATAACTCAGTCTGAGGAATCCCGGTTCGACCTGTGATTCGCATACATACCAAGCCAAGTCCACACAAAATACGAATTTTGTGAAAGCGTGAAAACGTGAGGATATGCAAAGATACACACAGATCTAAAGTCGTCAGATTCGTTGGACATCAGGCTATACCACAAGCGAAGCATATTTACACCGGTGTGCCACAGGTGTAAAGTGCATTAGCATTAACTAGATTATTAACTCTAGTGCAAGTGGGAGTCTGTAGGAGATATGCCCTAGAGGCAATAATAAATGTTATTATTTATCTCCGTGTTCATAATTAGGTTTATGTTCCATGCTATAACTGCTATGGTTCTCGAGTCTGCAAATAAAACGAGGCTCAGAGGAAGACTCATATGCATGTGTGGAATAATAAACGGTAAAATGTATTCCTAGTCTAGCCTCTAAGACTAGCTCAAGTGTTGCATGATGGTTCTGTTTTCCTGATCATGGGCATGTCTATGCCAGCAACTTTGAGGGCACAATGTTAGCAGAACATTTGTGTTGAATCGACCCGAATTGATGTTATGCTATGAGATACATTCGTCACAAGTTTATGGTTAATAACATAGAGATGGTTAATGTTTGCATGATTCCTCAGACCATGAGAGTATCGAGTTTCTTCATGCTTGATTCATGAACTTTGGGGTTTGTTAAACGTCATCCGTAACTGGATGGCTATTACGGCGGCTTACGGGTTCATGGGAAAGTATGTCAAGTAACTTGATAGCTCAAGATTGGGATTTGCTCCTCCGACGATGGAGAGATATCTCTGGGCCCTCTCGGTGTTACGGTATCCATCATCGTCTGGCCAGACACTTTGTGATTTGATCACGGGGATGCCGGAACACGGTAACGAGAAAAGAGAACAATACCGGTAACGAGGTAACTAGCATAGTGGACAAGTTGTTGATCCACGGGAATGCCAACATGTCTCACCTCGGGTATTTGTAACATATCGCGAAGCAACAGGAATAGCACACGGCAACTGGAGGTTCACTCGAATATTCATTCGTGTGGGTATAGGGGTCAATATGGATGTCCACGGCTCCGATGTTGATCATTGATCGGAAGGGGTTCCAGGTCATGTCTATACTTCACCGAACCTATAGGGTCACACGCTTAAGGGTCATCTATCTGCTGAATACTAGACAGGGAGTCTGAGAGAAAATCACCGAAAAAGTTTCGGACACCGAAAAGTTTCGGACAACGGAAAAGTTCCGCAGAGAGAGGTCACCGGATGAGTTCCGGTGAAACTGAAAAGTTGTTTCAGAGGATACCATTAAGTCAAAATGGTTTCGGCACATGCCTGATAATTCTTGGAGGGTGCCAGAATCATTCTGGAAACTTCTGGGAATTTTCTGGAAGAAAAACCGGAAATGTTTCGGAGCTGCCGGAACCGCTTCAGATGCTTTTCGCAGATGAAAATCACTAATCTGGAATTGTTCCAGAACGCGTTGAAAATTATTTTAGTGGGTACTGGAATTGTTCTAAGCCCACATAAATATTTTCAGTTCGAACGGACGCTGAAAAATGTCGTCATGAATAGTGAAAGTGCTTTTTGGGAATTTTTATGGAAAGCACCTTTTTGGAAATTCCAAAAGGGCCTTCTAGAAGGGGAAGGAGGGCATGGCACCTCATGGGGGGGGGTCCCCCCCCCAAGGGTGGCCGGCCAAGGAGGTGGAGCACCATGGTGCTCCACATGGCACTCCCATATGGCATATTCCCTTTTGGAAAGGGATATTCCAAGGGCACTTTGGGGTTTTTGTGTGACAATTTTACCCCTTGGCTTGCCTATATATAGGAGTGATCTTGGCAGCCATTTGCTCATCCCTTGATCTCATACACATGCCAAGATGTTATCTGGCTTCTCTCTCCCTCCCACGAAAAGAGTTTCGTAGAGCCGAAAGGCTGTCTGGGTTCCGGCAGGAACTAGTTCTGGACGGCGAAGCCCTGCCGGATAGCTGACACCGTATGTGTGCAACTCTGTAGAGAGGTCGTAGTTTCGATCTTAGTGCCCGAGGGGCTGTTCGAGAGTGCCTCCCGAAGGGCTGTCCAAGTGACGGTCCGAGTTTTGTGAGTCCTCCCGAAGGGCTGTCCGAGTGACCGTTCGAGTTTCGAAGGTCCTCCCGAAGGGCTGTCCGCGACATCGTCCGGGGGACTGTTCGACCGCCTCCCGGAGGGCTGTCCGAAGGGAAGACGAGGGTATACATCCTCGCAGTTGGGAGGTTGTAAATCCTAGCTGCGGGGATCAGCACCGCCGATCGTCATCGACTTTACTTCCGCTGCGCTACGAGTCGGTAACGAAAATGATCAAACCTTGTATGCAGTCTCCATAGTGGTCCTGGGCTGGTGCGTAGGTCGGAAAATTTTCGTTTTCTGCTGCGTTACCCTACAGGTTTGACTTCTCAACCTGGAGATCAAGCTTATTTGCGAGTCACTCCTGTGAAGGGCACTCACCGTTTTGGAATCAAGGGCAAGCTAGCTCCGTGCTACATTGGCCCTTTCCGCATTATTGCTAAACGTGGTCAGGTGGCATATAAATTGGAATTGCCGCCACAATTCTCTCATATCCACGACGTCTTTCATGTGTCGCAACTTCGTAAATGCTTCAAAGAATCTCCACACCGAGCAGTGGATCACGAGATGCTCGAATTGCATGATGATCTTTCTTATAAGGAGCATCCGATCCGCATCCTCGATGAAGCTGAACGTCAGACCCGTCAAAAGGTTACCAAGTTCCTCAAAGTGCAGTGGTCAAATCATACCGAAGATGAAGCCACTTGGGAATGCGAGGATAATCTTCGTGCGGAATACCCCGAACTTTTTCCTTCTACCTCTTAAATCTCGGGATGAGAATTCTTGTTAGTGGAGGAGATTTGTAACACCCCATGTATCAAGCTATAGTGATCACCCTTTTGATAGCGCCAGGTCACCATGATTATCAGTGCCTAATCATCATTTGCATCATATTGCATTCAGCTCCTAACTCAAAATTCAAATTAAAATTAAAGTGGAAAATAAAAGTTGTTCAAATCATAAACTAAATTGTTCATTAGATAGCAAGTAAATCAGAGACAATTTTAAAATTGAAACCAACACCATTGGAATTGGATAAGTGACTTAAACATCCTCAAACAGTGGCTGAAAACATTATTTAATAACCTATTAATTAATATAAAATAAATATGAAATGATAAATACCCCAAACTAATTTTTGGTGATAGGGTATGTTGCACTATGATTTATGGACTAGGTCATATATTTTACAAAATTCATTTGGGTGCCACACATTTTGCAAAACAGAAAAGAAAATACAAAACAGAAACAAAAAAAGAGGAAAATAAAACCCCACTGGCCTACTGAGACGTGGCCCAACCAGGCAGCACACCCACACGGCCCTACTTAACCCCCCCCCCCCCCCCCACTGCCTCCAAACCCTAGCCCACCACAACCCCGTTACCCGGCCCACCTCTTCTTCCCCCGATCAAACTGGATCGGGATCGGGGAGCTCCGCACCGCCGCCCGCGTCGCCCCGGCGGCCCCCGACCAGCGGCCGCCCGTCGCCGCCTGGTGCCTCGCCGACGGCCGCCCCCGCCGCCACGCCGGTCTGCCTCGTCCCTCTCCGCCTCACGCCGATCCGCTCGACTCGGCCTCCCCCACGTGAGCTTCCCCCGCGCCGCTCTGCTCGCCCCCACCCCTTGCGTTGGTCACCGGCAGCCGTTAGCGCCCACCACGCGGCCGGGCGCGTGCGTCCGCGCCTGGCCGCGCCTCCGCCACTTCCCGTCACGCCCCCCCCCCCGGACCGCGCCTCTGGCCGCGCCCGGCCCAAGCCTCGCGTCCGCCCCAGCCCGCCGGCTGGCCTCGCCGTGCCCGCCGTGGCCGGTGCACGCCGCCGCAGCGGGCGCCTCTGCTGGTGCCGCGCGCGCGCGTTGACCCACTCCGCGCCGGACATGTCCGGCCCTATCTGGGCCAGGCCCGGACATTGTCCGGCCTGGTCACTGACCAGTGGGCCTAGTGCCACTGTTAAAAAAATAGATATAAAATAAATAGTTAAGTTAATAATTAATTAATTAAATTAATTATTATGTTTAAATTAAACTAACTAGGTTTAGTTAACCTAATTGTTAATTAACCAGATAAACTGTTAGTTAGTGTTAGTAGTCTATGACATGTGGGTCCCCTTGACCCTGTTGACTGGTCAATGTTGACCCAGTCAACGCTTACTGTACCTTGTTGCCTATTGACCGTTGACCAGTTTATTAAATAATTTCAGAAAATCAATAAAACTTTAGAAAATCATATAAAATAAACTGTAACCCGGATGAAAATACTTTCTACATGAAAGTTGCTCAGAACAACGAGATGAATCCGAATACGCTACCCACATACCTGTTAGATGCCTCTAACTATCTGAACATGCAACTTTTTTCCTGTTTCAGATAAATGAATAGTGCATGACTCTAATAAAATAAATCCAAACAAATTCCTAAAATAACTAAATGACTTAGACATGTCTTTAGGCAACCCTGCACTGCACGTTAGCGTAGCCTGCTCTGTGTTGCTCCTGTTTGCCGTGTATTTATTTGTTTCCTCCCCCCTCTTCTCTCTCGTTAGACTCCGACGCATTTCCCGGTACCGACGCAGCTCCGGAGCCCGACGCCACCGTTGACGACCTTGCTCTTGCCGCCGAGCAACCAGGCAAGCACTCCCCTTGAGCATCCCGATATCGCCTATTCTTTCTCTCATGCTTGCATTAGAAATTTTTGCCGCTACTGCTTTACTTATTTTGTTGCATAGCCTGTTTATTGTAACCCGTTATTGATACCTTACCTGCTTATCCTAAACTTCTTAGTATAGGCTGGGTAGAGATCTATCAGTGACCCCACTTATCCCGACTGCCCCGCTGGATTATCAGAAGACCCGATCAACGGGATCGAAGACCAGGCCCCGACACCGCACATCACCCCCCCCCCTTAATTAGTTGTAACGACACTGCAGCGTTACTATCGAGTGCCGAGGGTGAAACTTCTTGTAGCACTTCTGATGTTAACTTTGTAGAGTAGCTATTCGGTCGTGGTCATCGAGGGTGATTCCTCCTTCCCCACTTCCGATAACGACGCTGTCGTGCAACTCATCAAGTGTGAACCCATCGAGGGTGATTCCTCTGAGTTCACCTTGACTGATACATCGCGTAGGAATCCAACGAGGGTGATACCTCGGATTCCACCTGATGTTATGGACACACAGATACTTGGACTGTACTATTGTTACTCGGAAAGGCGGGTCGACCCTGAGGGGTACCCGCGTGTGATGTGAAGACGGGTTGCCTGGATGGTGCCCGAGATATGAATACGAGGCGTGGCCGGGCATTCTTGGCCCTTGCCGGAAGTCCTCGAGACGGGGCGAGGGGGTCATATCGATCGTGAGTCTCTACTCGTTACCGCACCCCCGAGGTACTAACGGTTTGGATATGTGATCTGAGTGGGCCTCTGGCTTGATAGCACTAACCATCATGTGGGCATAGTACGGGCGTTCTGCATCGTAGCATCAGCCGAAAGCTCTGACAGACGTCCAGTTCAGCATTGCGACACGGTCGGATCGTGTCGGCCACCCAAGACGACGCTGGTATCCACCCTGTGCGCAACGACCCGGAGGGTGAGGGGCAATGGCCAAGACCCCCTTGCGCTTAGGATGTACACTGGCGGGGACCTCTCTGCTGAGCTGTAGGTAGGGTTGCGGTGTGTCGTTTTGCCGAGGCCGGGCATGACCCGGAAAAGTGTGTCTGGCCGGAATTAAGCGAGCGCGGTGGGTAAGTTGGTGCACCCCTGCAGGGAAGAACTAATCTATGCATAGCCAGATCCTGGGTAACGGACACTCGAAGTTGTATCCCGATCGATACAACTAGAATTGGATACTATGGCTCTGGGATTGCTTCTCGCAGGGAGTCGAGAAGGGATCTCCGGATGAGGTTGATGACTGTATGGCTCTGGGATTGCTTTCTCGCAGGGAGTCGAGAAAGGATCTCTGGGTGAGGTTGAGACTTAATAATACTACTATATTATACTGTGCTGTTCTACTCTCTTCTATTGCTGCAAGACCGCTGAAGATGCTAGTCTTCGATAGGACTAGGCTTTCCTCTCTATTCTGGCATTTCTGCAGCCCAGTACACATATACAGCCACTCTTTGATAATGTTGCATATGTAGTGTAGATCCTTGCTTGCTGAGTACTTCGGATGAGTACTCACCGTTGCTTTGCTTTCTATTTCCCCCATACCCCTTTTGATGCAACCAGATGACAAAGCCCCTGAGACTGCTGCCCCCGCCGACGATCGCTACTACTACCCCGAGGATGGATACTACTACGAGCTGGCCGAAGACCAGGAGTAGGTTCGGAGGGTCCCAGGCAGGAGGCCATCGCCTTTCGATCGTAGTGTTTTATTTTGCCCTGCCTTTCTAAAGGCCTTTCTGTTTCTCTTTTAATATCTGTACTCAGATATCTGATGCTTCCGCTGACGCTTGTATGCCATCGAGCTATGTATTCGAGCCCTTGAGGCCCTGTCTTGTAATATAAAGCTTGGATGACTTTATTTATGTTTTAGAGTTGTGTTGTGATATCTTCCCGTGAGTCCTTAGGCTTGATCGTGTGCATTTGCGTGTATGATTAGTGCATGATTGAGCCGGGGGCGTCACACTATGTGGGTGAAATGATGATACCATGCCAATTTTCAACCTCTTCAGAGTTCATCTGAAGTGCTTTTTAATTTTAGGGTCATTTATCTCAAAGAATGAACTAATATAAAAAAGAGTGAACTAATATATAAAAGAATGAACTGGAAAACTTTTATGAAACTGTAATAGCAAAAATAATAAACTGAAAGAATGAACTAGAAAACTTTAATGAAACTCTAATAGAAAAAAGAATGAACTAGAAAACTTTAATGAAACTCTAATAGCAAAAGGAATCAACTAAAAAGCATTTATAAACCTCTAGTAATATTGAAACTAAAATTATATAAAAT
Organism: Thinopyrum elongatum; assembly: GCA_011799875.1. Taxonomy (NCBI): domain Eukaryota; kingdom Viridiplantae; phylum Streptophyta; class Magnoliopsida; order Poales; family Poaceae; genus Thinopyrum; species Thinopyrum elongatum. The sequence goes on from CM022299.1 coordinate 586,031,789, forward strand.
TTATGTAACTAAAATTATCAAAGTATTTTCTGTTCAAAACATTAAAAGCAAAAAGAATTTTCATAAAGAACTTTTTTTGTTAGAAACTAAAATAACGAAAACTGTTTTTGAATATAATAATAAAACATAGTAATATTAAATAGCAGGAAAAAGAATCACTCCAAAATCTATTTTTATAGTAAAGTTAGTCACAAACTAGTGATTCACACAAATTTCAAAGAATTCAAATTGGAAAACTAATGGCACTAACAGCAAGTTTATAATTTTTATTACCTAAAAGCAAAAAGAATCACTGAAAAACAGTAAGTATTTTGTTGTAAGTAGAAACAAAATAAAATAAATAAAGCAAAAAAGAAAACAAAAATAAAAAAATGCCACCAACAGGGCCACCACGGCCTGAATACGACTAGAAACCCAGCCATGGGCCAGGATTCAGGCCCGCATCAGGCCCAGTAGGCCCACGGGCAAGGACTAATAGAGTAGGCCCGAAAGCCTGCAGTTGAGAGGAGCTCGAGAGAGTGGGCGCAGCAGCGCTTATAAACCACTCTCGAGATCTCTCAACTAGCGAGGTGGGACTAAACATCCCACCGCACCGCGCCAGCGCAAGGCCGTTGGTCCCGGTTGGTAGCACCAACCAGGACGAAAGGTGTGCATTGGTCCCGGTTGGTGGCCACCAACCGGGACCAATGCCCCCCTTTGGTCCCGGTTCGTGCTACCAACCGGGACCAAAGGTGTCTGTTTCCCGCCCTTTGGGCTGCTGAAAAGAGACCTTTGGTCCCGGTTGGTGGAACGAACCGGGACCAAAGGGGGAAATTGGTCCCGGTTTGTGCCACGAACCGGGACCAATGTTTCGTGTATATAAGAAAAACTTAGCGGTTTCTCCAAAAATCACTTCTTCACCTCATCATCGCCGCCCTGCCCCAATCGATGTCTGGCTGCTCCCACCTCGCCATCGTCGCCGACGCCGTCAGGCCCGCCCCTGCCCGCCCCGCTGCCGACGCCGCCCGGCCCGCCACGCCGCCGACGCAGCCCGCCCCGATGCCGCCCGGACCGACGTCGCCCTGCCCACACTGCCCGCCCCGACGCCAACTCGTCGCCCCAGCCCGACGCCACCCGCCCCAACAGCGCCCGGCCCGACACCGCCCCGCCCGCCCCGACGCCGACACGCCGCCCCGGCCCGACGCCGACGCCGCCCCGATGCCGCCCGGCCCGCCCCTGCCCGCCCCGACGCCTCCTCTGTGAGCACCGTCGCCGCCGCCGCGTTGCTATTTTTTTTATATATGTTTTTTTTATATATATATGCTTTCTTTTTATATGTATGTATGTATGTATGTATTTTTTAAACTTTTTATATGTATGGAAAAGAGGAAGAAGGAAGAAGGAAGAAGGGAAGAAAAAGATGGAGAGGAAAAAGGGGAGAAAAAAGAGAAGAGGAGAAAAAAAATAAGAAGATAAAGAAGGAGAAGAAGAGGAGAAAAAAATAAGAAGAGGAAGAAGAAGAAAAAAAAAGAGGAGAAGAAGAAGGAATAGAGGAGAAGAAGAAAAAATAGATTAATAGATTAATATTAATCTATTTTTTCTTCTTCTCCTCTATTCCTTCTTCTTCTCCTTTTTTTCTTCTTCTCCTCTTTTGTTTTCTCTTCTTCTTCCTCTTCTTAATTTTTATCGGGAACGAGGGTGTCGAGGATCGCCGAGCGGTCGAGGGTCGGGAACGAGGGTCGAGGAACGCCGAGGGGTCGAGGGTCGGGAACTAGGGTAGAGGGTCGTGGATCGCCGAGCGGTTGAGGGTCGTGAACTAGGGTAGAGGGTCGAGGGTCGCCGAGGGGTCGAGGGTCGTCCAGGGGTCGAGGGGTCACCGAGGGGTCGAGGGTCGCCGAAGGTTCGACGGTCGAGGGACATCGAGGGGTGAAGGGTCGAGGAACACCGAGGGGTCGAGGGTAGAGGGTCGAGGGTCTGGAACTAGGGTAGAGGGTCGAGGGTCGCCAAGGGGTCGAGGGTCGAGGGGTCACCGAGGGGTCGAGGGTCGCCGAAGGTTCAAGGGTCGAGGGTCGTCGAGGGGTCGAGGGTCGAGGAACGCCGAGGGTCGTCGAGGCCTTCTTGAATTCAATAACACTCGAAAAAAAGAAACAAATCAAGTAATAGCTATCTTCTTAATAATGGTACGAATTTCAGCAAAGGCCTTCCAAATAGCGATATTCGGAAGGCTCTTGCTGAACTTTGTACCAAAAAAGTGAATTATTCTATCGGGAACTCCGTTCCAAAACAACTTGGAAGAGCTTCGTACCATTATGCGCTTGTCATTTCCAGCTAATGATGAAGTCATGGTTTTCTTGAATTCTTTGACACTAGACAACGTGACATATAGAAGGGTAGATGAGATCAGGAAAAATATGGACCATTTTCTGCACATCCAGAATGGCGTCATTTTGTTAAATCCCTTGTCGGTCTGGACGTCGGACATTCATGAGAGAGGCGGTCCGGCCCAAACCCTAGAAGCGTTGTCGAGGCCACCCCAAACCCTAGAAGCGATGCCTAGGCCACCGCAAACCCTAGAAGCGTTGTCGAGGCCACCCCAAACCGTAGAAGCGTCGAGCTAGCTAGGTCTACGTTTGCACTAATATATCCATCTGTCATGTTTGTATATTAATTTCCATGTTGTAATATTTGCAGAAACTATGGAGCACCGAGACATCGAAGCAAAACAGTTGTTGGGGGACATAATCCTCGGCGAAGGTGATGTCTTGTCATATCTCAACGACACCGATTGTCTGGAAGGAGAGGGTGAAGCAGGCTCCGGTGATCGAACAATGGAGGTGGAAGGACATGATTATGATGGCTCTGGTGACGGAATGCCGGTGGAAGAAGGAGACCGTGATGACTGCTCCGGTGAGTGAACGGAGGAAGGATCTGTTGCAAACTCCGACGAGGTATATATATATATTAATTAGCCTGTGCTGACTAGCTAATTCATGCATTAATTGTTTTGGTATGTACACATATTAACTCTCTTCTTTCTTCTTTTCTAGCCCTCCGGATCAAGCCAAACTTCGGTAACGAGACGAGGCCTGAAGAAAAGGTTGCGCCAGGATGAAAGGTTTACGATCACAGCAATCAAGGGTGATGGCCAACCGATTGAACCCAGCCAGACCAAGGAAGCATTTTCTGTTCAGTGCGGGGTTCTTGTTAGGGACATGATCCCGATCAGCATCCACCAATGGAATAAGCCTAAGAGCGAAGACCCTCAAGTGTCTTTTGTCAACGATAGACAGAAAGATGATCTTTGGACCGCGCTGAAGGCAAATTTCACCCTACCGCCAGAGGAGCATCCGGATAAGCCAGTTATAGAGCCATTGGTCAAGGCTCATGCTCTTAAGAAGATGGCAGATCTATTCAGGAGGTGGAAGAATGAGTTGAAATCAATGTTTGTCGACAAAGGGAAGACTCCAGAATTCACCAGCCGATTTGAGAAGATTAGAGATCACTGGCCCGCATTTGTGGCCCACAAGACATCGGAGAAGAGTAAGAAGATGTCAGTGACAAACAAGAAAAATGCTGCAAAGAAGGAGCATCACCATCACATGGTGTCAGGTGGCTACCTCAAAGCCCGGCCGTTGTGGGACAAGACTGAGAAGGACCTGCTTGATAAAGGGGTCGAACCAGAGACATTGAACTGGCCAGACCGTTCAAGGACTTGGTTCTTCGGGGTTGGGGGAACCTTGGACCCTGAAACAAGGAAGTGTCGTTGGACGGAGGAGCAACTTGAAATACCCGTCAAGAAGCTTCAGAAGTATATCGCCGCAGCGCAGCAAGGGACGTTCGTTCCCGATAGAGAGAACGACGAGCTCACATAGGCCCTCGGGAATCCTGAGCACCCAGGACGAACACGAGGCACGGCAGGCTCCGTTGCGTGGAAGGTTGGGTTTCCCAGCGCAGGCGGTTGCAAAACCCGGGAGAGGAGGAGGAAAGTGGAGCAGACCGAACTACAGAAGCTGAATGCAAGGGTACGAGCACTAGAGGAACAAGTTCAGAGCCAGCGACCTGCCGGAGCTACCCCGCCATCTCAGCGGAGAAGTAGCGTGGCTTCCACCGAACTTCTTCAGCAGCCTGACTTCACGGCTCCCAGCTACACCGTGGATGCTATCACGGAGGCTCAAGATTGCCACCTTATGACGCAATGGCAGCACCTCAAAGTCAAGGCGGCTGTCGGCTCTGTTGCACCTCCTGAACCCGGCGCAACTTTTCACTGCCTTCCGATTCCAGAAGGCCATGCTGTTGTGATGGTCGATGAAATAACGGAGGAATTTGAGGAGCTCGAGCTTGACCACCCTACCGGTGAAGGAGAGACTCAGCTGGGTCTTGCTCTGAAGACTCCATGTCTATGGCGGAAGGAGCTCATCAACCTTCCGAACTGGACGCCTCCGCCTCGTCCTCCTCCTCCGGCGAGTCAGGGCACTCCGTCTCCTCCTCCGCCTCCTCCTCTGGCAAGTGATCAGGGCACTCCGGCTGCTCCGGCGCGTGGCGGCACTCCGCCTCCTCCTCCGGCGAGTGATCAGGGCACTCCGCCTCCTTCTCCGGCTGCTCCGGCGCGTGGCGGCACTCCGCCTCCTTATCCGCCTGCGCCGGCGCGTCCGAGCAGCCCGCCTCGTCAGCAACAGCGGAAGACAGCCGCCGCCGCTTCGGCTGCTCCGGCGCGTCGTAGCACTCCGCCTCCTTCTCCGCCTCGTAAGCAACGAAGGAAGATAGCCGCAGCCGCTCCGGCTGCTCCGGCGTCTAGCAGTACAGCCAGAGGCGGGAGGCAATACAAATTCGGTCCATCTCTCAAGCCTCTAGAGAAGTTACCATACGAGATGACGAGGAGGAAAACGCGCAGATCTGTCAAGCCCAAGTGAAGGACTTTTTTGCAAAGAAAAATCCACCTCCGGAGGAGAAGATAGAACCGGTGAAATTGAAGCGCACTTTGGATGCCCTGAAGCGACCACCACCGCCACCGCCTGATGACAACCATGTCCGCGCTCTTAAAAAGGCAGTGCAAGGAGTGCGCCGGTCGGGAACTACTTCAAGTGACAAAAGGTTACAAGAACGAAGAAGTGGGAAAAAAATTCCCCAGCTCGGCGAACAGGCGAACCAATTGTGCCCCCCGCTCAAGGTGTCTTGCGATATCGTCGCAAATCTGCCGGGGATGCTGCCCGGTACCAATCCTGGTGATTACCTGCCCGACGATGCACATTTTGATATAATGGAGGTGGACGAACACAAATACCGGCATGGGAAGCCTCTCGTCAAACCTGGTCATCCTCCTTTAACAACGATGATGTGAAGATTCCATGAGTGGTACATGGACACCTGCAGCGAGTCTGGGAAGGATACTTTGACGCTGAGAGTTAAAGAGGAGCACGACCTCGTTGGAATTGATCTGTTGTCTGTTCCATTTGAGGAGTTCTTCCAGTTTTTCAATCAAAAGGCCCTCGATAAAATAATCGTCACTTGCTACTGTCTGTAAGTACTACTTCTGTAATTAAGTCTCTATATATAGCTCAGCTCTTTCATTGCATGTATATATAATTATCCTCACTATATTATGCAGATTGAAGATCGTCGAATGCAGAAATGCACAAATCTATGATATTGGGTTCATTAACACAAATCTCATAGATGAATGGACGGTTAAATATAATGCCAAAGAAACCGAGGCCAACTTGCTACAATCGTTGCTTCGAAATCAAAACAAAGATAAAATACTCTTTCCTTACAACTTCAAGTGAGTGTTACTGTCTTGTGCATATTCGGTTTCCCTTATTACTCGAGGTTATAGTAATGTAATTGATGAGTTATGCATGCGTGCGCAGCTTCCACTTTATTCTCCTAGGGATTAAGCTTGAGCAGGGACTAGTAACCGTCTTAGACTCGAGACGAAAAGATCCCAAGGAGTATGCGTCCATGACTAAAATGCTCGAGAAGTAAGTTCAATCGATCGTTATTGCACCATATCGGCAACTTTGTTCATTTCCTGATATCAAGTAATTGTTTTCTTTGTCTGGCAGGGTTTGGAAAGAGTTCACCGCTAAAGCTCCGGGACTGCCGGGGAAGCTCCGATTTACACACCCGAAAGTAAGTACTCCCTCCGTCCGGAAATACTTGTCATCAAAATGGATAAAAGGGGATGTATCTAGATGTATTTTAGTTCTAGATACATCTCTTTTTATCCATTTTGATGACAAGTATTTTCGGACGGAGGGAGTACTACTAGCTAGTTCCGCGCATCTCCCATTGATTCTATCAAGTTTCATCAATACCATTTATATATAATGCTTGATTATCAGTTTGATTGACCTCTATTTCTCGTAAAGTGGTTGTGGCAGGAAGGCGGGAATAATTTTTGTGGATACTACGTTTGCGAGTACATCTACAACACGACGAACTCTAAGCGGGGCTACTCTGAAAAATGAAGTGTGTAAGCAATAATATTCACAATTTTATTTTATTACCATCATTTGTGTTGAGTTTCATTCATATATATGTATTGACCCCCTTCTTCAAATTAGATGTGGCAGCTGCGGGATGAACTCCTACCACAAGATCGCATAAAAGCAATTCAAGAGGAATTGGCGGGATTCTTTCTTGACCACGTCATCAATCCAGCCGGAGAATACCATGTGGAAACTGACTTTAGATGTTAGGGATTGTAAGAGATCTTATATTGTATATATGTAGCTAGTAGCGTCGGATAGATATACGAAAACTTGTTGTTCGACCAATCTCTCGGAGAAGGAGGAGGTCGATCACTTCTCTCTGTATATGTTCATGACGATCTTGTGTACTTAATGGTTTCCTTCATTTGCTTACTAGCTAGCGTGTCGAGTCCACTCTATACGTATAGTACGTAGCGTCGACCAAGCACGGAGATAAGAGAGGACACTTCTCTCTATTAGCTAGCTAACACAATATATGAAACCCCTAAATTAACACCCCCAAAACCCCCAAACCCCCCCCCCCCCCCCCCCCCCCCTCTTTCAAAAAAAAACCCCAGTTCCTGAACTGCTGACGCGTGGATGCTTTTTGGTCCCGGTTGGTGCTACCAACCGGGACAAAAGGCCCTCCCGCCTGCCTGGGCAAGCGGCAGCGGCCACGTGGAGCCCCATCTGTCCCGGTTCGTAGGCGAATCGGGACTAAAGGTATTGGGCTTTAGTCCCGACCCTTTAGTCCCAGTTCCAGAACCGGGACAAATGGGCCTCTGGAACCGGGACAAATGGGCCTTTTTCTACTAGTGTTAGCCTGGTTTGGTGGCGCGGCCCGGGGGTTGTGGCTGCCACCCTCCTCGTGAGGAGGTCACAACAGGGGCGCCGATGGGGTTGGTGGTGTTTCTCCTTCGAAAGGCGAAATCTTTGCTGACAGGCGGTGGTAAAGTGGTTTGGGTTCTTGGATGCCGGGGCTATGGCTCCGGAAGGCGAGGCCGCACAGTTGGTTGTACAGTAAGCGATGTGACGACAGTGGTGGCGTTTCTCCTCGGCTGTGTGGGTGGCGAGGAGCGAGGCGGCGGAGATCCTAGCGGTGGTGGTGCTTATGCAGTGGCGTCCCCCACATAGTGGTGTGGAGGCTTGGTTTGATGATGTCAGACGTGAGACCATGGTATCTCGGGTGGTGCGGGTAAGGCTCTGGGCGAATGCCCCGTACTCCAGCGCCAATGGTGACGATGCATGTGGGTGTCGTGTCCCTCTTGGGGGTGTTGTTGTGGTCCCTCTCTCCGCATCGGTGCTCCAGGTGAAAACCCTTACCGTCCTTCGGTCGTGACGATAGCGATGTGTTTGCATCATCAGCCTCTTGGGGTCTCATCGTCAAGCTTAGCTACCCTTCAGTCCCATCCATCTGGCATAAATGGGTGAGTTCGGATCCTATCTCGAGACTACTTTGGCATTGGCTTCGGGCGGTCCCGGTGGCTTCCTATCCTTTACATGTGACATCGTTGGCAGCGCTCTCAGTCCTTGTTGTTTGCAGGCAGGATTGGCGCTCCATCGCCCGAGCGAGAGGGCAGGGGGTCCTCTTCGGCGACAACTTGTTGTGTGTGGTACATTGATGTCTGGTGGTTTCTCTTGGAGGTGTTGTCCCTCTTCTAGCCAGTAGCCTTGGCTGCTTCTTGTCAGGGTGTGGGCACTCTTGTAAAAAAAAATTATCTTTGATCTGCTTTCTCAGAGGACTCCTCATCACCTTGTGTTTGTTCGGCCATGTTGCTTTATATATAAAACAGGGCGAAAGCCTTTTTTGGTAGTGCGCAAATAAAAACATGCATTGAGCTTTTTTATTGCCACTATGTGGGCCCTGTCATCAATTCAATGGCCAAAAAATGGGTTTACTATTTGTTTTTTGAGACATTTGCAGAAGCATTATCTTTCTTGAGGAGAAGCTTCCAACAAAAGCTAGATAGATAGATAGATAGAGAGAGAGAGAGAGAGAGAGAGAGAGAGAGAGAGAGAGAGAGAGAGAGAGAGAGATTCCATTGAATCATTAAATAACTGCATCATTACCTAGCAAAAGAGCATTCAAACTTTTGTTAAGATGATCCATGAGAAGAAGCCACACAAATACCTTTTCTTAGGGAGACACTTCTTTTCGCTAGTTAATAGAAACAAGAGAAATGGGAACTATGTGAAACATGCTCTTATAATAACTAGTTGATGAGTATTTAGCAGAGTTAGGGTTTGAATAAAAAGAGGGATAGTTTGTAGCTCTTGAAAGGCGTGCTCGACAAAGGCATAATAAATATGGAGGCAAGTTGATTCGTGCAAAAATAATTTGGGCAGGGAGGCATCGGGATCAAGTGCGAAAGAAGAGAGCCGGTGGAAAGCACGAGCCAGGATGCCATTTTTATTTTGTGACCGAGCTAGGATGCTATCTTGATGCTACTTGTCTTTCCAAAAAATCTAAAACCATCTTCCGGGGTGTAGCTTTGTGATACCTATGTAGTTTGAGAAAAAAACAGCACAAATCCATCTATCAGAAAGAGGCATTTTCTCCCTAAAAAAAAGAAAGAAGAAATTTTAGGGCATCGTGAGGAGCTCTATCATGATAATATGGCTATATTAATTCAGTGAAGAATGTACAATAGATTAACGGAAACCCCCAGAGATAATTGCAAACACCAAATTCATACACAAGTCCCTGCACACACCAAATTCTGCAACCGCCGCCAGCCTCTAGCACTGTCGTGATGCTCGCTGAAAGTGAAAAGCAGCTATCCACCAAGACCATAGCCATAAGGTGTTGAGGCGAGATGAATAGACCTGCGGAAGAGTCGCTTGTCGATGTGGCTCGTCGGTCGGGAGTGCTTTTTTGTTGGCGGGGAAAGGGAGATTGTATTACTTTAAGCAGGAATGTCGCTCATGCACGGGTTAAGAATATCATTTGTGCCCGACCCTAGCCACACCACCATGTGTGGTGTGCTGCACCTGTAGGCAACAAGGCCATGAGTAGCCTTACTTGGTGTACGACTAACTAAAGTAAACAAAATCTCTCTCTCTCTCAACACGCACCATCACCTGAATCTCTGACACAAGGGCAATGTACCTTGATCGATTGTCTATGAAAGCATTAATCGTTGCGACCACCTGAACATACTACATCTCCACCACAATGGGAAGCTGGGTTTCGGCGCTGTTGAATGTAAAAGTAGAGAGACACTAGACATAGAGATGTAACGTGAAACGTTGTCTTTAGTGATGATTGATTACAGGTATATATATAGCCCCGAGGAGATGCTTCGAACAGACGCGGTGGCCCGGAGAGACGTGAGTGAACAGTTGCATCCCTCGTGCATGGCGGTTAGGGATAATGGATATCATCCTTTAGTTAACACATGGGTTAATTAAATCTCAACAGGCGCCGAGCCAGTGCCAAACTCTCTCTGCAAACCTTAGCTCTGCTTCCAGGGCACTACCGCATGTGGGCAACTCTCTACACATGGTAAAGATGGCCGAGCTCGCATCATGACGGAGGACCATGCCGCATCTAGACTGGCTGAGTGACGCCACAAAGTTATCATCTGAGTTAAGTTTCACCCATTGCTCCCGTGGTTTCTTCTAGTGAAGCTCCATCAACCTTCTGTTCGACCCTGCAGGAGCAATGGGAGCTCCATGGATTGCCGACTCGTCAAGCAACATCTTCCCCTTCTCTATATTCGCGTGGGTTTTTAATGCACAGGAGGGATGCGATATAGGTATGCAGAAACAGACATGAGGCTTCTGTTGGGGGTTGTTCTTTCTGATGTGTAATCTTGTTCGGACGTGCTAGGATCTCCATACACTAGTAGAAAACAGGGCTTTCGTCACAGCCGGATCGGAGTATTAATCCCGGTTGCATTACGAACCGGGACTAATGTGAGCATTAGTTCCGGTTCAAGCGACGCAGGCATCAGTCCTGGTTCGAACGGGACCTTTAGTCCCTGTTGGAGACACCAACCGGGATGCAAACCCTTTAGTCCCGGTTGGTATCTCCAACCGGGACTAAAGGTCTATCTTTAGTCCCGGTTGGAGGTACCAACCGGGAATGAAAAAAATTTAATTTTTTTCAATTGTTTTTTTTCAAATTTCAATTTTTTTCTCCCAACCCTTTAGTCCTGGTTGGTGTCTTTAACCGGGACTAAAGCCTTTTACCACATTAAACTTGGAAAAATCTTAACTAAATCATCCTAATTCATAAAAATACAAATAATATATCAAAATTTGCAGAACAAAAAGATTGATCCGAAGAAACAACAAGTTTTCCGTTTCGACAATTTTTTAAAATCACAAAATTCCAAAGGGAAAATAGAGTTTTTGGACGTTTTAGACATTTTTAGGGTTTAGGGCTAGGGTTTATATTTCAGAGTTTAGGGTTAGGTTTTATGGTTTGAACCCTTAGTGTTTACTGTTTAGAATAGAGTTTCAGACGTTTTAAGTCCCGGGTTTAGGGTTTAGGACAATTTTGTAAAATCACAAAATTCCAAAGGGAAAAGAGTTTTTGGACGTTTTAGGGTTTAGGGCTAGGGTTTAGATTTCCAAGTTTAGGGTTAGGTTTTAGGGTTTGAACCTTTAGTGTTTACTGTTTAGAATAGTGTTTCGGAAATTTTAAGTCCCGGGTTTAGTGTTTAGGACAATTTTTTAAAATCACAAAATTCCAAAGGGAAAATAGAGTTTTTGGACGTTTTAGGGTTTAGGGCTAGGGTTTAGATTTCCAAGTTTAGGGTTAGGTTTTAGGGTTTGAACCTTTAGTGTTTACTGTTTAGAATAGAGTTTCGGACGTTTTAAGTCCCGGGTTTATGGTTTTCAGAGTTCATTTATAGTGCTTTTTAATTGCAGGCTAATTTACCTCAAAGAATCATTAAATGCATGAAAAAATAGCAAATGAAGTCAAAAAGGGTTGAAATTTAAGGATGTGGCTTTGACTGGTTCATATTGAACACACAAAAATTCTGGAGTTGAAATAAGATTAAAAAAATAAAATGTCTTTGTAACAGCTAAGTTTTCGTCCGAAACCCTGTTACTTTAAAAGAGATGGTCAAGTTTGTACACGAAGTGCATCCAGTTTTTGCCATAACTCTCTCAACTTTTTAGCACAAGCTATTTGGGTGAAATGATGATACTATGCCAAGTTTCAGGGTTTTCAGAGTTCATTTGTAATGCTTTTCAATTTCAGGCTAATTTAGCTAAAAAATCATTAAATGCATGAAAAAATAGCAAATGAAGTCAAAAAGGGTTGAAATTTAAGGATGTGCCTTTGAATGGTTCATATTGAACACACAAAAATTCTTCAGTTAATATAAGTTTAAAAAAATGAAATGTGGTCAAACTGTGGTCAAACTACTTATTCAATAAATATTAGTGTTACTAAATAATTATTATTTTTTAGAATAATAATTTCAAACTCAAACGGTGAAGTGTGTGACATCATGGTCACATCTTTCTGATAATAATGGATATATTATTTGTCGAATTTCGATTTACAGATTTAAAGATATTAAATGAATAAATGGCATAATAATAATAATAATAATAATAATATTACTTATTTTATTTTCATTGAAATTCAAAATTATTATTACTTATTTTATTTTGAACTTTTTTGTATTATTTTGGATTTTTTTAATTTTTTTTGTTTTTTGAGAATTTTTTATTTTTTTGTAATTTTTTCCTTTTTTTGAAGTATTTTTGAGTTTTTAAATTAATCATTCTTGTTTATTTTAATAATTGTTTGGAATTCAAAAAATTAAATCATGTCACATCAAGACCTAAGGGTTAACAGGATTGATAGCTTACTATTGTCAGGAAAACAACAAGTGCAGACTTGAAAACTAGGGGAGATAGAACCTGAAAGTTAAGCATGCTTGGGCTGGAGTAGTGAGAGGATGGGTGACCGGCCGGGAAGTTAGACGATTTGGAATGAGTGCTAATTAGAGATTAGAGATTAAATTCTAAAGCAGTGAGGAGGGGTGATTTGAGAGATTTGAAAATCAGAAGAAAATTAAAAACAAATCAATATTTTAAAAAAAAAATCGAAAAAAATTCAAAAAAAAATTTGAATTTTTTTTTCCTAACACCAACCGGGACTAAAGGTTCTCCAGCCCACGCACAGAGAGCGGCCACGTGGAGGGCCTTTAGTCCCGGTTCGTAACACAACCGGAACTAAAGGGGGCCCTTTAGTCCCGACCCTTTTGTCACGGTTCCAGAACCGGGACTAAAGGCCCTTTGGAACCGGGACTAAAGGCCCGTTTTCTACTAGTGATAAGGTCATGAGCAACACCATGCAGGAAATTTCTTAGAGGGGTTCCAGCACGCCAAATAGCCACTCCGGTCCGGTGTTGCGAATGGAGTCAACGTCCAGGAGTGGCCATTTCCTCGCCATCACATGCCATAACTCCTTTGCTCGAGGGCCTCTGCATATCACATGGAAGCCATGCTCGCACTCCACACCAATATATATCAGTAGGTTCGAACTTCCGGGAAAAATTGTTCGACCATGTTGCTAAGTAGTTCGAAACCAACCACCATGCGAAGACGTGTACCTTCGAAGGATTACGGCACCTCCATATGATCATTGAGATGGCACGACAACCATCCGATGCCATGCTCGATGCACAAGTGATGGATGCTCGCACTCGTCCAAAGCAAAGTAGTAGGCAGAACGCAGGGTGAAGTCAAAAGGTCTTCTCTGGGTTCCTAGCGAGGACGTCTTTGGTGACGCGTGGTGATGCCCTGATGCGAGATATGGCGTCAATGTCCACCAGTAGAAGTGTTGTTGTTGGAGGTCCATGTGCCAAGTGCCCTGCTCATCTAAGAGCTTCGAAACACTCCGTAGCCTACATGTACCTTGGGGCAAGATGAGGTGGCCGGAAGGCTCCCGAGGCAGCCACGTTCCATGTGTCATGTCAAATATGATTTTGCGTGCAATGGTCGGGAGTCTCCCCACCCTGACCAAGATCTGGATCCATTGCATCATGTCGTCGTTGCCGGGGGAGAAAGCTATATCCGTTCTGGGCTGCCAGACCTCCAACCTTGCTCTAGGCTACTAGCGCTGCCCCAGCAAGCAACAACTACAAGTCATGAATATAAACACAAAGCTAACGTGGACATCATCGTTTCTTCGACGTCATCGTGGTGAGGGAGAAACATGGATAACTTTAATTAGGTTTAAAGAGGGGTTTAAGTATATATATTTTTTCTATTTCTTGAGCGAAAGTTGTATATTTTCTACTGCTTTTCCTTTTTTAGGAAATTTTCTACTGTTTTTCCCAACTTGTAAAACGTACATGGGCTTTTTCTTATTAGACTAAAACTGTATATAGGCTAAGATCACCTTATACAAGGACTACTCCTCTCCTCATCGTTTGTTCCAAAACAAAACTCCTCTCGTTCCTGGGATTGAATCTCCGCGGGCGAACATGGCGAAGACCGCAAGCGCCAGATCGGCACCTCTCCCGTGCGGCCTCCCCAATGAGATCGTGATATGGGAAATCCTCATCCGCCTGCTCCCCAAAGCGCTCCTCCGCTGCCGTGCCGTCTGCCGCACGTGGCGCCGTGCCACCTCCGTCCCCGGCTTCCTCCTCACCCACCATTGCCACCAGCCCTCCCTCCCCATTGACGTCTCTAGCTTCGAACAAGACGGTTCCCGCTACCATCACAACCTAGAGTTCGATCACCGCGGCACCGGCACCACGCTCCAACCCGTCGCCCAACTTCGCTATTCATTCTATCTGGAGGCCTCCTGCGGCGGCTTCCTCATCCTCTCCCAGCAAGCCATGGCTCGCACTTGCTTCTTCATCTGCAACCCGGTGACGCGTGAGCATGCTCCTCTCCCCTCCCTCAACTTCGGGGCTTCAATTTATTGGGGATGTACCCACATCGACTTACGGGCGAGTACCGGCTTTTACTGCATGGTGTGCTGCCTAAAGATAAAATTGGTTGCTATGTATTTGCGTTGGGCTCCGACCAGCCACCAAGGTACATTGGGGTGCTGGAAAGCGCGCCAGCATTGTGCTTCAAGAAATCTGTCCTCTTCAGTCTTAACCTCCATTGGTATCCGGTGCAGTATGAGAGGGGAAAGAAACATGTATTGGTATTCGACACCACAACCGAGTCGTTCCGGCATATGCGTGCTCCAGTTGTTACCACCAGGTCATATGTCCTTGAGATGGATGATACCATTGGCATCTATACCTATAATGATGCCATGAAAGTTGTTGACATATGGGTGTTGCAGAACTATGAAAGTGAGGTTTGGAATTATAAGTACCGGGTTGAATTGCCGGCCACAGAAATCAAGCAGCAGTTGGGAAGGTCGACGGGTTATCGGGATATCAGCGTTGTGTCGGTGGATGGTGATGTCTTCTTGCTTCTCAATCTTGGCGGATGGCTGTTTTATGTTGACACTGATGATGAACTTGTTGACAGCTTCCATCGTGATGGTCAAGACTTGTATGCTTGGAAACTTCGGCTCAAACAAACTCTTGTTCCACATACCTTCTTTGCCGCACTAGAAGGTTATGGTGTGAATGATTTCCCTTTCAGCTGACGGCTTTTGAGTGAGGTGCTGCTTCTTGTAGACCTAGCTGCAATACCTATGAATTTGATTAAGTATATGAGCCTGTTCTTTTTGCATTGATGTACACCATTTGTGATCAGAAGCTTTGTACCCTTTCGTGCTGAAGTGACTATTTCTGTGTTGATGCTAAAGTTATGCTTTTGAAATAATTGCCAACTGATCTGCCTCGGTGTCTATTTTGTTTGGCTGAGCAATTGACTTAGCTTTATTTAAATTATCTAGTGGTTCTTCTTAATACTAAATTTTTTACGATGTGCTCCATGTCACTATTTTGGGGCAAATTTAATCCCTGGGTGTTTAATGCATCTTTTTTCATTTACTTTCAGTTGAATTTTTCTTCCTTTACAAGTGAACACAAATAATTACTCACACCAGTTTCTAAACTCTTTGTTTGGTCATGGTTTGTTGCTTAGAGGAAGGTGTGTTCGTTAATGCACCCCTTTCCTTGATGCTGTTATAATTTGAACATCTGCTCATACTGAGGAAAATGCCTTTGAGGATAAGCTTCCATCATGTTATATTCATGTTTTGTGCTTCATAATGCCATGTTTTATTACAGGTTATTTGCACATTATTATCCACTTTACTTGCTGATTATTTCCATGAACTCATCCTTTGCTCAGATTGGAGACTCTGGATAGAATGTTCATCCAGGCATATTCTACATGAATTCGGATGCATTGTATATCTTCGTATTTTTTTTGTTGCACACCACACATTTCGGGATAATCGATGTCATCTATGTCACCACTCGTTTGTTTTTCTGGCTGATGGAATTTGTTCATGTCCAACATCTTAGATATTATATATGCTAGACCTTGAGATCTCGAATTTTACGAATTACCTTGATACATGTAAAGAAGAGATGAGGTTTGCAGCTTTCTTACCATCTGCGGAACTCAGGACCAAAGATTTGATTGCCTTAGAGGTTACTGAGTTTTTTCCTTCATTATTTGAGTTATGTATCATGTCGAATGCAGCTATCGAGTTATACAGATCCATGTTTAGTGTTTGTACTTTGTAGTGCAACATATCAGAGGTATTGCTATGCCATGTTTTGCTGCAAAGGCAGACCTGACGAAGTACCCTTACAAGTTTCAGCATTCCGTCAACTCGTGTCGCTGCTCCTTCAACTTGCTGTCAAGTAGCACGAGGATGCTGTATTTTGTTTTTCTGTTAGTTGTAAGTAGCTGGTGTAGTGGTGTTGTATGCGAATGTGGCGTTCTTTAGATTCCCAGCTGCTTCCCATGATTGTTTTCTCATTTTATGGTGAAACCGGTACGTCAGCTTATGTGAACATCCTGCCATATTTCTAGGCAGGCACCTATGGTGCAGGGACCAAGGGCCGTTTTGGGCGTGTATCCTTATATATAAGGTGGCCTTAGTTTTATTGGTGATTCTGCACAAGTGCACCTACTATATCTGAGTTCATGATTCGATGGTGCCATCTTGAGTTATAAAAATCAGAGCTGTGCTTCTTTTGCTCTATCATTACTCATGAATGCATTCTGTTTGAGTACTTTGTTTGTAAGTTCATAGAGGGGTTAGTGGTTCTAACATGTTGCAGTTGATTTATTTTTTCGACAAAGTGTTGCAGTTGATTTAGAAGATTGGGTTGTAAGTTCTTAGACATAGGACTGCAATTATGTATGATGCTGCAATTTTGGTTTTGCCAGTCCAAAACAGTAAAATGCCGCTGCGAGGCAGAGGTGCAGACAGCTCGGGGTAAGATTCCAGCAGATCAAGTGGAGATGTTTTCGGTAAATGGATCTGGGGATCGGTGTCACGGCAGCAAATTCTTTGTTTTTGAGTCCTAAGATTTCCATTTTGATTTTCTTCTCTTCCCCTATGTCCTGACACATTTTTTCCATCCTATGGTCTGCTCCTGATCATACTTTGTCATCAGATGGAAACAAATGTGGAAGTGTTGGCTGCTTATTTGTAAGTGCACCAGCCAGCCAATATCTGTGACCCGTTGATAGTTACAGACTTACAGTGTGTAGGCTTAAGTAGTTCCGATTTGCAACTAGTTTTTTCACTTGTTTGATGGCATATCATCATTCTTTGGTGTCAACTCATGCCTCACTAACTAATTGGCTAGGTAAACTAATGTGTAAGTTTCAGTGCAATTTCATGCGCACAGGCCTTGCGTAATCAAGAAGGCTTGGGATTGTAGAGCGAAATATATCTTCTAAAGCCCGTTTTTGGGGGTGAAAACACCGACTAAAAAGCAAAGGGGAAAACAAAAATCGTCACGGGGAATGTGGGCCGGCCCATTTGTGGTGCCCTTCAGCTAAAGAACCGACTCGGACAAACCAACCCGGCCCGGCCCGGCTCGAGGCCACAAGCCGAACGAAACCCATGACGGCAGATCACCGCCCGCAACCTCAAAGCGAATCAATCAGCGCACGGCTCTCCGCCCGCCACGCCACCAAACCTCCGCGATGCCGCGTGCCTCCGCCCGGCCGCCGCCGTCGGAGCAGGGCCCGAGCGCCTCCCCCTCCACCCCGGCCGCGGATTCCTCCGTCGCGGCCCTCATCGACCGCGCCACCTCCACCACGGCCCCCTCCGTAGACCCCGCGCTCCTCCGCGCCATCAAGTCCTCGGCGCGCGCCTCCGACGGCGCCGTCCGCGACGCCTTCCGCCTCCTCCTCTCCCTCATGGCCAAGCCCCACTCCCACGTGCGTAAGCCTCCCCCGGATCTTCAGTTCCCCCAACCCTAGGTCCCTGGCGGCCGGGCTGATGTTAAAAATTTCCCCTTTGTGCGTGCGCAGGTGCGGCTCCTCGCCTTCAGCATCGTGGACGAGCTCTTCATGCGCTCCAAGCTCTTCCGCTCCCTCCTCGCCCACGCGCTCGACGGGTTCGTCCCGCTGGCCGTCGGCTTCCGCAGCAACGAGCAGCTCCCGCCGCCTACCGCCTCTGCCGCCACGCTCCGGAAGGCCGCCATCCAGGCGCTTGAGCGCTGGCACCACCTCTTCGGCGTGCACTACCGCCAGCTCCGTCTCGCCGTCGACTACCTCAAGTCGTCCGCGCGCATCCAGTTCCCCGGTCTCCGCGCGGCCGTCGAGGCCCGTGCCGCGCGGGAGGCACGCACGCAGGAGATCTTGACTGCCAAGGTCGAACAGTTGCGGTCCACGATTGAATCCATAAAGGCTGAAATCCGGTCCACCATCCAAGAGATCCGCAACGGGCTGGACATCATCCGGGCTGAGTATGAGAAATTTGAGCGTTATCCAGACGATGATGAGGAGGAGGAGATTGCTTCGATGGCGATGCGGAGTATCAGGACAGCATCGTTGATGGCCGGGCAATGGGTGCCTGAAACTCAGGAAAACGAGGCAGTTTTCGATGCATTGAGGGAGGCGTACCGGCTCCTTATATCGAAGCATTTCAGCACCATTCAGGATTGGATATCTGTGCTTGTTAGGGTCAATCTTGCAGATGATCACTTCAGAGATTCTGCACTCAAGGAATTCATCGATGTTAAGAATGAAATACGCGCTGTAAGAGGCCAGTGCAATGAGCTTGGTCTCGATCTTGATAATGTTCGTAGGAAGAAGGATGTTCAGGAGGAAGATGAAGAGGATTGGGTGGAGGGAAAGATTGAAGTTCCTAGTCCTCCTAGAGTTGATAGCAGTGTAGATGTTGCAGGTTCCAGCAAGGACAATAGGAAGGGAAAGAGGGTGGTGGATGGAAGCAATGGTGATGTGCCAAATGACGGTAATAGACCTCAGGAGATGGATCCAGAGAGAAAAAGGCTCCTTTCCGAAGCCCCTTTGGTATCATGGAGCTCTGTCTTGGACCGGTGGGGTTCAAATATGGATGCACATGTAAACCAGAGGGGGCTTGAGCTCGAGAGCCATTGGGGGAGGATGGATAATGATGCTGTTATACCTGCTGCAAAGATTGCAGAGTTAAATGTTCACCATTCTGTTTATAAAGAAGAGCCAGTTGAGATCCTACCATGTCATGCACCTCTGAGGAAGGGAGGTCTTTGCCAGAGAAGGGATCTTAAGATATGCCCCTTTCATGGGCCCATCATCCCACGTGATGCAAGAGGAAATCCAATTGGCGAAATTGGTGGCAGTTCTGATGCGGGAGGCGATCCGCTTGAGCAGAAAGTAGACATTCGTGAGGCAGGAGGAAATCCGGTTAAGACAAATGGAGGCAGTGATAGTGAAAGTACACAGGAGGATCAGGAGCCCTCTACTTCAATGATCACAAACATAAATAATGACACCAGCGACATCGATGGAGCGCATGATTTGAGTAAAATTACAATGGACCAGCTGGCGATGCAAGCAATTAAGAATGTTCGGAAAAGGGATATGGACGACAAAGCACGCGAAAGAGCCCAGCGTGCGAGAATCCGCCAGCACAATGAAGATATTATGCGGCAAGCGGCTATTGCTTCAATGTCCCACTCAGCGGCAGCATATGACCAGCCTTCTGGAACATTGGGCCGACGTGGTCGACGTCGAGGTAAGACAAAGGAACCTACACTATCATCAATGCTGAAGAAGAAAGTTACTGCAAAAGATAGGATTGCAGGGAGGCTTCTAAATGGTCGTGCTAGGGACGCAACAATAAGAGAAGCTTCTAATACCGAGGATATGACCTACAGGGAAGCATTCCCAAATCAGTGGCAGTGAAAGCACCCTGAGTAGGTCTTTCTTCATAATTAACAGTTTTATTTTGCTGTGCTGTTGTACGCTTGAGGTGCTTGAAGTATGCAGGGCACTGAAGCTGCTTCCAGCGTGTTCATGGAAAATTTCAGAAAAGGAAGTCCTAGACCATGTGTACAGAGGGATTGACAATCCAAATCGCAGTGTGGTGCCTGTAAGCTGGATGCCTCGATTTTGTGAAGCAGGACAGGCAGTTTGTCCTCATCGCCGACCATCCTTTCACGACCATCCAGCTTCTCTCGAGCTACACCATGGACATCCGTGATTCTGAACCGGCCTTGACAGATCACTGAGGTGCCAATAAACTGGATGATTGGTACCTATGGTTTCAACTGCTAGGAAAGGGTTCCTGTTTTCTCTCTTGTCTTTTGTTTTGTTATTTTGGTTATGCCTTTTGGCTTGTTCCGGGCAAGAAACAGGTTGACTCTAGCTTGTATCTTCTGTGACGGAAGTACTGTTCGCTATCAAATGTGTGCTCTATGCTCCACTTTTTAGCTTGGTGCTGTCATCTTGTGTGCAGTGTGGTTCTTAATTTCTGTAGTACATAATGTCAGCTCAACTTTTTTTTCCCCTGTTCTGTATTTAACCCAGCAACTGAGTCTTCTCCATAAGCTTTGTAATTTTGCAATGTCTTGTAACTTGTTCGTTGCCGGATTTCTGGGCATGACTGCAGAATGGTCACTATTTGTTGCACGACCGCTGTCGTGAACTGAAGATTTGTTTGGTAGCTCACCATGGCTGCTTAAGATGTGAACTGAAGATGTGCTTTGCTTATGAAAAAATTCTGACAAACTATTTTGTTGCTCTCTGGCATGTATGGTTCGCCCCTTTGTACTACTTCCTTTGTAACCTGTTCTTGCAAGCATCAAATGATGAACAACCTAAATCTTTGATTGCCGGCCGCTGCTTCTTCAAGGTCCTAAGTTTGAATGATATTGTATAAACTAGTGAAGTAAATATACTAACAGGTGCAAATATTCGTGCCCTAAGTGTTTGATGCTGTGTTGCTGTATGTGATAAGATGCTTATGTGCTCAAAAGTATAACAGGCCTTTTGACACCTTATCATATTCTGCACGCATTATCAGAAACTATACATTTAGCATCTACACAACCCCAGGGTCCAAAATTCCATCAATGGGAATCATATTCCCCCATGTCGGGGATAACAACCAAATGCGCACTGCTGCCCGCGGTAGTGGGCTGGCACCTATTGTCTGTTCTGTGTTTTCTTCTATGGTTTTCCAACGATTACACGAGCTGGTTTTTCGTTTAATCTATGTTTTTTCTTCCTGTTTTTCTGGTTTCCTTTTTTTTCCTTTTTCCCTTCTGCTTCTTTTATGTTTCGTTTTTTATTTCTCTAATTTTGAGAACTTCAAAATTCGGAATAATTTTTAAATTATTGAACATATTTAAAACACACTAATATATAAAATTCGTGCATATTTTCAGAATTCATGAACATTTTTATAAATTTGGGAAAAATTGAAATTGCCCAAGGTTTTTTGCCAACGAACTTCTTTAAATTAATGAGAACATTTCTCGAAATTATTGGGGTTTTTTTTAAATGTGCAACATTATTCAATGGCCGATTTTTTTTAAATTTCCAAACTTATTTTGAAATTCATGCATTGTTTTTGGATTCGTGGACATTCTTAGAAATTCAGAACATTTGTTAAATTAATCAATATTTTGAAGATTATTTTTTATTCATGATATTTTTGAAATTCGGAAATATTATTGAAATTCATGCACAATTTTTAATTCATGAAAACCTTTTGAATCGGCAAACATTTTTAAATATTTGGATTATTTTGAATTTTGGGTTTATTTTCTGAATTGACAAACAGTTTTTGGTATTAGTGAAGATTTTTGGAAACTAAGTATTTTTTTCTTAAATTTGTGAACATTTTTTGAATCGATAAACATTTTTTGAAGTTTGGGTACATACTTTGAAATTCATGAAATTGTTTTGAATCCACGAACATTTTCAAAATTAATGAATATTTTTCGTACTGATGAACATATTTCACATTGTTTTAAATTCATGAACAGTTTTAGAAATCTGAAGACATTTTTTAAATTAATGCCTATTTTTTGAAACCGGAAACACTTTTAAATTTATGAACATTTTTTAAATTGAAGATTTTCTTTAATTCTAAACTGTTTAAAAATTCTGAACATGTTTTAATGAAGCAAAAAAATAAAAAATAAAAACAAATGAAAGGAAAAAATACAGGGGCGCCACGCTCAGGTCGGCCGGCCCAAATTTGCGTGTGGGGAAGCGAGCGGTGTGTGTTATATCGATTTCCGCCGGAGGGGTCGGGGAATAGGAGCTCCCGTCCGTCTAGCAGCATGTGGCGGAAAATCCTATATGCCGCTCGTTGCGTCAAACTGCCGGCGCTTCGCACAGGCGAGCGACCGAGCAGCGACGCAACGGGCCGGCCCGTTTAACCGTTCCAATGCTCCCGGTTTTGGGAAACTTCTAGAGTTCCCAGCTGGTTATTTCTGGTTTTGGGAACCTTCTAGAAGGTTCCTGAACCGGTTTTTTATTCTCCTTTCTTTTTCTATTTCTGTTTCATTTTTCTTTTCTTTTCTTTTTATTGTTTTTTCTTTTTTATTTTTCAAGTTTATGTTTCTTTTTCAAGTTTATATTTCTTTTTTTGAAAACTTGTTCAGATTTTCAAAAAAAAAATTCACATTTTGAAAATCTGTTTCTATTAATTTAAAAAATGTTCAATTTTCAAAACTTGTTCGCGTTTTCAAAAAATGTTCAGATTTTCAAATTTTTGTTCACATTTTCAAACGCTGTTTCCATTAATTCAAAAAATGTTTGTGTTCCAAAACTTGTTCACATTTTCAAAAAATGTTCAGATTTTCAAAATTTTGTTCACATTTGAAATCTTGTTTAAATTAATTCAAAAAATGTTCGAGTTTCAAATCTTGGTCGCATTTTCAAAAAATGTTCACAATTTGAAATAATGTTCGCATTGCCAAATTTTGTTCAGAGTTACAAAAAATGTTCCCTTTCTCAAAAATTGTTCACAGATCCAAAAATATGTTCGCTTTCTTCAAATTTTGTTCCAAGTTTCAAAAAATGTTCACTTTTTCTATTTTTCATTTAAAATTTTATGAAATGTTCTTGTTTTTCAAAATTTGTTCAACATTACAAAAAAAATTGCTGTTTTTCAAAAATTTGTTCACAGGTCAAAAAATGTTCAACATTTTAAAATAATGATTCGCTATTTTTGGAATTGTCCGCGTTCAAAAAAAGATACAGGTTTTGAAAACGAACTGCGTTTTTCCTGCAAAAAAAAGAATGAACTGCGTTCGAACTTCTAAAAAAGTTTAGATCTGTCGTGGATTATGTTCTTATAGTGTTTGCTGATTAACATTTGCTAAGAACGTGTAGTGGTGCAATGGCTAGCGCACACGGGTACTAAACGGGAGGTCTTGAGTTCGATTCTCCAGCCGCCTTCAGTTTTTTGCTTGTATTTTTACGCCAGTAGCTGCTCCTTCGTGGGCCGGCCCAAACGTAGCACCCCCTGTGCGAAGCCCCTCCAGTCTGCCGCAGAATGCGGCAGATAGGAGGTCCCGCATGTGGCTTCTAGGTCATGCCAAAAAGTGTAGCTTTGGATAATACTAATTTTGTACTTCGTTTTTAGTACTTTCGAACCCATCGCCCATCCCCGCGTCGCCCCCACTGGCGACACGGAGGAACACTAGCTGCCACTGCCGGGAGCCCTTCCTCTGCTCACGGCTGCGTCGCCGCCGCTGGAGGGCCGACCGGCAAAGCCATGCCTAGCCCGGGGATGGCGGTCGTGGGGCAATCTCACCTCCTTCACGCGCTGCCCCCCAAACCTCCTCCTAAGATCCATGGCAGCTAAGTGTCATACTTGAGAGTGCAAAATATCTGGTATAACAACATGTAGTTGCCAAACCAGTGCCTCTCAGACATTTTTCATCATCTGACATCAGGTCCGAAATTTGCATGCTCATCTATACTCTAATATTAAACTCACTAGTAGACTGCCTGTGACGCCCCCGGCTCAATCATGCACTAATCATACACGCAAATGCACACGATCAAGCCTAAGGACTCACGGGAAGATATCACAACACAACTCTAAAACATAAATAAAGTCATACAAGCTTTATATTACAAGCCAGGAGCCTCGAGGGCTCGAATACATAAGCTCGCATACAAACGTCAGCGGAAGCATCAGATATCTGAGTACAGATATGAAACAGAAACAGATAAGTCTCTAGAAAGGCGGGGGTAAAAACAAAAGCTACGATCGAAAGGCATAGGCCTCCTGCCTGGGACCCTCCGATCCTACTCCTGGTCGTCGGCCAACTCGTAGTAGTATCTACCCTCGGGGTAGTAGTAGCGATCGGCGGCGGGGGCAGCTGTCTCAGGGGCTCTATCATCTGGTTGCATCAAAAGGATATGGGGAGAAAAAGAAAACAAAGCAACCGTGAGTACTCATCCGAAGTACTCAGCAAGCAAGGATCTACACTACATATGCAACATTATCAAAGGAAGGCTGTATATGTGGACTGGGCTGCAGAAATGCCAGAATAGAGAGAAGGCCTAGTCCTATCGAAGACTAGCATCTTCAGCGGTCTTGCAGCAATAGAAGAGAGTAGATCAGCACAGTATAAAGTAGTAGTATCGTTAAGTCTCATCCTCACCTAGAGATCCTTTCTCGACTCCCTGCGAGAAAGCAATCCCAGAGGCATAATATCCAAGTATCAAACTCGGCCAGAGATCCTTTCTCGACTCCCTGCGAGAAAGTAATCCCAGAGCCATACTCATCACAAGTAACCAGTTCTAGTTGTATCGATCGGGATACAACTCCGAGTGTCCTTTACCGTAGGACCGGCTATCGATAGATGTTTTCTTCCCTGCAGGGGTGCACCAACTTACCCACCACGCTCGCTTCACTCCGGCCGGACACACTTTTCCGGGTCATGCCCGGCCTCGGCCAAACGATACACCGCAACCCTACCTACAGCTCAGCAGAGAGGTCCCCGTCGGTCTATATCCTAAGCGCTCAGGGGTCTTGAGCCATCGCCCTGTGCACTCCGGGTCGGTGTGTGTAGGGTCAGGACGAGCACCACCTCAGTCCTGGATGGCACTGGCCCGGCCCGGCCACGAGGCTGAACTGGACGTCTGACAGAGCTTTCGGCTGATGCGACGATGCAGAGTGCCCATAACTCTTCCCACGTGATGGTTAGTGCTATCAGGCCAGAGGCCTGCTCGGATCAAATATCCAAATCGTTAGTGGACTAGGGGCTTGCGGTAACGAGTAGAGACTCACGATCGGTGTGACCCCGTCGCCCCGTCTCGAGGACTTGCGGCAAGGGCTAAGAATGCCCGGCCACGCCTCGTATTCATATCTCGGGCAACCTCCAGGTCAACCCGTCTCCACAACACTCGCCACTTAGGCTCACGCGGGTACCCCTCAGGGTCGACCCGCCTTTCCAAGTAACAGTGTAAAATCCAAGTATCCGTGTGTCCATAACATCAGGGGAATCCGAGGTATCACACTCGTTGGATTCCTACTTGATGTATCTGTCAAGGTGAACTCGGAGGAATCACCCTCGATGGGTTCACACTTGATGTGTTGCACGACAGGGTCGTATCGGAAGTGGAGAAGAAGGAATCACCCTCGATGACCACGACCAAATAGCTACTCTACAGAGTTAACATCAGGAGTGCTATACGAGGTATTACCCTCGGCACTCGATAGTAACGCTGCAGTGTCGTTACAACTAAGGGGGTGATGTGCGGTGCTGGGGTCTGGTCGTCAAGTCTTCTGATTATCCAGCGGGGCAATCGGGACAAGTGGGGTCACTGATAGGTCTCTACCCAGCCTTTACTAGACAATTTAGGATAAGCAGGTAAGGTATCAATAGCAGGTTACAATAAACAGACTATGCATCAGAATAGGTAAAGCAGTAGCAGCAGCATTTCTAATGCAAGCATGAGAGAGAAAGAATAGGCGATATCGGTATGCTCAAGGGGGGGTGCTTGCCTGGTTGCTCGGTGGCAAAGGCAAGGTCGTCAACGGTGTCGTCGGGTTCCTGAGCTGCGTCGGTCTCAGGGACGACGTCGGTGTCGGGGTCTACCGAGAGAGAAGAGAGGGAAGAAATAGTAAATATAAAGCAAACAAGAGCATGGCATGACAAGACGCAGAGCTAGGGGTGTTCTGACGCGGTGCTACACGATATAGGTGAAGAGGGAAAACATCCGGGAATGTTTTCCCGAAGTTTGGCATTTTCAGAGATGAAACGGAGGGGGACGGTTGCATGTTCGCTATGCTAGGGACGTGTGGCAGACGAACGGACTGCGTGTTCGGATTCGTCTCGTCGTTCTGAGCAATTTTCATGTACAAAGTTTTTCGATCTGAGCTACGAATTATTTTATATGAATTTCTAAAGATTTTAGCATTTTCTGGAATTTATTTATTTATTTGAATTCGGATTATCCAAAACAGTAAAAGGTGATGTCAGCAGTCAACTCTGGCTGACCAGAGTCAAACCTGACAGTGGGTCCAGTGGGACCCACATGTCAGTGTCTCAGTTAAATAAACATAGTTAAAACTAACTAAATAACCTAATTAGCTAGTGGGCCCGCACTGTCAGTGACTGGTTAAGTAACTAATTAACTAATTAGCTAATTATTTTAAATAGCCTAATGGAGTGGGGCCCGCATGTCATAGACACAGGGGCAGCCACGTCAGCGCTGACCGAGGTCAACGGACCCCACGGGGCCCAGTGGCTGTGGCACAGGGGCGGGCCCCAGTGTAGGAGATATGCCCTAGAGGCAATAATAAATGTTATTGATTATCTCCCTGTTCATAATTAGGTTTATGTTCCATGCTATAACTGCTATGGTTCTCGGGTCTGCAATAAAACGAGGCTTGGAGGAAAACTCATATGCACGTGTGGGATAATAAACGATAAAATGTATTCCTAGTCAAGCCTCTATGACTAGCTCAAGTGTTGCATGATGGTTCTGTTTTCCTGATCATGGGCATGTCTATGCCAGCAACTTTGAGGGCACAATGTTAGAAGAACATTTGTGTTGAATCGACCCGATTGATGTTATGCTATGAGATACATTCGTCACAAGTTAATGGTTAATAACACAGAGATGGTTAATGTTTGCATGATTCCTTAGACCATGAGAGTATCGAGTTTCTTCATGCTTGCTTCATGAACTTTGGGGTTTGTTAAACGTCATCCGTAAATGGGTGGCTATTACGGCGGCTTACGGGTTCATGGAAAAGTATGTCAAGTAACTTGATAGCTCAAGATTGGGATTTGCTCCTCCGACGATGGAGAGATATCTCTGGGCCCTCTCGGTGTTACGGTATCCATCATCATCTGGCCAGACACTTTGTGATTTGATCACGGGGATGCCGCAACACGGTAACGAGAAAAGAGAACAATACCGGTAACGAGGTAACTAGCATAGTGGACAATTTGTTGATCCACGGGAATGCCAACATGTCTCACCTCGGGTATTTGTAACATATCGCGAAGCAACAGGAATAGCACACGGCAACTGGAGGTTCACTCGAATATTTATTCGTGTGGGTATAGGGGTCAATATGGGTGTCCACGGCTTCGATGTTGATCATTGATCAGAAAGAGTTCCGGTCATGTCTATACTTCACCGAACCTATAGGGTCACATGCTTAAGGGTCATCTATCTGTTGAACGCTAGATAGGGAGTCTGAGAGAAAGTCACCGAAAATGTTTCAGAGACAACGGAAGAGTTCCGAGAGAGAGAACACCGAAAGAGTTTCGGTAAAACCGAAAAGTTGTTTCGGAATATATTATTTGGTCAAAAAGGGTTTCGGCACCGCCTGGAAATTTTCAGAGGATGCCAGAATTGGTCTGGGAACTTCTGGGAATTTTCAGAGAGAAAAACCGGAAATGTTCCGAAACTGCCGTAACCGCTGTTGATGCTTTCCGCTGATAAAAACCACCGCACCGAAAATGTTTCGGATCGTGCCCAGAATAATTTTAGAGGGTGCTAGAAATGTTCTGGGACCTTCTGGAATTTTTCAGAAAAAGTTTCGCGGAAAACATCTTGTCTCAGCGCGAGGGGACAAGATCCCACGAATCGGGGGTTGCATGTTTGGTGGCTTTTTGTCTAGGGAGCATGCATGTTTCATGGAGACATGTTGGTGGCTTGTTGGGGGGGCCCCCCATGGGGGGGGGGGACAAGATGTGGGCCGGCCCAAGGGCTGCCATGGTGGTGTCCCCTTGGTGCCCCCCTTGTGTTACCATTATGCCGTTTCATGTGTGACATGAAGCTTGGGTATTTTGGTATTTCAACATCCCACCCCACCCCTTGCCTTGGCCTATAAAAGGAGGAGTTGGGGCTGCCATCTCCTTCATCCCCTTGCTCTCATACTCATGCCATGCAATTATCTGGCTTCTCTTTCCCTCCCACGAAAAGAGTTTCGTAGAGCCGAAAGGCTGTCTGGGTTCCGGTGGGAACTAGTTCTGGACGGCGAAGCCCTGCCGGATAGATGACACCGTATGTGTGCAACTCTGTAGAGAGGTCGTAGTTTCGATCTTAGTGCCCGTTGGGCTGTTCGTGAGTGCCTCCTGAAGGGCTGTCCATGTGACGGTCCGATTTCTGTGAGTCTTCCCGAAGGGCTGTCCGCGACACCGTCCGGGGACTGTTCGACCGCCTCCCGGAGGGCTGTCCGGGTGGCGGATGAGGGTATACATCCTCGCGGTTGGGAGGTTATAAATCCTAGCTGCGGGGATCTGCACCGACGATCGTCATCGACTCTACTTCCGCTGCGCTACGAGTCGGTAACGAAATGATCAAAACCTTGTATGCAGTCTCCATAGTGGTCCTGGGCTGGTGCGTAGGGCGGAAAATTTTTGTTTTCTGCTGCGTTACCCTACAGTGGCATCATGAGCCGTGCTATGCGTAGATGCAGGTTGTGATCTAGAATACATAGAGATGTATGGGTGTTGCACAAAATAATTAGGTAGTAGATGAGTTCTATTACTGAAAATTATTTGTGCGGGTCGCAGATGAAATCTGTTACCCGATGTTCCTGTTGCTTCCCTCGAATTTGCGTAGTCCTGATCTTGACAGCATTGTGGAATCTGACAAAGTTCTGGCAATCCGCGATCCTTTCATGCTGCTCCTGAGTTTGCTGATTGACAGATCAACGAAGTGCTAACAGTTCTTTGGGTTCCACTTTAGTCAATGAAAGATGGATGTTTCGCAGACGAAAGGGCAATGCAGATATGATCTGCACGGGGGTCATGCGTATGACGAAGTTCAGTATGGGGCTCGAGATTTTATTATCTCGGTTTTCATACACCCCGCATTGTTAATCTAGCGCTTGAATTATCATACTTGATGATGGACGTTGGTAGCTTCGGTTTGTTTCGAAACCTTAGAAGCCACGAAAAACAAGTTTTTGCATGAACCGATTAGAGGCATCTAACTTGGTTTTGCAGGAGGGTTTGCATGTGCATATGATGTGGTATAGCAGTGCTCATAATAATTTGATTATGTATGAGATGTCTATATGATGTAAATTGATTAACATGACCTGCGTGTCATGATTTGGCATGATGGCTAGAGCCATATGATTGCACTTTAAATGACCTGCATGTCAATCTTGTGTAATGCATTATTTTATTAGCTATAGAGATAGCAATATTATCTGGTGCATCGACAAGGTGGTGGCAATCTTCGCGAAGGTGAACACCGACGCAAATGCCGAAGACGAAGAAATACAAGACTTCTCCGTCAGAAAGGGCTATACCATATCATGCTATTATGAATTGCCTGAGATGTTTATCCCTTATGATGCACCCTTCTTGATTGCGCGGTAGTCACTTTTATTAGGGTGATCTCTCACAAAAATATCAAGTAGTTAGTGTTCTCCCAAGTGTAGCACCGTCTACAACACGTATCTTTTCGGGGTGCGCCATGTACACATGAGCACGAACGATTAGAGAGGTGTAAGGCGGGTGAAGGTCAGACCTCACTGCGTGATCACTTGGTTGTCTTGACGTTCAGGCAGGACAGTCCTGAGCTCGGAACACACGCATCGAAAGATGGACAAGAGTCACATAGAGATGTGATTGGCAAGTTGGCCTACCGATTGAAATTCACGTCATCAGTGATGAACCCGTCTAAGTGGGAGCGCACTGATGAATTAACTTGTTTAATTCTCAGTGCAATTAATTTTGAACACTGTCTAAGTGGGTTTTGCATAATAGTTGTAGAATAATGGCTCGCATTTCCACCTTCCCTGTTAAAATTGAATAAGCTGTTAAATATCTGGTTAAAACTTTACGGTTGGTAACGTAATGTGAGGATTGTCCTCTAGAGTGCCGAGAAGGACTTTGTCCTATCGCATACTTTCGGTATTCTCTCGCTTATGCTATGGATCATGTGACTCTCGTCCTTCGATCCAAAAGCTAGAATTCCATTTCAGTCAAGTGCAATATGTTTGCTTCCATGAGACCCGAACTTCGAAAGTTTGGATAGTTATGTGATATTCATGGAATCTGAAAATCATTTTCAGGGACAAACAAAGGCTAAAAGATATGAGATATCCAAAGCAGTGTTTGTTTGCAAACTATTAGTAAAGGAGTTTACTATGCATTAGACTGATAAGAGAGGGATCCAGAAGAACGCCTGTCATATGATGAAAGGTGAATAAAACAACAACTTAAAGAGAAAGGAAGTGTCCGAAGGGTGTTAGTGTGACTTACAAACCTAGGAAGTCCGGGGCTAACGCCACTCTTAAGTTGGGTGCTTCTTTTGAGAGTAGGAGAAATACTGAAAGTTAAACTGTTAGAAGTATAAAGGCAATAAGATAGAAGACTGGAATATCCAGCTCATGTATGAATGTCATGCAAGTTTTTGATGTATAGAAGGCTGGTCAAAGATATAGTTCTTGGGAATTATGGTTAAACATGTTAATCACTAATTCTTGGGTATTGTGAGTTAATCACAAAGATACCCGCTCGACTGCATTTTGTTGCAACTCGATGTAAGAACTACTATGGCCTGAAAGACTAGCCAGGAATGAGGTTTAGGTATACACAGGGAACATAGTAAATGTTACTATACCTTCCATCGGTGTATTACCGTATGTATTTATTTTCATAATTCATTTGGAGTTTTACACACTCTAGCCCATTGCATAAGGAATCTTGCAAGAAGGTTGTTCATAAGAGAACTTTTGATGTTCGGTGTTATGAATAACATAAGGGCCATACTTTCATTAAGAATGAGATGTATGTTATGAATATTGATAACAATTCATTACCTCTGGGTTTACTTTCATAATTCATTTTAGAGTTTCATACACTCTAGCCCATTGCACAATGTTTGTTGCAAAAGAGTTGTTCATAAAAACAACAATTGTTGTTCAGTATTATGAATAACATGAAGGGCCATGCTTCCATCCAAGATGGGATGTATGTTATGAATATTGATGGTAATATGATACATCCATAACACTGACGCTAAATGTCGCAAGACTAAAAGAATACCACACAAGTGTGGCACTGCATTTGGTCACATTGGAGAAACCCGCATGGAAAATTCCATTATGATGGATTTTGAAGTCGTTTGATTTTAAATCATCTGACACTTGCAAATTTCCTCCGAAAAGTGAAGTGACTGAAATACCGTTCACAGGCCATAAGGAATGAGCAACAAACTTATTGGTGATCATACATTTGATGTGTGTAGTCCGATAAATGTTGTTAGTAGTGGATTTATCTATCTTCAGAAATGACTCAAGTAGATATGTGGATATTTACTTGATGAGACGTAAGTCTGGATCTTTTGAATTCATTCGAAAGGTTTTCAAAAATGAAGTAGAAGTTATTGTAACAAGAAAATTCTGTTTCTACAATTCGATTGCAGAAAGGAATATTTGAGTTACAAGTTTAGCGAATGTCTGATGAGTTGTGAAAAGAGTTTCATAACTTACACCTCCCGGAACACCACTGTGAGTGAAAAGTCCGTGAAGGTGTAATCGAACCATTTATGACATGGTAAGATCAAAGATGACATAAATAAATTTGCCATTATCCCTTTTAAAGAGTGATGCTTTAGAGACTGCGGCTTTTACATTGAAAAGAGCTCCATCGGGTCTGTTGAAATGACACCATGGTATGGTACGCCCAACCATGTTATATCTTTTCTTAACATTTGGAATATGGGGCTTGTGTAAAAGGTTACAAACCTATTCCAAATCAGACAAGTGCTACTTTGTAGGTTATCCCAAGTCATTGGGTATTCCTCCCTCACTATACCGAGGCAAATAGGTTTGCCACAAAGAACGGTATGCTTTTTGAAGAAAATGGTTCTTTCAAAAAGGTTAGTGGGCGAATAGTGCAACTCGACAAGATAAACAGTATCTTCGTCATCAGATCAAAGGAAAGAGACCTTGGAAGTAATTCCAGGTTTCCTACTGCGACTGATACAGAAGTCTCTACAATAAAATGTATGGACTTCGGTCGAACTTGCAGCTGAACCACGTAGGCAAAGCTCATGCAAACCTATCAGGTGCGCAGACGAGATATTGTTGTTGGACAACAGTATACCTACGATACACAAGGAAGCGTTGATGGGCCCTGACTCCGGAATTGGCTAAATGCCAATACAATCCGAGATAGTTTCCATATAAATGTTTCAAGATTAAAATCTTGATACACCTTTCGGAAGACTTAGAGTCTAACGAATTTTATGGAACTTAAAACTGATACGGATAAAAATGTTTTATCCATAAAGCTCGACTTGTTGCAATAACAAGTTCAAGGAGTTGACTACGATGAGGTTGTTTCACCGTAACGATGCTTAAAGTCGGTTTGGGTTGAACTAGCAATTAATACATATTTCAGTCATGAGATATGAAACATGGATGACAATAGGATTTCCATATGATGGAAATAAAACCAAGGACTTGCATGTGTTACAGTCCAAGGTATTTTGTCAGTCCAGAGGATGCTAGTAAGTATGCAAACTTCAGAGTTCCAGCAATGGACAGAAGAGAGCAAAGTGGAGTTGGAATCTTCGTGATTTGATGAAATGGTCAAAAGGGTTTTTGACTTCATCAATGGGTAACGAAGATGCTTGTGATTCAAGAAAGTAAGTGGGAGCATAATAATATTTCTAAAAACGTTGTGTGCTTGACACATTGTTAATTGGAAATAAATTTCTTGACATGAATTAGGACTTCATTTGAAAATAGTTTTTCGATGAAATACTTAGGCTAAATAGCCTCAATATTAGGCATGATGATCTATGGAGATAGATTTACCTGATGGGGCTAAGCAAAGATACATATTGACAAGATGCTAAAACTTTTTAGCATTTAAAACGCCAAGGAGTGATTCTTGCCGAAGTCACGTGGAAAGAGTTTTTGCAAGACTCGGTGTCCCTAAACACTGATGAGCAAAATACATGATGGATATTCCACACTCTTGTGTTTGGATTAATCATGTATTCCATGGTATGTAAAAACAAACCAGATATGTCCAATACTCCCAAAGTTGTTGCGAGTATAGATACCAAAGTGATCAAAAGTACTGATCATGGGACAACAGTGAAAAAGGTCATTGAGTACTATAGTAGCACTGATGACATGTTTTCTCGCAAGCGGAGATCATGAAGAGTTCGTTGTAAAAGGTTACATCGATACAGTCTTCATCCATGCTCCAAGCGATTTTCGATTTAAATTGAGGGTTTTTGTGTAACACACAATATGGTGGCACGGTAGTTGGAAATTGTTCCAAACAAGTTACTGTGGCGAATTCTATAACAGAGGCGAAGTATGTTGCCGCTTTTAAAAGCGACAAAGAAGATGTTGAATCATATAGTTCATTCATGAACTTAGTTTGGTTCCAAGAAAGCTTTGGTCAATGGGACACTACTGCAGGTAGTTGCTCCATAACTCAGTCTGAGGAATCCAGGTTCGACCTGTGATTCACATACATACGAAGCCAAGTCCACACAAAATATGAATTTTGTGAAAGCGTGAAAACGCGAGGATACGCAAAGATACACAAGGAGCTGAAGTCGTCAGATCCATTGGACATCAGGCTATACCACATGCGAAGCATATTTACACCGGTGTGCCACAGGTGTAAAGTGCATTAGCATTAACTAGATTATTGACTCTAGTGCAAGTGGGAGTCTGTAGGAGATATGCCCTAGAGGCAATAATAAATGTTATTGATTATCTCCCTGTTCATAATTAGGTTTATGTTCCATGCTATAACTGCTATGGTTCTCGGGTCTGCAATAAAACGAGGCTTGGAGGAAAACTCATATGCACGTGTGGGATAATAAACGATAAAATGTATTCCTAGTCAAGCCTCTATGACTAGCTCAAGTGTTGTATGATGGTTCTGTTTTCCTGATCATGGGCATGTCTATGCCAGCAACTTTGAGGGCACAATGTTAGAAGAACATTTGTGTTGAATCGACCCGATTGATGTTATGCTATGAGATACATTCGTCACAAGTTAATGGTTAATAACACAGAGATGGTTAATGTTTGCATGATTCCTTAGACCATGAGAGTATCGAGTTTCTTCATGCTTGCTTCATGAACTTTGGGGTTTGTTAAACGTCATCCGTAAATGGGTGGCTATTACGGCGGCTTACGGGTTCATGGAAAAGTATGTCAAGTAACTTGATAGCTCAAGATTGGGATTTGCTCCTCCGGCGATGGAGAGATATCTCTGGGCCCTCTCGGTGTTACGGTATCCATCATCGTCTGGCCAGACACTTTGTGATTTGATCACGGGGATGCCGCAACACGGTAACGAGAAAAGAGAACAATACCGGTAACGAGGTAACTAGCATAGTGGACAATTTGTTGATCCACGGGAATGCCAACATGTCTCACCTCGGGTATTTGTAACATATCGCGAAGCAACAGGAATAGCACACGGCAACTGGAGGTTCACTCGAATATTTATTCGTGTGGGTATAGGGGTCAATATGGGTGTCCACGGCTCCGATGTTGATCATTGATCGGAAAGAGTTCCGGTCATGTCTATACTTCACCGAACCTATAGGGTCACACGCTTAAGGGTCATCTATCTGTTGAACGCTAGACAGGGAGTCTGAGAGAAAGTCACCGAAAATGTTTCGGAGACAACGGAAGAGTTCCGAGAGAGAGAACACCGAAAGAGTTTCGGTAAAACCGAAAAGTTGTTTCGGAATATATTATTTGGTCAAAAAGGGTTTCGGCACCGCCTGGAAATTTTCAGAGGATGCCAGAATTGGTCTGGGAACTTCTGGGAATTTTCAGAGAGAAAAACCGGAAATGTTCCGAAACTGCCGTAACCGCTGTTGATGCTTTCCGCTGATAAAAACCACTGCACCAAAAATGTTTCGGATCATGCCCAGAATAATTTTAGAGGGTGCTAGAAATGTTCTGGGACCTTCTGGAATTTTTCAGAAAAAGTTTCGCGGAAAACATCTTGTCTCAGCGCGAGGGGACAAGATCCCACGAATTAGGGGTTGCATGTTTGGTGGCTTTTTGTCTAGGGAGCATGCATGTTTCATGGAGACATGTTGGTGGCTTGTTGGGGGGGCCCCCCCATGGGGGGGACAAGATGTGGGCCGGCCCCAGGGCTGCCATGGTGGTGTCCCCTTGGTGCCCCCCTTGTATTACCATTATGCCCTTTCATGTGTGACATGAAGCTTGGGTATTTTGGTATTTCAACATCCCACCCCACCCCTTGCCTTGGCCTATAAAAGGAGGAGTTGGGGCTGCCATCTCCTTCATCCCCTTGCTCTCATACTCATGCCATGCAATTATCTGGCTTCTCTCTCCCTCCCACGAAAAGAGTTTCGTAGAGCCGAAAGGCTGTCTGGGTTCCGGTGGGAACTAGTTCTGGACGGCGAAGCCCTGCCGGATAGATGACACCGTATGTGTGCAACTCTGTAGAGAGGTCGTAGTTTCGATCTTAGTGCCCGTGGGGCTGTTCGTGAGTGCCTCCCGAAGGGCTGTCCATGTGACGGTCCGAGTTCTGTGAGTCCTCCCGAAGGGCTGTCCGCGACACCGTCCGGGGACTGTTCGACCGCCTCCCAGAGGGCTGTCCGGGTGGCGGATGAGGGTATACATCCTCGCGGTTGGGAGGTTATAAATCCTAGCTGCAGGGATCTGCACTGACGATCGTCATCGACTCTACTTCCGCTGCGCTACGAGTCGGTAACGAAATGATCAAAACCTTGTATGCAGTCTCCATAGTGGTCCTGGGCTGGTGCGTAGGGCGGAAAATTTTTGTTTTCTGCTGCGTTACCCTACACCCAGCTAGCCACGTCGGCGCCGGCCGGAGGCGCGCCGGAGTTGGCTCCGGCGAGCCAAACGCGGCAGCGCGGCTCGGGGAAGGCGCGGGTTTCGCGCACAGGGGGTCTAAGGGGCTGTGGTTGGGCGCGTTCGACGCGGCTCAACGTCGCGCGTCGAACGGTGGCGGTGCGAGGGGCTGTGGTGGACGGAGCTGAGCACCACGAGCTCGCCGGCGGTGAGGTGCTTCAGGTGATGCTCGGGTCAGTTGCTACGGCGAGCAAACGGGCGAGGCAAAGCGCTAGGGAAGCTCTACGGGTTGCGGCGAGCAAGATGGGCACATGCCCGCGACCATTTGGTCGCCGGAACGACGCCGTCGACGAACTCCGCGGCGGAGGGCTCAGGCGAGAAAGGGGGCGGTAGCTACGGCTACAGAGAGAGAGCGAGGAGAGGAGGGATCGACGCGGCAGCTCACTAGCGTTGCAGGGAAGGCCCGAGGATGGCTCGAGGAAGGGCGACGGCGGCGAATCGTGGAGGCGTTCGTCGGCAGCCATAGGGGAAGAAGGTGAGGCAGTCCGGTGATGCAGAGCTTCTCGGCCTCGGCTCGTTGGCGCAGGCGACGTAGCAGAGCACGGCGGTGACGCTGGACTCGGCGGATCGGCGAGGCGGAGGCGGTGGCTACGTGGGCTACGGGGGCGCGGCCATGGCAGCGCTCGGGAGAGGTGGGAACGAGCGAGGGAGAGCGGGGGAAGAATGGCAGAGGCGTCCAGGGGAGGGGATGGCCTCGGCCTTATCCACCGCGAGCGAGGCGACGCGTTGTCGCGCGGCGAGCAGGGGGGGCCGGGTGCGTGCGCGCTAGGTGCTCGACAACGGCCGCGGTGAGCAGTGCGGGAGGTGGGGGAAAGCGCGGGGTGGGCTGGGCCGCGCTGTAGCAGCAGACTCAAGTGCACAGTAGAGTTCTAGGCCTTTTTCCTTTTTCCTTTTTCTGTTTTCTTTTCTTTTCTGTTCTTGCAAATTGGTTGGCACCTAAAGGACTTTTGTAAAATGTGTGAGCTAGCCCATATATCATAGTGCAACATATCCTATCACCAAAAACTGGTTTGGGGTAAATACTATTCCATATTAATTTTGGATTAATAAAAAGGTTATTAAATATTGTTTTCAGCCACTGTTTGGGGTTGTTAGAGTCACTTATGCAATCTCAGTAAAGTTGGTTACAATTTTATAATTGCCTCTGAATTATTTGCTATTTGATGAACATTTTAGTTTCTGATTTGAACAACTCTTTATTTTACTTTAAGTTTGAATTTCCATTTGAATTTGAATTTGAAAAGAGATAGGATCCAAATAATGTTTAAGCACTGTTGATCATGATGACATGGCATTATCAAAAGGGGGATTACTGTGGCTAACCACTGGGGGTGTTACACTGCCCGTGCGTTGCCACGGACCAACAAATTAATTTGTAAAAAATGCTTATATTACTCTCTCCGAGCTTGTTCTCCCTCGCCCTCTTTGTCCATA
Source organism: Thinopyrum elongatum (assembly GCA_011799875.1). Taxonomy (NCBI): domain Eukaryota; kingdom Viridiplantae; phylum Streptophyta; class Magnoliopsida; order Poales; family Poaceae; genus Thinopyrum; species Thinopyrum elongatum. The sequence goes on from CM022299.1 coordinate 586,069,385, forward strand.
CATCAACCATCCTCTCAATCTATTATCCCTTGACTATGCATGTGGCTTCTACGTTGTTGTTTTGTTGTCTCGCTCTACTACGTATGCCGTGCAACGTGGAACATGATCAACAAATGATGAGATAGAGGACACCTCACACAAATAATAAGAAAATGGGGCATATGAACATGATGTTTGTCTCTGGGATTTGCTTCCATCTCCACCTAAGATGCATCTCTGTCACTTTATCTCATTAATACTTCTTTTCCTACGGACCTATATCATACAAGAATCACACGACAAGGTTGCATCATCGCTGGTCCATCTCTTCTTCCACTTCAGCTCTTTTGGTCATTGCGACACCAGTCTGCTCCATCGTCACCCTGCTCCAATTCTGCGCATGTTTCCATCCGGCTCCAAATACGCCCATTTTTTTCTCCAAGTCTGTCATGTCGTATCAAGTTTGTACTTTCATCCGCGGAATTTTCATTGTTAGGAATGAGGAGGGTTTTCAGGGTTCACTTCTCTGAAAGAGAACACAACACATGTTGATTCAGATTAGTGATGAACAAGAATTTCCATGTGTTACTTATAATGATGGATGATAACACATCATAAGTTATTCAATGGAGTAGCTACGTTGTTGTGTTTGGAGAAATGAGTATAATGTGTGTATATTGAAGGGAATCCTTGAATTAAAAAACGCAAGAGGAAACGATAACTACTCCCTCGGGCAGGCACACTTCCTAGATCATCAAGTTGACCAACACATTATACAACACAAAAACAATGTGTTTAGAAATTTTATTCGAATACAAATCCAGTGTCTATTGCCCACGCCATAGCCATTCCAATCGTTGCCCCCCTTACATCCTGTCACTATCACCCTTTTTATCTCTTCCCCACCACTCTCTCCCATTGTATCTCCTCTTGACGTTGTCCCCTACAACCATCCATCCACTGGCATCATTTCTGGCGACGGTCGAGGGCTATGGTGCACATGTTGAAGATAAGTTTAGACTTAATCTAATCAAGAAACAACATTTTTTTCATACCAGTCAAGCAAGTATTTATCTCTGACTCACTGACTGGTGCTAATCCATACGCATGTTTAGTACCTTTTGGATTTTATGCTCCCCTCTTCTCCAAGTGTCGACCCCTTGTTCCTTTTAGACCCTAGTTTGTCCTGATACAACATCAAGCAACAACAAAATATTACTCCTGATACAAAATCAAGCTATACATGAAGTATTAGACCACCCAAATTATTGAAACTTTAGATTTTGTGTTAGGGTCCATGCCTAATAAACTGGAAGAAAACCAAAAGATACGTAATGATATGAATCAGCTTGGTTAAACATGGTCAAATACAATGCATGGTAGAATATCTGCCCTGGAGAACAAAACAAAAGGAGATTGAAGAAGTCATATACTCAATGGGTGGCTCTAAGTTCACGTGTATCAAGACTTGTCTCACATCTCATTCAGCATGGGTCCGTGTCAGTATGGCTCAAGTGCCCAGTTTATCTCGGTGTTTTGTTATTATTTCAGATATAGTATTTTCTATTATAGTATTGAGTTAAGCAATTTAGATGTTTCAAATATTCTCAGCTCTTGACCTCAGCAATTTAGATACAAAGTTGCAGTTCACCTGTGACGTGTGCACCTAAACACCTAGAAATTCAGATAAGAAGTAGTTCAGCAACTGAATAATTATTTGACCGTCCAAAAAAACTACGATCTTTCTTTGGGAATAACAGCAGAACAAAAAAAATCCAAGAATCATGGCTGAACTATGAGGCGCGGATGTTGTCGGGGAGCTAGCTGGCAAACCAGTGCCAGAAGATGACCTTGAGCCATGCCTACACTCCTTTGTGCAACCTTGAAACCTCGGGCAATTACCTGCCATTATTTCATTATCTCAGCTAGTTTTATGACTTCGAAGATATGAGAATACTCTAACATGTAAAATAATTCTTTCTCGGGTTCCAAATAAGTAACCGTAGGTCAGATATAGATGTGAAACCTTGCCAGGCAGACAGACACACAACAACAGCCGATGATTATGGCTTAAAGTCCAATGAGGATAACATAAGTAGTGAAAAATAGAATTGTCAACTCTCTATGCTAGTTTTGCTTCTCTCTTCATTAAATTTAGATACCTTTTACTTATGTTCTGTGAAATTATTTTCTTAAACAATCGTATGAGCATCATTTAGTACATTGGCTGAGTGTGGGAAAATTACACAACAAAGGAAACTAAAAGAAAATATATTCCTAGTTAATTCACTACATAAGAAAACATTCGTGCTTCTGGTATGAGCATTATTCATAGTTATGATCAGTCAAAGTTTACTTTATAAAATAATAAATCAGTTAAAGTTCTAACCTGCCTATATGAGTATAGTCTTAAAAAATTGATACAGTTGAAGAGATTTTTTTTTGCATGGTAATACGTCTCTCATTCATATCATAAAGAACAAAGTACAAGTCACGTAAAGACCGACATGACAAAACTGAAAAGATAGCAGAACATCTCTGAGCTTGACACCAACACCCGTCACCTGCCTCCGGCACCACCACAGCAGCCACCAAAGAAAAGAATGACTAATCACCTCCTCACCCGAGCTCGACGCGGCTCCATCGCTGATATGCAGCTTTGCGGACCTCCAAGGAAGAAGGAGCATGTGCTGGGCTTGTGGTTCATGGATGGCAGGTATGGTTTCCTCCTTCGGCGTTTTAGTCGTGGTGGGGTGCCAGATCTGGAGTTCGATGGCGTGTCCGGGGTATTGCCCCGGTCTGATTCGTTCAACGGCAAGGGCTTCACTTTTGGTGATACAGTTGAAGAGATAGGCAATTAGAGCACACTGAAAAAAAATTAAAAGTCTCGTAAAGTCTTTCTATAAGAAAAATCAAAATAAGTTCTACATATGGGAGCATTGGTATGTCTAGAATGAGGCCAGACCTATATGAACAAAAAATCTAGTATTTAGACATGAGAATACCTTGTACAGAATTTCAAAGCCATCAAATACGTTACCACTGGTTTGGGTATCCTGCAAATAAAATAGAGGTAATAAATTCCTTATAGCTAATCAGGTGAACATAGCAAATTGATTACCTCTGGTTTGATCCCATGTGCTCTAGCCAAAAATAGATCAAATCGACATGATATCATATAAGGAAACAAAGCTAGCAAGGATACTGATTATTATTACATCTAATTTACAGCTACCAGTGGTTGGCTCCATATAAATAGAATTTGATTACCTTCCATGTATATAATTGGCAAATTCTCCATCACATGTATGACAGAATGGCTTGTTATGCTCATATAGCTTATCCTGCTAGTTGAGGTTGCCACTCACAGTATTGCATCATACTTGTAGGGACAAGTCAAAGACACCAAATAATTCATAAAACAAGTTTCACAACTAAGATCGGCCATGCATTATCATGGTTAGATGATTTTCAAACTCTTTCAGTGTATGGACAAACAAAATGTTAAATTCAACCTCAATGTTGGTCAGAAAGATAATTCAAGATCAGATAAAAACCACGTAATGAATAAATTACTGCATCACACCCTGGCGGTTGAGGTCATGTGGACTAGTGTACCGTCGTCCTACGAGGGGGAGACGTGAGAGTAGGACAAACAAATCAGGAGAGCAACTGAAGTCAACTGGGGTTGTACGCAGGGATTTTCGTGTCTCTGAAGTTTAATACCATCAATGAAGAATCTGTAACAATTCTCATGGTGCTGCAATATAATGTTATCCAGGTAATTCTTGTATTTGAACTGGCTCATGGTTTCTATCAAGAAGCAACAACTAAATACTCGAAGCATTAAACAGGCGAGTCAAACTGAACTGTAAGCATATTCACAAACATTTTGGCAGCATGGTGCAAGGCTGTCAGTCGCACTACCTATTAGTAGATGATAATTTCGAGTCTCTGTACGCATTGTTCAGTAGCATACTAAAAATTTATACAATTTACGACACTTAAGTATTGTGATTGGAAAAAGGAGTAGCACATCCATGTTGTTTTCATGCACATAATAAGATTACTGATCAATGGCAGATTGAACTACCTTAATGGACAGGAAATCTTTCTGAATCACAAGATTGCATGACAGGGAATGAACTGTTCATGGAAGCAGCCAAAATTCACACCGTCGGACATGGACCAAAAGTATAACCTACATACAGTGGAACTGAAAGTAAAAAAACCCTCTTCAATATGATTCAGAAGAATGAAGCATATGGTAATCACTTAGTAGTAGATCATGGTCTTCGTCGAATGCAATATAGGAAGCAGAGCAAATATATGCTCTAGCATTACTTAAAAGTTGAAAGCACATAGGCATGAGTAAACATTAAAACCCCAAGAATTCCACCAATCACATGGTTACATTCATGCAACAACCAGTCAGACTCTGAGCATAACAGAGATTCCATTACACAAATAAACTATCATTTTTTGTGGAACTGCTTCTATTTTCTATAGCAGCCAAGGTTCGTAGGTTTCGGTCAGGTGGATTTTGCTGGTTTTTTTGTTTGCGTTCGGGATTGTGGGGAAGAAAAAAACGGTGAGGCGCTGGCGACGGCATTCGATCGATGGATGGGGCTGCGGAGGGACGAAGAGGTGGGACGAAAAAAACCCAAAACAGAGACTATCAACTGCTCCATTAGGAGTAGAAATAATTTTCTCATTGTGATACGTGATCACATGAGGGCGTGGCTTTGACGGTTGTGTTTTTTCCCCAGTGGAGCTAAGTATGGAAGGGGATCGGTGGGAGAAATAAATCGGAGAGGGATCGGTGATCTGTTTGGAAGGTGATCTCATGTATATGGTATTATTTCTGAATTCTTAATTACCAAATATTTACATGATTGAATTGAATCGACACCTGCCAAAGCAAGCACAAATAAATGGAAGGAGTATTAGACACGATTCGGTTTTAAATGCGAAGAAGAAAAATTAACGTGGGAGGGGTGATGGGAGGTGAGACGAAAATTAACCAGACGAAAAAACCGTGGATGCTATTCTACCAACTGAGACATTAGGAGTAGAGATAATGTGATACCAACAAAAAAAAATTGCCCTTGCGATTGTTGGTAATGAATATTCATCAACAATGTTTGTGGCCACTGAAGGATAGTACAAATAAGAACCATATTATGCAGCAGTGGAGAAAGACAAAATATTTTAATGCGCCAACTAAACAACCTAAAGTATCTTCTTGCAAGCTTCAGATGATGAACATCCTAAATCTTTGATTGGCGGCCGCTGCTTCTTCAAGGTCCTAGGTTTCAACGATATTGTATAAACTAGTGAAGTTAATATACTATCAGGTGCAAATATTCGTGCCCTAAGTGTTTGATTATTGTGTTGTTGTACGTGATAAGATGCTTATGTGCTCAAAAGTATAATAGACCTTTTGATGCCTTATCACAGAACTACACATATTCTGCATGCATTATGAGAAACTATACATTTAGCATCTACACAAACCCCAAGGTCCAAAATTCTGTCAATGGGAATCATATTCCGTGCATGGGTCGGGGATAGCCACCAAACGCACACCCCCGCGCCCCGCCCGAGGTAGTGAGCTGGCACATTTTGTCTGTTCTGTGTTTTTTTATGGTTATCCATCGATTTCATGAGCTGATTTTTCATTTTAACTATGTCTTTCGTTTCCTTCTTTAAAAAATTGGTCTTTTTTCTAATTTTGAGAACCTTTACAGTTCGGTATAATTTCCAAATTCTTGAAAAAAAATTAAATTTGGAAATAATTTATGAAGTTCATGCACATTTTAAAATTCATTAATGTTTTTTGAATCGGCAAACATGTTTAAAAATTTCAGAACAATTTTTTGAAATTTGTGAGGATTTTCTGAATCCACTAACATTTTTAAATTCATGAACATTTTTCAAATTCATGATAATATTTCTTGAAATTCATGAATTTTTAAATATATTTTCCACATTTTTGGGAATTCATGAATTGTTTTTAATTCGAGAATATTACTTGAAATTCAGATTTTATAAATTAATGAATATTCTTTGTACTCATGAACATTTTTTACATCATTTTTAATTCATGAACATTTTCTTAAATTCGGAAATACATTTTTAATGTCATGCACATTTTTTCAATTCATGAACACTTTTGGAATCGGCGAACATATTAAAAAATTTGGGATTTTTTTTTTAAATTTGCCAAGATATTTTGAATCGACAAACAGTTTTTCAAATTCGTGAAATAATTTCAAAGTTTTCATGTGAACATTTTTGAAAATTCATTATTATTTCTAAAAAACTTAAACATATTTTGAAAGTGCTATTATTTTAGAATAGATTACTTCTTTGAAATTTGGGTACATTTTTTGAAATTCATGAACATTTTTTCAATTTCGAGCTTTTCTGAAATTAATGAACTTTTTTGGTACAGATGAACATTTATCACATTATTTTAAATTCCTAAATACTTTAGAAATATTTGGGCATTTTCTAAATTCATGATTTTTTAATTAGAAACAATTTTAAATTTGTGAACATTTTCTAAAATTGAAATAGTGTTTAGATTTGGAACTTTTTAAAATTCGTGGTTCAAAGAAATTGGAACGTTAAATCCAGAACATTTTTTAATGAAGCAAAGAAAGCAGAAGTTTTTTTTAAAAAGGAGGAAAAGAAGAAAAGATAGGGGCGTCCAGCCCCATCACTTGTCGGCCAGCCCAAAATTGCGTGTGGGGGAGCAAGGATCGGGGAATAGGAGCTCCCGGTGCGTCAAGCAGCATGTGTTTGCCAGGCCATACCAAAAAGTGTAGTTTTGGATAATATATGCAAGAATATGTTTAATTTTTCTATAATCCAAATTTGACTTCTTTTTTTAATACTTTCGTGAACATAGGTGGTCATCTTGAATGTGCTCGAATTGAAATGTATCAGTTTCCAACATCTTTTTTCTTGTGGGGTCTTCCAAAATCTTGTCACATGAATTGTGATACTCAATGATGTGATCCAAATGTTGTTGAATGATTGATGTAATTTTACTGTCCAATAACTCCTCTACGAGCTTAAATTTATTCTGTAGAACATTGAAATCTGCCGGACATCTCGGCTAGGAAATTTACTTATTCCATGTTAAGGACAAGAGGTTTGATCTCCATCTATCCTGACTGATTGAACCTCTGCCATGATACTCTAAACACATTCATATGTTGTGGTGCTTTGTTCGTTTTGTTCATCAAAGTTTCTCCTTTTTTCCTCTGCTATGAGAAGGCAATGATTCATCGTTGGACTGTCTCGTCTCTAGATTCATAAAGAAATATACTCCATGCTGCAAGTAAGACTAGTAATGCTTTGTTAGGTGCTACCGTTGCATCCATCATCAAAACATGATTCAAACAATCATGAAATAGTATGGAAATTTTACGAAATTAACTGTTGGTCACTACTGAAATATTGTGCTTTTGCCAAACATACTTTGGTTTTCTCAATACTTCGAAGTATTGTAGGCGGCTATTGTGGTAATCATAAATGGTAGTGTCATAACATGTGCTTTTAAAAGTTTTACTTTTGAAGAATGTGGTTTCAAATGTTGAAAAGTCTAAATAGCCCTCTATATAGTAGAGCCTTTGATTTTAAATTGGATTGGCTAATTCAAATACATGGTTAGTCACACGATCCATCTTAAACCACTCATCCCATTTGGGTTTTGCTTTGGTTGATTCCCTTACGTTTTGTGTTCTATTGATGCTGGGATTGACTTTTTGTGTTCTATTGATGCTGGGATTGACGTTTTGTGATCTATTAATGCTGGGATTTGGAGACATTGCTTATGAAGACACGCTGCATGAACAACTAACAAAAAGAAATGTAAAACATCTACTCTCGAAATAGGCTTTAACCCCGCTATATTAATATAGCAACCACCCGATACAACTGTGAGATCATTGCTGGGGAAAATAGCACAATCACGCGCAAAAGGAAAAATATGAGAAAAACAAGAGAAAAAAGAGAAAGACATGCTAACAACGCCGGATCAACGAAAGCGACGATAGCCTGCAACCGTTGCGCCCTCCGGAGAATTCCCACCATGTTCCTATGCCTCCGAGCTGCCGCGTACCAAGCGACACCTTCAAGAAGGACTGCGACGACGACGACACTGCTGCCCAGACTGATCCTAGGATTTCTCCCGATACATGGAGGGGAGTGTGGGAGGGGTATACCCACGCCCTTCAAGAAGTATGGCGGCACCCACAGGTCAGCCCGGGCGTTCGGTCTTTTCGGTTTGTTCGGTCCGGTCTTTTCGGTCTTCCAAGAATTCGGTCTTCCATAATTGAAGACCATAATAATTTCGGTCTTTTCGGTTTTTCACTATTCGGTCTTCGGTCTTTGTTATTCGGTCTTCGGTCTCGACCAAACAGACCAAATTAATTGCTACAACTCATATTCATATTATTTCCAATAACAAACTGCATGTGTGTATAGATGTGCATCTGTACATAAGAAAGTTCAGACAAGTAGAAGTTGTATTGTACGCGAAGAAGACAGTAGACAGCGAGCCAGTGACCAACGTGTAAGAGGACAAGGTAGTGATGAACTGCAGCTCGGATGGTTGTGAAGAAAAGGAGGAATGAGAGTGCAGCAGTTTTTTTTTTGAGAATTACGAGAGTGCAACAGCTGGTTGCCTGTGAATCATGAGATGTGTGTATCTCGCTCATGACCTTGGGCTGGCCGGATGGGCCTTTGGTAAATATGGTCTTGCACTCTTGCGTATGGGCTTTTTTAGTTCGGTCTATATGGTCTATTCGGTCTGGAAGACAGGAGGACCAAACAGACCGTAATTAGTTCGGTCTTCTGTTTGTGCAGACCGTATTTTATTCGGTCTTTTTGGGTTCGGTCTCGGTCTTTTCGGGTTCGGTCTTCGGTCTTCGGTTTTTATGCCCAGGGTGACCCACAGGCGTCACCGTGTCGGTGCCGGTAAGACCCAACAGAGATTTCTCCCGACCCCTGACACCCACAACACAGGACCAACTGTCGGCTCCACCAACTGCCCGGCCGGACCCAGATCGGGCCCATGAAGCTCCAGCCACCGCGTTGCAGCAGACGCGGCTTAGTAGCCGCTGCCCCCATCGCAAGGAGCTCGCCCGGCCAGCCGGAAGTGACCTGTCAGAATCCAAACCGGCGCGCCTTGACCCAGATCAGGCCCAAAGGGCCTAGATCTGGGCCTGCATGGCGCTGCCGGCCAGCTCTCGCATCCAACTGACAAGGGGCCGCCTCGCCGCCTCGCCGCCACCCGACCTGCGCCGGAACGCCACCAGCCGAGCTGCACCGCCTCGAGAACATACCCACCCGAGCCGGGATTTCGCGACGTGGAAAGGAAGGGGCCGCCACCGCCAGCCTCGCAATGGCGCCGCGCGGGCAACTCCTGGCCGCGCCAGTCGGCGGCGGCGGCGGGAGGGGGGAGGCTCGTCGAAGCTTTGGGCGGTGGGGGACGAAGGTGCCGCCCTGGTCGCCTCGCTCGGGTTCGGCTTGTGAAGGCAATACTCTGGCTCAACGAGCCTCACCCCAGGGAAAGTTGTGGCTGAACCCAGGCACAATGCACGCCCTTATTGACTTAGGGCATCTCGCGTTCAGGCGGCCCTTTGGGCCCCTGGAAGTGAGCGCGTGGCACGAGCTCCTGGACACCGTTGCTCTTCACGAGCCGAACCTCGCGAGACCGCAGGACCTCATTTCTCGGCGCTTAGAGCCTTCGGGCTACTTCTCCACCAAATCCTTTTACAGGGCCATCATCCCCACTCCCGCCCCGGAGCCACTTATAGTGATCTGGGAGATCAAACTCCCCCTAAAGATCAGGATCTTCCTTTGGCAATGGATCCATGGACGCGTCCTGTCAGGCGTGGAAGTGCTGAAGCGTAATGGCCTCGGATATGGGATGTGCCCCCCTGTGTGGGACGCTCGAGGACTCCAATCATATCTTCTTCTCCTGCGTCTCTGCCCAGTTCCTATGAAGTTGCCTCTGCGAGTCGGTCAGTGGTCGTTGGTGCAACACCAACTTCCCGGATCTTTTTGCTGAGGTTCAGGCCTCACCCTAGTCTAGCCGCCACATTAGGTGGCTGGCGGTTGGGGTCCTTGCGTGGACGCTGTGGACGGTCCGCAATAAGCTTGTGATTCAACGCATTCCCCTTCGGCGCTGGACTGACGCAATTTTAAAATGTGTGGTTACTTGCAGCTTTGGCGGCCGCTTAGTCGCCCCCAGGATCACGACGCCATCAACACCATCATTGCTACCCTCCGTGCGTTGGCTATTCGCTTGGCGCCGCCGCTTCCTCCGCCACCTCCCGAGCCGGATTAGATCTCGTCGTCTGCGGCTTGCGGCTTGCCTGCAGCTTGCCCGCGGCCGGCTCGCGTTGTTGTGTTTTTATTTTTTGTGTTTTGGGTTTGTTGAGCTGTGCCCTCAGCAGAACCTCACACTACTTGTCCTGTTTCGCTTTCTGTGTGTGTGGGTGTGAACCTTATTGTATCCGTTGGTTGTGGTGGTGATTTGCTTTATTTATAAAGCGGGGCAAAAGCCTTTTTCGGTATGTAGCCACCTATTTTTTGCATCGCAATCCATACAGGCACTTTTCTCTTTTTTGTTTCTTCCAAATAAAACAACATATATTCTTCAAACTTTGTAGGACAACATAACATTATAACTACATGTAGGAAAAAAATTCAGATTTTTTTTCGTGCAACATAAATACTTCATATAATATGTACATTTTTTTACTAAAAAAACTCTCATTTTGTATATTTATGCTAACCTAAGAAATTGAAAGTTTTTTCAGTGATTGTAGTTTTGAAGTTGGGATTAGCTGGACTGCCATTCAAGGTTGACAAAGAGGCTTGTGAATGGGCCTTATTGTGAAATGTGTGTGCAAGATGATTGTTCTTCTGCTAAAGTCCAGTTTATCTTGGTAGCCTAATATTGATAATCTGGACATTGACTCTGTATTTCTTCACAAATAACCCATCAAACATTGAGTGGACCGGCTGAACAGAAAGTAAGTTTACTGCTTTGCTCAAGTGTGGTCTTTCTATGCAGATAGATAGTGGGATGCTAAACAAAGAAATTAAGTTTACTGCTTTGCTCAAGTGGTCTAGATGGTGGGATACCAAACAAAGAACCTCATGATCTGTATGTATGATGGATTCTCTCAAATGAAGTTGTATGTTTACTACTTGTGTAAAAAGAAGAGATGTATGGTTACTGCCAGTCATAAAACTTGTTATCTCAGTCGAGTTTGACAGAGCTGATATACAAAATCTAGATAGTAATAATAGTTTCCATCATCAATAAATGATCAAAGACAATAAAAACAAATATGACATATATTAAATACCCTAACTGAGAATACACCAAAACCTTGATCTTCTAGAATGGCAGACGCTGGGAATCTTGATTTACTATGTTCATCTACGTAATGTTCTTCTGTAGGCAAGTTGTCAGAACATTATTACTATTTTGTAACGCTAACATATCTTATATCTCCCTGCTGCCTTTCCTCTGCTGTGCGTAAACTTGGCTCTAATAAAAATTGTTGTTTTTACATAATCAATTGCTCTTGCACTTGTGTAAGCTGTTGAAAGTGCACTTTCTTCGCCGGGTGTTGGACAAGTACACTTCCAGACTAAAGTATGACAATTATCCATGGCAATACCAAAGATATTCGTTAGTCTGAGCCCTGCCGTTTTTGCTATCACTGTTACGGGGAACGCAGGCAACCTTATCCAAATCTCACTTGTAAAGCTATTTTTGATGGATATGCTCCAGGGATAATGAGAACGATAACAAAAATATACAAGAAAATTACTTTATGTAGATAAGTTCCGAAAACGATGAATGACAGGATGCTAACTAGGTCCTCTAGTGCTTTGCGTATTTGTGATTCATAATATTTCCATAGTCACTTTCTGTTTCTTGTGCGCTTTTGTATCCTGTACGTAATCACGAGGGTATGGTAGGAACCACCGAAAGACTGTATGATTCTTTTCTTGGCATCCATTATTTTCCATTACAAATACTTGGCTCAGTGTTAAAACACCTGAAAACTCTGGGCCAATGCTCTCAACTCGGATAACACAGAAGATAAGCCGCGCTATATGAATTAAGATGAGAGAAGATTTTCCCAGACCATCGATGGCATGACCTTGGGACTTCTTATTTATCATGTTTATCTACTTTTTTTGTGTGTGTAGGGAAGTGGTCAATAGTCAGTTCATTATTACTGGTTTGTAACGCTCACATGTCCTATATTTTGCAAATTAGTCTTCAGTTGGACATTCCATCCAGTTCTTGCGCACAAGATCAAATAGTCTGGCAGATGGACAACCATTTGGGAGCTGTGGAAACCGAAAAGAAGCCATGCATAAGACAATATGGATAATCTAGACACCGACGCTGTATTTCATCACAAATAATCCATTAACATTAACTGGATCATAGCAGAAATTAAGTTTACTGCTTCATAAATTATGTACGGCAGATTCTCTCAAAAGAAGATGAAGGTGTATGGTACTACTGCTGTAAAAAAAAGAGGTGTATATGTCATTGGCGTTTGACAGATGATATACAAAAATCTAACGCTTCGGAGAAAAAAAAGTGCTAAATGCAGATGGTAATAGTTTTCCTCATCACAAGGTTCACATTTCACAGGTGACAACGAAAACAAATACTATGACGCATAATAAACATGTACCCTCTCTAACTGAGAATACACCAAAACCTTGAACTGAGGTGGTAGGCACCACTCTATTGCAGGTATCCAAACAAACAAAAAAATTACTAGTACAGTGCTAAATTTTCTCACATACAAAGTCAGTCGTCTGTGGGTAACAGCCACATCGGTGGACGTGGCGGTGGCAGCGTGCAACCATTTTTGTGTCTAAAAGGACGTTGCACTTCTTCAGTCCCTTTCTCCAGGTTGAAAACGTGCAGGTAATTCTCCTCGGCAGCGATGTTGTTCAGAAAGTAGATACAGTTGCTAGACAAACCATGTTCACTGGCCGAACACGACGCTCCAAAGTTGGAAGCTCCGATGCTGTCTCCGCCCAAGAGGAAGACCCTATCACCAATCCTGTCCACCTTGCACCATTCCAGCCTCGAGAAATCCATCTTATAGACGCCGACCTTGTCGATTTTGTGCACGTTGTGTCCAAGAAAGACAACGACCACCATAAAGAGGTCACCACATGATTCAACCAAGTAAGTGGAAGAAAATGGCATGGTGTCGGGGCAGTTCAACCATATCAACTTCAAACTCGGTGAGGCTGAGCTCAGGGCTGAACTCCACTACTCCGAGGGCGTGTCCCGTAAACGTGTAGTAGACCTTGCCCCCAACAGCGGCAATGCCTTTAAGTTTGGCCATATGTATCTCCCGGGGCTTGTCATCTGCGAGGAACATGGTGAGCTCGTAGTTGTAAGAGTCCCACTGGCTTCCTCCGATTCGGCACGCCAACAAATTAGGCTGATCAAGATCAAGGATCAGTACAGTGCAAGATGTGGCATTAGGCTTGTCAGAGAGCAGGCACTTGCACCTCCTGGGAAATTCATGTTTTGGGGATGGAAGGCTGATCCTCTGGCCGTCCTGAGGACGCCACAGGAACGTGTGCAGGGAAGCAGGGTCCAGCGCGAGTACCCATCCCTGTGGAGACTCGAAGCACCTGTAGTCCGTGAGTTCATGGATGGCTGCGGTGCTCACGGCCTGGTTGGAGATGCTGAACCGCGTCTGGCAGTCATCCGTACGGTTGCCAAGATCGTGCACGAGCAACGGGAAGGGGCCTTCCATGTGCTGCAGCCTGCAGGCTACAAAGTTTAAGCAACAGCAAGCAAAAAAGACTCAACACCCGGATCTCTGGCTGCGCCTTGGCCCTTGGGTGTTCTTGGCCCCCTTTATTTATAGCGATTGATGTCCGCTTGGTGATCTCTGTCGTCTCCCACCTGGAATCGGGCTCCCAACTCCGCTGCTAGGTCGAATTCGTCCCCGTCCTGGAATCCGGCTATCAACTCCTGCACTTCAACTATGAGGAGATGCAAACCTAGGTCACGGGGGAACCAAGAAAAATCGAATTTTTTTTGTGGTGCTTTACCACCAACACGAATCTCTATCTGATTCCTCTACTCTTGTTCCCCCCGGATGCAGATTTGGCTCCCCTGCCCACGGCCATCCTCTCCTAGTCTCCTGGTCGTCCCGGACGATTTGAAGCTTCTGCCCTCTTTTTTCATTCTTTTTTTGAACTGCCCTCTTTTTTCATTCTGATAAGGTTCGTTTAGACCCAGCCTATCAGTTCGGTCAAGAATTCAAGCTCTTAAGATTTATACCAATCGGTTGGCGATTGGTTGGTCGGTTCTCTCACAAATAAAGGATCAATATTACGTTGTCGGTTCTAACCCTTTCGACTCCTTGCCCCTCGGAAAATATATATTAGAGCATATGCACCCAGGCCCTCTCTATCTAGCCATCCGTTTCCCGCTTTAAGATTCGTGCAAATACATTTCTCTTTTTTGTTTCTCCCACATAGAATATATCTTGAAGTTCAAACCTATGCAGTGTGGCAAAGCTTTCTAACTAGAATCTACGATAAATCTTTCAGATTTTTTTGTCAAACATAAATATACAAAATACGTTTTGTTTGATTAAAAAAATCATATTTTTGGTATTTATGTCGGACAAAAAATTCTGAAAGATTTATCCTAGATTCTAGTTAGAAAGCTTTGCCACGCTGCGTAGGTTTGAACTTCAAGATATGTTCTATGTGGGAGAAACAAAAAAGAGAAAATTTCATATAGAAAGTTAGTTGTGTCGCATGGATCTTAAAGCGATCTTGGAGAGCTATGATAGCAGGGCCTGGGTGCAAGTGCTCTAAAAATCCACGTCCCTTGCCCCTCTTGCCAATTTACTTGATGTATAACATATTTTTCCTGAGATTTCAACAATCTTTGCATCGCGAGGTTTTCCGTCAATTTTGTTTGACGGTTCATGTTGCCAGAGTATTGCAGCACCTACACTCAACTCCGCAAAAATGAGTAAAGAATCTAGCACGGCGGAGATGTCAACCGGCAGTTTGTGGGATATATGGTGTCGTTTGGACAGTGTTCATCAAGGAAAAGGATGGGAATTTGTCGGTAGTTTGGTTGCTTTCGACCCCCAAGATGAGGAACAAGACAACAAGCGCTTGCAGGGACCCGGTGCTTCAGTTACTCAGTGTGCAAGTGATCTGTAACTCCCAAAGGTGATGAAGCCTACCGCAAGAATCTCCATAGCATGGAAGACATCCACGGAGACATCAACTAGCGTCATGTGCACCGGCGAGGAAACTCAAAGCCCCTATTCTTGTTCTATGCATTGCTATGGGACCGAGCTACCCTCAGCAACACCACCTCCTAAGAGAGAGTTCATCAGAGACCAGAAAACATTCCGTGTGGGGACCTACCAATGAAGATTTGGTAAAACTAGTCTCGGGCTCTCAGCACTCACCAGTATTGTGGACATGGTCTATGTTTACGTGAGAGCTGTGAAGAGATGATAGAGAGACTACAAAATAGGAACCACACGCGAAGCCGTCAAGCCTAAAGTTGTGGTATAGTCTATGGATCGAGACCCCTTCCCGTTTGCTTTATGTATTATCTTGGTCCTGTTTGACTATTTTTTACCACCGTCTTTTAGAATGCATGTGGTTGTATTTTGATATATGTATCCTCGTATAGACACTTTTTGATATAGCATTATGAATCAATAAATGTGTCTTTTAATGAAAAATGAAGAAGCTGTATATTGCTATTTACTTGTATACCATGTTTCAAAATTAAGTGCAAAAGTGGGTTCCCTGAAAAAAAAAGGGACTGACTAATGGTCAAGCGACTGAAAACTAGTATTTGGCCAGTCACTTTTTTTATCCTGCTTGATTACCGCAAGGTCCCGCCCTGCAGCAGGTCAGCCCACCTTTTGGCATGCAGATGAAACACACCATCTTTTTATGCTCCTTCGCTACCACGCCATGCATTTAGATGAAACATTGTTGCATTGTTTTTTTTATTCTCCATCACTAACACGCGATGCTTGCATGATGCTACATGCCTTTTGATTTATAAATGTACCGCTTGAGTTTGACTAGAAACGAATTTCCAACATGGCAGGCATATACAAATCTCCAACTTTTATGTTCTTCGTAACGTAAAATGATAAAGGAATAAAATTAAAATTGGAGCGAGAAACATCAGCATGTTGAGATAAAAAAGGATTTTATTCATGTTGGTTACTTTTCCTTGCTAGTAAATCCGTACGTGCAATGCACGTTGATATTATACAGTATATTAATTGCACGCATGTCTGTGGTAAGATACTATTTGCATGTTATTTATTTGATTATTGTTAGAATTGATATTTGGTATGATATTAACTGCACGCTAAATGTGTTGAGCGCTCGTCATTGGAGTAACCTGAGTCATTGGATTGTCCCGATTTGAAAGAAATGTTTGCTATTGGTCGACTTTTTTAGAGGAGCACTCGGCCCTATGCAACCAATAAATAGAAGCCCATTAGATACTTGGGCTTGGTCTAAAACATATCAAAAATAACCTGAAGCCACGTAAGATATAAGACAATAACGATAATAACTAAAAAAAATAAAAGTAAAGGAAAAAAGTTTTCTAAGAAAGAATGAATTGCTGGCATAGGTATTACCTTTTAAAAAGAAAAAATAAAATAAGGAAAAAATCACATAATTTAGACATAAATTCTGCATTTTTATAATATGGAATACTAAGTGGATTTTTTTTGGAAAACAATCAATTTTTCTATGAAGATATGAATTAGTTGCATTGGAATTACCCTTAAAGAAGAAAGAAATGAAACTAAAACTAAAATAAATTAAAAGCAATGAAGTTTTTTCTTAATAAATAATGAATTAGTGGTATTGGTTTTACTATTTAAGAACAAAGGGAATAAAAAATAATAATGACCAAAGTTGCACACAATTGACATAAAAATTGCGCCTTTTTGTATATGCAATAATAAGCATATAATAGCGGAATGTTCACAAAAAAGGTTCTACAGAAGATGAATTAGTGGCATTGGTATTACTCTTAGAAAGAAAGAATTGAAAAACTAAACTAATAAAACAAGAAGGCAAATCAATGAGGTTTTCTATGAAATAAGAGTTAGGGGCCTTGGTATTACCCTTTAAGAAAAAAAAGTCAAAAATTTTGCACACAATTCACAAAAAATGTGTTTTATATAATATGCAAGTATAAGCATATAATGATGGAATTTTTGCAAAACAAAACTCCTAAGAAGGAATGAATTAGTTACATTGGTATTATCCTCAAAGAAGAAAGAAAATGAAATATAAACTGAAATAAAATAAAAAATAAATGACAAAATTTGCACATAATTTACACAAAATTTTGTGTTTTATAATATACAAGAATAGCATATAGTAGTGGAATTTTGCAAAAAAATATGTTTCTGAAAATGGAATTAATTAGTGCCATTGGTCTTACTCTTAAAAAGGAAACAAATAAAAAATGAAAAAAATGAAATACTCTAGCGAATAACAATTAGTGGCATTGGTATACCCTTTAAGAAGAAAGAAAATGAAATAAAAAATATAATAATAAAATAATGAAGTTTTTAAGGAATAATGAATTGGTGCCATTGGTATTACCCTAAAGAGGAAACAATAAATCAAATAATGGCAAATTTTACACACCTTTACACATAAATTGTACTTTTATAATATGGAAGTATAAGCTTATGATAGGGACTTTCACAAAAAAAGAAGTTTCCTAAAAAGGAATGGAATAGTGGCATTAGTATACCCTTAAAAAAGAACGCAATGAAAAAACTATCAATTATGATGTTTTCTAAGAAAGAATGAATTAGTGGCATTAGCATTATCCTTTAAGAGTAAAGAAAATGAAAAACATTAAATCAAATAATGGCAAAATTTGCACACAATTTAGACAGTAATTGTGCCTTTTCTAGTATGCGAGAATAAGCGTATAATAGTGGAATTTTGCAAAACAAAAGTTCCTACAAAGAATGAATTATTGTCATTGGTATTGCCCTTAAAAAAGAAATAGAGTGAAAAAAATATCAAAATAATGAAGTACTCTAAGGAAGACTAAATTAGTGGCATTGGTATTACCCTTTAAGAAGAAAGAAAATAAAATCAAAATAATGAAGTTTTCTAAGAAAAAATGAATTAGTGGCATTAGCATTATCCTTTAAGAGTACATAAAATGAAAAAAATTAATCAAATAATGGCAAATTTTGCACACAATTTAGACAGTAATTGCATTGGTATTTCCTTAAAGAATGAATCCGCAACATTGGAAGAATGAATTGGCGACATTGGTATTTCCCTTAAAAAAGAAAGGAAATGAAACAAATACTAAACCAAATTAAAATAATTAAGTTTTCCTTAGAAGAATGAATTATTGATATTGGTATTACCCTTTAGGAAGAAAGAAAATGAAAAAAATATTAACAAAATTTGCACATAATTTATACAGAAAATTGCGCTATTTTATAATATTATCCATCTTATCCTTTAGGAAGAATGAATTATTGATATTGGTATTACCCTTTAGGAAGAATGAATCATTGATACGTCTCCAACGTATCTATAATTTTTGATTGTTCCATGCTATTATATTATCCATCTTGGATGTTTTACATGCATTTATA
Organism: Thinopyrum elongatum; assembly: GCA_011799875.1. NCBI lineage: Eukaryota > Viridiplantae > Streptophyta > Magnoliopsida > Poales > Poaceae > Thinopyrum > Thinopyrum elongatum. The sequence continues at coordinate 586,088,107 of CM022299.1, forward strand.
TGTTATTTTATATGATTTTTGAGACTAACCTATTAACCTAGAGCCCAGTGTCAGTTTCTGTTTTTTCCTTATTTTTGAGTTTTACAGAAAAGGAATATCAAATGGAGTCCAAATGACCAAAAAAATTATGGTGATTTTTAATGGACCAGAAGAAGCCCCCGAAGCAAAAGAGTTGGGCCAGAAGAGTCCTGAGGCCACCACAAGGGTGGAGGGCGCGGCCTCCGTCCTTGTCGTCGCCTCGTGGGCCACCTTGACTTGTCCCCGACGCCAACACCTCTTATAAATTCCAAAAACCCCAGAACAAAACCTAGATCGGGAGTTCCGCCGCCGCAAGCCTCTGTAGCCACCAAAAACCAATCGGGCCCCTGTTCCGGCACCCTGCCAGAGGGGGAAACCATCACCGGTGGCCATCCTCATCATCCCGGCGGTCTCCATGATGAGGAGGGAGTAGTTCACCCTCGGGGCTGAGGGTATGCACCAGTAGCTATGTGTTTGATCTCTCTCTCTCGTGTTCTTGATTTGGCACGATCTTGATGTACCGCGAGCTTTGCTATTATAGTTGGATCTTATGATGTTTCTCCCCCTCTACCTTCTTGTAATGAATTGAGTTTTCCCTTTGAAGTTATCTTATCGGATTGAGTCTTTAAGGATTTGAGAACACTTGATGTATGTCTTGCATGTGTTTATCTGTGGTGACAATGGGATATTCACGTGATCCACTTGATGTATGTTTTGGTGATCAACTTGCGGGTTCTGTGACCTTGTGAACTTATGCATAGGGGTTGGCACACGTTTTCGTCTTGACTCTCCGGTAGAAACTTTGGGGCACTCTTCGAAGTTCTTTGTGTTGGTTTGAATAGATGAATCTGAGATTGTGTGATGCATATCGTATAATCAAACCTGCGGATACTTGTGGTGACATTGGAGTATCTAGGTGACATTAGGGTTTTGGTTGATGTGTGTCTTAAGTTGTTATTTTAGTACGATACCTAGGGCTGTTTGTGACACTTATAGGAATAGCCCAATAGATCGATCAGAAAGAATAACTTTGAGGTGGTTTCGTACCCTATAATAATCTCTTCGTTTGTTCTCCGCTATTAGTGACTTTGGAGTGACTCTTTGTCGCACGTTGAGGGATTGTTATATGATCTAATTATGTTATCATTGTTGAGAGAACTTGCACTAGTGAAAGTATGAACCCTAGGCCTTGTTTCCAAGCATTGCAATACCGTTTTCGCTCACTTTTACTATTTGTTACCTTGCTGTTTTTATATTTTCAGATTACAAAAACCTATATCTACTATCCATATTACACTTGTATCACCATCTCTTCGCCGAACTAGTGCACCTATACAATTTATCATTGTATTGGGTGTGTTGGGGACACAAGAGACTCTTTGTTATTTGGTTGCAGGGTTGTTTGAGAGAGACCATCTTCATCCTAAGCCTCCCACGAATTGATAAACCTTAGGTCATCCACTCGAGGGAAATTTGCTACTGTCCTACAAAACTCTGCGCTTGAAGGCCCAACATGAGTCTACAAGAAGAAGGTTGCGTAGTAGACATCAAGCTCTTTTCTGGCGCCGTTGCCGGGGAGGTTAGTGCTTGAAGGTATATCTTTAGATCTTGTAATCGAATCTTTTCGTTTCTTGTTTTATCACTAGTTTAGTTTATAAAAGAAAACTACAAAAAAAATGGAATTGATGTTGCCTCATATGCTTCATCTTTTTAATGTCTTTCGTGAAAATAAGGATTCCGATGATTGTGCTCAATTGCTACAAGAAGAAGTCTATAAAATGTTTGGCACTAATTTTTTGAATGATGAGCATGATTGCAATGTTGTTAGTATGAATTCCTTGAATATCCATGATGCTAATGACATGCAAAGCTACAAGCTTGGGGATGCTATGCTTGATGAACATGATATTTTTAGTCCCCCAAGTTTTGATGAGAATATTTATTATGATGATAGCATGCCTCCTATTTATGATGATTATATCGATAAAAGTGGATTCAGAGAGGTCATGACTTTATTTAGTGATGAATCCACTATTTTGGGAGAGGTTCCAATTGATTATGAGAACAAAGTTGCTATCTATGATGATTATTGTGATGACATGTATGATATAAAGAATAATGATAACCATGAAACTTGTCATCTTGATTTTAATTTTCAATTGGATTATGCCTCACATGATAGTTATTTTGTTGAGTTTGCTCCCACTACTATTCATGAGAATAAATTTGCTTATGAGGAGAGTAGTAAAATTTCTATGCATGTAGATCATGAAAAGAATGCTTTATGTGATAGTTATATTGTTGAATTCATTCATGATGCTACTTAAAATTATTATGAGGGGGGAACATATGCTTGTAGGTATTGCAATAATATCAAGTTTCCTCTCTATGTGTTGAAAATCTTGAAGTCATGCTTGTTTTGCCTTCCTATGCTAGTTGATTATTGCTCCCATAAAGTGTTTGCTCACAAAATCCCTATGCATAGGAAGTGGGTTAGACTTATATGTGCTAGTTATATGCTTCATGATGCTCCCGTTATGTTTCAATTCTTATCTTTTATGTGAGCATCATTGAAATCATCATGCCTAGCTAAAAAGGCATTAAAGAAAAGCGCTTGTTGGGAGACAACCCAATATTTACCCCTACTGTTTTTGTGTGTTCACATGATTAATCTACTGTATCAATCATGTTTTATAGCTTTTGTTTCAATAAAATGCCAGGTAAAGCCTTTGGGATAGTGTGGTTGATGGTTGACTTGATTCTGTGCAAAAACAGAAACTTTTGCGTCCAGTGCAGAAATTCCTATATTTTACTGGAACGTGGAAAACTTCTGAAATTTTTACAGTTGATTGGTATGAAAATTTTCTACGTTTTCCTAATTTTTGAGAATATTTGGAGTTATATAAGTATGACCTTAATTCAGATCTTTAAAGACTGTTCTGTTTTTGACAGATTCTGTTTTCGATGCATAGTTTGCTTGTTTTCTAGTTTCTATGGCTTATATTGCTTAATATAAATTGTAGAAATGATAGGGTACAGTAGGAATCATGTGAGAAAAATTATGAATCTTGTCTTGATAGTACCAAAGTGAATGATTTGTTTTATCATACTAACCCATCTCACGAAGTTCCGTTAAGTTTTGTGTGATTAAAGTTTTCAAGTTTTGGGTGAGAAATCGATATGAGGAGAATAAGGAGTGACAATAACCTAAGCTTGGGGATGCCCAAGGCACCCCAAGGTAATATCCAAGGAATATTCAAGCAACTAAGCTTGCGGATGCCCCGGAAGGCATCCCCTCTTTCGTCTTCAACATTATCGGTAACCTTACTTGGAGCTATATTTTTATTCATCACATGATATGTGTTTTGCTTGGAGTGTCATTTTATTTTATTAGTATTTACTTGCTGTTATTTATAGTAATGTTTTGCATCTTTTAGTTCAATAAAAGGTCAAGTGTAGCCTTTACCATGCTTATTTTGCAAGTCTATATGTTGCTGTTTTGAAAACAGAAAGTTTTCTATTGTTGTCTGAGTTCTTATGGAAAGTCAGAACATGGTAAAATATTGAAATTTTTACACAATAAGTAACAACAAATTTCCTACAGTGTGGTAATTTTTCAGAATTTGTGAAGTTAGGGAAGTATGAGTACAATTGCACTCTTTACAGACTGTCCTGTTTAGACAGATTGCTGTTATGTTTGCATTGTTTGCATATGTTTGCTTGTTTAATGATTCTATTTGAGGATAGGAGTATTAAATATGCAGATACATTTAGTATGCAATGTTAAATAATAATTTTAGTGATTTTCTGCAGTAAAGAATGATAAGGTTATGCATTGATTTATACTAACTTTTCTCACAAGTTCTTGTTGAGTTTTGTGTGCATGAAGTTTTTAAGATTTAGGGAAACCGTGATATAAAAGGAATTAAGGAGACACAAAAGCTCAAGCTTGGGGATTCCCAAGGCATACCTAGTTAATATTTCAAGAAGTCTCAAGCATCTAAGCTTGGGGATGCCCCGGTTGGCATCCCACCTTTCTTCATCAACAATTATCGGTTAGTATCGATTGAGCCTAAGTTTTTGCTTCTTCACACGATATGTGCTATCCTTGCAATGTCATTTATTTTGCTTTTCTTGCTGTTTGAATAAAATGTTAAGATCTGAAATTCTTAAATGTTAGAGAGTCTTCACATAGTTACACAATTATTTGACTACTCATTGATCTTCACTTATATCTTTTTGGAGTAGTTTGTCAGTTGCTCTAGTGCTTCACTTATATCTTTTTAGAGCACGACGGTGGTTTTATTTTGAAGAAATTGATGAACTGTCATGCTTCACTTATATTATTTTGAGAGTCTTAAACAGTGTGGTAATTTGCTTTGGTTATGAATTTAGTCCTAATATGATGGGCATCCAAGAGGGATATAATAAAAACTTTCATATAAAGTGCATAGAATACTATGAGAAGTTTGATTCCTTATGATTGTTTTGAGATATAAAGATGGTGATATTAGAGTCATGCTAGTGAGTAATTTTGAATTTGAGAAATACTTGTGTTAAGGTTTGAGAGTCCCGTAGCATGCACGTATGGTGAACCGTTATGTGATGAAGTCGGAGCATGATTTATTTATTGATTGTCTTCCTTATGAGTGGCGGTCGGAGACGAGCGATTGTATTTTTCTACCAATCTATCCCCCTAGGAGCATGCGCGTAGTACTTTGTTTCGATAACTAATAGACTTTTGCAATAAGTATGTGAGTTCTTTATGACTAATGTTGAGTCCATGGATTATACGCACTCTCACCCTTCCACCATTGCTAGCCTCTCTAGTGCTGCGCAACTTTCGCCGGTACCATACACCCATCATATACCTTCCTCAAAACAGCCACCATACCTACCTATTATGGCATTTCCATAGCCATTCCGAGATATATTGCCATGCAACTTTCCACCGTCCCGTTTATTATGACACGCTTCATCATTGTCATACTGCTTTGCATGATCATGTAGTTGACATCGTATTTGTGGCAAAGCCACCGTTCATAATTCTTTCATACATGTCACTCTTGATTCATTGCACATCCCGGTACACCGCCGTAGGCATTCATATAGAGTCATATTTTGTTCTAAGTATCGAGTTGTAATTCTTGAGTTGTAAGTAAATAAAAGTGTGATGATCTTCATTATTAGAGCATTGTCCCATGTGAGGAAAGGATGAAGGAGACTATGATTCCCCCACAAGTCGGGATGAGACTCCGGACGAAAAATATAAAAAAAAGAAAGAGAAAAGAGGCCAAAAAAAAGAGAGGGCCCAAAAAAAAATAAAAAATAAAATGAGAGAAAAAGAGAGAAGGGGCAATGTTACTATCCTTTTACCACACTTGTGCTTCAAAGTAGCACCATGATCTTCATGATAGAGAGTCTCCTATGTTGTCACTTTCATATACTAGTGGGAATTTTTCATTATAGAACTTGGCTTGTATATTCCAATGATGGGCTTCCTCAAATTGCCCTAGGTTTTCGTGAGCAAGCGAGTTGGATGCACACCCACTTAGTTTCTTTTTGAGCTTTCATACACTTATAGCTCTAGTGCATCCGTTGCATGGCAATCCCTACTCACTCACATTGATATCTATTGATGGGCATCTCCATAGCCCGTTGATACGCCTAGTTGAAGTGAGACTATCTTCTTCTTTTTGTCTTCTCCACAACCACCATATTCTATTCCACCTATAGTGCTATGTCCATGGCTCACGCTCATGTATTGCGTGAAAGTTGAAAAAGTTTGAGAACATCAAAAGTATGAAACAATTGCTTGGCTTGTCATCGGAGTTGTGCATGATTTAAATATTTTGTGTGATGAAGATGGAGCATAGCCAGACTATATGATTTTGTAGGGATAGCTTTCTTTGGCCATGTTATTTTGAGAAGACATAATTGCCTTGTTAGTATGCTTGAAGTATTATTGTTTTTATGTCAATATTAAATTTTTGTTTTGAATCTTATGGATCTGAACATTCATGCCACAATAAAGAAAATTACATGGATAAATATGTTAGGTAGCATTCCACATCAAAAATTCTGTTTTATCATTTACCTACTCGAGGACGAGCAGGAATTAAGCTTGGGGATGCTTGATACGTCTCCAACGTATCTATAATTTTTTATTGTTCCATGCTATTATATTATCCATCTTGGATGTTTTATATGCATTTATATGCTATTTTATATGATTTTTGGGACTAACCTATTAACCTAGAGCCCAGTGCCAGTTTCTGTTTTTTCCTTGTTTTTGAGTTTTATAGAAAAGGAATATCAAACAGAGTCCAAATGACCTGGAAATTTACGGTGATTTTTTATGGACCAGAAGAAGCCCTCGAAGCAAAAGAGTTGGGCCAGAAGAGTCCTGAGGCCACCACAAGGGTGGAGGGCGCGACCCCCCCTAGGGCGCGCCCTCCGTCCTTGTCGTCGCCTCGTGGGCCCCCTTGGCTTGTCCCCGACGCCAACACCTCTTATAAATCCCAAAAACCCCAGAACAAAACCTAGATCTGGAGTTCCGCCACCGCAAGCCTCTGTAGCCACCAAAAACCAGTCGGGACCCTGTTCCGGCACCCTGTCGGAGGGGGAAACCATCATCGGTGGCCATCCTCATCATCCCGGCGGTCTTCATGACGAGTAGGGAGTAGTTCACCCTCGGGCTGAGGGTATGTACCAGTAGCTATGTGTTTGATCTCTCTCTCTCGTGTTCTTGATTTGGCACGATCTTGATGTACCGCGAGCTTTGCTATTATAGTTGGATCTTATGATGTTTCTCCCCCTCTACCTTCTTGTAATGAATTGATTTTTCCCTTTGAAGTTATCTTATCGGATTGAGTCTTTAAGGTTTTGAGAACACTTGATGTATGTCTTGCATGTGTTTATCTGTGGTGACAATGGGATATACACGTGATCCACTTGATGTATGTTTTGGTGATCAACTTGCGGGTTCTGTGACCTTGTGAACTTATGCATAGGGGTTGGCACACGTTTTCGTCTTGACTCTCCGGTAGAAACTTTGGGGCACTCTTTGAAGTTCTTTGTGTTGGTTTGAATAGATGAATCTGAGATTTTGTGATGCATATTGTATAATCAAACCCGCGGATACTTGTGCTGACATTGGAGTATCTAGGTGACATTAGGGTTTTGGTTGATGTCTGTCTCTTAAGGTGTTATTTTAGTACGAACTCTAGGGTTGTTTGTGACACTTATAGGAATAGCCCAATAGATCGATCAGAAAGAATAACTTTGAGGTGGTTTCGTACCCTACAATAATCTCTTTCTTTGTTCTCCGCTATTAGTGACTTCGGAGTGACTCTTTGTTGCATGTTGAGGGATTGTTATATGATCTAATTATGTTATCATTGTTGAGAAAACTTACACTAGTGAAAGTATGAACCCTAGGTCTTGTTTCCAAGCATTGCAATACCGTTTTCGCTCACTTTTACTATTTGTTACCTTGCTGTTTTTATATTTTCAGATTACAAAACCTATATCTACTATCCATATTGCACTTGTATCACCATCTCTTCACCGAACTAGTGCACCTATACAATTTATCATTGTATTGGGTGTGTTAGGGACACAAGAGACTCTTTGTTATTTGGTTGCAGGGTTGTTTGAGAGAGACCATCTTCATCCTACGCCTCCCACGGATTGATAAACCTTAGGTCATCCGCTTGAGGGAAATTTGCTACTGTCCTACAAAACTCTGCGCTTGGAGGCCCAACACGAGTCTACAAGAAAAAGGTTGCGTAGTAGACATCAGTCATAGTGGTATTTCGGGAAAAAAGAAGTCTACTAAGAAGGAATGAATTAGTGGCATTGGTATTACTCCTGAAAGAAGAAAGGAAATGAAACAAAATAAAATACAAACTTTTCTAAGATAGAATGAATTAGTGACATTGTTATTACCCTTTAAGAAAGAAAAATTAAAATTAAAATAACATACACACAACTTTGCACTTCTTAAAAATGTGATCTATATTCATATAATAGTGTAATTTTGCACTATAGTATAATATATATAATACTTACATGTATTCATTTTTCATTTACCAAACTTCCGATAAATACCCAAGAAAACTGACTAAAAAACAATAAAGTCAGGCAAAAATGCATTTTTTTAGTTCAAGCAAAAAATGCAAAAAAATTCAAAAAATGCATACAAATATAAAATAATGAAGCATTGTTGATCTATAAACAGACAACACGAAATGGTCTTCAGCGCAATAAGTAATCGACCACCCCAAAACAGTGGTCGTCAGTCTGAAATTTGGGCCCAAAAAACAACAACGATCACAAATCTTGAAACAATGAGCACGAATCTTGAAGCAGAAATCAACGGCCGAAATAACCGACTGATCCACATTTAATTTTTAGGGAACTTACATGTAGCTATGTTGGTGACATGGTCTTAAGAAACCTGGAGTACAGTAGGTTAGATCATCGACCAATTCTGGTGTGCTTAGAGGAAGCGGAAAATCAGGACATACATGGGCTGGCTGTGTTGCGCTTTGAGGCAAAGTTGCTGCGGGAAGCCAATTTTTGTAAGGTGGTCGAAGAGGCTTGGGAACAGGCGGGAGTTCCCATGACCATCTTCATAAATGGGACAAGAACGTGCTCTAGAATACAAAGAACAGGATCAGGTCTGCACAACGAGAGTTAGAAAAAATGGTCAATGGACCAATAAATGATTCAATCCTTTTTTAAGGAGAAGGAGTTAGTGAAGGAGATCGAGTGGCTGCTAGAGCAAGAGGAAATACACCATGCGCAAAGAAGCAAGGTGGACTGGCTAAAGTTCTGAGACAGGAACACCTCCTATTTCCAAAACTTTGCATCAGCCAGACGGAAAAAATATGATTTAAAAACTGAAGGGAGAGAATGGTGTTCGGTTGGAAGGAAATACCTCGTTGAGCCCACATGTGTCACAATATTTTGCGGGCTTATTTTCTACAGAGATTGATGAGCCAGACCCGGAGTTACTTAACAAGGTTGTCCCATGAGTTTCAACGACAATGAATGATAACTTACTAAAACCATATTCTGCTATGGAAGTGAAGAAGGCGCTCTTTTCTATATGTGATATGAAAGCACCTGTCTGTGATGGACTCCATGCAATTTTCTTCAAAAAATGCTGGAATATATTGGGTGACTCTTTGGCTTCGAAAGTCCTTCAAGCAATTAACAACAAGGTTATACCAGCAGGATGGAATGACACGATCATTGACCTAATTCCGAAGGTGGAAAATCCAGAATTAATTACACAGTATAGACCCATCAGCTTATGCAATGTTCTTTATAAGGTAATATCCAAAATGATTGCCATCCGTTTAAAATTTGTTCTAGATGATATTATCTCTCCGGTACAGAGTGCCTTCGTACTGGGTAGCTCATTACCGATAATATTCTGCTGGCTTATGAGAGTGTACATGCAATAAAGAATAAAAAGAAGGGTAGACGGGGTTACTGTGCAGTAAAATTGGATATGCATAAAGCCTATGATTGTGTTGAATGGAGGTTCTTGAGCAGTATGATGACTCGTTTGGGTTTTCACATTGATTTTGTTAATCTTTTAATGGCCAGTGTTCGGTCAGTTCAGTACAAATTCAGGTTCAATAATCAAGAGACAGAATCTTTAATTCCTGGAAGAGGGCTCCGCCAGGGAGACCCCCTAATACCCTATTTGTTCTTGGTCTGTGCAGAAGGATTGTCTAGTCTTTTGGCTCATAGAGAGGAGGTTCGTGGCATTGAAGGTGTCAGGGTCTGCAGAAATGCGCCATCAGTCTCGCATTTATTATTCGCTGATGATTCCCTTATCCTTATGAAAGCTAATATGAAAAATGCAACCTCATTGAGACAGGTTCTAGATCAATATTGTGCAAGTTCAGGGCAGTTGGTAAGCGAAGCAAAGTGTAGCATTTATTTTAGTCCTAACGTGAGTGTTGAAACAAAAGCAAATATTTGTATTGAGCTTAATATAATGTCTGAAGCACTGTCAGATAAGTATTGAGGACTACCCGCTATGGTAGGGGTGGATAGAAGTGACAGTTTTGTGCACTTGTTAGAGAGAATTATTTGTAATCTGAAAACCTGGAAGGAGAAGCTTCTGTCATTGGGAGGGAAGGAGATTCTCCTCAAAGCAGTCATACAATCTATTCCTGTTTTTGCTATGTCTGTATTCAATATCCCCCAAAAACTATGTAAGAAAATGACAGATGCAATGGCCAAGTTCTGGTGGGGAGATACAGAGGAATTTAAGCATATGCACTGGATGGAATGGTGGAGAAGGTGTATTCCTAAGAAGGATGGATGTATGGGCTTTCGGGACCTACACTCTTTTAATTTGGCAATGTAGCGAAGCAATCCCGGAGACTCGTTTCAAATCCGGATTCCCTATGCGCTCAAGTTCTAAAAGCTAAGTATTACCCAAGCTGCAATTTACTTAAAGTTGGTCCAAAAAAAGGTTCATCTTTTACGTGGCAAAGCATTGTGGCTGGACTTAATACTTTTAAAGAGGGCACATCTGACGTGTTGGCACCGGTGAAACAATCAATATATGGGAGGATGACTGGATTCCGGGGAGCCCAACTCGCATGATATTTACTCCAAAGGGGCATGTTCTTCTTCAAACAGTAAATGAGCTAATTGATATGAATACAGGTAATTAGGATGAGGACTTAATACGAGATGTTTTTTTACCCTATTGATGTTGACAGGATTCTTCGGATACCCCTTAGCGATCATATGGATGAAGATTTCGTGGCATGGCACTACACAAAATCTTACACACTTTCGGTTAGGTCAACATATTATGTTGAATGGGATCATTCTCACTGGCATAGACTTACCCTTACTGATGGTCAAGGTACGTCATCACGAAACCCAGTTTGGGAAATTCTATGGAAGTTGCAGGTACCGAGTAAAGTCAATTTTTTTGCGTGGAAGGCTCTCCATGGGATAGTTCCAGGACTATCAGTGCTTGCTAATAGGCACATCCCTACTTCTCCACAATGTCCAGTATGTTCTATCGGTCCGAAGGACATTTTACACTTAATGTTTACTTGTGCACGAGCGAAGCAAGTCTGGGCTGCCCTGGGTCTTCTGGAAATTATTGAAGAAGCGTTACGTATAGATAGATCCGGATCCGTTGTGTTGGAAGAGCTGCTGCGTCGAACTAGTAACAAATCACCAATTCTTGGTCATGTTGGTCTTAAAGAGCTGATCGTAGTTGGCGCATGGTATGTATGGTGGTAGCCCCGCCGCCTCACACATCTTTTGCGATTCAAACTCTAGCAAGCAATTTTGCTGGCGCACATTCAGGGACCATGCAACAAGATATCACTTGGATAAAACCACCAAATGATGTATACAAGCTGAATGTAGATGCTGCTCTTAAGAATGACGGCGGAGGAGGTGCAGGAGCGGTTATTCGAAATAATAAGGGTGGGGCCATAGCTGGAGCATGTTGGCCTCTTCACCACCTGTTGGATGTAGCAATAGCAGAAGCTAAAGCACTACAACATGGCTTCAACCTCATTGAAGACTTGGGGTGTATTCCAGTCATTGTAGAATCAGATTCCTTGGAACTTGTTCAAGCTTTCAATGGCACAATCCAGGTTTGGAGTCCTTACGCGGCTATACTTGCAGATTGTCTTCAAATAGCTCAGAGGATTGGTGATATTTCTTTGCAACACTGCAACCGGAAAGCAAATCATGTGGCGGCACCGTGGTCACCCAGCCGTTGACATAATGCCGAGAGGTGGCGCACGGCTTATGTATAAGCCATGACTATAAGAAACCACTCCACTTACTTGGAGCCACACGGCTTATGCATAATGTAACACCCCTGTGTAATAAGCACTGTGACATAATGATAATCATGCCAAGTCATACCCATTTGCAATGCTAGATCACAGTGGTTAGACACTTCATTTCAAACTCCTCTCTGAAATAAATTCAAATTCAAAATGAAAATAAAAGTTGCTCTAAATTGAAAACTAAAATGTTCATTAGCTAGAAAATAATCTCAAGGCAATTGTAAAATTGTAACCAACCTTACCAAAATTCCCAAAATGCCCTGGATTTTATTTTTGAGGTCCAGCAGCATTTAAATTGCCCTATTCAATTTCTAAAAATACCTAGTCACTTCCCTCTGCCTTGGAACTTTTTGTGCCAGAGCCTAAAAGTGTATTGGATTTATGGGTCCTAGACCCATATTTTGTTCAAAGTCATTTGGATGCCGACATAAATCTTTTACCTTCCCTGTTAATTAAATAAAAGTAAAGCAGAAGAAAAAGGCCGAAGCCACTTACCTGGCACCGGCCAGCCAGCCCACTCCCTCACCTGCTCCCTGTCGCCGTGTCGGCATCGCCATGGCCGCTCGCGCCTCGGCCGTTCGCCGCTCGACACCGCGACGCAGCGGCCAGGCGAGGGGATAAGCTTCCCCTCCCCGTTCATCTCCCCTGGTCACTCCCTCCATTCTCCCCTCTCCTCTCCCACGGACGCGCTCGCCCTCGTTCTTCCCCTCTGATCCGAGCGCTGCTCTCGCCCCGCCGTCGCAGTTCGCGTGTCCACCGGCCGCCCCGCACCTCCTGCTATTGCCCGTAAGGACCGCCGGCGTCGACTCCTTCGATCGCGGGCAGCAGAGCGAGCCGGACGCCTCCGAGCCCCGCCATCGGCCCGTCTTCTCCGACGGATCCCCGCCGCTGCACGACGCCGGTGCGCGCCACCCCGACCAGCCCGACTTCCCCGAGCCCTTCTCCAAACTCCACTGTGAGCTCCCAGTCCCCTGTGACCTCTTCTCTCTATTCCCGTGCCCTCTAGCTAGCTGCTCCGCCGTAGCCGAGCTCCGACCACCACCATGGCCGGCCAGCCTAGTGCTCCCGTGCTTCTCTGCTCGCGCTAGTGACGCTGTAGTGCTCCTGGTGCTTCTTCGTTGCGGCCTAGCCGCTTAGTTTGATCGATAGAGCCCCGCATCACCACGCCCGTGCTCGCCCGACTCCGGCCGCCGCCTCGGCTCACCGCCGACGCCGCTACCGGGCACGTCTGGTCAAGCCACTGCCTCCTTTTGACGAGTCGCCTCATCGCCGTTCGAACGCGCCTCTTCGCGCTCGATTTGGGCCGTTGTGGGCATTTTCCGGCGATGCCCGAGCCCCTCCGCTGTGTCCGAGGCCGCCGGATGGCTGCCGCCGGCGCGCCACCCCCCTGGGCCACTGCCATGAGGGCCCAGGTCATTAGCGATTAACCCCCGCTCTAATAGCCGCTGACTAGTGGGCCCGACTACTGTAGCGTTTAACTTAACTACTAATTAACCCGCTGGCTAACAGTGCCACTGACAGACCTGGCCCACCGTCTTAATTAGCCTAATTAGATTAACCTAAATACTGATATTATAATCAGAGGCTGACCACTGGGTCCCACTGGACCCAGTTGACTGGTCAACCAGCTGACTAGACCAGTCCAGTCACTGACTGGTGGGTCCAGTGGGTCCCCAGTTGACTTAGTCAAGCCCCAGTTGACTGATGACGCAGGGCTGACATCAGCATGGTGTCATATTCCTGATTTGGCAATTTATGTTAATAAAAATAATTCCAGAAATTTGTTTAAATCTTTATAAATTCATAGAAAATAAACCGTAGCTCGGATCGAAAAACTTAAAACATGAAAGTTGCTCAGAACGACGAGACGAAGCCGGACACGCGGTCCGTTCGTCTGTCACACGTCCCTAACTATCCGAACATGGAACCGATCGCCTCCGGTCATCTATCTGATAAATGTTCGGAACCGGTAAAACATTCCCGGATGGATTCCTCCTTCCTCGGTGACGTGCAACCTTACGTTAGGACACACCTGACACTGCATATTGTCATGTCATACTTTGTGTAGCACTTGTTTGCTCTGTATTTACTGTTTCCTCTCCCTCTTCTCTCTCGGTAGATCTCGGTACCGACGTAATCTCCGAGACCGACGCAGCTCTGGTGATTGGCTACACCACCGACGACCTTGCCCTTGCCGCCGAGCAACCAGGAAATCCCCCCCCCCCTTGATCATCTCGATATCACCCATTCTAATATCCCCTGCTTGCATTAGATTTTGCTACTGTTACTGTTTTACCTATTTCTGCTGCATAGCCTGTTCATTGTAACCTGTCGTTGGTACCTTACTGTTTTCCTAAACTGTTTAGAATAGACTGGGTAGAGACCCATCAGAGACCCCACTTTATCCCGACTGCCCCGCTGGAGTATCAGAAGACCCGATCAACGGGATCGAAGACCAGACCCCGGCACCGCACCTCACTTTCCCCTTAGTTGCTCGACACTACTGGGTTACTATCGAGTGCCGAGGGTGATACCTCGTCAGCACTTCTGATGATAACCTTGTAGGTTAGTTGATCGGTCGTGGTAAGCGAGGGTGATACCTCCTACACCACCCCCGATACTGACAAAGCCGCGCAACACCCCACTTGTGGACCTCGAGGGTGATGCCTCCTACGTCCATCTAGATGTTGCATCAGGTGGGAGTCCAACGAGGGTGATGCCTCGGATTCCCCTTGATATGGTGACCACACGGATGCCTTACATTACTGTTGACACTAATGCTTGGAAAGGCGGGTCGACCCTGAGGGGTACCCGCGAATGATGGATAGTTACCCGTGAGTTATTCTACGAGGCGCGGCCGGGCATTCTTAGCCCTTGCAGCAAGTCCCCGAGACGGGGCGATGGGGTCACATCTTTCGTGAGTCTCTGCTCGTTTCCGTAAGCCCCTAGTCCTAACGATTTGGATATTTGATCCGAGCAGGCCTCTGGCCTGATAGCACTAACCATCACGTGGGCATAGTATGTGCGTTCTACATCATAACATCAGCCGAAAGCTCTGTCAGACGTCCAGTTCAGCATTGTGGCACGGTCGGATCGTACCGGCCTTTCGAGGCGGTGCTGGTATCCACCCTGCACACAACGACCCAGAGGGCGAGGGGCGATGGCCCAAGACCCCCTTGCGCTTAGGAGGTAGACCGGCGGGGACCTCTCTGCTGAGCTGTAGGTAGGGTTGCGGTGTATCGTTTGGCCGAGGCCGAGCATGACCCAGGAAAGTGTGTCCGGCCGGAGTTAATCGAGTGTGGTGGGTAAGTTGGTGCACCCCTGCAGGGAAGAACACATCTATCGATAGCCGGTCCTACGGTAAAGGACACTCGGAGTTGTATCCCGATCGATACAGCTAGAACTTGAGATGATACCTGGATATGTGGCACTGTGATCGCTTTCTCGCAGGGAGTCGAGGAAGGATCTCTGGGCGAGACTGTTACCTGATTCTACTACTACTTACATTATGCTATTCTGTACTCCTCTACATGCTGCAAGACGCTCGAAGATGCTTGAAGATGCTAGTCTTCGCTAGGACTAGGTTTTCCCCCTCTATTCTGGCATTTCTGCAGCCCAGTCCACATATACAGCCTCCCTTTGATAATGTTGCATATGTAGTGTAGATCCTTGGCTTGCTGAGTACTTCGGATGAGTACTCACGGTTGCTTTACTTTCTTTTTCCCCCATTTTTCATTTGATGCGACCAGCTGATGGAGCCCCTGAGACAGCTGCCCCGCCGACGACTTCCACTACTTCCCCGAGGGTGGATCCTTCTACAAGTTGGCCGACGTCCAGGAGTAGGAACGGAGGGTCCCAGGCAGGAGGCCTGCGCCTTTCGATCGTAGTGTTTTATGTTTGTCCCGCCTTTCTAAAGGCTTCTCTGTTTTCTGTTTTATATATATACACAGACATCTAACGCTTCCGCTAATGCTTGTTGTCATCAAGCTTTGTATTCGAGCCCTCGAGGCCCTGGCTTGTAATAAATGCTTGTATGATTTTGTTTATGTTTTAGAGTTGTGTTGTGATATCTTCAAGTGAACCCTTAGGCTTGATCGTGTGCATTTGCGTGTATGATTAGTGCACGATTAAGCCGGGGTCGTCACAGGTTGGTATCAGAGCCGACTGCCTCTAGGAACCCCCTTCCAACTCCTTGGCCGAAGTTGAGTCTAGTGGTCCGAAAACTGTTTTACTAACTTGGCTGTGTGGCTTACGGGCCCACGTCGCCGAATGGGTGGTATTATGATCTTTTATTCCTTGTCTTTACTCTGGGACTCTATTCTCTCTTCCTTTCGGGTTAAAGATTTTACTAATTCTGACATTAGGATCTCGTAATCACATCCACCCGGAGTTCTGAAATATCCCCCCTTGCTTCGAGATTATGGGCCAGGTTCTGCTTACAGGATCCTTTTATCGAGGGCACCCTGTGTTGTCACTTGCAGATTCCTCGCTCCAACAGTTTTCTCCGACGTTGATGTAGCCTTTGCTATGTCTCGTTGTGTACTTCCTTGCCGCGTGCCTGCGCGCCGCCTAGTTGTCTAGACTTCCCCTTTCAGCTGTCGTAATGACAGTTGGTAACCGAGGCTATGTGTGGATTTGAATGTCTGGTGCGAATATTGTGAAGTATCTATCGCACTTCCTTCTGTTGTGCACCTTACTTCATGAATCATTCCATACACCTGCAGTTTTTCTTGCTAAACTGTCCCTGTTTATTTGGCAGGATGGCTGACGATCCTCCACCTCCATCTTATATTGCTGAAATGAGGCAGCAGTTTGAACTCAACCGTCAGTTTATGACCGGAGTATTGGCTCAGTTCCCAACTCAAAATGCTCAGCAACAGACTGCTCCAATAACTTTGCCAGAATTCGTGCGCCTCAACCCGTCTGTTTTCCGCAGCTCCACCAATCCTATGGATGCTGATGATTGGCTTCGTGACATCATGTTTGAGATGGAGTCAGCTAACGTTGCCCCTGTCAGTTATGTCACCTTCGCGACATTTCACTTGCAGGGTCCAGCTGCTCAATGGTGGGAAAGCCACAAGAGTATGATGCCTGCTGAATCTATACCCACTTGGCAAGAATTCCAGTCAGCTTTTCATGCACGGTACATTCCTCAAGGTCTGATCGACCAGAAGAAGCAGGAGTTCCGTAAACTCACCCAGGGCACGATGACTGTGGATGAATATCAGAGGAAATTTCTCAAATTATCCCGCTATGCTAAAGATGATGTCGACACTGACGTTCGCAAGCAGGAGAAATTCCGTGAAGGACTGCATTCCGATATACAGCTCGCACTTCTTGTCCATGATTGTGAGGACTTTGCGACGCTTGTCAGTCAAGCCTACCGAGTTGAAACTGGTCTGGCTAAATATCAGGAGTCGCTCAAACGCACTCGTGAAGCTAGCTCATCCTCGGGTCAGCCTGTTCAGAAACATCAGGTTTGGATTCCACACAATATTCATCACCGACCTGCCTCAAGACCAAGACCGTCTTATGTTGCACCTCGTCTGCCTCCGCCGCCGAGACAGCTGACGACTCAGAGTGGACAGTTCAATACCATGGCTGCCCCCCAAAATGATGGTTTATACCGCAAGTGTGGACAATCAGGACACCTTACCCTTGATTGCCTCTAGGTTCAGCCGCAGAATGCTTCTTGTCCTCCTGTTGGTCGAAAGAAGAGCTGCCGAAACCGCCGATTCAGAAACCGTAATGTCATACCGTCTGCTGTTGCACTTGGCCATGCCAATCACGTTGATGCAGAAAAGGCTCAGAAGGAACCGACTATCGTGTTGGGAACACTCTCTGTGAATTCAGTACCAGCCTCTGTTCTCTTTGATTCTGGAGCATCGCATGCTTTTGTGTCACAACAATTTGCTCAGTCACATGAGTTATACCTGGAAAAATTACCCACTCCTCTAATGATTCAGTCCCCGAGATCCAAGTGGCAAACTACAATGGTAAGCCCTCACAACCACATCGAGATTGGAGGTCTACTTTTTCCGGTTTCTCTCATTGTACTTGGACCTTTCGACATAGACGTCATTCTTGGTATGGATTGGTTGACAGCCCATAATGCTTTGATTGACTGTGCTGCTAAGACAGTCCAGCTCACTCATCCTTCCGGCCAGACAGTCAGATACTCAGCTCAGACAGCTCAGGATGCCGAGAATCAGATATATGTTCTGAATGCATTGAACGCTTCACCTCTCGAGGGAATCGAAAACATTCCAGTCGTTCGTGATTTCCAGGATGTCTTTTCGGAAGAACTTCCCGGAATTCCCCTTGCTAGAGCTGTCGAGTTTGTCATCGACTTGAAGCCTGGCACTACTCCCATTGCAAAGCGTCCGTATAAGATGCCTCCGCATCACCTTATTGAACTTAAGGAAGAAATCGACAAGTCACTTAAGAAGGGTTTCATCCGCCCCAGTTCATCTGCTTGGGGAGCACCTTCCCTCTTTGTCAAGAAGAAGGATGGTACGAATCGCTTGGTTCAAGATTACCGACCTATCAACCAAGCAACAATTCAGAACAAGTATCCGCTTCCCAGAATCAATGATCTGTATGATCAACTTGCTGGTTCCTCAGTGTTCTCTAAGCTTGATTTGAGATTGGGATACCACGAGATCCGAGTTCGTGAAGAGGATATTCCGAAGACAGCATTTGTTACTCGCTATGGTTCTTATGAGTACACTGTCATGTCCTTCGGCTTGACTAATGCTCCAGCAACCTTCTCCCGGTTAATGAACTACATCTTCATGGATTATCTCGACAAATTCGTCGTGGTATATCTGGATGATATTCTGGTATATTCGAAGAATGAAGAAGAACATGCCGAACATCTTCGGCTTGTACTGGAGAAGCTGCGTGAACATCAACTGTATGCCATGTATTCCAAGTGCGAGTTCTGGTTATCTGAAGTGACATATCTCGGCCATGTGATTTCGAAAGAAGGCATTGCTGTTAACCCAGAACGAGTTCAGGATAGCCTAGAATGGACTCCACCGAAGAATGTCAAGCAAGTCAGAAGTTTTCTCGGCCTTGCAAGCTATTGCCGTCGCTTTGTCGAGAATTTCTCAAAGATTGCTAAGCCTCTGACTGATTTGCTTCACAAAGGCGTTAAGTTTGAATGGACAGAAAAATGTCAGGAAAGTTTTCAAACACTCAAAGACAAGCTGACATCTGCCCCAGTACTTGCTCCTCCAGATTCTCGCAAAGATTTTGTGATCTATTGTGACGCATCCCGTGAAGGACTAGGCTGTGTCCTAATGCAAGAGCGTAAAGTGATTGCCTATGGCTCTCGTCAGTTGCGCCCGCAATGAGAGAATTATCCGGTACATGATCTAGAACTAGCTGCTGTCATCTATGCACTGCAGTTGTGGCGACATTACCTCCTCGGTAATCGTTGCGAAATATACACGGATCATAAAAGTCTGAAGTACCTGTTCACTCAGCCATCTTTAAACCTTCGTCAGCAAAGATGGATGGAGGCTATTGCGGACTATGATTTGGGTATTTCTTATACCCCTGGCAAGGCTAATGTAATGGATGATGCATTGAGCCGTAAATCTTATTGCTGTGAACTTGAAGTCCAGCTAGAGCAGCCACTCCTGCATGAAGAGATTCGGAAGCTAAATCTCGAGATAGTTCCTCAAGGTTACTTAAAAACCTTGGTTGTTGAACCAGACCTTGAGAAGGCCGTTAAGAGTGCGCAAGCTAAAGATGTTGAAATTGATCTCATGAAGAAAGATCTTCACCTGGAAAAGTACAGGGATTTCTCTCTGTCAGAAGATGGAACCTTATATTTCAGAGACCGCATTGTCGTACCTCGCTTCGAGCTAATGACTGACAAGGTCATGAAGGAGGCACATGATACACCGCTGTCTATTCATCCGGGTAGCACCAAAATGTATCGTGATCTCCGTCAGAGGTACTGGTGGTCCAAAATGAAGCAGGACATTGCTCGATATGTTGCTGAATGTGATGTTTGTCGTCGCGTTAAAGCAGGACATCAGAAGCCTGCTGGAATTCTGCAACCGCTCCCTATTCCCTTGTGGAAGTGGGATAAAGTGCAGATGGATTTCATTACTGGTCTTCCCAAGTCACAGAAAGGTCACGATGCTATTCTTGTCGTTGTCGACCAACTTTCTAAAGTTGCACATTTTCTGCCTGTCAAGGAGACGATCACTGCTAGTCAGTTAGCAGAATTATACATCTCCAGAATCGTTTCACTCCACGGTATTCTGAAAGAGATCAGTTCGGACCGTGGCGGCCTTTTCACTTCCAAGTTCTGGGAAAGTTTCCAACAAGCTATGGGAACTCATATCACCTGGAGTTCAGCATATCACCCCCAATCCCAAGGCCAAGTCGAACGAGTAAATCAAGTGCTTGAAGACATGCTGCGAGCTTGTGTTATTTCTTTCGGTAAGAAGTGGGAAGAATCTCTCCCGTACGCCGAGTTCTCTTATAACAACAGCTATCAAGCCAGCTTGAAAATGGCCCCCTTCGAAGTTCTATATGGACGTAAGTGTCGAACCCCTCTGAATTGGTCAGAAACTGGGGAACGACCGCTCGTGGGTCCGGATATTATCCAACACGCCGAAGAGCAAGTTCGTATTATCCGAGAAAATCTCAAGGCGGCTCAGGACCGCCAGAAGAGCAACTATGATCGCAAACGATGGGGTTTGACTTATCAACCTGGCGATCAGGCTTATCTGCGAGTCACTCCTATGAAGGGCACCCGTCGTTTCGGAATCAAGGGCAAGCTAGCTCCACGCTACATTGGTCCCTTTCTCATAGTTGCCAGACGTGGACAGGTGGCTTATAAATTGGAGTTGTCGCCGCAATTCTCTCATATCCACGACGTCTTCCATGTGTCGCAGCTTCGTAAATGCTTCAAAGAATCTCCGCACCATGCAGTGGATCACGAGATGCTCGAATTGCAAGATGACCTATCTTATAAGGAGCATCCGATCCGTATTCTCGATGAAGCTGAACGTCGGACCCGTTAGAAGGTTACCAAGTTCCTCAAAGTGCAGTGGTCAAATCATACTGAAGATGAAGCCACTTGGGAACGCGAGGATCATCTTCGCAAGGAATACCCCGACCTCTTCCCTTCTTCCTCCTGAATTCTCGGGACGAGAATTTCTTTTAGTGGAGGAGAATTGTAACACCCCTGTGTAATAAGCACTGTGACATAATGATAATCATGCCAAGTCATACCCATTTGCAATGCTAGATCACAGTGGTTAGACACTTCATTTCAAACTCCTCTCTGAAATAAATTCAAATTCAAAATGAAAATAAAAGTTGCTCTAAATTGAAAACTAAAATGTTCATTAGCTAGAAAATAATCTCAAGGCAATTGTAAAATTGTAACCAACCTTACCAAATTTCCCAAAATGCCCTGGATTTTATTTTTGAGGTCCAGCAGCATTTAAATTGCCCTATTCAATTTCTAAAAATACCTAGTCACTTCCCTCTGCCTTGGAACTTTTTGTGCCAGAGCCTAAAAGTGTATTGGATTTATGGGACCTAGACCCATATTTTTTTCAAAGTCATTTGGATGCCTACATAAATCTTTTACCTTCCCTGTTAATTAAATAAAAGTAAAACAGAAGAAAAAGGCCGAAGCCACTTACCTGGCGCCGGCACAGCCAGCCCACTCCCTCACCTGCTCCCTGTCGCCGTGTCGGCATCGCCATGGCCGCTCGCGCCTCGGCCGTTCGCCGCTCGACACCGCGACGCAGCGGCCAGGCGAGGGGATAAGCTTCCCCTCCCCGTTCATCTCCCCTGGTCACTCCCTCCATTCTCCCCTCTCATCTCCCACGGACGCGCTCGCCCTCGTTCTTCCCCTCTGATCCGAGCGCTGCTCTCGCCGCGCCGTCGCAGTTCGCGTGTCCACCGGCCGCCCCGCACCTCCTGCTATTGCCCGTAAGGACCGCCGGCGTCGACTCCTTCGATCGCGGGCAGCAGAGCGAGCCGGACGCCTCTGAGCCCCGCCATCGGCCCGTCTTCTCTGACGGATCCCCGCCGCTGCACGACGCCGGTGCGCGCCACCCCGACCAGCCCTACTTCCCCGAGCCCTTCTCCAAACTCCACTGTGAGCTCCCAGTCCCCTGTGACCTCTTCTCTCTATTCCCGTGCCCTCTAGCTAGCTGCTCCGCCGTAGCCGAGCTCCGACCACCGCCATGGCCGGCCAGCCTAGTGCTCCCGTGCTTCTCTGCTCGCGCTAGTGACGCCGTAGTGCTCCTGGTGCTTCTTCGTTGCGGCCTAGCCGCTTAGTTTGATCGATAGAGCCCCGCATCACCACGCCCGTGCTCGCCCGACTCCGGCCGCCGCCTCGGCTCACCGCCGACGCCGCTACCGGGCACGTCTGGTCGAGCCACTGCCTCCTTTTGACGAGTCGCCTCGTCGCCGTTCGAACGCGCCTCTCCGCGCTCGATTTGGGCCGCTATGGGCATTTTCCGGCGATGCCCGAGCCCCTTCGCTGTGTCCGAGGTCGCCGGAGGGCTGCCGCCGGCGCGCCACCCCCCCTGCGCCACTGCCATGAGGGCCCAGGTCATTAGCGATTAACCCCCGCTCTAATAGCCGCTGACTAGTGGGCCCGACTACTGTAGCGTTTAACTTAACTACTAATTAACCCGCTGGCTAACAGTGCCACTGACAGACCTAGCCCACCGTCTTAATTAGATTAACCTAAATACTGATATTATAATCAGAGGCTGACCACTGGGTCCCACTGGACCCAGTTGACTGGTCAACCAGCTGACTGGACCAGTCCAGTCACTGACTGGTGGGTCCAGTGGGTCCCCAGTTGACTTGGTCAAGCCCCAGTTGACTGATGACGCAGGGCTGACATCAGCATGATGTCATATTCCTGATTTGGCAATTTCTGTTAATAAAAATAATTCCAGAAATTTGTTTAAATCTTTATAAATTCATAGAAAATAAACCATAGCTTGGATCAAAAAACTTAAAACATGAAAGTTGCTCAGAACGACGAGACGAAGCGGGATACGAGGTCCGTTCGTCCGTCACACGTCCCTAACTATCCGAACATGGAACCGATCCCCTTCGGTCATCTGTCTAACAAATGTCCGGAACCGGAAAAACATTCCCGGATGGATTCCTCCTTCCTCGGTGACGTGCAACCTTACGTTAGGACACACCTGACACTGCATATTTTCATGTCATACTTTTTGTAGCACTTGTTTGCTCTGTATTTACTGTTTCCTCTCCCTCTTCTCTCTCGGTAGATCTCGGTACCGATGTAGTCTCCGAGACCGACGCAGCTCTAGTGATTGGCTACACCACCGACGACCTTGCCCTTGCCACAGAGCAACCAGGCAAGCCCCCCCCCCCCCTTTGATCATCTCGATATCACCCATTCTAATATCCCCTTCTTGCATTAGATTTTGCTACTGTTACTGTTTTACCTATTTCTGCTACATAGCCTGTTCATTGTAACCTGCCGTTGGTACCTTACTGTTTTCCTAAACTGTTTAGAATAGACTGGGTAGAGACCCATCAGAGACCCCACTTTATCCCGACTTCCCTACTGGAGCATCAGAAGACCCGATCAACGGGATCGAAGACCAGACCCCAGCACCGCACCTCACTTTCCCCTTAGTTGCTCGACACTACTGGGTTACTATCGAGTGCCGAGGGTGATACCTCGTCAGCACTTCTGATGATAACCTTGTAGGTTAGTTGACCGGTCGTGGTAAGCGAGGGTGATACCTCCTACACCACCCCCGATACTGACAAAGCCGCTCAACAACCCACTTGTGGACCTCGAGGGTGATGCCTCCTACGTCCATCTAGATGTTGCATCAAGTGGGAGTCCAACGAGGGTGATGCCTCGGATTCCCCTTGATATGGTGACCACACGGATGCCTTACATTACTGTTGACACTGATGCTTGGAAAGGCGGGTCGACCCTGAGGGGTACCCGCGAATGATGGATAGTTACCCGTGAGTTATTCTACGAGGCGCGGCCGGGCATTCTTAGCCCTTGCAGCAAGTCCTCGAGACGGGGCGATGGGGTCACATCTTTTGTGAGTCTCTGCTCGTTTCCGTAAGCCCCTAGTCCTAACGATTTGGATATTTGATCCGAGCAGGCCTCTGGCCTGATAGCACTAACCATCACGTGGGCATAGTATGGGCGTTCTACATCGTAACATCAGCCGAAAGCTCTGTCAGACATCCAGTTCAGCATTGTGGCACGGTCGGATCGTACCGGCCTTTCGAGGCGGTGCTGGTATCCACCCTGCACACAACGACCCAGAGGGCGAGGGGCGATGGCCCAAGACCCCCTTGCGCTTAGGAGGTAGACCGGCGGGGACCTCTCTGCTGAGCTGTAGGTAGGGTTGCGGTGTATCGTTTGGCCGAGGCCGAGCATGACCCAGGAAAGTGTGTCCGGCCGGAGTTAATCGAGTGTGGTGGGTAAGTTGGTGCACCCCTGCAGGGAAGAACACATCTATCGATAGCCGGTCCTACGGTAAAGGACACTCGGAGTTGTATCCCGATCGATACAGCTAGAACTTGAGATGATACCTGGATATGTGGCACTGTGATCGCTTTCTCGCAGGGAGTCGAGGAAGGATCTCTGGGCGAGACTGTTACCTGATTCTACTACTACTTACATTATGCTATTCTGTACTCCTCTACATGCTGCAAGACGCTCGAAGATGCTTGAAGATGCTAGTCTTCGCTAGGACTAGGTTTTCCCCCTCTATTCTGGCATTTCTGCAGCCCAGTCCACATATACAGCCTCCCTTTGATAATGTTGCATATGTAGTGTAGATCCTTGGCTTGCTGAGTACTTCGGATGAGTACTCACGGTTGCTTTACTTTCTTTTTCCCCCATTTTTCATTTGATGCGACCAGCTGACGGAGCCCCTGAGACAGCTGCCCCGCCGACGACTTCCACTACTTCCCCGAGGGTGGATCCTTCTACAAGTTAGCCGACGTCCAGGAGTAGGAACGGAGGGTCCCAGGCAGGAGGCCTGCGCCTTTCGATCGTAGTGTTTTATGTTTGTCCCGCCTTTCTAAAGGCTTCTCTGTTTTCTGTTTTATATCTGTACACAGATATCTAACGCTTCCGCTAATGCTTGTTGTCATCAAGCTTTGTATTCGAGCCCTCGAGGCCCTGGCTTGTAATAAATGCTTGTATGATTTTGTTTATGTTTTAGAGTTGTGTTGTGATATCTTCAAGTGAGTCCTTAGGCTTGATCGTGTGCATTTGCGTGTATGATTAGTGCACGATTAAGCCGGGGTCGTCACACATAAGCCGACACTACAAGGAACCTGTTAATCTGTGACGGATTTGTGGTGACGTTCTTGAAACTGTCATGAAAACTGTCACATATTAGCAAGCGCCGAATGGGCCTCAACACTGTAGTGCCTTTATGACGGACATCGAAGGGCCGTCATGGAAATTGTCATGGATCGACTAACTGGGCCTAGTCTTTTACTTCTTGATCCATGATTGGACCGTCATGGATGGCTCGTGTTGATGTGTTGTGCGTGCCCTTTGTTTGACCCACATGTCAGTTGGAAGCAATCAATGTGTAGAAAAAAAGAGCGAAACTGTGAAAGAGCGCGCGCGGAGGAAAATTTTAAGTCACCGGCGCGGGGAGCCAAAATTGTGCTGCTAGCCCATTTAACTACAGAGTCCACACCATCCTAACCCTAGTTACCTTTCTCCCATCTCCGCTGCCACTTCTCCTTCCTCCTCTCGCCGCGCCATGTCGGCGCCGGCGGCACCGGCGCTGAACCACCCCACGCCGGCCCCCTCCACATCTATCCCACACCGGACCCCTCCCCGTCTACCCCACTCCACGCCCCTCCCCATTCAGATCGGCCCCTCGAGCTATTGCAACCCAGTCATACCCCTCGATCTGAGGCGGCAGCGGTGGCGGCGGGACCACGTCCCTGAGGTCGCTGGCGGCGGGCATTGATCCAGCTCCATCTGGCGACGAGCTGAGGTGAGGTACAGGAGGTGGCAACACCGCCACGGATCCAGAGTACATCGGCAGCCCTTGTGGCTCGGTCCAATTGTCCGTCAGCCGCGCCACCGTCGGTTCCCTCGTCGTCACGGTCGTCTTCTCCATCCGTGGTGCGCAGTCTCCTCTACGCGTCGCCGTTCACCTTCTCCGACCGGAAAGACCCAGTATGTACCTCTGCACTGTTCTCGTACCCTACCGTCCCCCTCTGCTTGCCTCCGGTAATGTTTCATTTCTTGGAGCTCTGCTCAGGAGTACGGAGTACCACTGGGGACGAGCAAAACACTTGGGCAAATCACCGGTCATGGATGGATCTAGTCGTTCCTGTTAGAGGATGGCTGCAGGCCTCGTTGGCCATGTTGAACCGGTACAGGGAAAACATCTGGGCGTCTGTCTTGTTGGACTTTAAAACGAGCAGTAAGAGCACAAGCACCACTGAGGGTTACTCGTTCGTTACTGATTGTGTGTGCTTTGTTCCTTCCTAGTCACATTCTGAAGCACATTCATTTTCTGTACTGGAAACAAAAAGTATTAGGCAAATTCTGGTTCTTGTTGTTGTTCAAGCATTGCTTTGTAGTTGTACACTTCTAATTCACAGTTGCCTGCCAGATTTATCCTGTCAGCTTTCAGAATTAAAAAATTCATTCTATTTTATATCTAACTGAAGAAAAAACTCATATCTGCAGGTTCTGTAGGTACATTTTACTGAAGTGTCCGATGTTTCTGCATGCACATAATGGTGATGGATCCCACATCGGTCAGTGCATCTAATGGTCTTTGTACAGATAAAAACATTTTTAATTTAGTGAGGATATCTACACTGCCCTTGCCTGCATAATTTGGATATCTCACATGGACCAGAAACATCTTTTACTTGGTGATGATATCTGCACTGCCCTTTCCTGAACATGCCCTTTATGTTATGCATACACTTTACTCAAACATCTATTTGCCCTTATGTTCTGCTAGAGCTCAATTTGTATTTCTGAATTATGATGTTTTCTGGAAGTAAGCTTGACTGAAAATACACGTAATTCAATGCTTGTTCTTCTAACTAAAAATTCAGTCCATGATTCTGGTCCTATACTTACTTAAATGATTAATATAGAGGTCACAAAGCTTTCAAATTCAAGAATAAGGAGAGTACTTTCTGTTTTCTTTCCACCAATTTCTTTTCATATAAATATGACATTTATTGTTTATAGTTAATGGGCTTGTTTTAGCTATGCAGTTTTCAACCTATATGATTTGTGGTTATTGGATAATAAACTTTCATGTAGTTCTTGACTGCTCACACATGTAGCTGTACAATTTAATCTTGAGATACATCATACATGCAATTCTTTATTCCTCTCTATCTCGTTCTGTAGGTACCTAAAATACCTAACGAAGAAGCAAAATGCCAAACAAGCCGCTTGAGGTGTGTCAAATCTTAATTTTTGGTGAGAATTAAACTGATAGTATTTTGTACAATGGATCAAAACTCATAGTGCTCTAATTCATGTGCAATGCTTTATGCCAAAATTATATAATTGCAATGTACTTAACTGCTATTTAGGGACTTGAAAAGACAACAATCTTGAAAAATCTAATGAAGAAGATAACATTTATTTTTTGTTGCACCCATTTTTCTTTTTGTGCACAGGTAGATCGATGGCTAGTTACTCTCTGGATTTATTTGGGAGCTCGCTGTTATTACTTATATAGTTTTCTATGTGTTTTGGATTTTATGAAGGTTGGCAGTCAGGCCATGTTACTGAATTGAAGTTTTTAGCAGGAATTACTTGGGTCTGAATAGCTACCTGGAAGCATTGGTGGTGTATTGTTGGAGATTAAATCAGCACGCTATTACACTGCTAGAATTGTTAACTAGGGTTGCTATTACACTTCTTCTCTGTTATATATTGTGTGCAAACATTCTACGTGTTATCATCATTTAGTTGATTAGTCCTTCTCCCCCCTACTCCTCTCCTACTCTCGCTTTCGCACTAATTACATACAAGTTTAGTGTTAGTTCCGTGAAATTTACTTACTACCATCATTTGGTTGGAGCAAATACTGCATAGTTTGTTCATCGCACCTTGTCATACTCACCGGCAAGTATTATTTGCTGCGAACTTGGATTGTAACAATTGGGTGTATTTACTATTATTCTGTAAGATTTTTCTCATGCTAGTTTTCTGGTTTGTCTAGCCTGAACAGCCTCTAAGATTGGTTTTCGTGGAGACAAAATGAGAAGTTGATTCATTGAGATATTGGCTATGCAACAGAGGTTTCCCTGCAACGGCGATCCATGGTGACAGAACACAGGAGGTAAATACATATTCGAAACTCTTCCGTCATCGCCTAACTTGTTAGTTAGCAGCAATATAAAACTGCAAGGGCAACATATTATAGCTAATATTTTAGTTTGAGATATCTGCCATGCTGTTTTAACACTGGAAGCTCAAGAACTAGATACATTTTTCTGAGCATGCTATATACTTGCATGAATTGCAGATTTCATAAGTATCAAGGATATGTCTAGCTTAAGCATATGCACACCCCTTGTTATACTTATGGCTCTGCTTGTAGTATCTCTGCTAAGATTTTAGCTAGTTTCATCTACCTCGTGTCCACCAGCTCTATTTAGCTGAATATAAGAACAATTAGGATGTAGTTATCATTACACTATCAATGATAGTTGTATGTAGTTACTCCAAACATGTGATTCACATTATTTTTGCAAGAGGCAAAAGCTTTGCCTTGCATATTAAGAAAGAAAAAAAATGTCAAATTGTATGTATATGCCAGAGTTGCACATGTAACCGAGACATGTGCTCATAGATTGCTGATAGTCTATTTCCTATAACCATGTAAATAGATTATTTGTTACATGGCACTCCTTTGGCATTTTCTTAAAATTTCTTAATTAGTCTATACCACTTAAATATGTTACACATTGTTTACTGTTGTCAGTGCTTTGAGATGAACTTGCAGCATAAACATTGAGTTTCATTTGTAAACTTATTGACATACGAACATTTGAAGTATTGAAGTTTACGCCGACCGGTTCGACAATCAGGGGCTTCGCGTCATGCATATTGTTTGTTAGTGATGCCATGTTTATGGCATAGATACTTTGTTATTCTCATTTGTAGGCACTGTAAGATTTAAGAACTTTGGACAGTACATAATTCATTTTTTTCGTTTGTTCAAATTCTCTTATTTCTACTATCTATTCATATGACAAGTATCTAATGTTGTTGTAAATATGCTATGTATGATGACAAATGGTAGTTTCCTTCAGAAGTCTGACCACAAGAACCTGAATAACAAGCTCAATAATATAATACTTAGTTTTGTTATGTGTGTTTTGTTACTTTGTCATTTGACACACTTTTTTATAGATTAATTTTAAGAAACCTCATGTTTACTTTTGTTTTATAGTAGATACAATGTTATTCTCATTTGTACGCACTATAAGATTTAACCGTTTTGGACAACATCTAATTCATTTTTATATTTGTTGTAATTATATTTTTTCTACTATCTATTCATATCTACAAATACCTAAGGTTCTTGTAAATATGCAGGTAAGATTGTGAAGTGGGCTACTTGGTGCTGCTCATCACAACCAGCCAAGACATGATGCTTGCCATCAGGAGAGCCGACAACAGAACCTAAATAACAGCCTTGATAGTTTGTATGTTCTGTTGATGTAAAATGAATTGTAGTCATTCGTAAGCGTGATGTGTGATATATTTTTTCAATCTATATTGTAACTTATCATTTTGTAGAGGATTTTGTAAATTGCTATGTTGTAGATACATACAGATGTCCGCTTACAGGTTGAACTGTGTAATGTTATTCACTTGGCAAATACTTTCTCTTGGCCCAAAATTGGCATTAGGATTTGTGTAATGCATTATGCTAAAAACGTATTGGGTAAAAAATGGGCCGAAAGAAATGGGCTGATGTGCTCAACCATGACGAGTTTTGTGACGGAAATAGTATCCACGTAGGCAGCCACGTCATCCGAATTGGTCAATCAAAAATCCTATGTGGCGCTAGTCCATGACGGTTTGTTCCGTCACAATAGATTGGGCTTGGGCGGGCCTGGGGCAGATCCATGACGGACAAGAATCGTCATGTAAGGTACGCTGTCAAATTATGACGCAATATACATGACGGACTTCAAATCCGTCATCGACGTGCACCCATGACAGCTTTCCGCATATCCATGACGGACCAAAGCTGTCATGTATTAACAGATTTCTTGTAGTGCGAACCCTTCGCTTAAAGACACGGCTAAGCTTTTGCCTTCGGTTTATATGTACGACGTGTGCTCGTGCTGGTACACGGCTTAGCTTGTACTCGGCTTATAACCACGCCATGTGGCGTCTCCGTTAGTGCGGTCGACCGTGATCTCGCTTTGTTTGCCGTGTGCCAGTACATAATACTCGGTTTACACGTAAGCCGAAATCCCGATAAGTGGCACTCGGCTTATTGACCCTAAGCCGACCGACTGTAAGTTGTGTGCTTTATGCCGAGTATAACACTTGGCGTACTGTTCGCCGAGGTTGAAATGCCTTTTATCGTGTATGAAACATACATGGCTTAGAATGTTTTTCCTGTAGAACATGCTAGTATTTCAAACTCTACTGTCTTTTGGAATGATTTTTTTTTTTGAGCAAAAGAGAGGCTTACCCTCTCCGATTTCATATAAAGAAACCAAGGTCTAGTAGTAGCATAGATCCAGACATTACAAGCATCGAAAGGGGTTCAGCTTACATCCCAGCACTTAGCTAGTGAGCACCAACGGAAATCTAGCAACATTCGGGATAACAGAAAGCAAAAAACAGCAAATCTCTTTCGATGATACCCCACCTAGTTTTATTGTTTCTAATGTAATAAGCGATGTATCTTTTTTTAAAATGAAATAAACTACGACATGAAGGCTTTCCTAAAAAAGAGTTGAGAAAAAAAAAGGTACATAACGGGTCAAGCAGATCAAGTCTGTTACTCCAACATTAGACTGGTAGCTAGCACCACAACCAGCAAGCAAGCATGCCCACTGCCGCCTGTGACCACCACAGCGCCGCGGCGGCCGCGTCACGCCGCCGACTCCGAGTCTGCTTCATCGTCTCCCTCGCCGTACTCCTCCTCCTCGTTGTGGCCGTCGCCGTGCTGGCCATCACGGCTCTCCGCCCGCACCCGGCCGACACCACCGTCTCTACGATCCGGCTCACCTCCGTGTCTCTCTCCCCTGGCCGACTCTCCCTCAACGTGACGCTCGACGTCGTCCTCTCCATCCGCAACCCCAGCCCCGTCGCGTCCTTCACGCATGACGCCGGCCGCGCTGAGGTCTACTACCACGGCGCGCTCGCGGCGGACGCCAACGTGCCGCCCGGACGCATCAGCGCGGGAAGCACCAACGTGGTGACCGTCAGGCTCACGGTGCTCGCTGACCGTCTCGCCGGGTATGCGCCTCAAATGTACGGCGACGTGTTCGGCGGCGCTGGGGACGTGTCGCTCACCGTGCGGACGACCGTGCCAGGGACGGTCACGGTGCTCGGCCTGCTCCGGCACCACGCCGTCGTGCTCACGGTGTGCGACGTCGTTGTCAGCGTGCGGCGCCCCGGCGCACAGAGCCCGTCGTGCCATTACCGGACCAAGTTCTAGCTAGCTTACCGCCCACGGACAGAGTACTAACTAGCTATTTCTTGGATTTGTTGGTGACCATTTACTAGAATCGTTATCAAACCTAAGGTTGGAGAACGCTCTTTCAAGATACTGGCCAAGCTTTTATTGTTTTCCATCGGTAATTCTGCAGACAATAGAAATTTGTCATCTGCTATCTGAATTCTGCAGTTTTTGGGTGCTGTGTCTCTGTGAACAAACAAAACTTTTCTTTTCATTGCTAAGAGAAGTAAGGAACCAATTTCATGATGCTCAAAATTAGACAGAAAAGAAATTCAGATCAGTGTGGTCAATTAAGCTGATGTTCCAAGTTCTAACTCGCAGGTTTGATTAACACCTAAAGCATGAGCAACAAATAACTATATTATGAATGGGTCACAGAATGTGCATGAAGTAGTCAGTTAGCAACATGAGGTTGTAGATATTAATCTGACATATGGATCTTGTGACCAAACAAAGACCCAAAATTTGAAACTGAAACTGACAAGCAGAGGCAACTACTTTGCATGACCTTTGACTGCGCTCCCGTTCTATGGCTTCGAAACTCAAATTTCTGATGCTTAAGAATCGATAAAACATCTATATAATTCCAACTAAAAGATTGCTAGGTGATGGCAGATGAGGAAGCAAAATGAGACTATTTTGGTGATGTGCCGAGTCGCAGATGAAAATGTAGAGGGTTTAACGCTACAAAGCACCAGTTAGTTTTGGCGATGTGCTGAGTTCCAGATGAAAATGTAGAGAGGGTTTAACGCTTCAAAGCACCAATTAGTTTCAGTGTTGTTTCTTGTCTATCAGAAACATGCAGACTGTCAGTTGCATATGAAAACGTAGAGAGGGTTTAACGCTTTAAAGCACAGACATCCAGCATTGCCCGGAAGTGGAAATGCTGGAACAGATGCAAACTATCATCACAAGTTTATGTTGCAAAATGGTTAACAAAGAATGTGGGGCACTGAAGATTATTTGCAAGGGCTTTGTCTCCGCATTCACCATATACATTGCTGGCTCAATGATTTAAAATAAGTATGATCTATATTTTCGGTGCCAAAACCTAAGATATTGTAGAATCTTTGCACTGTCGAGTAGATATTAACTGTGACTTCCATAAAATTCAGTGAAGCCCTAAAATATCACTGCTTGAATTTCATATCTCAAAATTACTCAAAAGAACGGGAAATGAATGACAGTGAACGGTGGTTTGGTATGCTAGTTCGCCATAGCTAAACGGTGCCAGCTATGAATCAGTGTTTTTCCAATGTAACTTGTCCCTTGGCAGAATATTGCTGCCAGATTGACAACGGAAGAGTTCCGGTCCACCTAGAACCTGAGCTGACAATGCAGATGATGGAGATGCTGATGAGCGACTTAACGGAGGTGCGCGAACAACATGTGAAGCGAAATGGGACCATTGAACACCTTCATCACAAAGTATCCGTTCCAGCAAGCAAGGGGAAGACTGCAGCATCTGCAGATCAGCAGTATTCTGCATTTTTTTTTACCCTGGCTTGTACCAATTCGTGTTAACCTTGAGTCACCAACTAGGTACTACAAAGTAGAGTAGGATCCTAACAATTGCATTCAGCTACTGAAATAAGGTAAGATAATATTCTGCCAATGATCACCCACTGGTAAACGATGATCTCAACAAGGTAAGACTGCAGACAATGACCTCAAAGAGATGTATGTAACTAGTAGCTGTGCGCTCACCTGCCATTCCATGAATAACCTGCAACTACTCTCACCCACTGGTCAATATTCCAACTAATACTCTGAACCCTCAGCTTACAAGGACACATTTGAGTTCAAGGTGATTGGTTATATTTCCGTGATCATGTTCATTCTGAACAGCTTTATTTCATAGCATGATCCAATCAGCACATCTATATCAGTTTAAGGAACAGAGAGGTCCTGCTTGATCGTGGGAAAACAGAGGATGTGAGCATTAACATACACACTGCACAAGCACATGTCCGCAGCCCCGTGGTGACGACTGTTCAGTTCGCTCTAGTGTAACAAAAGAGCACCAGATACAGATTATGGAAAAGAGACTTCTCAATCAATCTCTAGTTTCATATCACAAACACGCTTGCTGGATCGACTAATCTGGATAATGAACTAACTTTTACATCTTCAAAATTCTGAAGCAAATGATCAGAGTGACTTTACCCTTACTTCTCCAGTTGTGGTGTAACACAACAGGCCTGGTGCTGTCCTCCGTGAGACATGAACACAATGTGGGACCTGGGCCTGACAATAGCAAACCTTTCTTGTGCTTATTACTACAAATTTTGTTTCTTCAACTTATGTTCAGATTAAACATAAACATGAAGCACTAATACTCAAAATGTTTAGCAGGAAAAGTAAAACAGTAAGACATTATTCCAAACAATGCAATGTAAAAACAGTGTCAGCGTGGAGGCACAAAAAGGTATTCATAGATTTTCAGGTTGCAGTATCAGTCTATTCTAGACAATATTACAGCTCATTGGAAAGACAGAACTATAACCATGTTCAGTTCTCTATAATGACAAGGTTAAAGTCTCCATAAGACCTATACCTACCAAGATGCAATTGATTCACCGAGAAAATGAATTATGACAGAATATTTCATTCACTATGATGCAACCATTTAATAGAACTGCTAGTATTCCAAGCCCTTCTAAAATCAGATGATGTTTGCAAGTCAACAAGTGATATTTTTTTTGCCTCTGTTTCATTGTCAGCTTCAACCACTACTGGAATTTTCGTATATGCCGGGTGTCGGCGTCTTCGCCGAGAGCCAAAACATGGGCACTCGGCAAAGTAAAGAACGCCGAGAACCGCACTCGGCAAAGGAAGTAAATCGGCAAACACATGGTGCTGCCGACAGTATTGCTCGGCAAACAGGATACACTTGGCAAAGGCACTATTTGCCGAGGGCCATCTGGTCACACTCGGCAAAGTATTGTCACGTGGAGCATTCGGCGGCGACTAACGGCATGGTGACGGCTGTAACTCTTTGCCGAGAGTGGCTCTCGTCAAACATTTAGTCCCACCTCGGTCTTCATTAGTAAGAATCCGTACAGTCAACTAGCAAAAATTCATAGTGGCTGTCGTATTCTAAAAGTGGATGCCGGCGTTTTTTCAAATTTATGATCCACACCGTTACCGAGAGGGGTTCTCGGTAATTTCCGAGAGTGGCTCTCGGTAATTATAAGGCCACCATCAAAGTTTAGTCCCACCTCGCCTAGAGACAAGCAACAAAACCTGTTTAAATAGTGGGATAGTCCAAATGCAGTAAGCTTCGGTATTCATTAAGCTCTTGTTAAGGAGATGGACTATCACTTTGAATGTTCACCTATCTCGAGCAGAGAACATTCAAAGTGATAGGCCATCTTCTCAATGGTGGATGCCGGCGTTTTTTTAATTTATGGTGTCATCACAGGGCCCTGAGCTTGTAAACCGCACTGTCTCCGAGCTAGTATCTGGGTATCGAGAGGGAACGTGTCCGGTTTGTGCAGGAAGTGCTAGTCATATTTCTCCGTTGGCCTCAAAACTTCTCGTGCTCTTAAGAGGGGGCAACCACATGGCACATGCCACGGCCTCGCATTTTTCAGGGACGCGTGCAATATTCGAGAAATTTATTGCTTTGCTAGGGTTTCATCGCCGGGAATTGCAGATCAGCAAGGCGGCACATGAAATCATGCCCGATAGTGGCATAGGAAATCATTTGTGATGTCCTTGTGGCATGCCTAGGCCTTGCAGACACGAGGGAGGGTCATGCCCTTCCACCGGGTTACCGAAAGTACCTCGGTGTCATTCCTGATGCAACCGTTGAAATCCTCGGAAAATCGTACGATGGTAGGATTGCTCTGGATCTGGCACGGTGTCATCACAGGGCCTCTGTAGGGTGTGGCGAAAGTTTGGACGCGTTTCGAGAGAGGTGACCCCTGAGGCTGCTTGTAAACCGCACTGTCTCCGAGCTAGTATCTGGGTATCGAGAGGGAACGTGTCCGATTTATGCAGGAAGTGCTGGTCCTGTTTCTCCGTTGACCTCGAAACTTCTTGTGCTCTAAGAGGGGGCAACCGCATGGCACGTGCCACGGCCTCGCATTTTTCGGGGACGCGTGCAATATTCGAGAAATTTATTGCTCTGGTAGGGTTTCATCGCCGGGAATTGCAGATCAGCAAGGCGGCACATGAAATCATGCCCGGTAGCGTCATGGGAAATCATTTGTGATGTCCTTGTGGCATGCCTAGGCCTTGCAGACACGAGGGAGGGGCATGCACTGCCACCGGGTTACCGAAAGTACCTCGGTGTCATTCCTGATGCAACCGTTGAAATCCTCAGAAAATCGTACGATGGTAGGATTGCTCGGGATCTAGCACGGTGTCATCACAGGGCCTCTGTAGGGTGTGGTAAAAGTTTGGACGTGTTTCGAGAGAGGTGACCCCTGAGGCCGCTTGTAAACCGCACTATCTCCGAGCTAGTATCTGGGTATCGAGAGGGAACGTGTCCAGTTTGTGCAGGAAGTGCTGGTCCTGTTTCTCCATTGGCCTCGAAACTTCTCGTGCTCTAAGAGCGGGCAACTGCATAGCACGTGCCACGGCCTCGCATTTTTCGGGGACACGTGCAATATTCGAGAAATTTATTGCTATGCTAGGGTTTCATCACCGGGAATTGCAGATCAGCAAGGCGGCACATGAAATCATGCCCGGTAGCGGCATGGGAAATCATTTGTGATGTCCTTGTGGCATGCCTAGGCCCTGTATAGACGAGGGAGGAGGGGCATTTTCGAGTGCTGCTCTTGGTACGTGTGGCATTTTCGAATGCAGCTCTCGGCATAATGTAAACTAGATATTAGGTTATATCCTTTACCGAGGGTGACTCTCGGAAAAGGTGAAACCCTAGATCTAGGTCTTGTACCTTTACCGAGAGCCGCACCGACAGACTCTCGGTAAAGGTCGGCGAACACTTAACCCCCCTCCCCCGCGCGGTCTCTTCTCTCTCACTTCTCTCTTTTTCCCACCGACGCCCCCCCACACCCCACCGGCGCCCCCCCCCGCCCCTCTGAGTCGGCGCCCCCCTCCCCGGCCGGCGCCCTCCCCCTCGGCCGGCCCCTCACCCCACAGGCGCCCCCCCGCCCCACCTGCGCCCCCGACCCCCAGGCGCCCCCCACCCCGCCGGCGCCCCCCCCCCCACCCCGCCGGCACCACCTCCCCCTCTCGGTGAGCTTCGTCTCCCCCTCCCCGATCTTGTATGTATGCATGAGTGTATGTATGGATGCATGGATTTTTATATGGATGCAAGGATTGATGGATGCATGGATGTATGAATGTATATATGTATGTATTAATGCATGAATTGATGCATGGACTTTTTTTTAGTAAATTTTTTTGTAGTTTTTTGTATGTATCAATATATAGATGGATGTATGTATGTATGCATGAATGCATAGATGGATGCAAAGAAGGATGGATGAATGTAGATAATTGTTAAATTTTTTGTATAGATAATTGTTGATGCATCTATTAGGTCTTGTTATTTGTATGGATGCTATGGAGGTCACCCCGGTGATATTTGACAGATGCCGATTGTTGTCGTAGGGGGTCGCGCTTCCTCTGTTCCTCCTCTGTGATCTTTTCATAGTAGGAGGAACAGAGGAAGAGTGACCATCATCGACAGTCGATGAGAGTTGTTTTTGAAGGAAGAAAATCGACTTTTGACGATGGCGGTCAATCTGGGCGAGTTCTTCTTGTGATATACATTTGTCACGCACAATGGACTCGCCCAGCTTGACCATCACCGAAAGTCAAAATATCCGTGAGATAGTGTCCATCATATATACCACCATCAGAGAGAGTTCCACCATATATACGTTAGAGAGATGACAGTTGTTGGAGGAAGAAAATCGACTTTTGACGATGGCGGTCGATCTGGGCGAGTTCTTGTTGTGATATACATTTGTCACGCACGATGGACTCGCCCAGCTCGACCATCACCAAAAGTCGAAATATCCGTGAGATAGTGTCCACCATATATACCACCACCAGAGAGAGTTCCACCATATATACGTCAGAGAGATGAGAGTTGTTCTTGGAGAAAGAAAATCGACTTTTGACGATGACGGTCGATCTGTGCGAGTTCGTCCTGTGATATACATTTTTCACGCACGATGGACTCGCCCAGCTCAACCATCACCGAAAGTCGAATTATCCGTGAGATAGTGTCCATCATGATTAATTTGCTTAGAAGTAATCTTTGATGTTTGATTCTTATGCTATTTTTCATTGTGTGATGAAAGGTGTTAGCACCGATCGATTTCGCGGCTATGGCTTCCTCCGACGACGCATCTTCCATTAGGGTCGACTTCACGGTCAAGGAGAAGCTCGCCGAGGACCGCTTGGCGGCGCTCATTGAGAAGCACCCGCAGCTTATCCTAATAAAGTATTTTGAGGATCTGGCCAAGAAGAATCCGCCAGCTAAGGAGAAGAAGGCTCCACCATGTAAGGAGTGTGACGACTTGATGCCATTGAGTCCCGACGTACATTCCCGACGACGCTTGGTCCTCCACCGTGGGGGATGCCCCGACGTGCTCTGACTCCACGATCACCGGTTTCATCGACTACACCTCCGAGTAGTCCACCTAGATAGTTTGGCGTTGATTTAGTGATATAGTCATGTAGGTGCTGATATGGACTTCTTAGATTGCCACTTGCGATGCTTTTGATTGTATGAGTGATGAACGCTTACGTGGATTATGTATGATGTGATATTTTTAACCTTGCATTCCTTCTCTGCCTTTTTTCTCTATCTTTGTAGATGAAGTGGTATGCGGTGTACAGAGGTAGATGTCCAGGAGTCTACGATTCATGGTCTGAATGCAATGAACAAGTGATTTACTACGAAGGCAGCTCCCACGACTCGTTGAATAGCAGAGAGAAGGCAGAGTATCATTACAATCAGTATGTGCTTAAGCAGAAAAGAAAATCTGAATTAGTGGGTTCACTGGATGGGTTCGCTGGATGTGCTAGCCAGAAACGGCTTATCAGGTTCGGTGGATGGAAGAACTTGATAATTCTTCTTCAGTTTGTGATAATTGTGGTGTTGCTTTTATCTTGTGGTCGCACGTAGAAATGCATTGACCACTTTATTGTTTAGTAAGTAGGCATTTGTACTAAAGAGCTACCTTGTGATCTCAAAAGAAGTTTGTGTGAACTATTTTATGTAATAGTTATGTGAGTTTGTTGTTAGACATTGAGACTTGAAATGCTTGTTTGTGTATTGTATATAAATTTTTGCTGCAAGGATCCGGGGGAAAGCAGTAAAAAGTTGTCTGGGAACGGATCTTTGCCGAGAGCCGCTCTCGGCAAAGTGGCACGCTGGTCGTTGGTTGTGGCAGCTTTGCCGAGAGCCACTCTCAGCAAAGTGGCATGCGCTGGCTGTTGGCTGTGGCATCTTTGCCGAGAGCCACTCTCGGCAAACAGCTGACGGAACTAGCCGACGTGAAAGTCACTTTATTTTGCCGAGTTGTACTGTTTGGCTCTCGGCAAAGTCTTTGTCGAATGCCCGTACCCTGGCTCCCGGCAAATTCCTGTTTGCCTGAGAGATGTACGCCGGGTGGCTTTTGCCGAGTGTAGCACTCGGCAAAGGCTTTGCCGGTGGGGATAGGCCCTTTGCCGAGTGTCCGTGGCACTCGGCATATAACTAGATTCCAGTAGTGAACAAAGGATAGAAACAGGAAATACAGTAAATGTAGACTATTAAGAAGACCACTAGGTGAAAAGGTAAAGTCACTTCCTCAATTCAAGAAATAGTGACATGAGGGATATAGATAGCTAACAGTTGAGCACTAAGATCACTAGATAATTAACATAAAGGAAAATATTTCCAAAGCAGTGCAAAATGACATCTTGATTTTAGCATAAACGCACACAGTAGTCACTTCAGCCCGAAAGGTTATGAAGACAAGCATAGATTTCATGCAACAACATTACAACCAGAGCTTTTGATAATAACTACATCAATGCAAAGCAAAGCAAAGAGGAGGCCAGTAGGCTCATACTTGGTCGAATCCATAGATGTTGCAGCTCATGAGGATATGACAGCTAGGCAGAAAAAAGCACCATCTCAATCAACAACCATCAGATCAAAGGCAAGGCACTACCAGCATAACTTTTTAGAGCCGGGAAGAAGGTATGCTGGACAAGACTTTGTTTGAGCCGATATTCATATATCCGCAGGTCTCTATGACCACAATCGGAACTTTCAATCAATTTGCCGTCACTGTCAACTTGAAGCAGCCACCCACGAAAATTGAGCAGCAAGAGCACGTCACCACCCCCTGAAACAACACCAACACCCAAACCCCAGCTTTCACCATCGTCTCCAAACTTCTCCCTGATTTCACCAACCGTCAATTTGATTCGGTACTTTATGTCCCAAACCTCACTTTCGTAATCCTGCAACACCCATATAGTGACGATTTCCATGGCATCATTATGGCAATCGATGCCGAGCGTGCCATCCATCTCAAACAGGCCAGGGTCACTGCCGCCAGGAACAACTGGAGCACGCATGTGCCGGAACGACTGGGTGGTGGTGTCAAATACCAATACATGTTTTCTATGCTCAAGTAGGAACCAATGCAGGCTATCACGGATGAGGGCAGATATCTCTATGCACAGCAGTTTTACCATCTCCAGCCACCCAATGTACCTCGGTGGCTGGTCGGAACCAAGCGGAAGGACATAGCATCCAGTTTGGCTTTGAGAGGAGCCATGAAATTGGTCAGCAGCAGCCGGTACTCGCCGGTAGGTCGGTGTGGGTACATCCCCACGATGTTGAAGCCCCACGGTGGAGGGTGGACACCTGAAGGAGGCATGCTCACGCGTGGCCGGTTTGTAGACGGCGAGGCGGCGGCCAGAATAAGACCTGGAGAGGAGGATGCCATCGCAGGAAGCCTCCAGAAAGAAGGGCTCGTCATGCCGGGCGACGGTGTGGAGCTGGGCGGCACGGTGGTCTAAGGCGAGGAAGTTACGGCATCCGCCGCTGGAGAAAACGGGTAAGGCGGGTTGGCGGGCGTGGTGGGCAAGGAGGAAGCGGCGGGTGGAGGTGGCGCAGCGCCAGCCGCGGCGGACGGCGCGGCAGCGGAGGAGGGACTTGGGGTCGAGGCGGAACAGGATCTCCCACCGGACGATTTCATCTGGGAGGCCTTCGAGGAGAGGCGTCGCTCCTGCCGCCGCCGCCGCCTCTGCCATTGTCGCCGGCTGCGGCTGGTTGGTGGCGGCGGCGGTGGGGAGGTGGGAGTGTAGCGTAGGTTTTTATTTTTATTTTTTGAGGGGTCGTGTAGCGTAGGTCTTTGGGCACAAGGGAAATGGAAGTTGGACTAGAGCTGGGCTGGCCTCAGCCCAGGTTTTGTTTGCATGGCCACTGAAACTGAGTGCCCACAATAACTTTTGAGAAGTACCCCTAAAAAAAAACTTTTGAGAAGTACCTCTAAAAAACTTTTGAGAAGTGAACCGTAATACTACTTTGAATTATGCAAGACAAATATAAGTGGGCATGATTATCTTGTGTAAACTGAAACATATTGTGAACTTCTATGAATTACACGGTCTCTTTTTTTGTGCAGGATATTTTTCTTGGAGAAGAAACAAAAACATTAGTACCGTACGTATCAATGCATTCATAGAAGAGAAAGAGAGGAAGAGGGAGACAGTATGTGTGTGTGTGTGTGTGTGTGTACAACTGTACTTGCGCACAAGATGCAACAACCCCAAGAGCGTAATGATACACACTAAGTGCTTGGCATCACC
This sequence comes from Thinopyrum elongatum, assembly GCA_011799875.1. Classification (NCBI taxonomy): domain Eukaryota; kingdom Viridiplantae; phylum Streptophyta; class Magnoliopsida; order Poales; family Poaceae; genus Thinopyrum; species Thinopyrum elongatum. The sequence goes on from CM022299.1 coordinate 586,129,508, forward strand.
GGCGGTAGCATTGTGAGGCCCTTCGTGGCCGCTCTACCGCACAATATTACATTGGCATTGCATTGTGTCGAGCAAACGACGAGCATGTTGTTGAAACCGGCCTCATTGCGGTGCTTCCAAACCCACCACATAATGAGCATGGTCACTGAAGATGTGTCTTTACAGGTGAGGACATGCGCCACATCATGACCTCATGGGGAGTGTGGAAAGCCACGATTCACTATTCCAACTGTTATTTAGCATTGGTCCAGACAAGCTAGCCAACAGAAGAAGTACACCCTGGGAGGAGCCCAAATCGTCCATGTAACTTGTCACGATCTGACACATTGTCCCTAAAAGAGAGTGTCGCGCTAGGACATGGTATCGTTGTTTTGATGTCGGCTGGTTGCACTTGGATTAGGAGGTGGGAAAATTTTGCCTGGGTGAAAACATGGGGGTTATTCCCTTCTTGAAGCAATGCCGCGACTTTCTCCTTGTCATCCCTGACGCTTTGGGTGAAAATGTTTTTTATCTATCGGATCATATGGTGGTGGAACTTGGTGTTGCTTCCTTCCTGAAGTCGTCACCTTGGAGTCCATGCTTATTCATATATTGGTGGCAATGAGGTGGCAGTGCAAGTGATGATTGATGAAAATGGAGTCTATAGGGTGGCAGGAGAGCAGTTGTCTCATTTTCCTTGCCCTCTTGGTCTGAACCTGTTTAACCTTTTTCTCGTCTTTGTTTCATGAGTTTTTTAGGGAACTTGGTCTCCTGATTTTTCTGTTATTGATGTTTATTTTTCTGCGTGGCCGTTAACCAGGCCTACATATAAGAACATGTTACACGGTCACACATCTTTGTTCACTATAGTATCAATAAAGCATTGACATAGTAGATGGTTTTCAACGAACAACCACCTGGAAACCAATCTCTAGAACTAGAGTTTTTGTTTTCCTTAGCAAAATACTCCAAACTTATATTAGATGAGCCATGGAAAAACTATATTAGTATATCTTCCGATAGTTCACCTTTGAGAGCCACGGAGAACATCTATCGAAATCTGATAACTCCTTTTACCTTCATCGTACAAGTTCATGAAATTGCTATATTCAACCTGAGGTAGTCAGACGAAAATGACTATTCGTGGCAGAAACAAAACTCATTGCATATAAGATACATGGAAGATTACAAGTTTGAGCATGAACTAACACATGAGAAGTGTAAATACAAGTCTCTCTCTCTCTCTCACTAATAGAAAACATAGCTTTGGTTCTATCCGAATCGGAGCAATAGTCCCGGTCGCGTTACGAACCGGGACTAATATGAGCATTAGTCCTGGTTCGAGCGGCTAGGACGCCGGCTGGGGCTCGGCAGGCATCAGTCCCGGTTCGAACGGGACCTTTAGTCCCGGTTCCAGACACCAACCAGGACTAAAGGGGTTGCGGCACGCGCGATGCCCTTTTGTCCCGGTTGGTGTCTAAAACCCTTTAGTCCCGGTTTTAGACACAAACCAGGACTAAAGTTTTGCCTATATATATCCTCGCCCCTGCCCGCCCTCTCCTCTGTTTTTTTGGCCGTACAAGGTGGGAGGTGTGTGCGCTACTCTGTTCTCCCTTCCTATGCACATGAGGTGTTCGATGAAATGCCCGAGCTACACTTAAACTTTCTCCTCTGTTCTTCCTCCAAACTCGACCTCCAAGCTCCATTTTCCCGAAGATTTGTCTAGATTTGGCAGTGCACCAACTATCCAAGTGTTCTAAAAGGTTAGCAACTTCATCCTTTCATCTCTCATTCCTAGTTTAGCTCATTTCATGCTCTATAAGTAGAGTGGTTTGTGGGTTTTAGTGGAGGTGTGTATATGGGAGTTTATTTGATTTAGATGCACAATTTGAGCTCAAATTAACTTATTAGAGTTTGCACATGTGTAGGGTGTCGTCCCGTCCCCGTCCTCACCGCCGTCGATCGCCCGCGCCGATCTCGTCGCCGGCACCATCGTGGTGAGCTTCTTGTTCTAACCTCTTTTTTAAGAGAAAAAAATTCTTACTTGTATGATTTAGATAGCTACTTGTATACTTTTCTTACTTTTATTATTGTTTGTTATTATATAGTGCCATGGTTTTGGTATCCGCCCCCGTCGGCTCTCGTTCGGTCTATGATTCGAATGTGGTATATTATCTTTTATAACTATTTGTTTCATTTAGTGTTGATGACAATTATGCCGACCAACTTGATATAGATGTTTTTATCTAGGAGGTATGTGAATCGGAAATTCCAACCGACCCTCTTGTCGGTTAAATTTAGTTGAAAAAGAAAACAATTATTTGAAAGAAAAATTGAAAAAAAATCACGTTCTCCTCACACCCTCTCTTACATCAGTACTGTTGGGAAACGTTGCATGAAAAACAAAAAAAAAATTCTACGCACACGCAAGATCTATCAAGGAGATGCATAGCAACGAGAGGGGAGAGTGTGTCTACGTACCCTCGTAGACCGTAAGCGGAAGCGTTTGACAACGCGGTTGATGTAGTCGAACTTCTTCGCGTTCCAACCGATCGAGCACCGAACGTACGCCACCTCCGCGTTCAGTACACGTTCAGCTCGATGACGTCCTCCGCCTTCTTGATCCAGCAAGACGGCGAGGTAGTGGATGAGTTCCGGCAGCACGACGGCATGGTGACGGTGATGGTGAAGCTATCTCCGCAGGGCTTCGCCTAAGGCTTCGCCTAAGCACTACGAAAATATGACCGGGGGTGTAAACGGTGGAGGGGGGCGCCGCACACGGCTAGGCAATAGTATCTTGTGTACTAGGCGCCCCTTTCCAACATATATATAGGTGGGAGGGAGGGAGGAGCAGCCAAAGGGTGCGCCCAAGTAGGAGGAATCCTACTTGGGGTCTCTCCCAAGCCGCGCCCCCACTAGTGCAGAACCGGGCTTTAGCACCGGTTCATTAGGCCCTAACCGGCACTAAAGGGTGGGGAGTAAAGCCCCCCCTCCCCCTTTAGTACCGGTTCAACACGAACCGTCACTAAAGGGCCACCACGTGGCACGAGCCAGTGCCGGGGGCTGGGAGACCTTTAGTACCGGTTGGTAACACCAACTGGAACTAAAAGTTTGGGGGGTTTTGGGTTTATGATTTATTTTTCCTTTAATTGTGTGTTTTCCATTTAATTCTTTTTCATTTGCTGGTATTTTACGATACTACATATTATACACGTTATGCATATATATAAATAGAATTTCTCGTAGAACCGATCATATATATATCATCGAATGTCTCGCACGACCATTCACACATACACATGTATATATGCAATTTGGTATATACAATTTCTCCTACATGGAGGCATTACTGCGGTAGCGGGTAATGGAATTCTCCTTTGCGATCTATGACCTGGTCGAGCAAAAATCCCACTATTTCCTCTTGAATTGCTCGTACGCGATCCGTTGGTAGGAGATTATCCCGCATCTCGTTGAACTTTAAAGAAGGAGATCAAATATGCATGTATTAGTTGTGTGTATATATATTAGATATCGATAATGATGTAAAAATTGTGAATAGTGTTCTGGCAAACGTACCCATATCTGTCTGTCAGATCTGCTCCTTTCGGACGTAATCATGCGAATGTTCTCGCAAACGTAGTATGCACATAAATCAGTCCCCCGTGCCTGCTTCATGGCCTTTACGAGAATAGAATTCAATCTGATAATAATTAATCAAGCATGATAATTAATGGTATTGAAACTAGAATTAAAGAGATGGTAGCTAGCTAGTACTACTTAATTAATTACCTTGGGTCGATACCATTTCAGCTTTTCTTTCCAAGTGCCTGGAACCTGTTTGATGAACTTTTTCCAAGCCCTGCCCGCCGGCCAAAAAAATGAATAAAGGAGTTACTAATTAGTTGATATCAGGAAATGACGAACTAAAGAGGCCGATGTATATAGTTCGATAATGATTGAAATTACCTGTTGACTATCCCCTTCACGATTTTGTACTCAGTAACTGGTTTAAGTAGTGAGTCTAATACTTCAACTTTTCCATCTTCAACTTGAATGATTAACAAGATCCAGTGGAAACTGCATGCGCACACGTTTGCATGTATAAATTAAGCGGGCATGTGACTAACACTCATCAACTACCCTAAACCCTATACACTTATTAACATCTAGCTAGTAAGCAAAAACAGAATTTGTAGTACAAGACAGTGTGAGACTCACCCAAAGTTGTAAGGAAGTAGTATATCTCGATTGGTATTTAGGAGCTTCAAGAACTCTAGCAAGCTTTTCTCTGTGTCTTTTCGTTCCCATGGACGCGTCCATGTCTCTTGATTAATGGTATTTGGGTCAATGAACCCAATGCCATAGCGTCCATCTTTTTTCATTTCATAGATCTTCATCCTGCATAATACCACAGAAAAGAATATAGTCAGGATAATTACAGGTAATGATCAACGAGCACTATAGCTAGCAGCTTGAGACTTAAATTACAGAAAGAAATCACTTACAGACAATAGCAACTGACGATAGATTTGTCGAGTGCGTCTTGATTGAATAACTGAAACAGTTCTGTAAACTCAACATACAGATCTTTTCCATGGTAGTAATACTCTGGCTTGACTTTCACCATGAGGGACTCTCGATTGGTAGTCTTGGCAATTTTCATGTACCATTCAAGCAATTCATACATTCTCGTTGAGAGCTTCTTGACCTCCTCAGGCTTGACCATAGGTTCGCCGCGGGCATATTTCCGTTTTATGTCCTCCTCTCTAATCATATCCATGGGCTCGATCTCTAGGAGTTGATAAACAGTGATACCGGCCTCTTCAGTCATCCTTCTATGAGCATCGGTTATTACCAGCTGATCGGCGCCAGTACTCGCATGTGTTGGTAAAATGAGCGGGGGGATCGATTGCACCGCCTGTTCTCCCAGCTGGGGAACAGTTTTCCCGCTTTTTTTGGCAGCTGCTTGGCTGGAGCTCAAGCTCGACTCCTTTTTTTGTGCTTGATATGCCTTCCTGATTTGGCACTCATAGTCTAAGTCAATAGGCTTGGGAGCTGGTGGTTCAGCCATATGAATAAAGTGGTCAATGACATGCTCAGGTACTTTCTCCTTTGGCGGCGGTGGCGGTTTCGGTCCAAAATGGGCCCTCACTTGGGCTTGCACTTCTGCTTCGTTTTCCTCCTCAGTCAGGTCGTAAGGCCTCTTCGAAAAAGGCGTGAGGCTTGGACCAAATTGGAATCTCTAGCCTCATGTACCTGTACTTGTAACGCTAGCCACCATAGCTGCGGCGGCTCTCTTCTGCTGTTGCTTAGGCGGTGGAGACGGCTGACGCGGTCCCTGACTTGGAGGAGGAGGAGTGGGCTGATGCGTTGCCGGACTTGGAGGAGGAGGAGTGGGCTGACGCAGTGCCGGACTTGGAGGAGGAGGAGTGGGCTGACGCGGTACCGGACTTGGAGGAGGAGGAGTGGCCTGACGCGTTGGCGGACTTGAAGGAGCAGGACTCTGCTGAGGCGGTGGCTGATGACTTGGAGGAGCGGGAGTCTGCTGACGCGGTGGCGGACTTGGAGGAGGAGTCGGCTGATGCGGTGTCGGTGGCCTTGGAAAGATGATGCAATCCTTTCTCCATAGAATGATATGATGTATGGCCTCTTCCAGTGTGTGCTCGTCGTCACCTCCAAGAATGTCAAGCTCTAGCCCCGAATATTGTGCCACCACTTCATCAACCACGACACGAGCATAGCCAGCTGGAATCGGGTTGCAATGGAAGGATGCTTCAGGGGATTTGTATAAGCAACGGCGTCCGCCACCTTCATGGATATGTTCTTCATTTTGACGTGTAGCTCACAATTAGTGTTTTCCATGATGTCATCCACAGGGTATCTATCCAGCAGTGCCTCGCCCGGGGCGGAACCCACGCTGCTTCTCGGCATGGATGGGACGGTGCTATCCAATGCTGGATCCGCTAGCTGCTGCCGCTGCTGAGACCCCCTTTCCTGGCTAAGTGAGTCGATCTGCTGCTGCTGCCGCTGGAGTTGGAGTGCCAACTCTGCGTGCGCTGATTCTAGGCCTTGAAGGCGTTCTGCTTCCTGCTTCCTCTGCTCCTCCTCCAGCTTCCTCTTCTTCTCCTCCTCCATCTTCTTTCTCGCACGGCTTCTATAGTCGGCGTTCCAGTCCTCAAACCCCTCATACCACGGAACAACGCCTTTGCCTCGTGTTCTTCTCGGGTGTTCAGGATTTCCCAGGGCGCGCGTAAGCTCGTCGTTCTCTCTGTTGGGCGTGAACACCCCCGTTCGAGCCTCTTCTATTGCAACAAGTAGTTTGAGGTCCGCTCCTTTAAGACTTGCCTTCTCCAAAACCTTGCCTATCTTTGGGTCCAACGTCCACCAATGCGCATAGAACCAAGTCCTGCACCTGGGGGGGCTAGCTCAATGTAACTGGAATGACCCCTGCATCCACCATCTGTTGTTCAGCCACCTAGCCCCAGCCTATGGTAATGCTCCTTTTTCGCGGCATTGAGCTTGTTTATTCTCGATGGTTCCTCAGCTAATTCCAATTCCTTGAATTTCACGAAAGCTGGCTAGTGATCTCTTTGCTTCTCCAGTGCTCCCGTGAATTATAGAGTCTTCTTTCCTCCTTCGATGTACTTGGCCCATATACTTTTCTTGTGGTTGTTGAATGCAACCGCCATCTTCCTAAGAGCAGCGTCCTTGACTTTCTGCACATCTGCATCTGTGAAATGATCTGGTAGGGTGAAATGTGACATGAAAGATTCCCAAAGCAGATCTTTTGCTCTTTGGTCAACAAAAGTAAGATTTGGACGTTCCTTTGCTAGCTTTTTCCATTCTTGAATGGAGATCGGGATTTGGTCCTTCACAAGAACTCCGCACTAACGAACGAACTTGCCCGCATTCTTCTTAGGCTCGCTTGGTTCGCCATTAGGTTTGATGGCATCGATGTTGTACTTTACGCCATCCTTCAACTTTTTGGCCGGGCCTCGCACTGTCCTGCTGCCTGTAGAAGATTTGCTCGATCCGGAGGGCTGAAAGAAGAAAGATCGATTCGTTAATATATATACAAATCATTTAAAACATGTGATGATCACCAGATGCCTGCTTATATAAATATACCTCGCCGGTCTTTGTTATTTCAAGATCAACATTTTCTTCGTCATCATAATCATAGTTCTGGACTTCATCTATTCGTTCGTCTTCATCAAATATCGTACCCTCACCGGTAGGGTTCAGATATTGCGAGCCGTCATCTTCTTCAAACTCATCTGGGCGAGGGGATGAGCGTATGATGTTGAACAGGGCCTCCTCTCCTTCTCTCCCGGTATTGTCTATAGCTTTTATTTAACTAATCTAGAAGAAATATAAAATAATTTAGTAGTCAAATTACAATGCATGCATGCAATCAATAAGGAAAAACTGAATCATAGTACATAATATGCATCATCGAATATAATCTCGAATACATCGTCTCGAATATTATCGAATAATATATATAATCTCGAATACATCGTCTCGAATATTATCGAATAATATATATAATCTCGAATACATCGTCTCGAATATTTTTGAATAATATATATAATCTCGAATACATCGTCTCGAATATTATCGAATAATATATATAATCTCGAATACATCGTCTCGAATATTATCGAATACATCACTAGCTAGCTAATATAGATCGAATACTATCGAATAATCTAGTTCACTCGCGGTTCCTGAGGCGCGGGCGGTGGACACCCAAAGAGAAGGAACCATCACAGGATCATAGCTCGGGTGAGATCCTCGAAGAACCTGCCAGGTATTGGAGAACCTGACGTCCATAGCAGCCATGTAGCGACGGACGTGCTCGTCCTCCTCCCTGACACGGCGACGTACCACCTCCGGCGGGGCCGGCTCCCTTCGCACCGAAAGTGGCCCACGCGAACGCCACCAAAGGAGCTCCGGGTCGACGACGGGACCCGGGGCCGGGTTCCTCACCAAGCGGCGCGCCCCTAAAGGTAGCACCTCCCAGTGCCAGCCCAGCGGAGCCCAGTCCCAGACATGGCTCCTCTGTAGCAGGACGTCGTCGCGAACGGGTCGACGGCGAGGATGCGGGCCGGGCATCGTTGACGTCAAGAACAAATACTATATGCAAATGTAACATTTTTTAAATGATTGGATTGTGATTTCTTATATACAAATTCCATATGCAAATTCTAAATGCAAACTTTGACATATGTCGACGATCAAATATCGTTGCATATGTCAAAATTCAAACTTTGACATATGACATCTAGCTAGCTAATTAATCTAACATTAATATATATATCTAGCTAATTCATCTAACATTTTGAAAAAAGTATAAAAAACTAATTCATCTAACATTAATTAATATATCTAATTCATCTAACTAAAAGTATAAAAAAACTAATTCATCTAACATTAATATATCTAGCTAATTTATCTAACATTTGACATTAATCTAATTAATTCATTCATCTAAAACCTTTGACATTTGACATTAATCTAATTAATTAATTAATTCATCTAAAACCTTTGTATAAAAAACTAAAAAACAGAAAAACAGAAAAAACTAAAAACTAAAAATATAACATCTAAGTGTGTGTGTGTACATGTACATGTGTGTGTGTGTGCGGGCTTGGGAGGGCGGCCGGCCATGGCGGGGGTCTCACAGCGGGGCGACTGGCTGGGGCGGCGAGGCGACGGGGGGCGGCGACGGGCCGGTGCGGCGACGGGGACGGACCGGCGACGGGGACGGGCCGGCGACGGGGGCGGCGCGCGAGTTGACGGGGACGGCACGACGGGGACGGGCGGTGACGGGGATGTCGCGCGACGGGGGCGGCGACGGGGGGCGGCGGCGCTGTCGATCGAAGAAGCAGAGGAGACGAACAGAGAACAAGAAAGTGAAATTTTTGTAAGTGTTGTATATATAGGACGGACCTTTAGTACCGGTTGGAGCCACCAACCGGTACTAAAGGTCAAATTTGGCTAGGCCAAGCGGCGGGAAGCGCACCCCTTTAGTACCGGGTTGTGGCTCCAACCAGTACTAAAGACCCCCCCTTTAGTACCGGTTGGAACCACCAACCAGTACTAAAGGTGGTGCGCTGCCACCCACGGTAGCCGCGGCGGGGCTTATAAACCGGTGCGAGCTTCTCTCAACTAACAGAAAAAACTAAAAACTAAAAAAATAACATCTAAGTGTGTGTGTGTGTACATGTACATGTGTGTGTGTGTGCGGGCTTGGGAGGGCGGCCGGCCATGGCGGGGGTCTCACAGCGGGGCGACTGGCCGGGGCGGCGAGGAGACGGGGGCGGCGACGGGGGCGGCGAGTCGACGGGGACGGGCTGGCGATGGGGGCGGCGCGCGAGTTGACGGGGACGGCGCGACATGGACGGGCGGTGACGGGGATGTCGCGCGACGGGGGCGGCGACGGGGGGCGGCGGCGCTGTCGATCGAAGAAGCAGAGGAGACGAACAGAGAACAAGAAAGTGAAATTTTCGTAAGTGTTGTATATATAGGACGGACCTTTAGTACCGGTTGGAGCCACCAACCGGTACTAAAGGTCAAATTTGGCTAGGCCAAGCGGCGGGAAGCGCACCCCTTTAGTACCGGGTTGTGGCTCCAACCAGTACTAAAGACCCCCCCCTTTAGTACCGGTTGGAACAACCAACCAGTACTAAAGGTGGTGCGCTGCCACCCGCGGTGCACAAAGTTTAGTCCCACCTCGCTAGTTGAGAGAAGCTCGCACCGGTTTATAAGCCCCGACCCGGCTACCGTGTCGAGCTCCTCTCTAAGCAGGCCTTTGTGGGCCTATTGCAACTCTTCCGCCCTGTGGGGCCTACTGGGCGGTACGGGCCTGCATCCTGGCCCAACTACAGGTTGGGTTTCTAGTCGTATGCAGGCCTTGGCAGCCCAGTAGCCGGGCTTTTTTTAATTTATTTATTTTTCTTTTTTATTCTTTTCTGCTTTATTAATTTTCTTTTATTTTTGAGTTGTTTTTTGCTTTATTTAGAGTTTCTTTATGAATCTTTTTGCTTTAGGTAAAAAAAATATAAAACTTTCTGTTAGTGCCAGTATTTTTTAAATTTGGATAGTTTAAATTTGAATTATTTGAATTTTGTGTGAATCACTAGTTTATGAATAACTTTACTTTAAAAATAGATTTTTCAGTAATTCTTTTTTCCGCTGTTTAATATTAGTGTGTTTTATCATTATATTCAATTTGGTAATACTTAGGTTCTTTTAAAAAATGAAATGCCTTTGTAACAGATGAGTTTTCGTCCGAAACCCTCTCTAATTTTTTGCACATGCTATGTGGGTGAAATGATGATACCATGCCAACTTTCAACCTTTTCAGAGTTCATTTGTAGTGCTTTTCAATTTCAGGGTCATTTAGCTTAAAAAAAATCAGTAAATGCATGAAAAATAGCAAATGATGTCAGAAAGGGTTGAAAGTTGATGACATGGCTTTGAATGGTGCATAATGAACGCACAAAAAGTCTGGAGTTGTAATAAGTTTAAAAAAATGAAATGCCTTTGTAACGGATGAGTTTTCATTCGAAACCGTGATACTTCGAAAGAGATTGTCCATTTTGTACACGAAGTGCATCCAGTTTTTGCCGTAACCCTCTCTACTTTTTTGCACATGCTATGTGGGTGAAATGATGAAACCATGCCAATTTTCAACCTTTTCAGAGTTCATTTGTAGTGCTTTTCAATTTCAGGGTCATTTAGCTCAAAAAATATCAGTAAATGAGCTGAAAAATAGCAAATGAAGTCAGAAATTGTTGGAAATTGATGACGTGGCTTTGAATGGTGCATACTGAACGCATAAAAAGTCTGGAGTTGAAATAAGTTAAAAAAATGAATTGCCTTTGTAATAGATGAGTTTTCATCCGAAACCCTGATACTTCGAAAGAGATTGTCCATTTTGTACACGAAGTGCATTCAGTTTTTGCCGTAACTCTCTCAACTTTTTAGCACATGCTATGTGGGTGAAATGATGATACCATGCCAACTTTCAACCTTTTTAGAGTTCATTTGTAGTGCTTTTCAATTTCAGGGTCATTTTGCTAAAAAAAATCAGTAAATGAGCTGAAAAATAGCAAATGAAGTCAGAAAGGTACACGTTTGTCCGAAGCACAAAAGTACACGTTTCAAATGCCAAAACACATAAGCACCATAACTATTACAAAGATTCCCTATGGTTTGTCCAAAGTGGGACTTTCCAGATATATAAGTCCAGAAACTCACTAGAGAAGAAAGTGATGACAGTGAAGCCGGTCACATCCAAGAGTGGGAACTTTGGGTGTGAAACTTTTTTTCGCGTGTGTCCCTTTGCGCCGTAACCATGGACAATCTTCATCATTTAACTGGATGCTCGGGTCAATATTCACTGTGAAGGGAGCAATTTCATCAAACTTTTCATAATCTTCTGACATGTCTGTCTTGTCATCCACTCCCACGATGTTTCTTTTCCCTGAAAGAACTATGTGGCGCTTTGGCTCATCGTATGATGTATTCGCTTCCTTATCTTTTCTTTTTCTCGGCCTGGTAGACATGTCCTTCACATAGAAAACCTGCGCCACATCATTGGCTAGGACGAATGGTTCGTCTGCGTACGCAAGATTGTTGAGATCCACTGTTGTCATTCTGTACCGCGGGTCTTCCGTTACCCTGCCTCATGTCATATTGACCCATTTGCACTGAAACAAAGGTATTATTTGACAAATATTGCCCTTTTGACCGACTTCACGCACATCTGGCCCCTGGGCAAAACTAATTCGAAATCTGGCCCCTGGGTCGGCGCCACCAAACATGGCGCCGAACATGTGCAGCTCGGCGCCACACTAGTGCGGCGCCGAGCTGTACATGTTCGGCGCCATGGTGTATGGCGCCGAGCAAATCTGACCCCCTAGGGTTTTGTGGGCCCACCTGGGGTCGGCGCCACACAGCATGGCGCCGAAGTTGTACAGCTCGGCGCCGCACTAGCATGGCGCCGAGATGTACAACTTTGGCGCCATCCTGTGTGGCGCCGACCGAGGGGCCAGATTCCGAATTAGTTTTGCCCAGAGGCCAGATGTGCATGAAGTCGGTCAAAGGGGCCAGATTTGTCAAATAATACGAAACAAAGGGACCTTCAAACCACGTCCATAGTCAAGTTCCCATATCTCCTCTATGTAACCATAATATGTGTCCTTTCCCCTCTTGGTTGCTGCATCAAAGCGGACACCACTGTTTTGGTTGGTGCTCTTCTTATCTTGGGCGATCGTGTAAAATGTATTCCCATTTATCTCGTACCCGTTGAAAGTCATTATATTCGAAGATGGTAACTGGGACAGCAAGTACAGGTCATCTTCAACAGCGGCATCATGCATGGCACGTGTCTGCAACCAACCGGCGAAAGTCCCCGTTTGTTCATGTGTAATCCAGTCGTCAGACTTCTCCGGGTGTTTGGAGCGTAGAATATTCTTGTGTTCCTCCATATACGGAGCCACCAAGGCGGAATTTTGTAGAACTGTGTAGTGTTCTTGAGTGAGAGAATGCCCGTCCATACATATTATTTGTTCCAGTCCTAGCGTGCCATTTCCACCCAGTCTGCCCTTATGCCGCGATTCAGGAACACCAATCGGCTTAAGGTCAGGAATAAAGTCAATACAAAACTCAATGACCTCCTCGTTTTCATGGCCCATGGAGATGCTTCCTTCTGGCCTAGAACGGTTATGAACATATTTCTTTAAGACTCCCATGAACCTCTCAAAGGGGAACATATTGTGTAGAAATACAGGACCCAGAACGTTAATCTCTTCACATAGGTGAACTAGGACGTGCGTCATGATGTTGAAGAACGATGGTGGGAACACCAACTCGAAACTGACAAGACATTGCACCAAATCATTCTCTAACCTTGGTATGATTTCTGGATCGATTACCTTCTGAGAGATTGCATTGAGGAATGCACATAGCTTCACAATGGCTAATCGAACTTTTTCCGGTAGAAGCCCTCTCAATGCAACCGGAAGCAGTTGCGTCATAATCACGTGGCAGTCATGAGACTTTAGGTTCTGGAACTTTTTCTCTGCCATATTTATTATTCCCTTTATATTCGACGAGAAACCAGACGGTACCTTCATACTGAGCAGGCATTCAAAGAAGATTTACTTCTCTTCTTTGGTAAGAGCGTAGCTAGCATGACCCTGATGTATGCCGTCTTTTCTGTGCATACGTTGCTGGTCCTCCCGTGCCTCCGGTGTATCTTTCGTCTTCCCATACACGCCCAAGAAGCCAAGTAGGGTCACACAAAGATTCTTCGTCACGTGCATCATGTCGATTGCAGAGCGGACCTCTAGGTCTTTCCAATAGGGCAGGTCCCAAAATATAGATTTCTTCTTCCACATGGGTGCGCGTCTGTCAGCGTCATTCAGAACAGATTGTCCGCCAGGACCCTTTCCAAAGATTACCTTCAAATCCTTGACCATATCATGTACATCATCACCAGTACGGTGGCGAGGCTTCGTCCGGTGATCCGCCTCACCTTTGAAATGCTTGCCTTTCTTTCTTACGGGATGCTTGCTCGGAAGAAATCGACGATGTCCCAGGTACACATTCTTCTTACAATTATCCAAATATATACTGTCGGTATCATCCAAACAGTGCGTGCATGCGCGGTATCACTTGTTTGTCTGTCCTGAAAGGTTACTGAGAGCAGGCCAATCACTGATGCTCACAAACAGTAACGCATGTAGGTCAAATTCTTCCTGTTTGTGCTCATCCCACGCACGTACACCTTTTCCATTCCACAGCTGTAAGAGTTCTTCAACTAATGGCCTTAGGTACACATCAATTTCGTTGCCGGGTTGCTTAGGGCCTTGGATGAGCACTGGCATCATAATGAACTTCTACTTCATGCACACCCAAGGAGGAAGGTTATACATACATAGAGTCACAGACCAGGTGCTATGATTGCTGCTATGCTCCCCAAAAGGATTAATGCCATCTGCGCTTAGACCAAACCATACATTCCTTGCGTCACTTGCAAAGTCCTCCCAGTACTTTCTCTCGATTTTTCTCCACTGCGACCCGTCAGCGGGTACTCTCAACTTCCCGTCTTTCTTACGGTCTTCTCTGTGCCATCGCATCAACTTGGCATGCTCTTTGTTTTGGAACAAACGTTTCAACCGTGGTATTATAGGAGCATACCACATCACCTTGGCAGGAATCTTCTTCCTGGGGCGCTCGCCCTCGACATCACCAGCATCATCGCGGCTGATTTTATATCGCAATGCACCGCATACCGGGCACGCGTTCAAATCCTTGTACTCACCGCGGTAGAGGATGCAGTCATTAGGGCATGCATGTATCTTCTGCACCTCTAAGCCTAGAGGGCAGATAGCCTTCTTTGCTTCGTACGTACTCTCAGGAAATTCGTTGTCCTTTGGAAGCATCTTCTTTAACATTATCAGCAACTTTCCAAATCCCTTGTCAGATACACCATTCTCTGCCTTCCATTGCAGCAATTCCAGTGTGGTGCCCAGCTTTTTCTTGTCAGCTTCGCAATTCGGGTACAACAATTTCTTGTGATCCTCTAACATGTGCTGCAACTTCTTCTTCCCCTTTTCACTTGCACAGTTTCTCTTTGCATCGGCAATGGCCCGACCTAGATCATCAGCGGGCTCATCATTTGATGCCTCTTCTTCAGCTTCTTCCCGCATTGCCGGCTCAGCTTCTTCCCCCATTGTTGTACCATCGTATTCAGGGAACCCATGGCTAGGATAGCTGTCATCGTCCTCTTCTTCTTCATTGTCTTCCATCATAACCCCTCTTTCTCCGTGCTTGGTCCAAACATTATAGTGGGGCATGAAACCGGCCTCAAACAGGTGGACGTGAATGGTTTTTGACTTAGAGTAACTCCGATCATTCTTACAGCCAGCACATGGACAATACATAAAACCATCTGCCCGCTTGTTTGCCTCAGCCGCAAGCAGAAAAGTTTGCACGCCATTAACGAACTGGGGAGAGCATCGGTCATCGTACATCCATTGCCGGCTCATCTTCATTACACAGCACCGAATAGACCAAATAAATACAAGTTCATACAACACTTATTCTCATAAAACAAACATACAAATAACTCTCTAGCTAAAGCATTTAAATGCAACAACAAATGCGATCAAGATCGCAACTAAGGTAACAATTGATCCAACAGCATAATGATACCAAGCCTCACTATCAATGGCATATTTTCTAATCTTTCTAATCTTCAAGCGCATTTTCTCCATCTTGATCTTGTGATCATCAACGACATCGGCAACATGCAATTCCAATTCCATCTTCTCCCCCTCAATTCTTTTCAATTTTTCTTTCAAATACTCGTTTTCTCTTTCAACGAAATTTAACCTCTCGACAATAGGGTCGGTTGGAATTTCCGGTTCACATACCTCCTAGATAAAAATATCTATGTCAACTTGATGGGCATAATTTGTCATAAACACGAAATGCAACAAATAGTTATAAAAGAGAATATACCACATCCGAATCATAACCCGGACGAGGGCCGACGGGGACGGATATCAAAACCATGGCACTATGTATAACAAACAACGTACGGGTAAGATAATTATACAAGTAACTATATATCTAAATCACACAAACATGATATTTTTTATATAAAAAAGATAAGAACAAGAGGCTCACCACAAGGCGGTGCCGGCGAGGGGACGGTGCGGGAGATCGACGGCGGTTAGGACGGAGACGGGAAGGCACTAAGTAAACCACACCTACATATGCAAACTAAGAGTTATTTTGACCTCAAATTGCATATAAATCAAATACTACCACATATAATTCCTCCCAAAATAAAACCCACAAATCACTATACTTATAGAGCATTGCAAGAGCTAATCTAGCAATGAGAGATGAAAGGACAAAGTTGCCAACCTTTGTGATCACTTGGATGGATGGGGTGCCTTCAAATCTTCACAAATTTTGGCAAAAATGGAGTGTGAGCTCGAGAGGAAGAGGAAGAAAACAAAGGAGAGGAAAGGGGAAGAACAGAGCGCTCGGGCTCAACGAAGGGGTTTATATAGGATGACCTTTAGTACCGGTTCGTCTAACCAACCGGTACTAAAGGTGCATCTCTAGGCCCGGTTCGTGGCCTGAACCGGTACTAAAGGTGCCGGTTCAGTTACAAACCGGGACTAATGTGCTTCACATTAGGCCCTTTTTCTACTAGTGCCCCTGCCTTATATAGGTGCGGGGGGAAGGCAGGGTAGGGTGGCGCCCCCCCCCCCTTTCCTTTCTCCCATGAGAGGGAAGGGCAGGAGGGGCTAGCCCTCCCCCCTTTCCTTCCCTAGGGATGGCCGGCGAGGGAGAGGGGTGCACCAGCCCCCAGTGGGCTGGTCTGTCCCTCCCTTTGCACATTAAGCCCATAACACCTACTAGGGGCATCCGGAATCCCTTCCGGTGACCCGATGGCTACCCGGTGCATCCCGAAACCCTTCCGGTGTCCGAATTCGATTGTCCTATATATCAATCTTTACCTCTCGACCATTTCGAGACTCCTCGTGATGTCCGAGATCTCATCCAGCACTCCAAACAACATTCGGTCACCAAATCATATAACTCATATAACACTATATCGTTTACGAACGTTAAGCGTGCGGACCCTACGGGTTCGAGAACTATGTAGACATGACCGAGACACTTGTCCGGTCAATAACCAATAGCGGAACCTGGATGCCCATATTGGCTCCTACATATTCTACACAGATCTTTATCGGTCGAACCGTTGTGACAACATACGCAATTCCCTTTGTCCATCGGTATGTTACTTGCCCGAGATTCGATCGTCGGTATCTTCATACCTAGTTCAATCTCATTACCGGCAAGTCTCTTTACTCGTTCCATAATACATCATCTTGTAACTAACTCATTAGTGTGACGCCCCCGGCCTAATCGTGCACTAATCATACATGCAAATGCACACGATCAAGCCTAAGGACTCACGGGAAGATATCACAACACAACTCTAAAACATAAATAAAGTCATACAAGCTTTATATTACAAGCCAGGGGCCTCGAGGGCTCGAATACATAAGCTTGCGAACAAGCGTCAGCGGAAGCATCAGATATCTGAGTACAGATATGAAATAGAAACAGAAAGGCCTTTAGAAAGGCGGGGCAAAATAAAACACTACGATTGAAAGGCGAAGGCCTCCTGCCTGGGACCCTCCGATCCTACTCCTGGTCATCAGTCAACTCATAGTGGTATCCATCCTCTGGGTAGTAGTAGTAGACGATCGACGGGGCATCTGTCTCAAGGGGCTCCGTCCTCTGGTCGCGACAAACTGATATGGGGAGAAAAGGTAAATAAAGCAACCGTGAGTACTCAGAAGTACTCAGCAAGCAAGGATCTACACTACATATGCAAAATTTTCAAAGGGAGGCTGTATGTGTGGACTGGGCTGCAGAAATGCCAGAATAGAGAGAAGGACTAGTCCTATCGAAGACTAGCATCTTCAGCGGTCTTGCAGCAGTAGAAGAGAGTAGAACAGTTCAATATAAAGTAGCAGTATCATTAAGTCTCAACCTCACCCAGAGATCCTTTCTTGACTCCCTGCGAGAAAGCAATCCCAGGGCCATATATCCAAGTATCCAGTTCTAAAATTGTATCAATCAGGATACAACTCCGAGTGTCCTTTACCGTAGGACCGGCTATCGATAGAAGTTTTCTTCCCTGCAGGGGTGCACCAACTTACCCAACACGCTCGATTAACTCCGGCCGGACACACTTTCCTGGGTCATGCCCGGCCTCGGTCAAACGACACATCACAACCCTACCTACAGCTCAGCAGAGAGGTCCCCGCCGTTCTACATCCTAAGCGCAAGGGGTCTTGGCCATCGCCCCTCACCCTCCGGGTCGTTGCGCACACGGTGAAGCCAGGCACCAACACTACAGGAAGGCGCCGGTCCGTCCGTGCCGCCATGCTGAACTAGACGTCTGACAGAGCTTTCGGCTGATGCATATGATGCAGAATGCCCATACTATGCCCACGTGATGGTTAGTGCTATCAGACCAGAGGCCTGCTCGGATCAAATATCCAAATCGTTAGGACTAGGGGCTTGCGGTAACGAGCAGAGACTCACGAAAGATGTGACCCCGTCGCCCCGTCTCGAGGACTTGCTGCAAGGGTTAAGAATGCCCGGCCGCGCCTCGTATTCATCACTCGGGCACCATACAGGCACTCGTCTTCACAACACTCGCCTCTCAGGCGCACGCGGGTACCCCTCAGGGTCGACCCGCCTTTCCAAGTAACAGTGTAAAGTCCAAGTATCCGTGTGTCCATAACATCAGGGGAATCCGAGGTATCACCCTCGTTGAATTCCCACTCGATGTATCCGTTAAGGTGAACTCGGAGGAATCACCCTCAATGGGTTCACACTTGTGGTGTTGTACGACAGCGTCGTTATCGAAAGCGGTGAAGGAGGAATCACCCTCGATAACCACGACCGAATAGCTACTCTACAGAGTTAACATCAGAAGTGCTACAAGAGGTTTCACCCTCGGCACTCGATAGTAACGCTGCAGTGTTGTTACAACTAAGGGGGGGTGATGTGCGGTGTCGAGGCCTGGTCTTCAATCCCGTTGATCGGGTCTTCTGACGATCCAGCGCGGCAGTCGGGATAAGTGGGGTCACTGATAGGTCTCTACCCAGCCTATACTAAGCAATTTAGGATATGCAGGTAATTATCAACAGCAGGTTACAATGAACAGGCTATGCATCAGAATAGGTAAAGCAGTAGCAGCAGCAATTCTAATGCAAGCATGAGAGAAAGAATAGGCGATATCGGGATGCTCAAAAGGGGGGGCTTGCCTGGTTGCTCGGCGGCAAGGGCAAGGTTTTCAATGCTGTCTTCGGGCTCCGGAGCTGCGTCGGTCTCGGGGATGACGTCGAGGTCGGGGGCTATCGAGAGAGAAGAGGGGGAGGAAACAGTATAAATATAGAGCAAACATAAGCAACACGGAGCAGGCCATGCTAACGTGCAGTGCAGGGTTGCCTGGAGACATGTCCAAGTCATTTAGTTATTTTAGGAATTTGTTTGGAATTATTTTATTAAGGTCATACACTATTCATTTATCTAAAATAGGCAAAAAGTTGCATGTTCAGATAGTTAGAGGCATCTAACAGGTATGTGGGTAGCGCATTCGGATCCGTCTCATTTTTCTGATCATTTTTCATATATAAATTATTTTCATCGGAGTTACGGATTAAAAGATATGATTTTCTAAAGTTTTATTGATTTTCTGGAATTTATTTAATTATTTAAATCAACATTATCCGAAACAGTAGCAGGGTGACATCACTGTGACGTAATGCTGATGTCAGCAGTCAACGGTCGGCTGACCAGGGTCAAACCTGACCAGTGGGGCCCACATGTCAGCCTCTGATTAGTCTAAACAGAGTTTATTTTTAACTAATCAACTAATTAGGCTACTGGGCCCACATGTCAGTGTGTAATTAGGTTAAACTAATAAACTTAATTAACAGGGCTGTGGGGCCCATTTGTCAGGCCAGTTGACCAAGTCAACTGGTCAATAGTTGGCCCCACGGGCCCACCTGTCAGCGGCCCAGGGTGGGGCCCAGGGGTGGGCCCAGGGCGCCCACGTGGCAGCCACGTCGGCTGGGGCGGCCGGAGCGCCTCCGGCGCGCGCGTTCACGGCGGCAGAGAGCCGGCGAGCCGCGGGTTTCGCCCCTGGTGGCCCATTGGCGACGCCGCCGGCACCGTTGGGACCGCGCGAGTGCCGCGGTTCGGCAGGTGGTGGTGGACAGGGCAGCCGTGGCCGGAAAAAGCACCGGCGACGACCGAGGCGGAGCACAGCTCCGGTGAGGTGCGGGGAGAGTGCTCCGGTGATGTTTCGCGCGGGTTTTTGGGGGCGTTCGAACGAGGCGACAACAACAGAGCTAACGGAGCTAGCGGATGACCAAAACGGCGACGAGAATGGCCGGACGGCGTGCAACCGCGGCGGCCGGAGCGAGCACACGCGGCGGCCAATCCACGGCGAGCGAGGCGGCGAGAAGTGGAGCAGGGGAGGAAGGGGAGGAGCTCACGGTGGTTGTCGCCGTTAAGTGAGCTCGGGGGAGGCGCGGTGCAGGCAGTGGCGGAGAGATCGACGGCGGCGGGTACGAGAAAGGGGCGACGCAGGTGCGGTGGTGGAGGGCCTCCGGGCTCGACTTGACGGCGTGGGGCGACGTAGTCGACGACGAGGAACGCGATGGTCACGGTGCGGCGACGAGACGGAGGCGGTGACCGCGCCTACGTCGGTTGCGGGGCCATGGGAGCACTCAGGAGAGGTGTGAGGAGCGAGAGAGAGTGAGTGTAGGCGCTAGGGTTTCGGCAGGGGGTCGAGGAGGGGGCCTTGTAGGCGCTGGCGTGGGCGCGACGTGCTGTCGAGCAGCGGTGAGGGGGGGCCTGGCCGCGCACGGCAGATGCTCGACAGCGCGCGCGTGAGCAGTGCGAGGTGAGGGACGGCGCGGGGGTGGGCTGGGCCGCGGCTGTAGCGGTAGGCCGAGTGCACAGTAGACGCTTTTAGGCCTTTTTCTTTTTCTTTTTCTGTTTCTTTTCTTTTCTATTTTGCAAAATGTGTGGCCCCCATTAGAGTTTTGTAAAATATGAGAACTGGCCCACAAATCACAGCACAATATATCCTACCACCAAAAACTAGTTTGGGGTAAATATCTTTTCATATTTATTTTAGATTAAATAAAAGGTAATTAAATATTGTCTTTAGTCACTGTTTGGGGATGTTTGAGTCACTTACCCAACTCCAATGATGTTGGTTTCAATTTTAGAATTGTCTCTGATTTATTTGCTATTTAATGAACAATTTAGTTTCTATGTTGGACAACTTTTATTTTCCACTTTCATTTAAATTTTGATTTTGACTTAGGAGTTGAAATGCAATACGATGTTAATGATGATCATGCACTGTTAAACATGATGACATGGCATAATTAAAAGGGTGATTACTGTAGTTAACCACCGGGGGTGTTACAAATCTCCTCTACTAACAAGAATTCTCGTCTCGAGAATTAAGAGGTAGAAGGAAAAAGTTCGGGGTATTCCGCACGAAGATTATCCTCGCGTTCCCAAGTGGCTTCATCTTCAGTATGATTTGACCACTGTACTTTGAGGAACTTGGTAACCTTCTGACGGGTCCGACGTTCAGCTTCATCGAGAATGCGGATCGGATGCTCCTTATAAGATAGATCATCTTGCAATTCGAGCATTTCGTGATCCACTGCTCGGTGCGGAGATTCCTTGAAGCATTGACGAAGTTGCGACACATGGAAGACGTCGTGGATATGAGAGAATTGCGGTGGCAACTCCAATTTATATGCCACCTGTCCACGCCTTGCAACAATGCGGAAAGGACCAATATAGCGTGGAGCTAGCTTGCCCTTGATTCCAAAACGGTGAGTGCCTTTCATCGGGGTGACTCACAGATAAGCCTGATCACCAGGTTGATAAGTCAAACCCCATCGTTTGCGATCATAGTTGCTCTTCTGGCGGTCCTGAGCCGCCTTGAGGCTTTCCCGGACAATACGGACTTGTTCTTCGGCGTGTTGAATAATATCCGGACCCACGAGCGGTCATTCCCCAGTTTCTGACCAATTCAGAGGGGTTCGACATTTACGTCCATAGAGTACTTCGAAGGGAGCCATTTTCAAGCTGGCTTGATAGCTGTTGTTATAGGAGAACTCGGCATACGGGAGAGATTCTTCCCACTTCTTGCCGAAAGAAATAACACAAGCCCGAAGCATGTCTTCAAGCACTTGATTGACTCGTTCGACTTGGCCTTGGGATTGGGGGTGATAAGCTGAACTCCAGGTAATATGAGTTCCCATAGCTGTTTGGAAACTTTCCCAGAATTTTGAGGTGAAAAGACCGCCACGGTCCGAACTAATCTCCTTCGGAATACCGTGGAGTGAAACAATTCTGGAGATATACAACTCTGCTAACTGACTAGCAGTGATAGTTTCTTTGACAGGCAGAAAATGTGCAACTTTAGAGAGTTGGTCGACGACGACAAGAATAGCATCGTGTCCCTTCTGTGACCTGGGAAGTCCTGTAATGAAATCCATCTGAACCTTATCCCATTTCCACAGAGGAATAGGAAGTGGTTGCAGAATTCCAGCAGGTTTCTGATGTTCTGCTTTAACGCGATGACACACATCACATTCAGCTACATATCGAGCAATATCCTGCTTCATTCTAGAGCACCAGTACCTTTGACGGAGATCACGATACATCTTGGTGCTACCCGGATGAATAGACAGCGGGGTATCATGTGCCTCCTTCATGACCTTGTCGGTCATAATCTCGAATCGAGGTACGACAATGCGGTTTCTGAAATACAAGGTTACATCTTCAGACAGCGAGAAATCCCTATACTTTACAAGGTGAAGGTCTTTCTTCATCAGATCAATTTCAGCATCTTTAGCTTGCACATTCTTAACAGCTTTCTCAAGATCTGGTTGTATCACAAGGTTATTTAGAGAGCCCTGTGGGACAATACGGAGATTCAGCTTGCACAGTTGTTCAAAAAGACGAGGTTGAGCTCGCCTAACCATGAGGTTGTCGCAATAGGACTTGCGGCTTAAGGCATCAGCCATCACGTTAGCCTTACCAGGGGTATAGGAAATACCCAAATCATAGTCCGCAATGGCCTCCATCCATCTTTGCTGACGGAGGTTTAGAGATGGTTGAGTAAACAAGTACTTCAGACTTTTATGATCCGTGTAGATCTCGCAACGATTACCGAGAAGGTAATGTCGCCACAACTGCAATGCATAGATCACAGCAGCTAGTTCTAGATCATGTACCAGATAATTCTCTTCATGTGGGCGCAACTGACGAGAGCCATAGGCAATCACTTTACGCTCTTGCATTAGGACACAGCCTAATCCTTCACGGGATGCATCACAATAAATCACAAAGTCTTTGCGGGTATCTGGAGGAGATAGTACTGGGCAAGATGTCAGCTTGTCTTTGAGTGTCTGAAAACTTTCCTGACATTTTTCTGTCCATTCAAACTTAACGCCCTTGTGAAGCAGATCAGTCAAAGGCTTAGCAATCTTAGAAAAGTTCTCGACAAATCGACGGCAATAGCTTGCAAGGCCAAGAAAACTTCTCACTTGTTTGACGTTCTTCGGAGGAGTCCAGTCCAGAATAGCCTGAACTCGTTATGGGTTAATGGCAATTCCATCTTTGGAAATTACATGACCGAGGTATGTTACTTCAGAAAGCCAGAATTCACATTTGGAATACTTGGCGTACAACTGGTGTTCTCGGAGCCTTTCCAGTACAAGACGGAGGTGTTCGGCATGTTCTTCCTTATTCTTCGAATATACCAGAATATCATCTAGATATACCACGACGAACTTGTCGAGGTAATCCATGAATATATAATTCATCAGACGGGAGAATGTGGCTGGAGCATTTGTTAAGCCAAACGACATGACAGTGTACTCATAAGAACCATAGCGAGTAACGAATGCTGTCTTGGGAATATCCTCTTCACGAACACGGATCTGATGGTATCCCAATCTCAAATCAAGCTTAGAGAATACTAAGGAACCGGCAAGTTGATCATACAAATCATTGATCCGGGGAAGCGGATATTTATTCTGGATTGTAGCTTGGTTAATGGGCCGATAATCCTGAACCAATCGGTTAGTTCCATCCTTCTTCTTAACGAAGAGTGAAGGTGCTCCCCAAGCAGAGGAACTGGGGCGGATGAAACCTTTCTTAAGTGACGTGTCGATTTCCTCCTTAAGTTCAAGAAGGTGGTGCGGAGGCATTTTATAAGGACGCTTCACAATAGGAGTTGTGCCAGGCTTCAAGTCGATGACGAACTCAATAGCTCTAGCAGGGGGTATTCCTGGAAGTTCTTCTGGAAAGACGTCTTGGAAATCACGAACAACTGGAACGTTCTCGATGCCTTCAAGAGGTGAAGCGTTCAATGCATTTAGAACATATATCTGAGCTTCGGCGTCCTGCACTGTACGAGCTGAGTATCTGACAGTCTGACCGGAAGGGTGTGTGAGGCGGACTGTTTCAGTGGCACAGTTAATCAAAGCTTTATGAGGCTTCAACCAGTCCATACCGAGAATAATGTCTATGTTGGAGGTCTTGAGAGCAATGAGTGAAACGGGGAACATCAATCCTCCGATCACAATGTGGTTACCGTGGCTAACCATGGTAGTTTGCCAATTAGCCCCAGGTGAATGGATTACTAATGGGATGGACATCTCCTCGAAAAGTATATCATGGCTTCGCGCAAAACTTTCGGACATGAAGGAGTGCGATGCTCCAGAATCAAAGAGGACTGAAGCTGGGATTGAATTCACTAGAAGGGTTCCCATCACAATGTTGGGGTCCTGTCGAGCTTCTTCCATGTTGACTTGGTTGACATGAACAAGTTGACTAGCAGGTAGTCTGGCACTACGATTTCTGGAATGATGGGTCCGATGGCCATTCCTACGAATAACAGGATGACGTGATGCATTCTGAGGCTGACCTTGATGACAGTTAAAAGCACGGTGCCCTGGCTGTCCACACTGGTGGCACAGACCATCATTATGGGGAGAAACACCAACATTGGGCTGTCCACTTGAAATGTTCAGTTGCCTTGGTGGTGGGGGCAGACGAGGTGCAGCATATGACGGCCTTGGTATTGGAGCAGGTCGATGATGAATATTGTGAGGGATCCAGACTCGACATTTCTGAGTAGGTCGACCAGAAGAAGAGCCGACATCTTGAGTACGCTTGAGCGACTCCTGGTACTCAGTCAGAGCTGTTTCAACTTGGAAAGATTTGCTGACAAGCGTTGCGAAGTCTGTGAAATCATGGACAGCAAGTGCAAGTTTTATATCAGTACGTAGTCCTTCACGGAATTTCTCCTGCTTGCGAGTGTCGGTGTTGACGTCATCCTCAGCATAGCGGGACAGTTTGATAAATTTCCTCTGATATTCATCCACAGTCATTTTGCCCTGTGAGAGTTTGCGGAACTCCTGCTTCTTCTAGTCGATCAGACCTTGAGGAATGTACCGTGCACGAAAGGCTGACTGAAATTCCTGCCAAGTGGTTACAATCTCTGCAGGCAACATACCCTTGTGGCTTTCCCACCATTGAGCAGCGGGACCCTTCAAGTGGAATGTCGCAAAGGTGACGTAACTGTCAAGGGCAACATAAGCTGACTCCATCTCAAACAGGATGTCACGAAGCCAATCATCAGCATCCATAGGATTGGTGGAGTTGCGGAAAACGGACGGATTCAGGCGCACAAATTCTGCCAGAGTTATTGGAACATTCTGTTGCTGAGCATTCTGATTTGGGAACTGAGCCAATAGTCCGGTCATAAACTGCTGCATCATTGCGGCCATATAGGGTGGAGGTGGAGGATTGTCAGCCATCCTGCCAAATCAACAGGGGCAGTTTAGCAAGAAAAACTGCATGTGTATGGAATGATTCATGAAGTATCACGCACAACAGAAGGAAGCGCAATAGATACTTCATCATATTCGCACCAGACATTTAAATCCACACATAGCCTCGGTTAGAATCCGACATTACGACAGTAGAAAAGGGAGGGCTAGACAACTAGGCGGCGCGCAGGCACGCGGTAGGGAAGTACACAACGAGACATAGCAAAGGCTACATCAACGTCGGAGAAAACTATTGGAGCGAGGAATCTGCAAGTGAAACACAGGGTGCCCTCGATAAGAGGATCCTGCAAGCAGAACCTGGTCCACAATCTTGGAGCAAGGGGGAATATTTCAGAACACCGGGTGGATGTGATAACGAGAACCTGATGTTGGAGTTAGTAAAATTTTAACCCGAGTAGAAGAGAGGTCAGAGGCCCAGAGTAAAGGTCGAGGAGTAAAAGATACTAATACAACCCAATTGGTGACGTGGGCCCGTAAACCACACAGCCAAGTTAGTAAAACAGTTTTGGTCCACTAGACTCAACTTCGGCCAAGGAGTTGGAAAGGGGGGTTCCTACAGTCAGTCGGCTCTGATACCAACTTGTGACGCCCCCGGCCTAATCGTACACTAATCATACACGCAAATGCACACGATCAAGCCTAAGGACTCACGGGAAGATATCACAACACAACTCTAAAACATAAATAAAGTCTTACAAGCTTTATATTACAAGCCAGGGGCCTCGAGGGCTCGAATACATAAGCTTGCGAACAAGCGTCAGCGGAAGCATCAGATATCTGAGTACAGATATGAAATAGAAACAGAAAGGCCTTTAGAAAGGCGGGGCAAAATAAAACACTACGATGGAAAGGCAAAGGCCTCCTGCCTGGGACCCTCCGATCCTACTCCTAGTCGTCAGTCAACTCGTAGTGGTATCCATCCTCTGGGTAGTAGTAGTAGACGATCGACGGGGCATCTGTCTCAAGGGGCTTCGTCCTCTGGTCGCGACAAACTGATATGGGGAGAAAAGGTAAACAAAGCAACCGTGAGTACTCAGAAGTACTCAGCAAGCAAGGATCTACACTACATATGCAACATTTTCAAAGGGAGGCTGTATGTGTGGACTGGGCTGCAGAAATGCCAGAATAGAGAGAAGGCCTAGTCCTATCGAAGACTAGCATCTTCAGCGGTCTTGCAGCAGTAGAAGAGAGTAGAACAGTTCAATATAAAGTAGCAGTATCATTAAGTCTCAACCTCACCTAGAAATCCTTTCTCGACTCCCTGCGAGAAAGCAATCCCAGAGCCATATATCCAAGTATCCAGTTCTAAAATTGTATCAATCAGGATACAACTCCGAGTGTCCTTTACCGTAGGACCGGCTATCGATAGAAGTTTTCTTCCCTGCAGGGGTGCACCAACTTACCCAACACGCTCGATTAACTACGGCCGGACACACTTTCCTGGGTCATGCCCGGCCTCGGTCAAACGACACATCGCAACCCTACCTACAGCTCAGCAGAGAGGTCCCCGCCGGTCTACATCCTAAGCGCAAGGGGGTCTTGGCCATCGCCCCTCACCCTCCGGGTCGCTGCGCACACGGTGAAGCCAGGCACCAACACTACAGGAAGGCGCCGGTCCGTCCGTGCCGCCATGCTGAACTAGACGTCTGACAGAGCTTTCGGCTGATGCATATGATGCAGAATGCCCATACTATGCCCACGTGATGGTTAGTGCTATCAGACCAGAGGCCTGCTCGGATCAAATATCCAAATCGTTAGGACTAGGGGCTTGCGGTAACGAGCAGAGACTCACGAAAGATGTGACCCCGTCGCCCCGTCTCGAGGACTTGCTGCAAGGGTTAAGAATGCCCGGCCGCGCCTCGTATTCATCACTCGGGCACCATACAGGCACTCGTCTTCACAACACTCGCCTCTCAGGCGCACGCGGGTACCCCTCAGGGTCGACCCGCCTTTCCAAGTAACAGTGTAAAGTCCAAGTATCCGTGTGTCCATAACATCAGGGGAATCCGAGGTATCACCCTCGTTGAATTCCCACTCGATGTATCCGTTAAGGTGAACTCGGAGGAATCACCCTCAATGGGTTCACACTTGTGGTGTTGTACGACAGCGTCGTTATCGAAAGCGGTGAAGGAGGAATCACCCTCGATAACCACGACCGAATAGCTACTCTACAGAGTTAACATCAGAAGTGCTACAAGAGGTTTCACCCTCGGCACTCGATAGTAACGCTGCAGTGTTGTTACAACTAAGGGGGGGTGATGTGCGGTGTCGAGGCCTGGTCTTCAATCCCGTTGATCGGGTCTTCTGACGATCCAGCGCGGCAGTCGGGATAAGTGGGGTCACTGATAGGTCTCTACCCAGCCTATACTAAGCAATTTAGGATATGCAGGTAATTATCAACAGCAGGTTACAATGAACAGGCTATGCATCAGAATAGGTAAAGCAGTAGCAGCAGCAATTCTAATGCAAGCATGAGAGAAAGAATAGGCGATATCGGGATGCTCAAAAGGGGGGGCTTGCCTGGTTGCTCGGCGGCAAGGGCAAGGTTTTCAATGCTGTCTTCGGGCTCCGGAGCTGCGTCGGTCTCGGGGATGACGTCGAGGTCAGGGGCTATCGAGAGAGAAGAGGGGGAGGAAACAGTATAAATATAGAGCAAACATAAGCAACACGGAGCAGGCCATGCTAACGTGCAGTGCAGGGTTGCCTGGAGACATGTCCAAGTCATTTAGTTATTTTAGGAATTTGTTTGGAATTATTTTATTAAGGTCATACACTATTCATTTATCTAAAATAGGCAAAAAGTTGCATGTTCAGATAGTTAGAGGCATCTAACAGGTATGTGGGTAGCGCATTCGGATCCGTCTCATTTTTCTGATCATTTTTCATATATAAATTATTTTCATCGGAGTTACGGATTAAAAGATATGATTTTCTAAAGTTTTATTGATTTTCTGGAATTTATTTAATTATTTAAATCAACATTATCCGAAACAGTAGCAGGGTGACATCACTGTGACGTAATGCTGATGTCAGCAGTCAACGGTCGGCTGACCAGGGTCAAACCTGACCAGTGGGGCCCACATGTCAGCCTCTGATTAGTCTAAACAGAGTTTATTTTTAACTAATCAACTAATTAGGCTACTGGGCCCACATGTCAGTGTGTAATTAGGTTAAACTAATAAACTTAATTAACAGGGCTGTGGGGCCCATTTGTCAGGCCAGTTGACCAAGTCAACTGGTCAATAGTTGGCCCCACGGGCCCACCTGTCAGCGGCCCAGGGTGGGGCCCAGGGGTGGGCCCAGGGCGCCCACGTGGCAGCCACGTCGGCTGGGGCGGCCGGAGCGCCTCCGGCGCGCGCGTTCACGGCGGCAGAGAGCCGGCGAGCCGCGGGTTTCGCCCCTGGTGGCCCATTGGCGACGCCGCCGGCACCGTTGGGACCGCGCGAGCGCCGCGGTTCGGCAGGTGGTGGTGGACAGGGCAGCCGTGGCCGGAAAAAGCACCGGCGACGACCGAGGCGGAGCACAGCTCCGGTGAGGTGCGGGGAGAGTGCTCCGGTGATGTTTCGCGCGGGTTTTTGGGGGCGTTCGAACGAGGCGACAACAACAGAGCTAACGGAGCTAGCGGATGACCAAAACGGCGACGAGAATGGCCGGACGGCGTGCAACCGCGGCGGCCGGAGCGAGCACACGCGGCGGCCAATCCACGGCGAGCGAGGCGGCGAGAAGTGGAGCAGGGGAGGAAGGGGAGGAGCTCACGGTGGTTGTCGCCGTTAAGTGAGCTCGGGGGAGGCGCGGTGCAGGTAGTGGCGGAGAGATCGACGGCGGCGGGTACGAGAAAGGGGCGACGCAGGTGCGGTGGTGGAGGGCCTCCGGGCTCGACTTGACGGCGTGGGGCGACGTAGTCGACGACGAGGAACGCGATGGGCACGGTGCGGCGACGAGACGGAGGCGGTGACCGCGCCTACGTCGGTTGCGGGGCCATGGGAGCACTCAGGAGAGGTGTGAGGAGCGAGAGAGAGTGAGGGTAGGCGCTAGGGTTTCGGCAGGGGGTCGAGGAGGGGGCCTTGTAGGCGCTGGCGTGGGCGCGACGTGCTGTCGAGCAGCGGTGAGGGGGGGCCTGGCCGCGCACGGCAGATGCTCGACAGCGCGCGCGTGAGCAGTGCGAGGTGAGGGACGGCGCGGGGGTGGGCTGGGCCGCGGCTGTAGCGGTAGGCCGAGTGCACAGTAGACGCTTTTAGGCCTTTTTCTTTTTCTTTTTCTGTTTCTTTTCTTTTCTATTTTGCAAAATGTGTGGCCCCCATTAGAGTTTTGTAAAATATGAGAACTGGCCCACAAATCACAGCACAATATATCCTACCACCAAAAACTAGTTTGGGGTAAATATCTTTTCATATTTATTTTAGATTAAATAAAAGGTAATTAAATATTGTCTTTAGTCACTGTTTGGGGATGTTTGAGTCACTTACCCAACTCCAATGATGTTGGTTTCAATTTTAGAATTGTCTCTGATTTATTTGCTATTTAATGAACAATTTAGTTTCTATGTTGGACAACTTTTATTTTCCACTTTCATTTAAATTTTGATTTTGACTTAGGAGTTGAAATGCAATACGATGTTAATGATGATCATGCACTGTTAAACATGATGACATGGCATAATTAAAAGGGTGATTACTGTAGTTAACCACCGGGGGTGTTACAAATCTCCTCTACTAACAAGAATTCTCGTCTCGAGAATTAAGAGGTAGAAGGAAAAAGTTCGGGGTATTCCGCACGAAGATTATCCTCGCGTTCCCAAGTGGCTTCATCTTCAGTATGATTTGACCACTGTACTTTGAGGAACTTGGTAACCTTCTGACGGGTCCGACGTTCAGCTTCATCGAGAATGCGGATCGGATGCTCCTTATAAGATAGATCATCTTGCAATTCGAGCATTTCGTGATCCACTGCTCGGTGCGGAGATTCCTTGAAGCATTGACGAAGTTGCGACACATGGAAGACGTCGTGGATATGAGAGAATTGCGGTGGCAACTCCAATTTATATGCCACCTGTCCACGCCTTGCAACAATGCGGAAAGGACCAATATAGCGTGGAGCTAGCTTGCCCTTGATTCCAAAACGGTGAGTGCCTTTCATCGGGGTGACTCACAGATAAGCCTGATCACCAGGTTGATAAGTCAAACCCCATCGTTTGCGATCATAGTTGCTCTTCTGGCGGTCCTGAGCCGCCTTGAGGCTTTCCCGGACAATACGGACTTGTTCTTCGGCGTGTTGAATAATATCCGGACCCACGAGCGGTCATTCCCCAGTTTCTGACCAATTCAGAGGGGTTCGACATTTACGTCCATAGAGTACTTCGAAGGGAGCCATTTTCAAGCTGGCTTGATAGCTGTTGTTATAGGAGAACTCGGCATACGGGAGAGATTCTTCCCACTTCTTGCCGAAAGAAATAACACAAGCCCGAAGCATGTCTTCAAGCACTTGATTGACTCGTTCGACTTGGCCTTGGGATTGGGGGTGATAAGCTGAACTCCAGGTAATATGAGTTCCCATAGCTGTTTGGAAACTTTCCCAGAATTTTGAGGTGAAAAGACCGCCACGGTCCGAACTAATCTCCTTCGGAATACCGTGGAGTGAAACAATTCTGGAGATATACAACTCTGCTAACTGACTAGCAGTGATAGTTTCTTTGACAGGCAGAAAATGTGCAACTTTAGAGAGTTGGTCGACGACGACAAGAATAGCATCGTGTCCCTTCTGTGACCTGGGAAGTCCTGTAATGAAATCCATCTGAACCTTATCCCATTTCCACAGAGGAATAGGAAGTGGTTGCAGAATTCCAGCAGGTTTCTGATGTTCTGCTTTAACGCGATGACACACATCACATTCAGCTACATATCGAGCAATATCCTGCTTCATTCTAGAGCACCAGTACCTTTGACGGAGATCACGATACATCTTGGTGCTACCCGGATGAATAGACAGCGGGGTATCATGTGCCTCCTTCATGACCTTGTCGGTCATAATCTCGAATCGAGGTACGACAATGCGGTTTCTGAAATACAAGGTTACATCTTCAGACAGCGAGAAATCCCTATACTTTACAAGGTGAAGGTCTTTCTTCATCAGATCAATTTCAGCATCTTTAGCTTGCACATTCTTAACAGCTTTCTCAAGATCTGGTTGTATCACAAGGTTATTTAGAGAGCCCTGTGGGACAATACGGAGATTCAGCTTGCACAGTTGTTCAAAAAGACGAGGTTGAGCTCGCCTAACCATGAGGTTGTCGCAATAGGACTTGCGGCTTAAGGCATCAGCCATCACGTTAGCCTTACCAGGGGTATAGGAAATACCCAAATCATAGTCCGCAATGGCCTCCATCCATCTTTGCTGACGGAGGTTTAGAGATGGTTGAGTAAACAAGTACTTCAGACTTTTATGATCCGTGTAGATCTCGCAACGATTACCGAGAAGGTAATGTCGCCACAACTGCAATGCATAGATCACAGCAGCTAGTTCTAGATCATGTACCAGATAATTCTCTTCATGTGGGCGCAACTGACGAGAGCCATAGGCAATCACTTTACGCTCTTGCATTAGGACACAGCCTAATCCTTCACGGGATGCATCACAATAAATCACAAAGTCTTTGCGGGTATCTGGAGGAGATAGTACTGGGCAAGATGTCAGCTTGTCTTTGAGTGTCTGAAAACTTTCCTGACATTTTTCTGTCCATTCAAACTTAACGCCCTTGTGAAGCAGATCAGTCAAAGGCTTAGCAATCTTAGAAAAGTTCTCGACAAATCGACGGCAATAGCTTGCAAGGCCAAGAAAACTTCTCACTTGTTTGACGTTCTTCGGAGGAGTCCAGTCCAGAATAGCCTGAACTCGTTATGGGTTAATGGCAATTCCATCTTTGGAAATTACATGACCGAGGTATGTTACTTCAGAAAGCCAGAATTCACATTTGGAATACTTGGCGTACAACTGGTGTTCTCGGAGCCTTTCCAGTACAAGACGGAGGTGTTCGGCATGTTCTTCCTTATTCTTCGAATATACCAGAATATCATCTAGATATACCACGACGAACTTGTCGAGGTAATCCATGAATATATAATTCATCAGACGGGAGAATGTGGCTGGAGCATTTGTTAAGCCAAACGACATGACAGTGTACTCATAAGAACCATAGCGAGTAACGAATGCTGTCTTGGGAATATCCTCTTCACGAACACGGATCTGATGGTATCCCAATCTCAAATCAAGCTTAGAGAATACTAAGGAACCGGCAAGTTGATCATACAAATCATTGATCCGGGGAAGCGGATATTTATTCTGGATTGTAGCTTGGTTAATGGGCCGATAATCCTGAACCAATCGGTTAGTTCCATCCTTCTTCTTAACGAAGAGTGAAGGTGCTCCCCAAGCAGAGGAACTGGGGCGGATGAAACCTTTCTTAAGTGACGTGTCGATTTCCTCCTTAAGTTCAAGAAGGTGGTGCGGAGGCATTTTATAAGGACGCTTCACAATAGGAGTTGTGCCAGGCTTCAAGTCGATGACGAACTCAATAGCTCTAGCAGGGGGTATTCCTGGAAGTTCTTCTGGAAAGACGTCTTGGAAATCACGAACAACTGGAACGTTCTCGATGCCTTCAAGAGGTGAAGCGTTCAATGCATTTAGAACATATATCTGAGCTTCGGCGTCCTGCACTGTACGAGCTGAGTATCTGACAGTCTGACCGGAAGGGTGTGTGAGGCGGACTGTTTCAGTGGCACAGTTAATCAAAGCTTTATGAGGCTTCAACCAGTCCATACCGAGAATAATGTCTATGTTGGAGGTCTTGAGAGCAATGAGTGAAACGGGGAACATCAATCCTCCGATCACAATGTGGTTACCGTGGCTAACCATGGTAGTTTGCCAATTAGCCCCAGGTGAATGGATTACTAATGGGATGGACATCTCCTCGAAAAGTATATCATGGCTTCGCGCAAAACTTTCGGACATGAAGGAGTGCGATGCTCCAGAATCAAAGAGGACTGAAGCTGGGATTGAATTCACTAGAAGGGTTCCCATCACAATGTTGGGGTCCTGTCGAGCTTCTTCCATGTTGACTTGGTTGACATGAACAAGTTGACTAGCAGGTAGTCTGGCACTACGATTTCTGGAATGATGGGTCCGATGGCCATTCCTACGAATAACAGGATGACGTGATGCATTCTGAGGCTGACCTTGATGACAGTTAAAAGCACGGTGCCCTGGCTGTCCACACTGGTGGCACAGACCATCATTATGGGGAGAAACACCAACATTGGGCTGTCCACTTGAAATGTTCAGTTGCCTTGGTGGTGGGGGCAGACGAGGTGCAGCATATGACGGCCTTGGTATTGGAGCAGGTCGATGTTGAATATTGTGAGGGATCCAGACTCGACATTTCTGAGTAGGTCGACCAGAAGAAGAGCCGACATCTTGAGTACGCTTGAGCGACTCCTGGTACTCAGTCAGAGCTGTTTCAACTTGGAAAGATTTGCTGACAAGCGTTGCGAAGTCTGTGAAATCATGGACAGCAAGTGCAAGTTTTATATCAGTACGTAGTCCTTCACGGAATTTCTCCTGCTTGCGAGTGTCGGTGTTGACGTCATCCTCAGCATAGCGGGACAGTTTGATAAATTTCCTCTGATATTCATCCACAGTCATTTTGCCCTGTGAGAGTTTGCGGAACTCCTGCTTCTTCTAGTCGATCAGACCTTGAGGAATGTACCGTGCACGAAAGGCTGACTGAAATTCCTGCCAAGTGGTTACAGTCTCTGCAGGCAACATACCCTTGTGGCTTTCCCACCATTGAGCAGCGGGACCCTTCAAGTGGAATGTCGCAAAGGTGACGTAACTGTCAAGGGCAACATAAGCTGACTCCATCTCAAACAGGATGTCACGAAGCCAATCATCAGCATCCATAGGATTGGTGGAGTTGCGGAAAACGGACGGATTCAGGCGCACAAATTCTGCCAGAGTTATTGGAACATTCTGTTGCTGAGCATTCTGATTTGGGAACTGAGCCAATAGTCCAGTCATAAACTGCTGCATCATTGCGGCCATATAGGGTGGAGGTGGAGGATCGTCAGCCATCCTGCCAAATCAACAGGGGCAGTTTAGCAAGAAAAACTGCATGTGTATGGAATGATTCATGAAGTATCACGCACAACAGAAGGAAGCGCAATAGATACTTCATCATATTCGCACCAGACATTTAAATCCACACATAGCCTCGGTTAGAATCCGACATTATGACAGTAGAAAAGGGAGGGCTAGACAACTAGGCGGCGCGCAGGCACGCGGTAGGGAAGTACACAACGAGACATAGCAAAGGCTACATCAACGTCGGAGAAAACTATTGGAGCGAGGAATCTGCAAGTGAAACACAGGGTGCCCTCGATAAGAGGATCCTGCAAGCAGAACCTGGTCCACAATCTTGGAGCAAGGGGGAATATTTCAGAACACCGGGTGGATGTGATAACGAGAACCTGATGTTGGAGTTAGTAAAATTTTAACCCGAGTAGAAGAGAGGTCAGAGGCCCAGAGTAAAGGTCGAGGAGTAAAAGATACTAATACAACCCAATTGGTGACGTGGGCCCGTAAACCACACAGCCAAGTTAGTAAAACAGTTTTGGTCCACTAGACTCAACTTCGGCCAAGGAGTTGGAAAGGGGGGTTCCTACAGTCAGTCGGCTCTGATACCAACTTGTGACGCCCCCGGCCTAATCGTGCACTAATCATACACGCAAATGCACACGATCAAGCCTAAGGACTCACGGGAAGATATCACAACACAACTCTAAAACATAAATAAAGTCTTACAAGCTTTATATTACAAGCCAGGGGCCTCGAGGGTTCGAATACATAAGCTTGCGAACAAGCGTCAGCGGAAGCATTAGATATCTGAGTACAGATATGAAATAGAAACAGAAAGGCCTTTAGAAAGGCGGGGCAAAATAAAACACTACGATGGAAAGGCAAAGGCCTCCTGCCTGGGACCCTCCGATCCTACTCCTAGTCGTCAGTCAACTCGTAGTGGTATCCATCCTCTGGGTAGTAGTAGTAGACGATCGACGGGGCAACTGTCTCAAGGGGCTTCGTCCTCTGGTCGCGACAAACTGATATGGGGAGAAAAGGTAAACAAAGCAACCGTGAGTACTCAGAAGTACTCAGCAAGCAAGGATCTACACTACATATGCAACATTTTCAAAGGGAGGCTGTATGTGTGGACTGGGCTGCAGAAATGCCAGAATAGAGAGAAGGCCTAGTCCTATCGAAGACTAGCATCTTCAGCGGTCTTGCAGCAGTAGAAGAGAGTAGAACAGTTCAATATAAAGTAGCAGTATCATTAAGTCTCAACCTCACCTAGAAATCCTTTCTCGACTCCCTGCGAGAAAGCAATCCCAGAGCCATATATCCAAGTATCCAGTTCTAAAATTGTATCAATCAGGATACAACTCCGAGTGTCCTTTACCGTAGGACCGGCTATCGATAGAAGTTTTCTTCCCTGCAGGGGTGCACCAACTTACCCAACACGCTCGATTAACTACGGCCGGACACACTTTCCTGGGTCATGCCCGGCCTCGGTCAAACGACACATCGCAACCCTACCTACAGCTCAGCAGAGAGGTCCCCGCCGGTCTACATCCTAAGCGCAAGGGGGTCTTGGCCATCGCCCCTCACCCTCCGGGTCGCTGCGCACACGGTGAAGCCAGGCACCAACACTACAGGAAGGCGCCGGTCCGTCCGTGCCGCCATGCTGAACTAGACGTCTGACAGAGCTTTCGGCTGATGCATACAATGCAGAACGCCCATACTATGCCCACGTGATGGTTAGTGCTATCAAACCAGAGGCCTGCTCGGATCAAATATCCAAATCGTTAGGACTAGGGGCTTGCGGTAACGAGCAGAGACTCAGGAAAGATGTGACCCCGTCGCCCCGTCTCGAGGACTTGCTGCAAGGGTTAAGAATGCCCGGCCGCGCCTCGTATTCATCACTCGGGCACCATACAGGCACCCGTCTTCACAACACTCGCCTCTCAGGCGCACGCGGGTACCCCTCAGGGTCGACCCGCCTTTCCAAGTAACAGTGTAAAGTCTAAGTATCTGTGTGTCCATAACATCAGGGGAATCCGAGGTATCACCCTCGTTGAATTCCCACTCGATGTATCCGTCAAGGTGAACTCGGAGGAATCACCCTCAATGGGTCACACTTGTGGTGTTGTACGACAGCGTCGTTATCGGAAGCGGTGAAGGAGGAATCACCCTCGATGACCATGACCGAATAGCTACTCTACAGAGTTAACATCAGAAGTGCTACAAGAGGTTTCACCCTCGGCACTCGATAGTAACGCTGCAGTGTCGTTACAACTAAGGGGGGGGGTGATGCGCGGTGTCGGGGCCTGGTCTTCAATCCCGTTGATCGGGTCTTCTGACGATCCAGCACGGCAGTCGGGATAAGTGGGGTCATTGATAGGTCTCTACCCAGCCTATACTAAGCAATTTAGGATATGCAGGTAATTATCAACAGCAGGTTACAATGAACAAGCTATGCATCAGAATAGGTAAAGCAGTAGCAGCAGCAATTCTAATGCAAGCATGAGAGAAAGAATAGGCGATATCGGGATGCTCAAAAGGGGGGGCTTGCCTGGTTGCTCGGCGGTAAGGGCAAGGTTGTCAATGCTGTCTTCGGGCTCCGGAGCTGCGTCGGTCTCAGGGATGACGTCGAGGTCGGGGGCTATCGAGAGAGAAGAGGGGGAGGAAACAGTATAAATATAGAGCAAACATAAGCAACTCGGAGCAGGCCATGCTAACGTGCAATGCAGGGTTGCCTGAAGACATGTCCAAGTCATTTAGTTATTTTAGGAATTTGTTTGGAACTATTTTATTAAGGTCATACACTATTCATTTATCTAAAACAGGCAAAAAGTTGCATGTTCAGATAGTTAGAGGCATCTAACAGGTATGTGGGTAGCGTATTCGGATCCGTCTCATTTTTCTGATCATTTTTCATTTATAAATTATTTTCATCGGAGTTACGGATTAAAAGATATGATTTTCTAAAGTTTTATTGATTTTCTGGAATTTATTTAATTATTTAAATCAACATTATCCGAAACAGTAGCAGGGTGACGTCACTGTGATGTAATGCTGACGTCAGCAGTCAACGGTCGGCTGACCAGGGTCAAACCTGACCAGTGGGGCCCACATGTCAGCCTCTGATTAGTCTAAACAGAGTTTATTTTTAACTAATCAACTAATTAGGCTACTGGGCCCACATGTCAGTGTGTAATTAGGTTAAACTAATCAACTTAATTAACAGGGCTGTGGGGCCCATTTGTCAGGCCAGTTGACCAGGTCAACTGGTCAACAGTTGGCCCCACGGGCCCACCTGTCAGCGGCCCAGGGTGGGGCCCAGGGGTGGGCCCAGGGCGCCCACGTGGCAGCCACGTCGGCTGGGGCGGCCGGAGCGCCTCCGGCGCGCGCGTTCACGGTGGCAGAGAGCCGGCGAGCCGCGGGTTTCGCCCCTGGTGGCCCATTGGCGACGCCGCCGGCACCGTTGGGACCGCACGAGCGCCGCGGTTCGGCAGGTGGTGGTGGACAGGGCAGCCGTGGCCGGAAAAAGCACCGGCGACGACCGAGGCGGAGCACAGCTCCGGTGAGGTGCGGGGAGAGTGCTCCGGTGATGTTTCGCGCGGGTTTTTGGGGGCGTTCGAACGAGGCGACAACGGCAGAGCTAACGGAGCTAGCGGATGACCAAAACGGCGACGAGAATGGCCGGACGGCGTGCAACCGCGGCGGCCGGAGCGAGCACACGCGGCGGCCAATCCACGGCGAGCGAGGCGGCGAGAAGAGGAGCAGGGGAGGAAGGGGAGGAGCTCACGGTGGTTGTCGCCGTTAAGTGAGCTCGGGGGAGGCGCGGTGCAGGCAGTGGCGGAGGAGATCGACGGCGGTGGGTCCGAGAAGGGGGCGACGCAGGTGCGGTGGTGGAGGGCCTCCGGGCTCGACTTGACGGCGTGGGGCGACGTAGTCGACGACGAGGAATGCGATGGGCACGGTGCGGCGACGAGACGGAGGCGGTGGCCGCGCCTACGCCGGTGGCGGGTTCATGGGAGCGCTCGGGAGAGGTGTGAGGAGCGAGAGAGTGTGAGGGTAGGCGCTAGGGTTTCGCCAGGGGGTCGAGGAGGGGGCCTTGTAGGCGCTGGCGTGGGCGCGACGTGCTGTCGAGGAGCTGTGAGGGGGGGGCTGGCCGCGCGCGGCAGGTGCTCGACCGCGCGCGCGTGAGCAGTGCGAGGTGAGGGACGGCGCGGGGGTGGGCTGGGCCGCGGCTGTAGCGGTAGGCCGAGTGCACAGTAGACGCTTTTAGGCCTTTTTCTTTTTCTTTTTCTGTTTCTTTTCTTTTCTATTTTGCAAAATGTGTGGCCCCCATTATAGTTTTGTAAAATATGAGAACTGGCCCACAAATCACAGCACAATATATCCTACCACCAAAAACTAGTTTGGGGTAAATATCTTTTCATATTTATTTTAGATTAAATAAAAGGTAATTAAATATTGTCTTTAGTCACTGTTTGGGGATGTTTGAGTCACTTACCTAACTCCAATGATGTTGGTTTCAATTTTAGAATTGTCTCTGATTTATTTGCTATTTAATGAACAATTTAGTTTCTATGTTGGACAACTTTTATTTTCCACTTTCATTTAAATTTGGATTTTGACTTAGGAGTTGAAATGCAATACAATGTTAATGATGATCATGCACTATTAAACATGATGACATGGCATAATTAAAAGGGTGATTACTGTAGTTAACCACCGGGGGTGTTACAATTCTCCTCTACTAACAAGAATTCTCGTCCCGAGAATTAAGAGGTAGAAGGAAAAAGTTCGGGGTATTCCGCACGAAGATTATCCTCGCGTTCCCAAGTGGCTTCATCTTCAGTATGATTTGACCACTGTACTTTGAGGAACTTGGTAACCTTCTGACGGGTCCGACGTTCAGCTTCATCGAGAATGCGAATCGGATGCTCCTTATAAGATAGATCATCTTGCAATTCGAGCATTTCGTGATCCACTGCTCGGTGCGGAGATTCCTTGAAGCATTGACGAAGTTGCGATACATGGAAGACGTCGTGGATATGAGAGAATTGCGGTGGCAACTCCAATTTATATGCCACCTGTCCACGCCTTGCAACAATGCGGAAAGGACCAATATAGCGTGGAGCTAGCTTGCCCTTGATTCCAAAATGGTGAGTGCCTTTCATCGGGGTGACTCGCAGATAAGCCTGATCACCAGGTTGATAAGTCAAACCCCATCGTTATCTGTTGGATGTTTTCGATGTTGGAGGTTATGCCGGTTCTTATCTATTGGAGGTTTCTCTCTTCTATATCTTGGCATACCTCCCCTGCCTCTTAGATGCTACTCGTCGTCATCTATCCAACAAGCTTGAGTTTGCTCAATTCGGAGCTCATTTGCAGAAGTTGTGGCAGTTCTGATTTTCCTGGAGCATCTATTTTTCTTGGAAGTGGCATAAGGGAGGCGCCAACGGTAGTACCGTGGCCCCGGAGCGGTAGTACCGCTGAAAGCGATAAGCGGTAGTACCGCTGTTTCACAGCGGTAGTACCGCCCACGACCACAGGTGGCAGTACGGCTCCGGTTCCGCGCTAGTACTGCCTCGACTCGAGACATGCGTGTCTCGTGTCGGGTTCAGCGGCAGTAGCAGCGGCAGTAGGAGCGGTAGTACCACCCCTACTACCGCTACTAGGGCTGCTCAATGGCCCTCTTCTCTGTTCCTTCTCCCTTAGGCGCTATGCGAGGTCCCAGCGGTAGTACCGCTGGGCCGAGCGGCAGTACCACTGCAGCCAGCGATAGTACCGCTCCCTAGAGCGGTAGTACCGCCCGCTGCGGGCTGAGAATGGGGATAACGGTTGGATTTTTCCCCACCTATAAAAGGGGGTCTTCTTCCCCATTGAGCCCTATCCCTTTAGCTCGTGTTCTTCCCCCATTGTTGACCTTCTTCGATCTTGCTATCTCTGAATCCCTCCATGGTTTGTTGCTAGATTTTGGGAGAAAAGAGAGAGGAGATCTAGATCTACGTTTCCACCAATCACTTTCTCCTCTGTGTGAGGGGAACCCCTTGGATCTAGATCTTGGAGTTCTTGGTGTTCTCCTTCTTGTTCTTCCTCTCATTTTCCTCCCTTGCATTAGTTGCTTTGGTGGGATTTGGGAGAGAAGGACTTGGGGCACTCCGTGTGCCCTTGCCATTGCATTTGGTGCATCAGTTTGAGTTCTCCACGGTGATACGTGGAAGTTACAAGTTGAGAAGCTTATTACTCTTGGGTGCTTGGTACCCTTGAGCTTGTTCCTCTTGGGTGCTTGGGCGCCCTAGACGGTTGGTGGTGTTCGGAGTTCAATCATTGTGGTGTATAGCTCCGGGCAATTGTCGGGGTCTCCAATTCGGTTGTGGAGATCGCCCCGAGCAATTTGACGGGTTCCAGTGACCGCCCCCAAGGGTTGCCAAAGTGTACGGGTTCGGTGACCGCCCCCAAGGGTTGCCATTTGTACGGGTTCGGTGACCGCCCTCAATGGTCCCTTAGTGGAATCACGGCATGTTGC
This sequence comes from Thinopyrum elongatum, assembly GCA_011799875.1. Classification (NCBI taxonomy): domain Eukaryota; kingdom Viridiplantae; phylum Streptophyta; class Magnoliopsida; order Poales; family Poaceae; genus Thinopyrum; species Thinopyrum elongatum. The sequence goes on from CM022299.1 coordinate 586,170,656, forward strand.
ATTGTGCGAGGGCGTGAGGAGATTACGGTGGCCCTAGTGGCTTCTTGGGGAGCATTGTGCCTCCACACCGCTCCAAACGGAGATTAGCATCCGCAAGGGTGTGAACTTCGGGATACATCGTCGTCTCCGCGTGCCTCGGTTATCTCTTACCCGAGCTCTTTACTTATGCACTTTACTTTGTGATAGTCATAGTGTTTCATGTTATATATCTTGCTATCTCATAGTTATTTATCTTGCTTAGCATAAGTTGTTGGTGCACATAGGTGAGCCTAGTTGTTGTAGGTTTTGTGCTTGACAAATTAACCGCTAGGTTTATTCCGCATTTGTTCAAGCCTAAACCGTAATTATTTTAAAGCGCCTATTCACCCCCCCCCCCCTCTAGGCGACATCCTTGATCTTTCATACGGGCTTCTAGCAAGAACCGTTCTTACCTACGCAAAAACCACAACGGTGTTTCATCAAGTTTGCTGTTTTAATGTTCTTCAAGGACCGGCCATAGTCAAATTTGATTCAACTAAAGTAGGAGAAACAGACACCCGCCAACCACCTTTATGCAAAACTAGTTGCATGTCTGTCGGTGGAACCGGTCTCATGTGCGTGGACATGTAAGGTTGGTCCGGGCCGCTTTATCCCACAATACTGCCGAATCAAAATAAGACATTGGTGGTAAGCAGTATGACTATCACCGCCCACAACTCTTTGTGTTCTACTCGTGCATATCATCTACGCATAGACCTGGCTCGGATGCCACTATTGGGAAACGTTGCATGAAAAACAAAAATATTTCTATGCACACGCAAGATCTATCAAGGAGATGCATAGCAACGAGAGGGGAGAGTGTGTCTATGTATCCTCGTAGACCGTAAGCGGAAGCGTTTGACAACGTGGTTGATGTAGTCGAACTTCTTCGCGTTTCAACCGATCGAGCACCGAACATACGGCACCTCCGCGTTCAGTACACATTCAGCTCGATGACGTCCTCCGCCTTCTTGATCTAGCAAGACGGCGAGGTAGTGGATGAGTTCCGGCAGCACGACGGCGTGGTGACGGTGATGGTGAAGCTATCTCCGCAGGGCTTCGCCTAAGCACTACGAAAATATGACCGGGGGTGTAAACGGTGGAGGGGGGCGCCGCACACGGCTAGGCAATTGTCTCTTGTGTGCTAGGCGCCCCCTTCCCACATATATATAGGTGGGAGAGAGGGAGGAGCAGCCAAAGGGGGCGCCCAAGTAGGAGGAATCCTACTTGGGGTCTCTCCCAAGCCGCGCCCCCCAGCCTTATATAGGTGCGGGGGAAAGGCAGGGGAGGGTGGCGCCCCACTTTCCTTTCTCCCATGAGAGGGAAAGGCAGGAGGGGCTAGCCCTCCCCGGCCCCTTTCCTTGCCTAGGGCTGGCCGGCCAGGGAGAGGGGCGCACCAGCCCCCTGTGGGCTGGTATGTCCCTCCCTTGGCCCATTAAGCCCATAACACCTACCGGGGGTGTCCGGAACCCCTTCCGTTGACCCGATGGCTACCCGGTGCATCCCGAAACCCTGCCGGTGTCCGAATACCATCGTCCTATATATCGATCTTTACCTCTCGACCATTTCGAGACTCCTCGTCATGTCCGTAATCTCATCTGGGACTCCGAACAACAGTCGGTTACCAAATCATATAACTCATATAACACTATATCGTCAACGAACGTTAAGCGTGCGGACCCTACGGGTTCGAGAACTATGTAGATATGATCGAGACACCTCTCCGGTCAATAATCAATAGCGGAACCTGGATGCCATGTTGGCTCCTACATATTCTACGAAGATCTTTATCGGTCGAACCGTTATGACAACATACGCAATTCCCTTTGTCCATCAGTATGTTACTTGCCCGAGATTCGTTCATCGGTATCTTCATACCTAGTTCAATCTCGTTACCGGCAAGTCTCTTTACTCGTTCCGTAATACATCATCCTGTAACTAACTCATTAGTCACTTTGCTTGCAAGGCTTCTTATGATGTGTATTACCGAGAGGGCCCAGAGATACCTCTCTGATACTTGGAGTGACAAATCCTAATCACGATCTATGCCAACTCAACAAACATCTTCGGAGATACCTGTAGAGCATCTTTATGATCACCCAGGTACGTTGTGACGTTTGATAGCACACAAGGTATTCCTCCGGTATCCGGGAGTTGCATAATCTCATAGTTGAAGGAATATGTATTTGACATGAAGAAAGCAATAGCAATAAACTGAACGATCAATATGCTAAGCTAACAGATGGGTCTTGTCCATCACATCATTCTTCTAATGATGTGTTCTCATTATCAAATGACAACACATGTCTATGGTTAGGAAACCTTAACCATCTTTGATCAACGAGTTAGTCTAGTAGAGGCTTACTAGGGACACGATATTTGTTTATGTATTCACACATGTATTTAAGATTCCGATCAATACAATTCTAGCATGAATAATAAACCCTTATCATGAATAAGGAAATATAAAATAACAACTTTATTATTGCCTTTAGGGCATATTTCCTACAAGTAAATGTGATTGCCACCTATTTGATGAAATAAGCTAGTGCAACCAACACGTGAAGATAGAGCTAGATGATCGACTTAGCTATTCTGTTGAAGATGAAGCTATACATATATATGATATGAGAAGTGAATCTCAGCTATTCTGTTGAGGATGAAGTTGTACATCTGAGAAGAGAACTTGAAGCTTGGCACCCTGAATAGAGACTACCGCGTGTTGATGCATGTCAACGCGCAAAATCCCTCAATCACCGAGCCAAACACAATATTTTTGCGGTGAAATACCCTGTAGCTTGCCTTGTATTATACATGTGCGATACTTGATCACCAAGATTATAATTGATTACAGAATCACACAATCACACCATATCAATCTCTACAGATCAGATCATGATCGATACAAAACCACAACGATATTTCTTTGGCTTAAATACACCGATTTGGTTAGACCATGGTTGCCAAGTGTTAGGCAAAAGAATTGAGCTGTAACACAGTAGGCTTGGGTCTGTCTAAGCTTCGTCTCGCGGTTAGCTCTGGCATGACGACCTCTACAAGGATACGCTGCACATCGGAAGGAGGCAGCATGTCTTTCCACTGCACGACAAAGTGGCGCATCCGCTCAGAGTCCGTGGCCTTCCACTCCAATCCCTAGACCGTCGGAACCACAGTGTCGTCGACCACCTCCGCGTACGGTGACAGTGCCGAACTGTCGTCTAGTGTGTTCTTTAGCAGGACGATCACGTCCAGCCAGATGGTGGGGATCCCACAGAGGCTGCCACCTTTGGAGCACCGGGGCAACTAGCGGCACCACGAGCATGCGTGTTGTCTTCATGAGGCAGTACGTCTAGTACACCTCAGGAAACTTCTCCTTGAGCTTGTGAACTCTCAGATCAGGTCGCGCACCGTCAGCTCCCCCGACGCGCTTTTCTCATGTGCCAACGTCACGGCCTTTATGATCACCCCCACTGCGTCCTCCATATGCTCGCCGTCTTGCATCTCTGGTGTCACCTGCTCTTGCGTGGCAAGGATTTGCTGGTAGAACTCCCAACCTTGCTTCCGTGATCCATCAGCGTCACCCTTCTCCCCGTCGTCATAAACCACTTGAGAGCTTTCATCTGCGCCCTCGTCATCTCCCCACTTGGTCATCCAGGTGTCCGATTCTTTATCGAGTAGTCCGTCACTGCATCGTCCATCTACCTCAGCGCCTGCCATGGCGAACCCAGTGCTCCATGGCCGTTCCGACACCTTGATTGGAGAGGTGATACCATGGTCGTGCCTGCTGAGGCGAAAGCCGGATCTCACCTCGTAGTTCATCCTCTTCATCATCTTCACCATTGTTGTGTTGTTGGACACCAGGCTCTTAGCAGGCGGGAGCTTTGATGTCGGTGCCCGATTGTAATGTTGTCTAGGGTAGGGTTGATGATGGTGTTGAGACGACGGACCTAGAGAGCCGGCGACGACGAATTGGGCGTGTCCGAGGTGCTCCAGTATCCTGCAGAGCCGGTGCCCGATCTCCTCCTCGGATACGTCCAACGAACTGGACGATGTACCTCTAGAGCCGATGCCCGATCTCCTCCTCGGACATGTCCAGTTCATCGCCGCTGGCTCTACAGGTCCATCGTCTGAAGACCATAATCAACCCTACCCTAGGCAACATTACAATCGGGCAACGACATCGAAGCTCCAGCCTGGTGTCCATCAACACAACGGTGGTGAAGATGATGAAGCGGATGAACTATGAGGTGGGATCCGGCTGTGGCCTCGACAAGCACGTCGAGGGCAGCACCTCTCCCGTCAAGGTGTTGGAACGTCCATGGAACGCTAGATTTGACACGTTGGCGCTGAGGTAGAAGGACAATACAACAACGGACTTCCCGATAAAGAACCGGACACCTGGCTGACCAAGTGGGGAAATGATGAGGGCGCAGACGAAAGCTCTCAAGTGGTTTACGGCTGCTGGGAGAAGGGCAACACTAATAGATTGCAGAAGCAAGGTCGGGAGTTCCACTAGCAAATCATTGCCACATGGGAGCAGGTGACGCTGGGGATGCAAGACGGCGAGCATATGGAGCACGCAGTGAGGGTGATCACCAAGACCGCGATGCTGGTGCACGAGAAAAGTGCGTCGGGAGACCTGACGGCTGGCGACGTGATCTATGAGTTCAGAAGGCTCAAGGAGAAGTTCCCCGAGGTGTACCAGGCGTACTGCCTCACGCACACGGCACACATCCTCGTGACGCCTCTAATTGCCCCGGTGCTCCAAAGGTGGCAGCCTCTGTGGGACCCCACCATCTGACTGGACATGTTCATCCTGCTAAAGAACACACTGGACGATGGGTCGGCAATGTCACCGTGCACAGAGCTGGTCAACGACACCGTGGTTCCGATGGTCTAGGCATTGGAGTGAAAGGCCACGGACTCTGAGCGGATGTGCCACTTCCTTGCGTAGTGGAAGGACACGCTGCCTCCTTCCGTTGTGCAGCGCATCCTTGTAGAGGTCGTCATGCCGGAGTTGACCGCCTAAAAGGTGTCTTGGGAGGACTGGGCAACCCTGGGACTTCGTCTCGCGCGAGTACAGTAGGTAGGCGTAGGTTTCCCCTGGCGAGGCTTCGATGGTGGCGGCTTCGTCCGCTGGAATAAGTGTCTCTTCATCCCAGCTCCATCTCGACGACGCCCAGTGCGGTCTGGTCTAGGGATTCGTAAGGGTGGTCATCGAGCACTCCTCGTGGGCAGCAGATTCATGCGGCCTCGATAGCGGCACCATTTATGCTTGGTGGCTGCTTGGATCTGCGAGACTTGCTCCGGTGTCCACTTCTCTTCTTTTGTGTTGGTCCGATTGGACCTTAGTCTTCACGACTTCCCCTCCACGAAGAACAAAGTCAGATCGGCTCTGGGTGATCTATGCAAGTATTCAATGGCGAGGTATATCAGTGGAATCACGACAAGGCAATTTATGAACTTTTGCACACTGACATGCAGCAGACACACTCAGACCCAAGAGAAGGTGAACGAAGGAATTCATGTTACGTAAGGAATGACTCACCAGTGCTTTTGGACAGATGACCTAACCTTCGGAGCAATAGATTTGGCAAGAGCTTGGAACCGGAGAGAGCTCGATGCCTCGATGCGTTGGACGAGGACATGAAGCTTGGCACCCTACAACAGAGACAACCCTGACATCTAGTGTGTGTGGCGCATGTCAACACGCAAAAGTTCAGCAATTACCAAGCGAGCTGCATTGTTTTTGTTGTAAGCTTGTGTTATGACCGGGGTACTTATACCCGTAGGAGGCCCACCGGGCAGGTTTAGTTAGGGGCTTAGTCCACAAGTTATCTTATTTTTATTAGCATCGTGGTTATATAAACAAGCTGTAAGACTCTTTTGAAGATTAAGCAATAAGACAATTCTATTGCCCGGCTTCCAGAGGAGCCGGAAACCCTAAACCCTAGCCGCCTCCTATCACTGCCGCCGCCTCCTTCACGCGCACGACGGCGCCCAGCCGTCGGCGGCCGCGTGCTCGCCCGCGTCCAACTCCCTCCTTCCCCTACAACCTCCGACCTAGACCCGGTAGAACCCTAGCTCCTACCACCTTGGTATCAGTTAGCTCGGTTCCGATCATGTCTTCGCCGCCGCCAACCCCGTCGCTTCCGCTGCCGGCCGCCACCACCGCGCCGCTGGCCTTCTCCACCGCGCCACTGCCCTTCCCATCTGCGCCGCTGATCTCCACCTCCGGCGCCTCCACCGCCCAGATGACGGCGCCCTCCACCGCACTGCCAGCAGCCGTCTACACCCCGGAGGAGGTCACCAGGTTCCTCCACGACCTCGTCACCGCCGTCCAGGGGATCCGGCTGTTCCTGGAAAGCCCCTACGGGCCGCCGCCGGCCCTGCTGCCGGCCGCCGCCACCGGGCCGCCAGCCCTGCCGTGGTACTCGCCGCACGCAGCGGCCTCCGCGGCGCTCACTGGGACGCTGCAGCCCCAGCTGCAGCTGCAGCCGCCGCCCGCCACCACCCCGCTGTGGCCGCAGTGGCCGGCGCCGGTTCTCGCAGCGCCTCCCGCGCCCACCGCCCCCATACAACAACCACCGCCGCTGCCGGCCCCCCCGCCACTCAGCACCGGGCCGGGCCCGACCACGCCGGGAGGCGTCCCGATCCAGCAGGTCCGCTTCCCACCGTCGCCATCTCCACTCCCGGCCTGGCTGTCCGGGTCATCGCCGCCGCCGGTCTACACTACGGCCGGGGACCAGCCGACGCCCACCCTACCATACGGCGATCCGTCCGGCTCCGCGGGTCCCTCCGCGGGCCGCGCCGACCCGCCGTTCCACGGGGGACCCTCGGTCCCCACCTACCGGGCGCCACCATCCTCGCTGCTCCGCACCTCCGAGTCGTTCGGCCACGGCGGTCATACCCAGACGCCGCCACGATTCGCCAAGATCGACTTCGCCACCTACGACAGTACTGAGAACCCCCTCAACTGGCTCAACCAGTGCGAGCAGTTCTTCCGTGGGCAGCGTACACTTGCGTCGGACCGCACTTGGCTCGCCTCCTACCACCTCCGGAGCACCGCACAGACATGGTATTACGCCCTCGAGCAGGACGAGGGCGGCATGCCCCCTTGGGAGCTCTTTCGTGAGCTATGCCTCCTTCGTTTCGGGCCGCCGATCCGCGGGAGTCGACTGGCGGAGCTCGGCCGCCTCCCCTTCACCTCCACGGTGCAGGACGTCGCCGACCATTTCCAGGCTCTGGCATGCCACGCGCCGGGTGTGACGGTGCAACAGCGGGCCGAGCTCTTCGTCGGCGGACTTCCAGATCACATCCGCGTGGACGTGGAGCTGCGGGGACCCCAGGACCTCCAGACGGCCATGTACTACGCTCGCGCCTTCAAGTGTCGCGCGCAGGCCTTGCAGCAGGCGACACAGGCTCGAGGTGGCCGACAGGCCGCCAGACCGCCCCTGACAGCACCTGTGCCGGGCCGAATGCCCCCGGCCGCTCCAGCGGCGACCGCTCCGGCCACGACGCGGCCTTTCCGTCGGCTCTCTCAGGCCGAGCAGCTTGAGCGATGTCGTCAGGGACTTTGCTATAACTGCGATGAGCCCTACGTGTCAGGCCACGTCTGCCCGCGCCTTTTCTACTTGGAGACAGCCGACTACGTCGAGGAGGACACACCCGCCGACGGGCTCGGCGAGTTGCCGCCACCAGCTGCTGCGGAGGCCGCCCCCGCGCCCGCTCCGGCGACGGCGCTCGTGGTCTCGCTCCATGCGCTTGCTGGCATCCGTGACGAGCAGACTATGCTTTTGCCGGTGACGATTCACGGCGAGCGCCTGGTGGCCCTCCTAGATACGGGCTCCACGCATAACTTCCTGCCTGAGGCTACCATGCTCCGCTTAGCGCTTCAGCCGACGGGCGGGGAGCAACTTCGGGTCACGGTGGCTAACGGCGACCGCCTCCGGTGCCATGGGCTGGCGCGGAACGTGCCCATCACCATCGGCGACGAGCACTTCACCATCACGTGCGCCGGCATCGACTTGGGCTGCTTCGACTTCATCCTCGGCGTCGACTTCTTGCGGACTCTTGGTCCCATACTCTGGGACTTCGACACCCTGACGATGACCTTCTGGCGTCTGGGCCGCTGCATCCGGTGGGAGGGCATTGGGGGCGCCTCACCAGCGACGCCACAGCTCCAGCTGGCCGCGACCGCCACCGAGCCCGAGCACTCACTGTTGGATCACCTCCTGCAGCAGCACGGCGACCTCTTCGACGAGCCTCAGGGCCTTCCGCCAGCCCGGGTGTATGATCACTGCATTCATCTACTGCCGGGCACGGCGCCGGTTGCAGTGCGGCCCTACCGCTATCTCCAGCTGCAGAAGTACGAGCTGGAGCGGCAGTGTGCGCTCATGCTCGCCTTGGGCATCATTCGGATCTCCACGTCGCCGTTTTCGGCGCCGGTCCTCCTCGTCCGCAAGTCGGACGGAACGTGGCGCTTCTGCATCGACTACCGCGCCCTTAATGCCATGACGCTCAAGGACAAGTTTCCTATTCCGGTGGTTGACGAGCTCCTGGACGAGCTACATGGGGCGTGTTTCTTTACCAAGCTTGACCTCCGGTCAGGCTACCACCAGGTGCAGATGCACCCAGATGATGTCACCAAGACGGCGTTTCGGACTCATCATGGCGACTTCGAGTTCTTGGTGATGCCTTTTGGCCTCTCCAACGCCCCGGCGACCTTCCAGGCTTTGATGAACGATGTCCTCCGCCCCTACTTGCGTCGGTTTGTGCTCATTTTCTTTGATGATATTCTTATCTACAGCGCCTCGTGGGCGGAGCACCTTCAGCACGTCGCCATCATCTTCAACGAGCTTCGAGCGCACCATCTTCATCTTAAGCGCTCGAAGTGCTCGTTCGGGACGCCTTCAGTCGCCTACCTCGGCCACATCATCTCGGCCGAGGGGGTTGCTATGGACGCCGACAAGGTGGCGGCCGTCGCGGCCTGGCCGACACCGCACTCACCGCGGGCTCTTCGCGGCTTCCTGGGCCTTGCGGGGTACTACCAGAAATTTATCCAGGAGTTCGGCCTCATCGCGTCTCCACTCACGCGCCTGCTTCGTCGTGACGCCTTTGCCTGGGATGAGGAGGCGACAGCGGCGTTCGAGGCCCTCAAGGGGGCCCTCACGACAGGCCCCGTTCTTCAGATGCCTGACTTCGACCGCCCATTCGTCATGGACTGCGACACCTCCGGTGCAGGGTTCGGCGCCGTCCTCCATCAGGGCGATGGACCCATCGCTTTTTTCAGCAGGCCCTTCGCCGCGCGCCATCTTAAGCTCGCAGCTTATGAGCGGGAGCTCATTGGCTTGGTGCAGGCGGTGCGCCATTGGCGGCCTTATCTTTGGGGCCGGTCGTTCCGGATTCGCACGGATCACTACAGCCTCATGTTCTTATTGGACCAGAGGCTGTCTACCGTGCCGCAGCATCAGTGGATCAGTAAGCTCTTTGGCTTCGACTTCACCGTCGAGTATCGTCCGGGCCGCCTTAACACCGTGGCCGACGCCCTGTCTCGCTGGGACGCCGACCACGACACCACCATCGGCAACTCTGAGGGGGCGGTGCTCTGCTTCCGCTCGGGGCCCTCCTTCGCCCTCTTCGCAGACATCCGTCGGGCCACTACGGCAGCACCGGACGCTCTGCTTCTTCAGCAGCGGCTTGCTGCGGGCGACCTGGAGGAGCCGTGGCGCCTAGCAGATGGCTTGCTCCTGCATGGGTGCCGTATCTTCGTGCCGGAGCACGACGACCTCCGTCACCAAGTTCTGCTGCTGGCCCACTCAGCGGGCCACGAGGGTGTGTAGAAAACCCTCCATCGTCTCCGCGCCGACTTCTAAATTCCCGGTGATCGGGCCCTAGTTCGGGACTGGGTGCAGTCTTGCGTGACGTGCCAGCATAACAAGACGGAGACACTTCGGCCGGCTGGTCTGCTACAGCCCTTGGAGGTGTCGTCTCAGGTCTGGGCTGATATCTCCATGGACTTCATCGAGGGCCTTCCCAAGGTGGGCGGCAAGTCCGTCATCCTCACGGTGGTCGACCGTTTCTCCAAGTATGCTCACTTCATCGCGCTCGGCCATCCCTACACTGCCGCGTCCGTGGCCCGTGCCTTCTTCGATGGCATCGTCCGCCTCCACGGGTTTCCCTCTTCGATCGTCAGCGATCGGGACCCGGTGTTCACGGGGCTTGTCTGGCGCGATCTCTTCCGGATGGCGGGCATGAAGCTCCGCCTGAGCACGGCCTTCCACCCTCAGACGGACGGCCAATCAGAGGTCATCCACAAGGTGATTGCCATGTATTTACGTTCTGTCACAGGTGATCGTCCTCGCGCTTGGGTGGATTGGCTCGCATGGGCGGAGTACTGCTACAACACCTCCTATCACTCCGCCCTGCGCGCCACGCCATTCGAGGTGGTCTACAGCACTGTAGACCACCCCCGCCCATCCTGCCGGTTGACCCGGCGACGGCTCCGACGGAGGCGGCCGGCGATCTTCTTCGCAGCCGCGACGAGATGCTTGCGAAGGTCCGGCAACGCCTCATTCAGGCCCAGCAGCTGGCCATGTTGGGGAACGTAGCAGAATTTTAAAATTTTCTACGCATCACCAAGATCAATCTATGGAGTCATCTAGCAACGAGTGAGAGGGGAGTGTATCTACATACCCTTGTAGATCGCGAGCGGAAGCGTTCAAGAGAACGGGGTTGATGGAGTCGTACTCGTCGTGATCCAAATCACCGATGACCAAGCGCCGAACGGACGGCACCTCCGCGTTCAACACACGTACGGAGCAGAGACGTCTCCTCCTTCTTGATCCAGCAAGGGGGGAGGAGAGGTTGATGGAGATCCAGCAGCACGACGCTGTGGTGGTGGAAGCAGCGGGATTTCAGCAGGGCTTCGCCAAGCGCTACTGGAGGAGGAAGAGGTGTCACGGGAGGGAGAGGGAGGCGCCAGGGGCTGAGCTGTTTCTCCCATGCACCTCCCCACTATATATAGGGGTGGAGGGGGCTGGTTTCTTGCCCTCCAAGTCCATTGGGGCGTTGGCAAAGGTGGAAGGAAAGAAATCCCATCCTTTCCCTTCCCCACTGATTGTTATCCCCCTTTTTTAGGGATCTTGATCTTATCCCTTCGGGATATGATCTTATTCCTTCTAAGGGGGAATCTTGGTGCGCCTTGACTAGGGGTGTGGGGCCTTGCCCCCACTACCCACGTTCATGTGGGTCCCCCCATGCAGGTGGGCCCCACTCCGGAACCTTCTAGAACCTTCTCGGAACAATACCAAAAAATCCCGAACATTTTCCGGTGGCCAAAATAGGACTTCCCATATATAAATCTTTACCTCCGGACCATTCCGGAACTCCTCGTGACGTCCAGGATCTCATCCGAGACTCCGAACAACCTTCGGGTTACCGCATACTAATATCTCTATAACCCTAGCGTCACCGAACCTTAAGTGTGTAGACCCTACGGGTTCGGGAGACACGCAGACATGACCGAGACGACTCTCCGGTCAATAACCAACAGCGGGATCTGGATACCCATGTTGGCTCCCACATGCTCCTCGATGATCTCATCGGATGAACCACGATGTCGAGGATTCAATCAATCCCGTACGCAATTCCCTTTGTCTATCGGTACGATACTTGCCCGAGATTCGATCGTCGGTATCTCGATACCTTGTTCAATCTCGTTACCGGCAAGTCTCTTTACTCGTTTCCGTAACACATCATCCCGTGAACAACTCCTTGATCACATTGAGCTCATTATGATGATGTCCTACCAAGTGGGCCCAGAGGTACCTCTCCGTTACATGGAGTGACAAATCCCAGTCTCGATTCGTGCCAACCCAACAGATACTTTCGGAGATACCCGTAGTGCACCTTTATAGCCACCCAGTTACGTTGTGACGTTTGGTGCACCCAAAGCACTCCTACGGTATCCGGGAGTTGCACAATCTCATGGTCTAAGGAAAAGTTACTTGACATTGGAAAAGCTTTAGCAAACGAACTACACGATCTAGTGCTAGGCTTAGGATTGGGTCTTGTCCATCACATCATTCTCCTAATGATGTGATCCCGTTATCAATGACATCCAATGTCCATGGTCAGGAAACCGTAACCATCTATTGATCAACGAGCTAGTCAACTAGAGGCTTACTAGGGACATGTTGTGGTCTATGTATTCACACATGTATTACGATTTCCGGATAACACAATTATAGCATGAATAACAGACAATTATCATGAACAAGGAAATATAATAATAACCATTTTATTATTGCCTCTAGGGCATATTTCCAACAGGAGTCATCTAGCAACGAGTGAGAGGGGAGTGTATCTACATACCCTTGTAGATCGCGAGCGGAAGCGTTCAAGAGAACGGGGTTGATGGAGTCGTACTCGTCGTGATCCAAATCACCGATGACCGAGCGCCGAACGGACGGCACCTCCGCGTTCAACACACGTACGGAGCAGAGACGTCTCCTCCTTCTTGATCCAGCAAGGGGGGAGGAGATGTTGATGGAGATCCAGCAGCACGACGGTGTGGTGGTGGAAGCAGCGGGATTTCAGCAGGGCTTCGCCAAGCGCTACTGGAGGAGGAAGAGGTGTCACGGGAGGGAGAGGGAGGCGCCAGGGGCTGTGCTCTTTCTCCCATGCACCTCCCCACTATATATAGGGGTGGAGGGGGCTGGTTTCTTGCCCTCCAAGTCCATTGGGGCGTTGGCAAAGGTGGAAGGAAAGAAATCCCATCCTTTCCCTTCCCCACCGATTGTTATCCCCCTTTTTTAGGGATCTTGATCTTATCCCTTCGGGATATGATCTTATTCCTTCTAAGGGGGAATCTTGGTGCGCCTTGACTAGGGGTGTGGGGCCTTGCCCCCACTACCCACGTTCATGTGGGTCCCCCCATGCAGGTGGGCCCCACTCCGGAACCTTCTAGAACCTTCTCGGTACAATCCCGAAAAATCCCGAACATTTTCCGGTGGCCAAAATAGGACTTCCCATATATAAATCTTTACCTCCGGACCATTCCGGAACTCCTCGTGACGTCCAGGATCTCATCCGAGACTCCGAACAACCTTCGGGTTACCGCATACTAATATCTCTATAACCCTAGCGTCACCGAACCTTAAGTGTGTAGACCCTACGGGTTCGGGAGACACGCAGACATGACCGAGACGACTCTCCGGTCAATAACCAACAGCGGGATCTGGATACCCATGTTGGCTCCCACATGCTCCTCGATGATCTCATCGGATGAACCACGAGGTCGAGGATTCAATCAATCCCGTACGCAATTCCCTTTGTCTATCGGTACGATACTTGCCCGAGATTCGATCGTCGGTATCTCGATACCTTGTTCAATCTCGTTACCGGCAAGTCTCTTTACTCGTTTCCGTAACACATCATCCCGTGAACAACTCCTTGATCACATTGAGCTCATTATGATGATGTCCTACCGAGTGGGCCCAGAGGTACCTCTCCGTTACATGGAGTGACAAATCCCAGTCTCGATTCGTGCCAACCCAACAGATACTTTCGGAGATACCCGTAGTGCACCTTTATAGCCACCCAGTTACGTTGTGACGTTTGGTGCACCCAAAGCCCTCCTACGGTATCCGGGAGTTGCACAATCTCATGGTCTAAGGAAAAGTTACTTGACATTGGAAAAGCTTTAGCAAACGAACTACACGATCTAGTGCTAGGCTTAGGATTGGGTCTTGTCCATCACATCATTCTCCTAATGATGTGATCCCGTTATCAATGACATCCAATGTCCATGGTCAGGAAACCGTAACCATCTATTGATCAACGAGCTAGTCAACTAGAGGCTTACTAGGGACATGTTGTGGTCTATGTATTCACACATGTATTACGATTTCCGGATAACACAATTATAGCATGAATAACAGACAATTATCATGAACAAGGAAATATAATAATAACCATTTTATTATTGCCTCTAGGGCATATTTCCAACAGTCTCCCACTTGCACTAGAGTCAATAATCTAGTTACATTGTGATGAATCGAACACCCATAGAGTACTGGTGTTGATCATGTTTTTCTCGTGAAAGAGGTTCAGTCAACGGATCTGCTACATTCAAATCCGTGTGCACTTTACAAATATCTATGTCTCCATCTTGAACATGTTCACGTATGGAGTTGAAGCGACGCTTGATTTGCCTGGTCCTTTTGTGAAACCTGGGCTCCTTGGCAAGGGCAATAGCTCCAGTGTTGTCACAGAAGAGAGCCATTGGACCCGACGCATTTGGAATGACTCCTAGGTCGGTGATGAACTCCTTCATCCATACTGCTTCGTGTGCTGCCTCCGAGGCTGCTATGTACTCCGCTTCGCATGTAGAACCCGACACGACGCTTTGCTTGCAACTGCACCAGCTTACCGCTCCACCATTCAAAATATACACGTATCCGGTTTGTGACTTGGAGTCATCCGGATCTGTGTCGAAGCTAGCGTCGACGTAACCCTTTACGACGAGCTCTTCGTCACCTCCATATACGAGAAACATATCCTTAGTCCTTTTCAGGTACTTCAGGATGTTCTTGACCGCTGTCCAGTGTTCCTTGCCGGGATTACTTTGGTACCTACCTACCAAACTTACAGCAAGGTTTACATCAGGTCTGGTACACAGCATGGCATAAATAATAGACCCTATGGCTGAGGCATAGGGGATGACACTCATCTCTTCTATATCTTTTGCCGTGGTCGGGCATTGAGCCGAGCTCAATTTCACACCTTGCAATACAGGCAAGAACCCCTTCTTGGACTGATCCATATTGAACTTCTTCAATATCTTATCAAGGTATGTGCTTTGCGAAAGACCTATGAGGCGTCTCGATCTATCTCTATAGATCTTGATGCCTAATATATAAGCAGCTTCTCCAAGGTCCTTCATTGAAAAACACTTATTCAAGTAGGCCTTTATACTTTCCAAGAATTCTATATCATTTCCCATCAGCAGTATGTCATCCACATATAATATGAGAAATGCTACAGAGCTCCCACTCACTTTCTTGTAAACACAGGCTTCTCCATAAGTCTGTGTGAACCCAAACGCTTTGATCATCTCGTCAAAGCGAATGTTCCAACTCCGAGATGCTTGCACCAGCACATAGATTGAGCGCTGGAGCTTGCATACCTTGTCAGCATTCTCAGGGTCGACAAAACCTTCCGGTTGTATCATATACAACTCTTCCTTAAGAAAACCATTAAGGAATGCCGTTTTGATGTCCATTTGCCATATCTCATAATCATAGTATGCGGCAATTGCTAACATGATTCTGACGGATTTCAGCTTCGCTACGGGTGAGAAAGTCTCATCGTAGTCAACCCCTTGAACTTGTCGATAACCCTTAGCGACAAGCCGAGCCTTATAGATGGTCACATTACCATCCGCGTCAGTCTTCTTCTTAAAGATCCATTTATTTTCTATGGCTTGCCGATCATCGGGCAAGTCAGTCAAAGTCCATACTTCGTTTTCATACATGGATCCTATCTCGGATTTCATGGCTTCAAGCCATTTGTCGGAATCCGGGCCCGCCATCGCTTCTTCATAGTTCGAAGGTTCACTGTTGTCTAACAACATGATTTCCAGGACAGGATTGCCATACCACTCTGGTGCGGAACGTGTCCTCGTGGACCTTCGAAGTTCAGTGGTAGCTTGATCATGATCATTATCAATAACTTCCTCTCTAGCCGGTGTAGGCACCACAGAAACATTTTCCTGTGCTGCGCTACTCTCCGGTTCGAGGGTCATCTCATCAAGCTCCACTTTCCTCCCACTTACTTCTTTCGAGAGAAACTCTTTCTCTAGAAAGGATCCATTCCTGGCAACAAAGATCTTGCCCTCGGATCTTAGGTAGAAGGTATACCCAATAGTTTCCTTAGGGTATCCTATGAATACACATTTTTCCGACTTGGGTTCGAGCTTCTCTGGTTGAAGTTTCTTCACATAAGCATCGCATCCCCAAACTTTCAGAAATGACAGCTTAGGTTTCTTCCCAAACCATAATTCATACGGTGTCGTCTCAACGGATTTTGACGGTGCCCTATTTAAAGTGAATGCGGCAGTCTCTAAAGCATAACCCCAAAAGGATAGCGGTAAATCGGTAAGAGACATCATAGATCGCACCATATCCAATAGAGTGCGATTACGCCGTTCGGACACACCATTACGCTGAGGTGTTCCAGGCGGCGTGAGTTGTGAAACAATTCCACATTTCCTTAAGTGCGTGCCAAATTCATGACTCAAATATTCTCCTCCATGATCTGATCGTAAGAACTTTATTTTCTTGTCACGTTGATTCTCAACCTCACTCTGAAATTCCTTGAACTTTTCAAAGGTCTCAGACTTGTGCTTCATCAAGTAGACATACCCATATCTACTCAAATCATCGGTGAGGGTGAGAACATAACGATAACCACCGCGAGCCTCAACACTCATTGGACCACACACATCAGTATGTATGATCTCCAATAAGTTGGTTGCTCGCTCCATTGTTCCGGAGAACGGAGTCTTGGTCATCTTGCCCAAGAGGCATGGTTCGCATCTGTCAAATGATTCATAATCAAGAGACTCCAAAAGTCCATCTGCATGGAGTTTCTTCATGCGTTTAACACCGATATGACCAAGGCGGCAGTGCCACAAGTATGTGGGACTATCGTTATCAACCTTGCATTTCTTGGCATTCACATTATAAACATGTGTAACATCATGTTCGAGATTCAAAAAAAATAAACCATTCACCAGCGGGGCATGACCATAAAACATATCTCTCATATAAATAGAACAACCATTATTCTCAGATTTAAATGAGTAGCCATCTCGCATTAAGCGAGATCCAGATACAATGTTCATGCTCAAAGCTGGTACTAAATAACAATTATTGAGGTTTAAAACTAATCCCGTAGGTAGATGCAGAGGTAGCGTGCCGACGGCGATCATATCGACCTTGGAACCATTCCCGACGCGCATCGTCACCTCGTCCTTTGCCAGTCTACGCTGATTCCGCAGTTCCTGCTTTGAGTTACAAATACGAGCAACCGCACCGGTATCAAATACCCAGGAACTACTACGAGTGCTGGTAAGGTACACATCAATTACATGTATATCATATATACCTTTGGTATTGCCGGCCTTCTTGTCCGCCAAGTACTTGGGGCAGTTTCGCTTCCAGTGACCGTTTCCCTTGCAATAAAAGCACTCAGTCTCAGGCTTGGGTCTATTCTTCGACTTCTTCCCGGCAGCTGGCTTACCGGGCGCGGCAACTCCCTTGCCGTCCTTCTTGAAGTTCTTCTTACCCTTGCCCTTCTTGAACTTAGTGGTTTTATTCACCATCAACACTTGATGTTCCTTTCTGATCTCTGCCTCCGCTGACTTCAGCATCGCATATACCTCAGGAATGGTCTTTTCCATCCCCTGCATGTTGAAGTTCATCACGAAGCTCTTGTAGCTAGGTGGAAGCGACTGAAGGATTCTGTCAACGACCGCGTCATCCGGGAGATTAACTCCCAGCTGAGACAAGCGGCTGTGCAACCCAGACATTTTGAGTATGTGCTCGCTGACAGAACTATTTTCCTCCATCTTACAGCTGTAGAACTTATCGGAGACTTCATATCTCTCGATCCGGGCATGAGCTTGGAAAACCATTTTCAGCTCTTCGAACATCTCATATGCTCCGTGATGCTCAAAACGCTTTTGGAGCCCCGGTTCTAAGCTGAAGAGCATGCCGCACTGAACGAAGGAGTAATCATCGGTGCGTGTCTGCTAAACGTTCAAATCGTCTGGCAGTGCTGGGAGAGCAGGTGGGTCACCTAACGGTGCTTCAAGGACATATGATTTCTTGGCAGCTATGAGGATAATCCTTAGGTTACGGACCCAGTCCGCATAGTTGCTACCATCGTCTTTCAGCTTGTTTTTCTCTAGGAACGCGTTGAAGTTGAGGGTAACATTAGCGTTGGCCATTTGATCTACAAGATAGATATGTAACATTTAGACTAAGTTCATGACAATTAAGTTCATCTAATCAAATTATGTAATGAACTCCCACTCAGATAGACATCCCTCTCGTCATCTAAGTGATTACATGATCCGAATCGACTAGGCCGTGTCCGATCATCACGTGAGACGGACTAGTCATCAACGGTGAACATCCCCATGTTGATCGTATCTTCTATACGACTCATGCTCGACCTTTCGGTCTCTTGTGTTCCGAGGCCATGTCTGTACATGCTAGGCTCGTCAAGTCAACCTAAGTGTATTGCTGTGTAAATCTGGCTTACACCCGTTGTATTCGAACGTTAGAATCTATCACACCCGATCAACACGTAGTGCTTCGAAACAACGAACCTTCGCAACGGTGCACAGTTAGGGGGCACACTTTCTTGAAATTTTAGTAAGGGATCATCTTATATATGCTACCGTCGTTCTAAGCAAATAAGATGCAAAAACATGATAAACATCTCATGCAATCAAAATAGTGACATGATATGGCCATTATCACTTTGCTCCTTTTGATCTCCATCTTCGGGGCTCCATGATCATCATCGTCACCGGCATGACACCATGATCTCCATCATCATGATCTCCATCATCGTGTCTTCATGAAGTTGTCTCGCCAACTATTACTTCTACTACTACGGCTAACGGTTAGTAATAAAGTAAAGTAATTACATGGCGAATTTCAATGACACGCAGGTCATATAATAAATTAAGACAACTCCTATGGCTCCTGCCGGTTGTCATACTCATCGACATGCAAGTCGTGATTCCTATTACAAGAACATGATCATCTCATACATCACATATATCATTCATCACATCCTTTGGCCATATCACATCACAAAGCACTTGCTGCAAAAACAAGTTAGACGTCCTCTAATTGTTGTTGCAAGTTTTTACATGGCTGCTATAGGTTTCTAGCAAGAACGTTTCTTACCTACGCCAAAACCACAACGTGATATGCCAATTTCTATTTACCCTTCATAAGGACCCTGTTCATCGAATCCGATCCGACTAAAGTGGGAGAGACAGACACCCGCTAGCCACCTTATGCAACTAGTGCATGTCAGTCGGTGGAACCTGTCTCACGTAAGCGTACGTGTAAGGTCGGTCCGGGCCGCTTCATCCCACAGTGCCGCCGAATCAAGATAAGACTAGTAACGGCAAGAAGATTGACAAATCGACGCCCACAACTACTTTGTGTTCTACTCGTGCAAGATACTACGCATAGACCTAGCTCATGATGCCACTGTTGGGGAACGTAGCAGAATTTTAAAATTTTCTACGCATCACCAAGATCAATCTATGGAGTCATCTAGCAACGAGTGAGAAGGGAGTGTATCTACATACCCTTGTAGATCGCGAGCGGAAGCGTTCAAAAGAACGGGGTTGATGGAGTCGTACTCGTCGTGATCCAAATCACCGATGACCGAGCGCCGAACGGACGGCACCTCCGCGTTCAACACACGTACGGAGCAGAGACGTCTCCTCCTTCTTGATCCAGCAAGGGGGGAGGAGAGGTTGATGGAGATCCAGCAGCACGACGGTGTGGTGGTGGAAGCAGCGGGATTTCAGCAGGGCTTCGCCAAGCGCTACTGGAGGAGGAAGAGGTGTCACGGGAGGGAGAGGGAGGCGCCAGGGGCTGAGCTGTTTCTCCCATGCACCTCCCCACTATATATAGGGGTGGAGGGGGCTGGTTTCTTGCCCTCCAAGTCCATTGGGGCGTTGGCAAAGGTGGAAGGAAAGAAATCCCATCCTTTCCCTTCCCCACCGATTGTTATCCCCCTTTTTTAGGGATCTTGATCTTATCCCTTCGGGATATGATCTTATTCCTTCTAAGGGGGAATCTTGGTGCGCCTTGACTAGGGGTGTGGGGCCTTGCCCCCACTACCCACGTTCGTGTGGGTCCCCCCATGCAGGTGGGCCCCACTCCGGAACCTTCTAGAACCTTCTCGGTACAATACCGAAAAATCCCGAACATTTTCCGGTGGCCAAAATAGGACTTCCCATATATAAATCTTTACCTCCGGACCATTCCGGAACTCCTCGTGACGTCCAGGATCTCATCCGAGACTCCGAACAACCTTCGGGTTACCGCATACTAATATCTCTATAACCCTAGCGTCACCGAACCTTAAGTGTGTAGACCCTACGGGTTCGGGAGACACGCAGACATGACCGAGACGACTCTCCGGTCAATAACCAACAGCGGGATCTGGATACCCATGTTGGCTCCCACATGCTCCTCGATGATCCCATCGGATGAACCACGATGTCGAGGATTCAATCAATCCCGTACGCAATTCCCTTTGTCTATCGGTACGATACTTGCCCGAGATTCGATCGTCGGTATCTCGATACCTTGTTCAATCTCGTTACCGGCAAGTCTCTTTACTCGTTTCCGTAACACATCATCCCGTGAACAACTCCTTGATCACATTGAGCTCATTATGATGATGTCCTACCGAGTGGGCCCAGAGGTACCTCTCCGTTACATGGAGTGACAAATCCCAGTCTCGATTCGTGCCAACCCAACAGATACTTTCGGAGATACCCGTAGTGCACCTTTATAGCCACCCAGTTACGTTGTGACGTTTGGTGCACCCAAAGCACTCCTACGGTATCCGGGAGTTGCCCAATCTCATGGTCTAAGGAAAAGTTACTTGACATTGGAAAAGCTTTAGCAAACGAACTACACGATCTAGTGCTAGGCTTAGGATTGGGTCTTGTCCATCACATCATTCTCCTAATGATGTGATCCCGTTATCAATGACATCCAATGTCCATGGTCAGGAAACCGTAACCATCTATTGATCAACGAGCTAGTCAACTAGAGGCTTACTAGGGACATGTTGTGGTCTATGTATTCACACATGTATTACGATTTCCGGATAACACAATTATAGCATGAATAACAGACAATTATCATGAACAAGGAAATATAATAATAACCATTTTATTATTGCCTCTAGGGCATATTTCCAACAGTCTCCCACTTGCACTAGAGTCAATAATCTAGTTACATTGTGATGAATCGAACACCCATAGAGTACTGGTGTTGATACCACTGTTGGGGAACGTAGCAGAATTTTAAAATTTTCTACGCATCACCAAGATCAATCTATGGAGTCATCTAGCAACGAGTGAGAGGGGAGTGTATCTACATACCCTTGTAGATCGCGAGCGGAAGCGTTCAAGAGAACGGGGTTGATGGAGTCGTACTCGTCGTGATCCAAATCACCGATGACCGAGCGCCGAACGGACGGCACCTCCGCGTTCAACACACGTACGGAGCAGAGACGTCTCCTCCTTCTTGATCCAGCAAGGGGGGAGGAGAGGTTGATGGAGATCCAGCAGCACGACGGTGTGGTGGTGGAAGCAGCGGGATTTCAGCAGGGCTTCGCCAAGCGCTACTGGAGGAGGAAGAGGTGTCACGGGAGGGAGAGGGAGGCGCCAGGGGCTGAGCTGTTTCTCCCATGCACCTCCCCACTATATATAGGGGTGGAGGGGGCTGGTTTCTTGCCCTCCAAGTCCATTGGGGCGTTGGCAAAGATGGAAGGAAAGAAATCCCATCCTTTCCCTTCCCCACCGATTGTTATCCCCCTTTTTTAGGGATCTTGATCTTATCCCTTCGGGATATGATCTTATTCCTTCTAAGGGGGAATCTTGGTGCGCCTTGACTAGGGGTGTGGGGCCTTGCCCCCACTACCCACGTTCATGTGGGTCCCCCCATGCAGGTGGGCCCCACTCCGGAACCTTCTAGAACCTTCTCGGTACAATACCGAAAAATCCCGAACATTTTCCGGTGGCCAAAATAGGACTTCCCATATATAAATCTTTACCTCCGGACCATTCCGGAACTCCTCGTGACGTCCAGGATCTCATCCGAGACTCCGAACAACCTTCGGGTTACCGCATACTAATATCTCTATAACCCTAGCGTCACCGAACCTTAAGTGTGTAGACCCTACGGGTTCGGGAGACACGCAGACATGACCGAAATGACTCTCCGGTCAATAACCAACAGCGGGATCTGGATACCCATGTTGGCTCCCACATGCTCCTCGATGATCTCATCGGATGAACCACGATGTCGAGGATTCAATCAATCCCGTACGCAATTCCCTTTGTCTATCGGTACGATACTTGCCCGAGATTCGATCGTCGGTATCTCGATACCTTGTTCAATCTCGTTACCGGCAAGTCTCTTTACTCGTTTCCGTAACACATCATCCCGTGAACAACTCCTTGATCACATTGAGCTCATTATGATGATGTCCTACCGAGTGGGCCCAGAGGTACCTCTCCGTTACATGGAGTGACAAATCCCAGTCTCGATTCGTGCCAACCCAACAGATACTTTCGGACATACCCGTAGTGCACCTTTATAGCCACCCAGTTACGTTGTGACGTTTGGTGCACCCAAAGCACTCCTACGGTATCCGGGAGTTGCACAATCTCATGGTCTAAGGAAAAGTTACTTGACATTGGAAAAGCTTTAGCAAACGAACTACACGATCTAGTGCTAGGCTTAGGATTGGGTCTTGTCCATCACATCATTCTCCTAATGATGTGATCCCGTTATCAATGACATCCAATGTCCATGGTCAGGAAACCGTAACCATCTATTGATCAACGAGCTAGTCAACTAGAGGCTTACTAGGGACATGTTGTGGTCTATGTATTCACACATGTATTACGATTTCCGGATAACACAATTATAGCATGAATAACAGACAATTATCATGAACAAGGAAATATAATAATAACCATTTTATTATTGCCTCTAGGGCATATTTCCAACAGGCCAAGCACTACTACGACGGCCACCATCGCGAGGCGGAGTTCGCGGTGGGCGATTGGGTGTGGTTGCGTCTCCTTCACCGCTCTACGCAGTCCCTGGACCCACGCGCGAAGCGCAAGCTGGGCCCTTGCTACGCCGGCCCCTTTGCTGTCTTGGAGCGCATCGGGAAGGTGGCCTACCACCTTCAGCTTCCGGCCGGTGCTCGCATCCACGACGTCATCCATGTGGGGCTGCTGATGCCCTTCCGTGGGGAGCCACCGGCGGCCACCCCCGCGCTTCCTCCGACCTCCTACGGGCGCCTCCTTCCAGGACCGGAGAAGGTGTTGCAAGCCCAGCTACGTCGCGGGGTGTGGCACTTGTTGATCCAGTGGGCTGGCCTTCCGGAGGAGGAGGCTACTTGGGAGCAGCGCGACGAGTTTCGCCAACACTACCCAGACTTCCAGCTCAATGACGAGCTGTTTGCGCAGGCGGGGAGAGATGTTATGACCGGGGTAACTTATACCCGTAGGAGGCCCACCGGGCAGGTTTAGTTAGGGGCTTAGCCCACAAGTTATCTTATTTTTATTAGCATCGTGGTTATATAAACAAGCTGTAAGACTCTTTTGGAGATTAAGCAATAAGACAATTCTATTGCCCGGCTCCCAGAGGAGCCGGAAACCCTAAACCCTAGCCGCCTCCTGTCACTGCCGCCGCCTCCTCCACGCGCACGACGGCGCCCAGCCGCCGGCGGCTGCGTGCTCGCCCGCGTCCAACTCCCTCCTTCCCCTACAACCTCCGACCTAGACCCGGTAGAACCCTAGCTCCTACCAGCTTGCCTTGTATTTATACATGGGCGATAAGTAATTGCCAAGATTATAATTTATTACAGAATCACACCATATTAATCTCTACAGATCAGACCATGATCAGTACAAAATCACAACCAAATATGTTTGGCTTAACTACACCGATTCGGTTAGATCATGCTCACCAAGAATTGACCTGTAACACAGTAGGCCGAGGTCTGTCTAAGCTTGGCTGGTTGGCCCCCTGCCCACCTATAGGTTGTTGTGTGCGTTTGACCACCTAAGGATGGCATCATGCTGTCTCGGCACCTACTAAGAGAGAACACTAGTACTCTGCCTCTGAAATGCATCAACAAAGTATAAAGTGGAGAGAGCTAGGCTGTGAAACGCATCACCAAAGATACAAGGTAAGACCGAAACAATGACCTCCAGGAGAGAGACATGACCATGTGATTTTCAGTAGTGTAATTGCATTCTGAAATAGCAGTAGCACCAGGTAAACTATGTAAGACAGAAACAGTGGTCTCCACAAGTATAGATATATACTACCAAGACCATATGATTTTCAGTAATGTTTACATAGCAGCAAGGGGAACTTCCAAGATGCAATATCTTCACACAAGTGGGTTCTTCTGCGCATATTTAGTCTAGGAATGGTGGTCGAATGAGTTGTTTCTTGTAACCAGCAGCTCCGCAGGCTATCCAAATAGGGTGTGGCGGGCCGCCAGGGCCTAGGTGTCCGAAGAGAGCGCTGCAACAATCTTGGAGCAGGCAGCAGCAGCACAGGAGATAGAAGCTACAGAAGAAACAATTGTTCAGAGTTGCAGGTTTATTCATAGATAAAACAAAAGTGGTTCAGAGGTGCAAAATTAAAGTACTAATAATATACATGCATCATGGCTTGGAATTGAAGCCTGAGTTGGTGCTAAAAAAAATTACACTTGATCCCTGAACCACACTAATCGTCTGCCAGGGTGAATAGTCTGATTTTTTAGAAAGAATTTTTTTTTTTTTGACATGTAACTGAATGACTTGATGATGTCCATCAGTTAGCTGATAATTCAACTTACCAGGATCCCAAGAATCCACCAAGCCAGGCCCCCAAGAACAAGGGCCACGAGGTGGAACCGGACCCCACCCTCCAGGGCCCCATCCTGCAGGGCCACCCCAGTCCGGTCCTCCAGGCCCATGTGGATCCATCCTACCCTGGATTGCTCCTACTAAATTGAAAAAAAGAAGCTAAACTGATGCTGAATGGTAAACTAGAGCTTCACAACTCAATCAGAAAGAACAAACCGAGACTTGGTGCAGCAGTTTGTGGTGAAGAAGAGTGAGAACTGGTAGTTGTGCATATACCTTCTGTTCAATGGCTCACTCACTGGTCTATCTTACTTCCATTTCAACTACTGTTCTCTGCTGACTATTGCAGCATTACAGGGACATTTTGAGCACTAGAGATTGAGTTCTAAACCACTTTGTTTCATAGAAAAAATAGTATGTAGACATCTGAATCTAGCAGACCCATCTAGCTGATTTTTCTGAAGCAACACCGAAATCCAACAACAAACAAATTGCAAATGTAAGGTGCAGGACTAGCGTACAGTTCTGCCCATTTATCTTCTGTTTGTTACAAACAGAAGCTTCTAAAAAGTTGCGAATATTTGCCTTACCTGAAGATACATAACAGAGTTGTAAATTTAAATCAGACAAACAGCTACTGGTGAACAACTTCGTTCTCAATCAGGCGCAGAACAAGTCGGTCAGGCAACTTAGAGGCGTTCAAAGAGTAAGTTGCAGACAGACCAAGCTTGACATGTATACATATAATTAAGCTTGATATACTACTCAGGATTTGACAATCTGACCAGCAAGCAAATAGCTGAATAATTGAGATAGCTAGCATAGGTTTTCGTCCTTGCAGCAAGCTGACCTTGTTGAAGGTGGGCAGACGCCTCTGTGCGTTCCCCACAGCGACACGCAGATGCCCTCCACATCAGCACAGCTCCAGGAGACATCAATTTTTCAGGGGCATTTACGGTTGACTGAAGCAAAAACTTTGGTATGCAAAAGCGCACAGCTGAATTTATAAAGAGCAATTGTGCTACAAACATCACATGAAGTTTTTATCCAAAATGGTTAACGGCTAAATTGAAATAACAAGAGATGGTATTTGCGGTAGCAGTCTTTTCTAGAAGAATTCTACTACAACCAAGCCTAATTCTCGCTATGGTGGTGAGCTTAGTTTCCACAAGTCCTACCTAACCATCTCCATCATTTTTCTAAATTATTAGCTCCTGAGCAAAGGGCCAGAATATGACATTGGAACCTAACCTAAACTAGTAGAATGCCCGTGCGTTGCTACGGGCTATAAGCCTATAATGCATATATAAATAAATTAAATAAATAATTACGGTTATCTTCAAGGTCGAAGCTCATTTCTCCCTCGTACGTTCGGGCGTGTTCCAGCAATAGACGAGTGCCCAGTAGGCTCCCCAGAATTTAAACGTCTGGATAGTCCAGGCTCCTCAAATTAAATCCATATCATATATGGGAGAGAAATATGGATGTCTGAACTATTCTCCATGTTATCTCCAACACACAGATCCAACAGCAAAAACCCCACTCCACGGTATTGAAGGAAATATGCCCTAGAGGCAATAATAAAGTTATTAATTTATATTTCTTTATTCATGATAAAGGTTTATTATTCATGCTAGAATTGTATTGATCGAAAACTTAAATACATGTGTGAATACATAAACAAATACCGTGTCCCTAGTATGCCTCTACTAGACTAGCTCATTGATCAAAGATGATTAAGGTTTCCTAACCATAGACATGTGTTGTCACTTGATAACGTGATCACATCATTAGGAGAATGATGTGATGGACAAGACCCAACTGTTAGCATATCATATGATCGTTCAGTTTATTGCTACTGCTTTCTTAATGTCAAATACATGTTCCTTCGACCATGAGATCATGCAACTCCCGGATACCGGAGGAATACCTTGTGTGCTATCAAACGTCACAACGTAACTGGGTGATCATAAAGATGCTCTACAGGTATCTCCGAAGGTGTTTGTTAAGTTGGTGTGAATCGAGATTGGGATTTGTCACTCCGTGTATCGGAGAGGTATCTCTGGGCCCTCTCGGTAATACACATCACAAGAAGCTTGCAAGCAAAGTGACTAAGGAGTTAGTTGCAAGATGATGTATTACGGAACGAGTAAAGAGACTTGCCGGTAACGAGATTGAATTAGGTATAGAGATATCGACGATCGAATCCCGGGCAAGTAATATACCGACAGACAAAGGGAATTATGTATGTTGTCATAAATGTTCAACCGATAAAAGATCTTCGGGGAATATGTATGAATCAATATGGGCATCCAGGTCCCGCTATTGGTTATTGACCGGAGAGGTGTCTCGGTCATGACTACAGAATTCCCGAACCCGTAGGGTCACATGCTTAACATTCGTTGACGCTAGAGTAGTATTGGGATATTTGATGAGTGGTAACCAAATGTTGTTCGGAGTCCCGGATGTGATCCCGGACGTCACGAGGAGTCTCGGAATGGTCGAGAGTTAAAGATTTATATATGGGAAGTCATATTTTGGGTTTCGGAAAAAGGTGCAGTTTTTTCGGTATTATACCGGGAAGCTTCCAGAAGGTTCCAAAGTATTCCGGAGGGGTCCGGAAGTCCACAAGTGGGTTCACACGACCCAAGGGCTAGCATGGGATGTGGAGAGGCGCCCTAGCCTTATTGGGCTAGGCGCACCATGTCCTCAAAAGCTCATGTGGCTAGGGAAGGCAAAAAAGGAAGGAGTCCTAGTAGGAATAGGATTGGACTTGGAGTCCAAGTCCTCTCCCCCTTAGCTACGCCCTAGGGCTTGGAGTGGCTGTTTCCCACGCCCCTCCAACTATATATAGAGGGGAGGGGGCGCCCCAAGAGGACACACCAAGCCCTTGGCGCCCCTCTTTCTCTCGTTACTCCGTAGTTCCACCATCTCGTCCCGGCGATGCTTAACAAAGCGCTGTCATTGCTCCACCACCACCATCACCACCACGCCGTCGTGTTGGTTGTGATCCCATCTACTTCTCCTCTCCCGCTTGCTGGATCAAGAAGGAGGAGACGTCATCGAGCCGTACGTGTGCTAAACTCGGAGGTACCGTCCGTTCGGCACTAGATCGGTTGGATCGTGATCGGATCGCGAAGAGTACGACTACATCAACTGCGTGATAAACGCTTCCGCTTAGCGATCTACAAGGGTATGTAGATGCTCTCCCCCTCTCGTTGCTATGCATCTCCATGGATAGATCTTGCGTGTGCGTAGAAAAAAATTTGTTTTCCACGCAACGTTCCCCAACAGTGGTATCCGAACCAGGTTTATGCATAGATGATATGCACGAGTAGAACATAAAGAGTTGTGGGCGGTGATAGTCATACTGCTTACCACCAACGTCCTATTTTGATTCGGCGGTATTCTGAGATGAAGCGGCCCGGACCAACCTTACATGTCCATGCACATGAGACCGGTTCCACCGACTGACATGCAACTAGTTTTGCATAAAGGTGGCCGTCGGGTGTCTGTTTCTCCTACTTTAGTTGAATTGAATTTGACTACGGCCGGTCCTTGAAGAAGGTTAAAACAGCAAACTTGATGAAACACCATTGTGGTTTATGCCGTAGGTAAGAACGGTTCTTGCTAGAAGCCCGTAGCAGCCACGTAAAAACTTGCAACAACAAAGTAGAGGACGTCTAACTTGTTTTTGCAGGGTATGTTGTGATGTGATATGGTTAAGACATGATGTGATATACGTTATTGTATGAGATGATCATGTTTTGTAAGTTATTAGCAACCGCCAGGAGCCTTATGGTTGTCTCTTTATTGTATGAAATGCAAACGCCATGTAATTGCTTTACTTTATCGCTATGCGTTAGCAATAGTTGGCGAGACGACCACGACGCAACGATGGAGATCAAGGTGTCGAGCCGGTGACGATGGAGATCATGACGATGCTTTGGAGATGGAGATCAAAAGCATGAGATGATGATGGCCATATCATGTCACATATTTTGATTGCATGTGATGTTTATCTTTTATGCATCTTATTTTGCTTAGAACGACGGTAGCAATATAAGATGATCCCTTCACTAAATTTCAGGATATAAGTGTTCTCCCCGAGTATGCACCATTGCGAAAGTTCATCGTTTCGAAACACCACGTGATGATTGGGTGTGATAGACTCTACGTTCACATACAACGGGTGTAAGACAGTTTGACACATGCGGAATACTTGGGTTAAACTTGACGAGCCTATCATGTACAGACATGGTCTCGGAACACTGGAGACCGAAAGGTCGAACGTGAGTCATATTGTAGATATGATCAACATAGAGATATGTTCACCATTGATGACTGCCCCATCTCACGTGATGATCAGACTTGGGTTAGTTGATTTGGATCACGTATCAGTTAGATAACTTGAGGGATGTTTATTTACGTGGGAGTTCTTTAGTAATTTGATTAATTGAACTTAATTTATCATGAACTTAGTCTTGATAGTTTTGCATATCTATGTTGTAGATCAATAGCTCGTGATATAGCTCCTATATATTTTTGATATGTTCCTAGAGAAAACTAAGTTGAAGGATGATAGTAGCAATGATGCGGACTGGGTCCATCATCTGAGGATTATCCTCATTGCTGCACAGAAGAATTATGTCCTTGATGCACCGCTAGGTGGCAAACCTGTTACAGGAGCAGATGCAGACGCTATGAACGTTTTGCAAGATCGATATGATGACTACTTGATAGTTTAGTGTGCCATGCTTTACGGCTTAGAACCGGGACTTCAAAAACGTTTTGAACGCCATGGAGCATATGAGATGTTCCAAGAGCTGAAAATTGGTATTTCAGATTCATGCCCGTGTCGAGATCTATGAGACCTCTGACAAGTACTTTGCCTACAAGATGGAGGAGAATAGCTCAGCCAGTGAGCATGTACTCAGAATGTCTGGGTACTACAATCGCTTGAATCAAGTGGGAGTTAATCTTCCAGATAAGATAGTGATTGACAGAGTTCTCTAATCACTATCACCAAGCTACTAGAACTTCGTGATGAACTATAATATGCAAGGGATGATAAAAACGATTTCCAAGCTCTTCGCGATGCTGAAATCGGCGAAGGTAGAAATCAAGAAAGAGCATCAAGTGTTGATGGTTAACAAGACCACTAGTTTCAAAAAAAGGGTGAGGGAAAGAAAGAGAACTTCAAGAAGAATGGCAAGTAAGTTGCTACTCCCGTGAAGAAGACCAAAGCTGGACCCAAGCCTGAAACTGAGTGTTTCTACTGCGAAGGAAATGGTCACTGGAAGCGAAACTGCCCCGAATACTTGGCAGATAAGAAGGATGGCAAAGTGAACAAAAGTATATTTGATATACATGTTATTGATGTATACTTTACTAGTGTTTCTAGTAGCCCCTGGGTATTTGATACCAGTTCAGTTGCTAAGACTAATAACTCGAAACAGGAGTTGCAGAATAAACAGAGACTAGTTAAGGATGAGGTGACGATGTGTGTTGGAAGTGATTCCAAGGTTGATAAGATCACCATCGCACACTCCCTCTACCTTCGGGATTAGTGTTGGACCTAAATAAATTTTATTTCATGTTTGCATTGAGCAGAAATATGATTGGATCATGTTTATTTCGATACGGTTATTCATTTAAGTCAGAGAATAATTATTATTCTGTTTACATGAATAAAACCATCTATGGTCATACACCCAATGTAAATGATTTTTTGAATCTTGATCGTAGTGATACACATATTCATAATATTGATGCCAAAAGATGCAAAGTTGATAATGATAGTGCAACATATTTGTGGCACTGCCGTTTAGGTCATATTGGTGTAAAGCGCATGAAGAAACTCCATACAGATGGACTTTTGGAATCACTTGATTATGAATCATTTGATACTTGCGAACCATGCCTCATGGGCAAGATGACTAAAAATCCGTTCTCTAGAACAATGGAGCGAGCTAATGACTTATTGGAAATAATACATACCGATGTATGCGGTCCGATGAGTGTTGAAGCACGCGGCGTCTCACCTTCACTGATGATTTGAGTAGATATGGGTATATCTACTTGATGAAACACAAGTCTGAAACATTAGAAAAGTTCAAAGAATTTCAGAGTGATGTTGAGAATCATCATAACAAGAAACTAAAGTTTCTACGATCCGATCGCGGAGGCGAATATTTGAGTTATGATTTTGGCCTTCATTTGAAACAATGTGGAATTGTTTCACAACTCATGCCATCTAGAACACCACAGCGTAATGGTGTGTCCGAACATCGTAACCGTACTTTATTAGATGTGGTGCGATCTATGATGTCTCTTACCGATTTACCACTATCGTTTTGGGGTTATGCATTAGAGACAGCCGCATTCACATTAAATAGGGCACCGTCTAAATCCGTTGAGACGACACCGTATGAACTGTGGTTTGGCAAGAAACCTAAGTTGTCATTTCTTAAAGTTTGGGGTTGCGACACTTATGTCAAAAGGCTTCAGCCTGATAAGCTCGAACCCAAATCGGAGAAGTGCGTCTTCATAGGATACCCTAAGGAAACAATTGGGTACACCTTCTATCACATATCTGAGGGCAAGATCTTTGTTGCTAAGAATGGATCCTTTCTAGAGAAGGAGTTTCTCTCGAAAGAAGTGAGTGGGAGGAAACTAGAACTTGATGAGGTAATAGTACCTTCTCTCGAATTAGAGAGTAGCACATCACAGAAAACCGTTCCCGTGATGCCTACACCAACTAGAGAGGAAGCAAATGATAATGATCATGAAACTTCAGATCAAGTAACTACAGAACCTCGTAGGTCGACCAGAGCACGATCCGCACCAGAGTGGTACGGTAATCCTGTTCTGGAAGTCATGTTATTAGACCAAGGCGAACCTACGAACTATGAAGAAGCTATGATGAGCCCAGATTCCGACAGATGGCTTGAGGCCATAAAATCTAAGATAGGATCCATGTATGAGAACAAAGTGTGGACATTGGTGGACTTGCCCGATGATTGGTAAGCCATTGAGAATAAATGGATCTTCTAGAGAAAGACGGACGCTGGTGGTAATATCACTGTCTACAAAGCTCGACTTGTCGCAAAAGGTTTTCGACAAGTTCAAAGGGTTGACTACGATGAGACTTTCTCACCCGTAGCGATGCTAAGTCTGTCTGAATCATGTTAGTAATTGCCGTATTTTATGAAATCTGGCAAATGGACGTCAAAACTGCATTCCTTAAAGGATTTATTAAAGAAGAGTTGTATATGATACAACCAGAAAGGTTTTGTCGATCCTAAAGGTGCTAACAAAGTGTGCAAGCTCTAGCGATCCATCTATGGACTAGTGCAAGCATCTCGAAGTTGGAATACACACTTTGATGAGGTGATCAAAGCATATGGTTTTATACAGACTTATGGTGAAGCCTGTATTTACAAGAAAGTGAGTGGGAGCTCTGTATCATTTCTGATATTATATGTGGATGACATATTATTGATTGGAAATGATATAGAATTTCTGGATAGCATAAAAGGATACTTGAATAAGAGTTCTCAATAAAAGACCTTGGTGAAGCTACTTATATATTGGGCATCAAGATCTATAGGGATAGATCGAGACGCTTAATAGGACTTTCACAAAGCACATACCTTGACAAGATTTTGAAAAAGTTCAAAATGAATGAGTCAAAGAAAGGGTTCTTGCCTGTGTTGCAAGGTGTGAAGTTGAGTAAGACTCAAAACCCGACCACGGCAGAAGATAGAGAGAGAATGAAAGTCATTCCCTATGCCTCAGCCATAGGTTCTATAAAGTATGTCATGCTATGTACCAGACCTATTGTGTACCATGCCATGAGTTTGGCAAGGGGGTACAATAGTGATCCAGGAGTAGATCACTGAATAGCGGTTAAAATTATCCTTAGTTACCTAAGAAGACTAAGAAAATATTTCTCGGTAATGGAGATGATAAAGAGTTCGTCGTAAAGGATTACGTCGATGCAAGCTTTAACACTGATCCAGATGACTCTGAGTCTCAATCTGGATACGTATTGAAAGTGGGAGCAATTAGCTAGAGTATCTCCATGCAGAGCATTGTAGACATAAAAATTTGCAAAATACATACGGATCTGAATGTGGCAGACCCGTTGACTAAACTTCTTTCACAAGCAAAACATGATCACACCTTAGTACTCTTTGGGTGTTAATCACATGGCGGTGTGAACTAGATTATTGACTCTAGTAAACTCTTTGGGTGTTGGTCACATGACGATGTGAACTATGGGTGTTAAATCACAGGGTGATGTGAACTAGATTATTGACTCTAGTGCAAGTGGGAGACTGAAGGAAATATGCCCTAGAGGCAATAATAAAGTTATTATTTTATATTTCCTTATTCATGATAAAGGTTTATTATTCATGCTAGAATTGTATTGATCGAAAACTAAAATGCATGTGTGAATACATAAACAAATACTGTGTCCCTAGTATGCCTCTACTAGACTAGCTCGTTGATCAAAGATGGTTAAGGTTTTCTAACCATAGACATGTGTTGTCATTTGATAACGGGATCACATCATTAGGAGAATGATGTGATGGACAAGACCCAACCGTTAGCATAGCATATGATCGTTCAATTTGTTGCTACTGCTTTCTTAATGTCAAATACATGTTCCTTCGACCATGAGATCATGCAACTCCCGGATACCGGAGGAATACCTTGTGTGCTATCAAACGTCACAACGTAACTGGGTGATCATAAAGATGCTCTACAGCTATCTCCGAAGGTGTCTGTTGAATTGGTGTGAATCGAGATTGGGATTTGTCACTCCGTGTATCGGAGAGGTATCTTTGGGCCCTCTCGGTAATACACATCACAAGAAGCTTGCAAGAAAAGTGACTAAGGAGTTAGTTGCAAGATGATGTATTACGGAACGAGTAAAGAGACTTGCCGTTAATGAGATTGAACTAGGTATAGAGATACTAACGATCAAATCTCAGGCAAGTAACATACCGACAGACAAAGGGAATTACGTATATTGTCATAAAGGTTCAACCGATAAAAGATCTTCGTGGAATATGTAGCAATCAATATGGGCATCCAGGTCCCGCTATTGGTAATTGACCGGAGAGGTGTCTCGGTCATGACTACATAATTCCCGAACAAGTAGGGTCGCACGCTTAATGTTCGTTGACGCTAAAGTAGTATTCGGATATTTGATGAGTGGTAACAAAATGTTGTTCGGAGTCCCGTATGAGATCCCGGATGTCACGAGGAGTCTCGCAATGGTCGAGAGGTAAAGATTTATATATGGGAAGTCATATTTTGGGTTCCGGAAAAATGTGCAGTTTTTTCGGTATTGTACCCGCAAGCTTCCAGAAGGTTCCGGAGGATTCCGGAGGGGTCCGAAAGTCCACAAGTGGGTTCACCGCGACCCAAGGGCTAGCATGGGCTGTGGAGAGGCGCCCTAGCCTTATTGGGCTAGGCGCACCATATCCTCAAAAGCCCATGTGGCTCGGGAAGGCAAGGGAAGGCAAAAAAGGAAGGAGTCCTAGTAGCAATAGGATTAGACTTGGAGTCCAAGTGCTCTCCCCCTTAGCTGCGCCCTAGGGCTTGGAGGGGCTGTTTCCCATGCCCCTCCACCTATATATAGAGGGGAGGGGGCGCCCCAAGAGGACACACCAAGCCCTTGGCGCCCCTCTCTCTGCCGTTACTCCGTAGTTCCACCGTCTCGTCCCGGCGACGCTTAGCGAAGCGCTGTCGGTGCTCCACCACCACCATCACCACCACGCCGTCATGTTGGTTGTGATCCCATCTACTTCTCCTCTCCCGCTTGCTGGATCAAGAAGAAGGAGACGTCATCGAGCCGTACGTGTGCTAAACTCGGAGGTGCCGTCCGTTCGGCACTAGATCGGTTGGATCGTGATCGGATCGCGAAGAGTACGACTACATCAACCGCGTGATAAACGCTTCCGCTTAGCGATCTACAAGGATATGTAGATGCTCTCCCCCTCTCGTTGTATGCATCTCCATGGATAGATCTTGCGTGTGCGTAGAAAAAAATTTGTTTTCCATGCAACGTTCCCCAACAGGCATACCCATTCCTTTTTTTCTATGGGACCCTCCATTTCCTACTCGATTTTTCGTCATACCGGGACATTTCTCACTTGAGCCCTTACCTTTAGAACCAGATGATGTTCACCTCACCTTCGTCGTGCGTTGCGACATGTATGAAACTTTTTATATTTACAATATAATGGAGCGGGTAGAGCTAACATATACTATTAATACAAAACAACAAATAACTATAGAACTAATTCTCAAAGGTCCATTCAACTTTGCAAATTAAGACCGACTTGTAAAGCGAGTGGCAACCTAAACATATTCCTCGTCTCCAATAAGCTCCACCTCTAGCCCACACAACATTCATTGCTAGAATTACTTATCGTTCTTCTCTCCCTCGTCCTTCCCTACATCTTTTATTCCTAGCCTCTTCGTCAATCTTCGTTGGCGCCAACCAACACCACGTCAACATTAGTGTGCTCGTTAGTGATTTCTCATCTTCTTCTTCCTCCTTCCGCTCTAGTTTTAGTTCTCGATTCTACTTTTTTTATAGGATACTATTCCTTTCTTTTTTCGCTTTATTTTCTGGAACATTCTTTTCTTCTCCAACACAATGGATCATTTGACCGCTTTAATTCTTTTTCCTTTTTATTCTTGTAACACTCTTTCTTTCTATTACAGAATGAACCACCTGGCCACTGTATTGTTGTGTTGTCCTTGCCCGTAAAAGTTTCAGCAACCATCAGCGTGTGGACATAATGCAGAGCATGGTCGTCATGCATCTTGGTGAACGCTTGGTTGCCCATGTCGCGAGCGCATATGGTGGCCGTTGTCTATGGTGCTCGGCGACGCTGAGAGCCTGTTGACCGTCCTTGTCCATGAGTAATTTCAAAATGATTCAGCGCGATTAACTGTCTACGTAACTCTATGCATGACTAATTAACTGATAATTAAATCAATTAATTATTTGGATAATTGGGAAAAATCCCTACTTCGAATTTCTTGACATTTGAATGATACACTTGATTTGAGAATATATCCTGGCTGGCTATCTGTATGACTGACAAGAAATATAATATGATCGCGTCCACAAACATATGTACGTGGCAGTCCGATGACCCGCCTTCCTCCACGGCCATCCTCGATGCCAAGCTCCCGCCATGGCATTCTCGAGCATTGCATTGGCGTCAGGTCCGGACACGGCGTCCTCCATGGTGCCGCGCACGGCGTCCCTCCGCAAGGGCGCGCGGATGCGTACGCCCATAAGATTTTTTTTATTTTGTTAGGAAACTTGTGATTGTCAATTAATAATAGAGATAATGTTAATAATATATGGCATAATGCGGTATTAGCCATTTGTTATTGGGGAATATCTGATTTTTTTGGAAGGTTATCGAGAAAAATCTTTTGTCTCTCTTTTAGGCAGGTGATCTCAGATGTATGGTATGATTTCTGAATCCTTATTTATCTATTATTACTGACTCAGCACCTACCAAAGTAAGCACGAAACCGTATCTCCCCCTTTAATTGGATTTGGATTTTTAATGGGAGAGAGAAAAATTCAGTGACAGGGGGTGATGAGAGGTGAGGCGTAAAAATGAGACAAAAATAAACCGGTGATGAGAAACTACCAACTCCCCCTTTAGGAGTAGAGATTCCTATTTCTAATTATCTACATGCTTAATTAACTATCAACGTAATTAATTAATTTCATTAATAACTCAGTATTCAAATTGATTCCGCGCTAAAAAATTCTTATTGAAATGGACTTAATTAATTGCATAAATAATTAACAATCTGGTAATTAATTGCATTAATGGCTTGATTATTGTTTTGGCATCCGGTTTTCAAACAATTTTCACCGTTGTCCTTGAAGGGGCGGTCAAAACCTTTTATCGTGAGTGCTTGGTTGTCCTCGAGCGCCTGTTGACCTCACCTATGAACGTTTGGCAACTGTGAGCGTATGGACGTCCTACAGAGTATGGTCATCATCCATCTTACCGACCGCTTGGTCGCCCACATTGAAAGCGCGTGGTGGCCGTTGTCCATATTCGAAAGCACTGGTCGGTGATGTCGCTAAAAGCCCATTGACAGTCGGTGAGAGACTGCTGGCCATCCTCACCAGCGAGCGCTTTCAAATTGTTGGACACGCTTGACTGTTTGCCTAATTAATTAATTGCGGATAAATTAACTGCATGCCTAATTATCAGAAGGCCGAATTAATTACCTACCTAATTAATTAATTGCCCGTCAAATTGGAATAAAATTCTACTTTCAATTATCTACAGGGCTAATTAAATGTATGTCTAATAAATTAATTGCATTAATGGCTTGGTTTTAAAATTGATTCCGTGTGAAAAATCCTTATTTAAATGAACCAAATTAACTTACACCCACAATTAGCAATCAAGTAATTAATTGCATTAATTGTTTGATTTGTTAATTGATTCGGCAGTCGGTTTCCAAACTATTTTTGCATTAATGACTACGTGCGAACCAATCAAACGATGTACGGACTCCTTCATTAGGAGTAGAGATTCTCATTATTTATGCAAGAAATCAAGAAGAAATGGAATCATTTGTTAGAGTAAAACATGTCCAAATCCTGCAAGATATAAAACTGTTCCAACCTATCATGACAGACACACATAAAATGGCCCCAAGGCATTCAGCTCCAAGAAATGCATTACGATGCAATATGGAAGCATTGAATTTAACCAGCTACAACAAAAGGTACAAACAGGAAGCACACTAAAAAGAACGGACTATTAGGAGGACCCGTAGATAAATAACAAGTACCGAGAAGACAACTAGATAAATAGAAAAGAAAAGTATGTGTTTAGTCCCTCAAGTTCCCAAAAAGTACAGACTTGGTCCCTCAAGATTTTTTGGTATACATTTGGTCCCTCAAGTCTCAAAACCGGACAAATTTAGTCCAAAACCAGATTTTGACCGGGTTTGACCGTGCAGACTTTGACCGGGTTTGACCGGATGAACAGTAAATTCGTAAAAAAATTCAAAAACAGTTCAAAAAAATCTGAAATTTTTTGTCATGCGACATGCTTACATGCGCAAGGTGCGCTCCAAATTTCGTGGTCTTTCGACACACGAGGCGCCCGTGGCAAAAAAAAAATCTACACCTGATGAACAGTAAAAATTGAAAAAAATATCAAAAAAATCTGAAATTTTTTGGGGGTTCAATATACTGGTGTGCATAAGGCCGGTGCAAAAATTTGGCATGTTTCGACATTCGAGGAGCTCGTGGCAAAAAAAATAAATTTTCGCTCGAAAATTTGTTTTTTTTGCCACGAGCTCCTCGAATGTCGAAACATGCCAAATTTTTGCAGCGGCCTTATGCACACCAGTATATTGAACCCCCAAAAAATTTCAGATTTTTTTGATTTTTTTTGCTATTTTTTTCGATTTTTACTGTTCATCAGGTGTAGAATTTTTTTTTTGCCACGGGCGCCTCGTGTGTCGAAAGACCACGAAATTTGGGGCGGATGTAAGCATGTTGCATGACAAAAAATTTCAGATTTTTTTGAACTGTTTTTGAATTTTTTTACGAATTTACTGTTCATCCAGTCAAACCCGGTCAAAGTCTGCGCGGTCAAACCGGTCAAAATCTGGTTTTGGACTAAATTTGTCCGGTTTTGAGACTTGAGGGACCAAATGTATACCAAAAAATCTTGAGGGACCAAGTCTGTACTTTTTGGGAACTTGAGGGACTAAAAACATACTTTTCTTTAAATAGAATAAAGCAAGTACTCAACCCAAGAAAATAGAGACATGAAGCAGATCAATTAAAAAATACTTCGAAGGCAGAGCAAAATGGTATGAAAACTAACATATATTATCCCACAACCACAAAAGCAGTGTAAAATACTCCAAAAATACGTCAAAAGCGAGCTCATTTTAGCATCAAATGAAGCAGTTAGTCACTTCATCCCGAAAGGGCATCGAAACAAGCATATATTTAATGCAACCACGTAACAGTCACTTCTGATCATAACTTTTTATACATCAACACAAAAAGAAGAAATCAGCATGTTCATACTTGATCCAACTCATACATTGCAGCTCATGAGGATATGAAAACTAGGACTGAAATAATGATCTCCAGGATAGATACTACTAAGATAATAAGTATGCTTTTCAGTAGTGTTTACATAGTAGCAAGGGGAACTCCCAAGATTCAATATCTTCACACAACTGCGTTCTTCCGCGGATACTTAGTCGACAAATTGTTCTCAAGTGCGTTGTTTCTTGTGGTGGATATGATCCGCAGCTCCACAGGCTATCAGAACGGAGGCGGCGGACCGCCAGGGCCCGGGTGTCCGAACAGAGGACCGCAGCAATCTTGGAGCAGGCAGCAGCAGCACAGGAGGTAGAAGCTGCAGAAGAAGCGTTCGTCCAGAGTTTCAGATGTATCCGTGTACAACAAAAGAGATTCAGAGCTACATAAATTAAACTACTAGTACATGTTTCATCCCTTGGGAATTGTGGTTTTAGTTGGAGCTGAAAATATTACAATTGATCCCCGAACAACTAATCATCTACTGAGTGAATAGACTGATTTCTTAGAATAGACTTATTTTTTAGAAGGAAAAAACTGCTGACAATCTAACTGAATGAATTGATGACCTCCATGAGTAAGCTGAGAATTCAACTTACCAAGATCCGAAGAATCCACCGAACCCAGGCCCCCAGGAACCAGGGCCAGGGCCACCAGGAAACCCAGGCCCGCCAGGTGGAACCAGACCCCACCCTCCTGGGCCCCATCCTGCAGGGCCTCCCCAACCCGGTCCTCCTCCAGGCCCATGCGGGTCCATCTCGCCAAGATAAACTGCTGCACCAATAAGCTAAACTGCTACTGAATGGTAAACTACAGCTTCCCAACTCGATCAGCAGGAACCCAGACTTGATGCAGCAGTTGGAGGTGAAGAAGTATTTATAGAGGTAGGGTGAGAAGTAGTTGTCATGCATGTACCTGCTGTTCAATAGCTCACCCGCGGGTCGTCTGTGTTAGTATCAACTACTGTTCTCTGCATGCTTACTGTTGCAGCATCACAAGGACGTTTTGAGCTCTCGAGATTGACTTCAGTTCTAAACCACTTTCTTTTTCCCCCTACTTAATGAAATAGCAGAGCTCCTGCAGACTTCGGTAAAAAAAACAGAATATAGTAAATGTCAAGTACAACACCTGCCCAGCAAAGCTAAACATCAAAAGCAAGTCGTGTCCATATCACAGCAACTGTGCTACAAATTGTGCTCATTGTGTTTCTGTAGCAACACCCAGAAATCCGACAAGGAACAAATTGCAGAAGGGTTACAAAGGGTGAAGCATAGACGCCCAGGAGCATTACAAAAATTGATGAAACAGTACACTCATACCTTTTCTAAGTCTGGCTGCAGCATAAATCAGTTCCATAGATCACCAGCAAGCAAACATACTTGCAAAAGTAGCAAAGCCCACAGGGAACACGAGGCATGGTGTATGTTCAAAGGTTCAATCGCAGAAGCAGAATTCTGTTCTCTGCATGCTTACTGTTGCTTTCAACTAGTCTCCTCTGCAGAAGCAAACCCACAGGCAACATAATCGATCATGTTACATTCAACTACAGTTCTGCAAGCTTACTATTGCCGCATTACAAGGACATTTTGAGCTCTAGGGATTGAGTTTTAGACCACTTTGTTTCATAGCAAAAATAGCATGTAAACATCTAGATCTACCATACCCATCTAGCTGACTTTTCTGCAGTAACACCGAAATGCAACAAAGAACAAATTGTAAAACTAAGGTGGACGACCACTTGCACCACCAGCATACTGTTTTGTTCACAAACACAAGCTTCTAAAAGGTTGAGCATATTTTCCTTACCTGAAGATATATATCAAAACTGTAAACAAGAGGTAAAGTAGGAATGCACATCTAATTAGACAAACAGCTACTGGTTAACAACGTCGTTCTCAATCAGAACTTTCACATTCAACTTAGACATGTTCAAAGAGTAGGTTGCAGACAGAAAAAGCTTGACAAGTACGCATATAATTAAGCTCGATATATAATTCTGAATTAGGCAATCGGATCGGCAAGAAAATAATCAAATACGTAACTGAGATAGCTAGGATAGGTTTCCGTCCGTGCAGCAAGGTGACCTCATCGAAGGTGGGCAGACGCCTGTGCGTGTGCCCTACAGCAGCCCGCACATGCCCACCACATCGCACAGTTCCAGGTGGTATAAACTTTTAGGGGGCATTTACGGTTGACTCATGCAAAAACTTTGGTATGCAAAGCACAGCTAAAGTTATTAAGAGCAATTGTGCTACAAACATTGCATGATGCCTTTATCCAAAGTGGTTAACAGCTGAATTGAGATAATAAGAGATAATAATTGCAAACCGTGCAAACAAAAAAATGCAATAAGATGTTCATAGATTTTCATCCAGTCGGAATACGTACGTCGGGAAGGTACAACCGGGCACAAAGTAGTCTTGCATGAGCTGGTCGTGGCATTCGATTCTATTCCGGCGAAATGTTGCCCGACCAACCTGTGATCCCGGATGCTTCCTCTTATTTCCGGTGGATGCTAAACATTCAGCAACCATTAACATTACCTCGTCTTCTTTGGCGTCCACAATTTCACTCTCGAACTCCTAGCTCGAATCCGACGACAAATCATCAAAAAGCATTAGCTCCTCCATCTAAGAATAATGTGAATCTTATGTCATCTACATGAATCTATGAGCCTCTAAACTAAATCTACATGAAAAGGTTGGGAAAATTTACCACCGACCAAGGCGTCGAACATCTTGAGGCCACGAGGCAGAAGGGGTGGTGTGGTTGGGCGGTGGAAAGAAGGCGTGGCGAAGCGTTGGAGGTTCGGGTAGGGCTCATCATAGTCGACTTGGGATAAATCGCAACGGTCTGGATGGCGGAGGTGGCACCAAACAAAGGCGGCACATGGATGTGGCATCAATATTTTGGTGGATGGAGGGCATGCTATATCGCCTTGCCCAACCACTAAATATGAAGGCGCGCAAGCTCAATCAGGAGTGCCCTCCAAAAAATTTGTCGATCGAGGGTTGCATGGCAACTCTGCTAGAATGACATTCTCAGCCAAAATCGACATAATTGGTTATTATGGCAATCGGGCTGATATAGTGACTCTGCACAAAAGTCTTATTGTTTCTATTTTATACAGAAAATAATCAATTGTAAGACACTTTCAAGGAGAACGGTTGCTAATTAGGTCTCCCAAGCACACACCTATAAAAGAAAAAATCCCAACTACCTTTTTTCATATCCACCTAAAATTGAAACTAGTCTCTGGCCACTCTGTGAAAGTTTTTATCCAAGCCATGCAAATGATGCATGCCAATTAATTGCATTCTTTATTTTTTTTAAGTTATAGCTTTGAAAGCGTATATCAAAATAAGATCTGTTTTTGTCATTTGACCTCTTGCGATGAGCTATTCAAAACTATATCTCATATGGGCATGTTTTGACAATATTTGTCTGTGCAACTTTAATACTACGAGAATCAACTTTAGTGTTATGAAAACCAACTCTCAGCTTAATTTTGCATTCTCCGATTCTTATTTGTAAAGTTGCACATCAACTTTTACACAGTTGGTCGGGCGGCAGATCGGGTGAGTTGCAAGTCTCACTGGCAGGAGTAGTTAGAACAGGGTGCCATCAGTAAAAACTATGCATCCAAGGGTAGAGTCATACCTGGCCAACGGGCTGGCTCGGCCCACAGTAAATGGCCCTGGCATGACACGACAAGCGGAGGCTTGTTTATAAGCGGGTTGTAACGTGCCGGCGTGTGCCTGCCTTACGACCCAGGCACGACAAATTAACTAATCGGCTTAGCTTGACATGGCACGTTTGCCAATCGACCCGCCTGCTTTTTGGCCTTTTGAGTCATTTGTTTTTGAAAAATATCGCGCAAATATCAAAATAAATATGGTCCATGCTATGACGGCACGCGGGCCACGCTCCCACGGACGACCCCAGGCGTGTTGTGGGCAAGGCACAACCTGTTTAATCGTGTGCCGGGCCAGGCACATTTCGGGTCGAGCATGTGTGTGTCTGGGCCAGTCCGCAAAGCATGGGCCCGTTGGTCAGGTCTTGGTAGGGTGAGAGCTGGTAAAACGGGCAGACCGACACAGCCTGGTCTGCCCGGTGCTAATCATGCCGGGCACGACCCACCGAGGCCCGATTAGTATACCAGCCCTGTTGTGCCAGCCTGCATGCTACGTTCTCAGGCCCAGGCACGGCCCCTTTGCTAAACGGGCCGGCCCGCCGACATGGCAGACCCGTAGGCCCGCGTATTGTTTGGCCTGCTCGGCTATTTTTTGGGCCATTTTTGAATTACTTGGCTGGTTTTATGCCGTATATATAATCAATAAATAAAAAAGATAAACGGCCCATGTTGTCCCGGCCCGCGTGCTCAGCGTAGTGGCCCAATCACGGCCCATGGTGTGCTGCGCGCCTGGCACGGCCCAATTAGCCCATGTCAGGCCAAGCCCGTCTCATGCCGTGTCAGCGTGCTCACGGGCCAGCCTGCCAGGCACGGCCCGGATGGCCAGCTCTGGTTAGGGTTACGGAAAAGAATTACTCCATCCCCTTCCTCCTCAGGACCTCTTTGATTCGCAGCATTTTGAAAACGCAGGAATAGGAAAAGTATAGGATTGGAGTGTCATGCCCACTTGAATCATATAGGATTAGCAGGGAGCGTTTGATTTCACGGGAAAAGCAAAGGAATTGTAAAAAAAGATTAGAGTGGATGTTAGATTTCCTATAAAATGTAGTACAAAAGATTTCATTGAAAAAATTCCTATAGGATTCAATCCTATAAATCAAAGGACAAACGTAGGAAAAATTTCAACGGATTTCAATCCTCCAAAAATCCTATAGAATTCCCTTGAATCAAAGGAGCCTCAGTCACTACCGGACTCGCCCTCTAAGCCGACGGCCCCAGGCCGTCGGCATAG
The DNA here is from genome assembly GCA_011799875.1 of Thinopyrum elongatum. Lineage (NCBI taxonomy): Eukaryota > Viridiplantae > Streptophyta > Magnoliopsida > Poales > Poaceae > Thinopyrum > Thinopyrum elongatum. The sequence continues at coordinate 586,214,460 of CM022299.1, forward strand.
GCCACTTGCCGTCGGCTTAGGTCTATGCAGACGGCAGCCGTAGGCATATCCCCGTCGGCATAGATTACGTCAGCGTAGATGTGTCAGACCGTCGGCATAGAAACGCCGTCGGCATAGGCACATATGCCGACGGCTTCCGTACGGCCGTCGGCATATCATCGCCGTCGGCAGTGATTTTCACCTGACGGCAACGGACGGCGCCGTCAAACACGTTGACAAACCACGGGCGGCCACGTGGCAGAGATATGCCGACGGCCAAGCCGTCGGCATAGATTATGCCGACGGCTTGGCCGTCGGCATATCTCTGCCATGTGGCAGCCTCTGGGAGCTCCTGGCAGCTGGGATATGCCGACGGCCAAGCCATCGGCATACCCCTGCCATGTGGCAGCCACTGGGCAGTCCTGGGCATATCTATAAAGTATGCCATGCTATGTACCAGACCTATTGTGTACCTTGCCATGAGTTTGGCAAGGGGGTACAATAGTGATCCAGGAGTAGATCACTGAACAGCGGTTAAAATTATCCTTAGTTACCTAAGAAGACTAAGAAAATATTTCTCGGTTATGGAGGTGATAAAGAGTTCGTCGTAAAGGGTTACGTCGATGCAAGCTTTAACACTGATCCAGATGACGCTGAGTCTCAATCTGGATACGTATTGAAAGTGGGAGCAATTAGCTAGAGTATCTCCATGCAGAGCATTGTAGACATAAAAATTTGCAAAATACATACGGATCTGAATGTGGCAGACCCGTTGACTAAACTTCTTTCACAAGCAAAACATGATCACACCTTATTACTCTTTGGGTGTTAATCACATGGCGGTGTGAACTAGATTATTGACTCTAGTAAACTCTTTGGGTGTTGGTCACATGACGATGTGAACTATGGGTGTTAAATCACATGGTGATGTGAACTAGATTATTGACTCTAGTGCAAGTGGGAGACTGAAGGAAATATGCTCTAGAGGCAATAATAAAGTTATTATTTTATATTTCCTTATTCATGATAAAGGTTTATTATTCATGCTAGAATTGTATTGATCGAAAACTTAAATGCATGTGTGAATACATAAACAAATACCGTGTCCCTAGTATGCCTCTACTAGACTAGCTCGTTGATCAAAGATGGTTAAGGTTTTCTAACCATAGACATGTGTTGTCATTTGATAACGGAATCACATCATTAGGAGAATGATGTGATGGACAAGACCCAACCGTTAGCATAGCATATGATCGTTCAATTTGTTGCTACTGCTTTCTTAATGTCAAATACATGTTCCTTCGACCATGAGATCATGCAACTCCCGGATACCGGAGGAATACCTTGTGTGCTATCAAACGTCACAACGTAACTGGGTGATCATAAAGATGCTCTACAGGTATCTCCGAAGGTGTCTGTTGAGTTGGTGTGAATCGAGATTGGGATTTGTCACTCCGTGTATCGGAGAGGTATCTTTGGACCCTCTCGGTAATACACATCACAAGAAGCTTGCAAGAAAAGTGACTAAGGAGTTAGTTGCAAGATGATGTATTAGGGAACGAGTAAAGAGACTTGCCGTTAATGAGATTGAACTAGGTATAGAGATACTGACGATCGAATCTCGGGCAAGTAACATACCGACAGACAAAGGGAATTACGTATATTGTCATAAAGGTTCAACCGATAAAAGATCTTCGTGGAATATGTAGCAATCAATATGGGCATCCAGGTCCCGCTATTGGTAATTGACCGGAGAGGTGTCTCGGTCATGACTACATAATTCCCGAACAAGTAGGGTCGCACGCTTAATGTTCGTTGACGCTAAAGTAGTATTCGGATATTTGATGAGTGGTAACAAAATGTTGTTCGGAGTCCCGTATGAGATCCCGGATGTCACGAGGAGTCTCGCAATGGTCGAGAGGTAAAGATTTATATATGGGAAGTCATATTTTGGGTTCCGGAAAAATGTGCAGTTTTTTCGGTATTGTACCCGCAAGCTTCCAGAAGGTTCCGGAGGATTCCGGAGGGGTCCGAAAGTCCACAAGTGGGTTCACCGCGACCCAAGGGCTAGCATGGGCTGTGGAGAGGCGCCCTAGCCTTATTGGGCTAGGCGCACCATATCCTCAAAAGCCCATGTGGCTCGGGAAGGCAAGGGAAGGCAAAAAAGGAAGGAGTCCTAGTAGGAATAGGATTAGACTTGGAGTCCAAGTGCTCTCCCCCTTAGCTGCGCCCTAGGGCTTGGAGGGGCTGTTTCCCATGCCCCTCCATCTATATATAGAGGGGAGGGGGCGCCCAAGAGGACACACCAAGCCCTTGGCGCCCCTCTCTCTCCCGTTAATCCGTAGTTTCACCGTCTCGTCCCGGCGACGCTTAGCGAAGCGTTGTCGGTGCTCCACCACCACCATCACCACCACGCCGTCATGTTGGTTGTGATCCCATCTACTTCTCCTCTCCCGCTTGCTGGATCAAGAAGGAGGAGACGTCATCGAGCCGTACGTGTGCTAATTTCGGAGGTGTCGTCCGTTCGGCACTAGATCGGTTGGATCGTGATCGGACCGCGAAGAGTACGACTACATCAACCGCGTGATAAACGCTTCCGCTTAGCGATCTACAAGGATATGTAGATGCTCTCCCCCTCTCGTTGTATGCATCTCCATGGATAGATCTTGCGTGTGCGTAGAAAAAAATTTGTTTTCCATGCAACGTTCCCCAACAGGCATACCCATTCCTTTTTTTCTATGGGACCCTCCATTTCCTACTCGATTTTTCGTCATACCGGGACATTTCTCACTTGAGCCCTTACCTTTAGAACCAGATGATGTTCACCTCACCTTCGTCGTGCGTTGCGACATGTATGAAACTTTTTATATTTACAATATAATGGAGCGGGTAGAGCTAACATATACTATTAATACAAAACAACAAATAACTATAGAACTAATTCTCAAAGGTCCATTCAACTTTGCAAATTAAGACCGACTTGTAAAGCGAGTGGCAACCTAAACATATTCCTCGTCTCCAATAAGCTCCACCTCTAGCCCACACAACATTCATTGCTAGAATTACTTATCGTTCTTCTCTCCCTCGTCCTTCCCTACATCTTTTATTCCTAGCCTCTTCGTCAATCTTCGTTGGCGCCAACCAACACCACGTCAACATTAGTGTGCTCGTTAGTGATTTCTCATCTTCTTCTTCCTCCTTCCGCTCTAGTTTTAGTTCTCGATTCTACTTTTTTTATAGGATACTATTCCTTTCTTTTTTCGCTTTATTTTCTGGAACATTCTTTTCTTCTCCAACACAATGGATCATTTGACCGCTTTAATTCTTTTTCCTTTTTATTCTTGTAACACTCTTTCTTTCTATTACAGAATGAACCACCTGGCCACTGTATTGTTGTGTTGTCCTTGCCCGTAAAAGTTTCAGCAACAAGTTTAAGCTATGATCCCATAATAATCTGAATGAGGAATCGCTCGGCAAGAAAATAATCAAATACGTAACTGAGATAGCTAGGATAGGTTTCCGTCCGGGCAGCAAGGTGACCTCATCGAAGGTGGGCAGACGCCTGTGCGTGTGCCTACAGCAGCCCGCACATGCCCACCACATCGCACAGTTCCAGGTGGTATAAACTTTTAGGGGGCATTTACGGTTGACTCATGCAAAACTTTGGTATGCAAAGCACAGCTAAAGTTATTAGAGCAATGTGCTACAAACATTGCATGATGCCTTTATCCAAAGTGGTTACAGCTGAATTGAGATAATAAGAGATAATAATTGCAAACCGTGCAAACAAAAAATGCAATAAGATGTTCATAGATTTTCATCAGTCGGAATACGTATCGTGGAAGGTACAACCGGGCACAAAGTAGTCTGCATGAGCTGGTCGTGGCATTCGATTCTATTCCGGCGAATGTTGCCGACCAACCTGTGATCCCGGATGCTTCCTCTTATTTCCGGTGGATGCTAAACATTCAGCAACCATAACATTACCTCGTCTTCTTTGGCGTCCACAATTCATTTCTCTCGAACTCTCTAGCCGAATCCGACGACAAATCATCAAAAAGCATTAGCTCCTCCATCTAAGAATAATTGGAATCTTATGTCATCTACATGAATCTATGAGCCTCTAAACTAAATCTACATGAAAAGGTTGGGAAAATTACCACCGACCAAGGCGTCGAACATCTTGAGGCCACGAGGCAGAAGGGTGGTGTGGTTGGGCGGGGGGAAGAAGGCGTGGCGAAGCGTTGGAGGTTCGGGTAGGGCTCATCATAGTCGACTTGGGATAAATCGCAACGGTCTGGATGGCGGAGGTGGCACCAAACAAAGGCGCACATGGATGTGGCATACAATATTTTGGTGGATGGAGGGCATGTATATCGCCTTGCCCAACCACTAAATATGAAGGCGCGCAAGGCTAATCAGGAGTCCCTCCCAACAAAAATTTGCTGATCGAGGGTTGCATGGCAACTCTGTAGAATGACATTCTCAGCCAAAATCACATAATTGGTTATTATGGCATCGGGCTGATATAGTGACTCTGCTCTACAAAATTTTATTGTTCTATTTTATACAGAAAATAATCAATTGTAAGACACTTTCAAGGAGAACGGTGCTAATTAGGTCTCCCAAGCACACACCTATAAAAGAAAAAATCCAACTACCTTTTTCATATCCACCTAAAATTGAAACTAGTCTCTGGCCACTCTGTGAAAGTTTTTATCCAAGCCATGCAAATGAGCATGCCAATTAATTGCATTCTTTATTTTTTTTAAGTTATAGCTTTGAAAGCGTATATCAAAATAAGATCTGTTTTTGTCATTTGACCTTTGCGATGAGCTATTCAAAACTATATCTCATATGGGCATGTTTTGACAATATTTGTCTGTGCAACTTTAATACTACGAGAATAACTTTAGTGTTATGTAAACCAACTCTCAGCTTAATTTTGCATTCTCGATTCTTATTTGTAAAGTTGCACATCAACTTTTACACAGTTGGTCGGGCGGCAGATCGGGTGAGTTGCAAGTCTCACTGGCAGAGTAGTTAGAACAGGGTGCCATCAGTAAAAACTATGCATCCAAGGGTAGAGTCATACCTGGCCAACGGGCTGGCTCGGCCACAGTAAATGGCCCTGGCATGACACGACAAGCGGAGGCTTGTTTATAAGCGGGTTGTAACGTGCCGGCGGTGCCTGCCTTACGACCCAGGCACGACAAATTAACTAATCGGCTTAGCTTGACATGGCACGTTTTGCCAATCGACCCGCCTGCTTTTTTGGCCTTTTGAGTCATTTGTTTTTGAAAAATATCGCGAAATATCAAATAAATATGGTCCATGCTATGACGGCACGCGGGCACGCTCCACGGACGACCCCAGGCGTGTTGTGGGCAAGGCACAACCTGTTTACATCGGTGGTCCGGCCAGGCACATGTGGTCGAGCATGTGTGTGTCTGGGCCAGTCCGCAAAGCATGGGCCCGTGGTCAGGTCTTGGTAGGGTGAGAGCTGGTAAACGGGCAGACCGACACAGCCTGGTCTGCCCGGTGCTAATCATGCCGGGCACGACCCACACGAGGCCCGATTAGTATACCAGCCCTGTTGTGCCAGCCTGCATGCTACGTTTCTCAGTCCCAGGCACGGCCCCTTTGCTAAACGGGCCGGCCCCGCCGACATGCAGACCCGTAGGCCCGCGTATTGTTTGGCCTGCTCGGCTTTTTTGGGCCATTTTTGATATTCTTGGCTGGTTTTAGCCGTATATATAATCAATAAATAAAAAAGATAAACGGCCCATGTTGTCCCGGCCCGCGTGCTCAGCGTAGTGGCCCAATCACGGCCCATGGTGTGCTGCGCGCCTGGCACGGCCCAATTAGCCCATTTCAGGCCAAGCCCGTCTCATGCCGTGTCAGCGTGCTCACGGGCCAGCTGCCAGGCACGGCCCGGATGGCCAGCCTGGTTAGGGTTACGGAAAAGATTACTCCTCCCTTCCTCCTCAGGACCTCTTGATTCGCAGCATTTTGAAAAAAATCAGGAATAGGAAAAGTATAGGATTGGAGTGTCATGCCCACTTGAATCATATAGGATTAGCAGGGAGCGTTTGATTTCACGGAGAAAGCAAAGAATTGTAAAAAAGATTAGAGTGGATGTTAGATTTCCTATAAAATGTAGTACAAAGATTTCATTGAAAAAATTCTTATATGGATTCAATCCTATAAATCAAAGACAAACGAGAAAAATTTCAACGGATTTCAATCCTCCAAAAATCCTATAGAATTCCCTTGAATCAAGGAGCCTCAGTCATACCGGACCGCCGCTCTAAGCCGACGGCCCCAGGCGTCGGCATAGCGCAACCGCGTCGGTTAGGTCTTATGCAGACGGCTAGCGTAGGCATATCCCGTCGGCATAGATTATTCAGCGTAGATGTGTCAGACCGTCGGCATAGAAACGCCGTCGGCATAGGCACATGCCGACGGCTTCCGTACGGCCGTCGGCATATCATCGCCGTCGGCAGTGATTTTCACCTGACGGCAACGGACGGCGCCGTCAAACACGTGACAAAACCACGGGGCGGCCACGTGGCAGAGATATGCCGGAGCGGCAAGATTATGCCGACGGCTTGGCCGTCGGCATATCTCTGCCATTGGCAGCCTCTGGGAGCTCTGGCAGCTGGGATATGCCGACGGCCAAGCCATCGGCATACCCCTGCCAGTGGAGCCACTGGGCAGTCGGGCATATCTATAAAGTATGCCATGCTATGTACCAGAATATTGTGTACCTTGCCATGAGTTTGGCAAGGGGTACAATAGTGATCCAGAGTAGATCAACTGAACAGCGGTTAAAATTATCCTTAGTTACCTAAGAAGACTAAGAAAATATTCTCGGTTATGGTGGTGAAAGAGTTCGTCGAAAGGGTTACGTCGATGCTTAAGCTAACACTGATCCAGATGACGCTAGTCTCAATCTGGATACGTATTGAAAGTGGGAGCAATTAGCTAGAGTATCTCCATGCAGAGCATTGTAGACATAAAAATTTGCAAATACATACGGATCTGATGTGGCAGACCCGTTGACTAAACTTCTTTCACAAGCAAAACATGATCACACTTATACTCTTTGGGTGGTTAATCACATGGCGGTGTGAACTAGATATTTGACTTAGTAAACTCTTTGGGTGTTGGTCACATGACGATGTGAACTATGGGTGTTAATCACATGGTGAGTTGTGACGTTTTTGAATTTTTTTACGAATTTACTGTTCATCCAGTCAAACCCGGTCAAAGTCTGCGCGGTCAAACCGGTCAAAATCTGGTTTTGGACTAAATTTGTCCGGTTTTGAGACTTGAGGGACCAAATGTATACCAAAAAATCTTGAGGGACCAAGTCTGTACTTTTTGGGAACTTGAGGGACTAAAAACATACTTTTCTTTAAATAGAATAAAGCAAGTACTCAACCCAAGAAAATAGAGACATGAAGCAGATCAATTAAAAAATACTTCGAAGGCAGAGCAAAATGGTATGAAAACTAACATATATTATCCCACAACCACAAAAGCAGTGTAAAATACTCCAAAAATACGTCAAAAGCGAGCTCATTTTAGCATCAAATGAAGCAGTTAGTCACTTCATCCCGAAAGGGCATCGAAACAAGCATATATTTAATGCAACCACGTAACAGTCACTTCTGATCATAACTTTTTATACATCAACACAAAAAGAAGAAATCAGCATGTTCATACTTGATCCAACTCATACATTGCAGCTCATGAGGATATGAAAACTAGGACTGAAATAATGATCTCCAGGATAGATACTACTAAGATAATAAGTATGCTTTTCAGTAGTGTTTACATAGTAGCAAGGGGAACTCCCAAGATTCAATATCTTCACACAACTGCGTTCTTCCGCGGATACTTAGTCGACAAATTGTTCTCAAGTGCGTTGTTTCTTGTGGTGGATATGATCCGCAGCTCCACAGGCTATCAGAACGGAGGCGGCGGACCGCCAGGGCCCGGGTGTCCGAACAGAGGACCGCAGCAATCTTGGAGCAGGCAGCAGCAGCACAGGAGGTAGAAGCTGCAGAAGAAGCGTTCGTCCAGAGTTTCAGATGTATCCGTGTACAACAAAAGAGATTCAGAGCTACATAAATTAAACTACTAGTACATGTTTCATCCCTTGGGAATTGTGGTTTTAGTTGGAGCTGAAAATATTACAATTGATCCCCGAACAACTAATCATCTACTGAGTGAATAGACTGATTTCTTAGAATAGACTTATTTTTTAGAAGGAAAAAACTGCTGACAATCTAACTGAATGAATTGATGACCTCCATGAGTAAGCTGAGAATTCAACTTACCAAGATCCGAAGAATCCACCGAACCCAGGCCCCCAGGAACCAGGGCCAGGGCCACCAGGAAACCCAGGCCCGCCAGGTGGAACCAGACCCCACCCTCCTGGGCCCCATCCTGCAGGGCCTCCCCAACCCGGTCCTCCTCCAGGCCCATGCGGGTCCATCTCGCCAAGATAAACTGCTGCACCAATAAGCTAAACTGCTACTGAATGGTAAACTACAGCTTCCCAACTCGATCAGCAGGAACCCAGACTTGATGCAGCAGTTGGAGGTGAAGAAGTATTTATAGAGGTAGGGTGAGAAGTAGTTGTCATGCATGTACCTGCTGTTCAATAGCTCACCCGCGGGTCGTCTGTGTTAGTATCAACTACTGTTCTCTGCATGCTTACTGTTGCAGCATCACAAGGACGTTTTGAGCTCTCGAGATTGACTTCAGTTCTAAACCACTTTCTTTTTCCCCCTACTTAATGAAATAGCAGAGCTCCTGCAGACTTCGGTAAAAAAAACAGAATATAGTAAATGTCAAGTACAACACCTGCCCAGCAAAGCTAAACATCAAAAGCAAGTCGTGTCCATATCACAGCAACTGTGCTACAAATTGTGCTCATTGTGTTTCTGTAGCAACACCCAGAAATCCGACAAGGAACAAATTGCAGAAGGGTTACAAAGGGTGAAGCATAGACGCCCAGGAGCATTACAAAAATTGATGAAACAGTACACTCATACCTTTTCTAAGTCTGGCTGCAGCATAAATCAGTTCCATAGATCACCAGCAAGCAAACATACTTGCAAAAGTAGCAAAGCCCACAGGGAACACGAGGCATGGTGTATGTTCAAAGGTTCAATCGCAGAAGCAGAATTCTGTTCTCTGCATGCTTACTGTTGCTTTCAACTAGTCTCCTCTGCAGAAGCAAACCCACAGGCAACATAATCGATCATGTTACATTCAACTACAGTTCTGCAAGCTTACTATTGCCGCATTACAAGGACATTTTGAGCTCTAGGGATTGAGTTTTAGACCACTTTGTTTCATAGCAAAAATAGCATGTAAACATCTAGATCTACCATACCCATCTAGCTGACTTTTCTGCAGTAACACCGAAATGCAACAAAGAACAAATTGTAAAACTAAGGTGGACGACCACTTGCACCACCAGCATACTGTTTTGTTCACAAACACAAGCTTCTAAAAGGTTGAGCATATTTTCCTTACCTGAAGATATATATCAAAACTGTAAACAAGAGGTAAAGTAGGAATGCACATCTAATTAGACAAACAGCTACTGGTTAACAACGTCGTTCTCAATCAGAACTTTCACATTCAACTTAGACATGTTCAAAGAGTAGGTTGCAGACAGAAAAAGCTTGACAAGTACGCATATAATTAAGCTCGATATATAATTCTGAATTAGGCAATCGGATCGGCAAGAAAATAATCAAATACGTAACTGAGATAGCTAGGATAGGTTTCCGTCCGTGCAGCAAGGTGACCTCATCGAAGGTGGGCAGACGCCTGTGCGTGTGCCCTACAGCAGCCCGCACATGCCCACCACATCGCACAGTTCCAGGTGGTATAAACTTTTAGGGGGCATTTACGGTTGACTCATGCAAAAACTTTGGTATGCAAAGCACAGCTAAAGTTATTAAGAGCAATTGTGCTACAAACATTGCATGATGCCTTTATCCAAAGTGGTTAACAGCTGAATTGAGATAATAAGAGATAATAATTGCAAACCGTGCAAACAAAAAAATGCAATAAGATGTTCATAGATTTTCATCCAGTCGGAATACGTACGTCGGGAAGGTACAACCGGGCACAAAGTAGTCTTGCATGAGCTGGTCGTGGCATTCGATTCTATTCCGGCGAAATGTTGCCCGACCAACCTGTGATCCCGGATGCTTCCTCTTATTTCCGGTGGATGCTAAACATTCAGCAACCATTAACATTACCTCGTTCTTCTTTGGCGTCCACAATTTCACTCTCGAACTCCTAGCTCGAATCCGACGACAAATCATCAAACATAGCTCCTCCATCTAAGAATAATGTGAATCTTATGTCATCTACATGAATCTATGAGCCTCTAAACTAAATCTACATGAAAAGGTTGGAAAATTTACCACCGACCAAGGCGTCGAACATCTTGAGGCCACGAGCAGAAGGGGTGGTGTGGTTGGGCGTGGAAGAAGGCGTGGCGAAGCGTTGGAGTTTCGGGTAGGCTCATCATAGTCGACTTGGATAAATCGCAACGGTCTGGATGGCGGAGGTGGCACCAAACAAAGGCGCACATGGATGTGGCATCAATATTTTGGTGGATGGAGGGCATGCTATATCGCCTTGCCCAACCACTAAATATGAAGGCGCGCAAGCTCAATCAGGAGTGCCCTCCAAAAAATTTGTCGATCGAGGGTTGTGCATGGCAACTCTGCTAGAATGACATTCTCACCAAAATCGACATAATTGGTTATTATGGCAATCGGCTGATATAGTGACTCTGCACAAAAGTCTTATTGTTTCTATTTTATACAGAAAATAATCAATTGTAAGACACTTTCAAGGAGACGGTTGCTAATTAGGTCTCCCAAGCACACACCTATAAAAGAAAAAATCCCAACTACCTTTTTTCATATCCACCTAAAATTGAAACTAGTCTCTGCCACTCTGTGAAAGTTTTTATCCAAGCCATGCAAATGATGCATGCCAATTAATTGCATTCTTTATTTTTTTTAAGTTATAGCTTTGAAAGCGTATATCAAAATAGATCTGTTTTTGTCATTTGACCTCTTGCGATGAGCTATTCAAAACATATCTCATATGGGCATGTTTTGACAATATTTGTCTGTGCAACTTTAATACTACGAGAATCAACTTTAGTGTTATGAAACCAACTCATCTCTAGCTTAATTTTGCATTCTCCGATTCTTATTTGTAAAGTTGCACATCAACTTTTACACAGTTGTGTCGGGCGGCAGATCGGGTGAGTTCAAGTCCACTGGCAGGAGTAGTTAGAACAGGGTGCCATCAGTAAAAACTATGCATCCAAGGGTAGATTCAAACCTGGCCACGGGCTGGCTCGGCCCACAGTAAATGGCCCTGGCATGACACGACAAGCGAGGCTTGTTTATAAGCGGGTTTGTACGTGGCCGGCGTGTGCCTGCCTTACGACCCAGGCACGACAAATTAACTAATCGGCTTAGCTTGACATGGCACGTTTGCCAATCGACCCGCCTGCTTTTTGGCCTTTTGAGTCATTTGTTTTTGAAAAATATCGCGCAAATATCAAAATAAATATGGTCCATGCTATGACGGCACGCGGGCCACGCTCCCACGGACGACCCCAGGCGTGTTGTGGGCAAGGCACAACCTGTTTAATCGTGTGCCGGGCCAGGCACATTTCGGGTCGAGCATGTGTGTGTCTGGGCCAGTCCGCAAAGCATGGGCCCGTTGGTCAGGTCTTGGTAGGGTGAGAGCTGGTAAAACGGGCAGACCGACACAGCCTGGTCTGCCCGGTGCTAATCATGCCGGGCACGACCCACCGAGGCCCGATTAGTATACCAGCCCTGTTGTGCCAGCCTGCATGCTACGTTCTCAGTCCCAGGCACGGCCCCTTTGCTAAACGGGCCGGCCCGCCGACATGGCAGACCCGTAGGCCCGCGTATTGTTTGGCCTGCTCGGCTGTTTTTTGGGCCATTTTTGAATTACTTGGCTGGTTTTATGCCGTATATATAATCAATAAATAAAAAAGATAAACGGCCCATGTTGTCCCGGCCCGCGTGCTCAGCGTAGTGGCCCAATCACGGCCCATGGTGTGCTGCGCGCCTGGCACGGCCCAATTAGCCCATGTCAGGCCAAGCCCGTCTCATGCCGTGTCAGCGTGCTCACGGGCCAGCCTGCCAGGCACGGCCCGGATGGCCAGCTCTGGTTAGGGTTACGGAAAAGAATTACTCCATCCCCTTCCTCCTCAGGACCTCTTTGATTCGCAGCATTTTGAAAACTCAGGAATAGGAAAAGTATAGGATTGGAGTGTCATGCCCACTTGAATCATATAGGATTAGCAGGGAGCGTTTGATTTCACGGGAAAAGCAAAGGAATTGTAAAAAAGGATTAGAGTGGATGTTAGATTTCCTATAAAATGTAGTACAAAAGATTTCATTGAAAAAATTCCTATAGGATTCAATCCTATAAATCAAAGGACAAACGTAGGAAAAATTTCAACGGATTTCAATCCTCCAAAAATCCTATAGAATTCCCTTGAATCAAAGGAGCCTCAGTCACTACCGGACTCGCCCTCTAAGCCGACGGCCCCAGGCCGTCGGCATAGGCCACTTGCCGTCGGCTTAGGTCTATGCAGACGGCAGCCGTAGGCATATCCCCGTCGGCATAGATTACGTCAGCGTAGATGTGTCAGACCGTCGGCATAGAAACGCCGTCGGCATAGGCACATATGCCGACGGCTTCCGTACGGCCGTCGGCATATCATCGCCGTCGGCAGTGATTTTCACCTGACGGCAACGGACGGCGCCGTCAAACACGTTGACAAACCACGGGCGGCCACGTGGCAGAGATATGCCGACGGCGATTATGCCGACGGCTTGGCCGTCGGCATATCTCTGCCATGTGGCAGCCTCTGGGAGCTCCTGGCAGCTGGGATATGCCGACGGCCAAGCCATCGGCATACCCCTGCCACGTGGCAGCCACTGGGCAGTCCTGGGCATATCTATAAAGTATGCCATGCTATGTACCAGACATATTGTGTACCTTGCCATGAGTTTGGCAAGGGGGTACAATAGTGATCCAGGAGTAGATCACTGAACAGCGGTTAAAATTATCCTTAGTTACCTAAGAAGACTAAGAAAATATTTCTCGGTTATGGAGGTGATAAAGAGTTCGTCGTAAAGGGTTACGTCGATGCAAGCTTTAACACTGATCCAGATGACGCTGAGTCTCAATCTGGATACGTATTGAAAGTGGGAGCAATTAGCTAGAGTATCTCCATGCAGAGCATTGTAGACATAAAAATTTGCAAAATACATACGGATCTGAATGTGGCAGACCCGTTGACTAAACTTCTTTCACAAGCAAAACATGATCACACCTTATTACTCTTTGGGTGTTAATCACATGGCGGTGTGAACTAGATTATTGACTCTAGTAAACTCTTTGGGTGTTGGTCACATGACGATGTGAACTATGGGTGTTAAATCACATGGTGATGTGAACTAGATTATTGACTCTAGTGCAAGTGGGAGACTGAAGAAAATATGCTCTAGAGGCAATAATAAAGTTATTATTTTATATTTCCTTATTCATGATAAAGGTTTATTATTCATGCTAGAATTGTATTGATCGAAAACTTAAATGCATGTGTGAATACATAAACAAATACCGTGTCCCTAGTATGCCTCTACTAGACTAGCTCGTTGATCAAAGATGGTTAAGGTTTTCTAACCATAGACATGTGTTGTAATTTGATAACGGGATCACATCATTAGGAGAATGATGTGATGGACAAGACCCAACCGTTAGCATAGCATATGATCGTTCAATTTGTTGCTACTGCTTTCTTAATGTCAAATACATGTTCCTTCGACCATGAGATCATGCAACTCCCGGATACCGGAGGAATACCTTGTGTGCTATCAAACGTCACAACGTAACTGGGTGATCATAAAGATGCTCTACAGGTATCTCCGAAGGTGTCTGTTGAGTTGGTGTGAATCGAGATTGGGATTTGTCACTCCGTGTATCGGAGAGGTATCTTTGGACCCTCTCGGTAATACACATCACAAGAAGCTTGCAAGAAAAGTGACTAAGGAGTTAGTTGCAAGATGATGTATTAGGGAACGAGTAAAGAGACTTGCCGTTAATGAGATTGAACTAGGTATAGAGATACTGACGATCGAATCTCGGGCAAGTAACATACCGACAGACAAAGGGAATTACGTATATTGTCATAAAGGTTCAACCGATAAAAGATCTTCGTGGAATATGTAGCAATCAATATGGGCATCCAGGTCCCGCTATTGGTAATTGACCGGAGAGGTGTCTCGGTCATGACTACATAATTCCCGAACAAGTAGGGTCGCACGCTTAATGTTCGTTGACGCTAAAGTAGTATTCGGATATTTGATGAGTGGTAACAAAATGTTGTTCGGAGTCCCGTATGAGATCCCGGATGTCACGAGGAGTCTCGCAATGGTCGAGAGGTAAAGATTTATATATGGGAAGTCATATTTTGGGTTCCGGAAAAATGTGCAGTTTTTTCGGTATTGTACCCGCAAGCTTCCAGAAGGTTCCGGAGGATTCCGGAGGGGTCCGAAAGTCCACAAGTGGGTTCACCGCGACCCAAGGGCTAGCATGGGCTGTGGAGAGGCGCCCTAGCCTTATTGGGCTAGGCGCACCATATCCTCAAAAGCCCATGTGGCTCGGGAAGGCAAGGGAAGGCAAAAAAGGAAGGAGTCCTAGTAGGAATAGGATTAGACTTGGAGTCCAAGTGCTCTCCCCCTTAGCTGCGCAATAGGGCTTGGAGGGGCTGTTTCCCATGCCCCTCCATCTATATATAGAGGGGAGGGGGCGCCCAAGAGGACACACCAAGCCCTTGGCGCCCCTCTCTCTCCCGTTAATCCGTAGTTTCACCGTCTCGTCCCGGCGACGCTTAGCGAAGCGTTGTCGGTGCTCCACCACCACCATCACCACCACGCCGTCATGTTGGTTGTGATCCCATCTACTTCTCCTCTCCCGCTTGCTGGATCAAGAAGGAGGAGACGTCATCGAGCCGTACGTGTGCTAATTTCGGAGGTGTCGTCCGTTCGGCACTAGATCGGTTGGATCGTGATCGGATCGCGAAGAGTACGACTACATCAACCGCGTGATAAACGCTTCCGCTTAGCGATCTACAAGGATATGTAGATGCTCTCCCCCTCTCGTTGTATGCATCTCCATGGATAGATCTTGCGTGTGCGTAGAAAAAAATTTGTTTTCCATGCAACGTTCCCCAACAGGCATACCCATTCCTTTTTTTCTATGGGACCCTCCATTTCCTACTCGATTTTTCGTCATACCGGGACATTTCTCACTTGAGCCCTTACCTTTAGAACCAGATGATGTTCACCTCACCTTCGTCGTGCGTTGCGACATGTATGAAACTTTTTATATTTACAATATAATGGAGCGGGTAGAGCTAACATATACTATTAATACAAAACAACAAATAACTATAGAACTAATTCTCAAAGGTCCATTCAACTTTGCAAATTAAGACCGACTTGTAAAGCGAGTGGCAACCTAAACATATTCCTCGTCTCCAATAAGCTCCACCTCTAGCCCACACAACATTCATTGCTAGAATTACTTATCGTTCTTCTCTCCCTCGTCCTTCCCTACATCTTTTATTCCTAGCCTCTTCGTCAATCTTCGTTGGCACCAACCAACACCACGTCAACATTAGTGTGCTCGTTAGTGATTTCTCATCTTCTTCTTCCTCCTTCCGCGCTAGTTTTAGTTCTCGATTCTACTTTTTTTATAGGATACTATTCCTTTCTTTTTTCGCTTTATTTTCTGGAACATTCTTTTCTTCTCCAACACAATGGATCATTTGACCGCTTTAATTCTTTTTCCTTTTTATTCTTGTAACACCCTTTCTTTCTATTACAGAATGAACCACCTGGCCACTGTATTGTTGTGTTGTCCTTGCCCGTAAAAGTTTCAGCAACCGTCAGCGTGTGGACATAATGCAGAGCATGGTCGTCATGCATCTTGGTGAACGCTTGGTTGCCCATGTCGCGAGCGCATATGGTGGCCGTTGTCTATGGTGCTCGGCGACGCTGAGAGCCTGTTGACCGTCCTTGTCCATGAGTAATTTCAAAATGATTCAGCGCGATTAACTGTCTACGTAACTCTATGCATGACTAATTAACTGATAATTAAATCAATTAATTATTTGGATAATTGGGAAAAATCCCTACTTCGAATTTCTTGACATTTGAATGATACACTTGATTTGAGAATATATCCTGGCTGGCTATCTGTATGACTGACAAGAAATATAATATGATCGCGTCCACAAACATATGTACGTGGCAGTCCGATGACCCGCCTTCCTCCACGGCCATCCTCGATGCCAAGCTCCCGCCATGGCATTCTCGAGCATTGCATTGGCGTCAGGTCCGGACACGGCGTCCTCCATGGTGCCGCGCACGGCGTCCCTCCGCAAGGGCGCGCGGATGCGTACGCCCATAAGATTTTTTTTATTTTGTTAGGAAACTTGTGATTGTCAATTAATAATAGAGATAATGTTAATAATATATGGCATAATGCGGTATTAGCCATTTGTTATTGGGGAATATCTGATTTTTTTGGAAGGTTATCGAAAAAAATCTTTTGTCTCTCTTTTAGGCAGGTGATCTCAGATGTATGGTATGATTTCTGAATCCTTATTTATCTATTATTACTGACTCAGCACCTACCAAAGTAAGCACGAAACCGTATCTCCCCCTTTAATTGGATTTGGATTTTTAATGGGAGAGAGAAAAATTCAGTGACAGGGGGTGATGAGAGGTGAGGCGTAAAAATGAGACAAAAATAAACCGGTGATGAGAAACTACCAACTCCCCCTTTAGGAGTAGAGATTCCTATTTCTAATTATCTACATGCTTAATTAACTATCAACGTAATTAATTAATTTCATTAATAACTCAGTATTCAAATTGATTCCGCGCTAAAAAATTCTTATTGAAATGGACTTAATTAATTGCATAAATAATTAACAATCTGGTAATTAATTGCATTAATGGCTTGATTATTGTTTTGGCATCCGGTTTTCAAACAATTTTCACCGTTGTCCTTGAAGGGGCGGTCAAAACCTTTTATCGTGAGTGCTTGGTTGTCCTCGAGCGCCTGTTGACCTCACCTATGAACGTTTGGCAACTGTGAGCGTATGGACGTCCTACAGAGTATGGTCATCATCCATCTTACCGACCGCTTGGTCGCCCACATTGAAAGCGCGTGGTGGCCGTTGTCCATATTCGAAAGCACTGGTCGGTGATGTCGCTAAAAGCCCATTGACAGTCGGTGAGAGACTGCTGGCCATCCTCACCAGCGAGCGCTTTCAAATTGTTGGACACGCTTGACTGTTTGCCTAATTAATTAATTGCGGATAAATTAACTGCATGCCTAATTATCAGAAGGCCGAATTAATTACCTACCTAATTAATTAATTGCCCGTCAAATTGGAATAAAATTCTACTTTCAATTATCTACAGGGCTAATTAAATGTATGTCTAATAAATTAATTGCATTAATGGCTTGGTTTTAAAATTGATTCCGTGTGAAAAATCCCTATTTAAATGAACCAAATTAACTTACACCCACAATTAGCAATCAAGTAATTAATTGCATTAATTGTTTGATTTGTTAATTGATTCGGCAGTCGGTTTCCAAACTATTTTTGCATTAATGACTACGTGCGAACCAATCAAACGATGTACGGACTCCTTCATTAGGAGTAGAGATTCTCATTATTTATGCAAGAAATCAAGAAGAAATGGAATCATTTGTTAGAGTAAAACATGTCCAAATCCTGCAAGAGATAAAACTGTTCCAACCTATCATGACAGACACACATAAAATGGCCCCAAGGCATTCAGCTCCAAGAAATGCATTACGATGCAATATGGAAGCATTGAATTTAACCAGCTACAACAAAAGGTACAAACAGGAAGCACACTAAAAAGAACGGACTATTAGGAGGACCCGTAGATAAATAACAAGTACCGAGAAGACAACTAGATAAATAGAAAAGAAAAGTATGTGTTTAGTCCCTCAAGTTCCCAAAAAGTACAGACTTGGTCCCTCAAGATTTTTTGGTATACATTTGGTCCCTCAAGTCTCAAAACCGGACAAATTTAGTCCAAAACCAGATTTTGACCGGGTTTGACCGTGCAGACTTTGACCGGGTTTGACCGGATGAACAGTAAATTCGTAAAAAAAATCAAAAACAGTTCACAAAATTCTGAAATTTTTTGTCATGCGACATGCTTACATGCGCAAGGTGCGCTCCAAATTTCGTGGTCTTTCGACACACGAGGCGCCCGTGGCAAAAAAAAAATCTACACCTGATGAACAGTAAAAATCGAAAAAAATAGCAAAAAATATCAAAAAAATCTGAAATTTTTTGGGGGTTCAATATACTGGTGTGGATAAGGCCGGTGCAAAAATTTGGCATGTTTCGACATTCGAGGAGCTCGTGGCAAAAAAAATAAATTTTCGCTCGAAAATTTGTTTTTTTTGCCACGAGCTCCTCGAATGTCGAAACATGCCAAATTTTTGCACCGGCCTTATGCACACCAGTATATTGAACCCCCAAAAAATTTCAGATTTTTTTGATTTTTTTTGCAATTTTTTTTGATTTTTACTGTTCATCAGGTGTAGAATTTTTTTTTTGCCACGGGCGCCTCGTGTGTCGAAAGACCACGAAATTTGGGGCGGATGTAAGCATGTTGCATGACAAAAAATTTCAGATTTTTTTGAACAGTTTTTGAATTTTTTTACGAATTTACTGTTCATCCAGTCAAACCCGGTCAAAGTCTGCGCGGTCAAACCGGTCAAAATCTGGTTTTGGACTAAATTTGTCCGGTTTTGAGACTTGAGGGACCAAATGTATACCAAAAAATCTTGAGGGACCAAGTCTGTACTTTTTGGGAACTTGAGGGACTAAAAACATACTTTTCTTTAAATAGAATAAAGCAAGTACTCAACCCAAGAAAATAGAGACATGAAGCAGATCAATTAAAAAATACTTCGAAGGCAGAGCAAAATGGTATGAAAACTAACATATATTATCCCACAACCACAAAAGCAGTGTAAAATACTCCAAAAATACGTCAAAAGCGAGCTCATTTTAGCATCAAATGAAGCAGTTAGTCACTTCATCCCGAAAGGGCATCGAAACAAGCATATATTTAATGCAACCACGTAACAGTCACTTCTGATCATAACTTTTTATACATCAACACAAAAAGAAGAAATCAGCATGTTCATACTTGATCCAACTCATACATTGCAGCTCATGAGGATATGAAAACTAGGACTGAAATAATGATCTCCAGGATAGATACTACTAAGATAATAAGTATGCTTTTCAGTAGTGTTTACATAGTAGCAAGGGGAACTCCCAAGATTCAATATCTTCACACAACTGCGTTCTTCCGCGGATACTTAGTCGACAAATTGTTCTCAAGTGCGTTGTTTCTTGTGGTGGATATGATCCGCAGCTCCACAGGCTATCAGAACGGAGGCGGCGGACCGCCAGGGCCCGGGTGTCCGAACAGAGGACCGCAGCAATCTTGGAGCAGGCAGCAGCAGCACAGGAGGTAGAAGCTGCAGAAGAAGCGTTCGTCCAGAGTTTCAGATGTATCCGTGTACAACAAAAGAGATTCAGAGCTACATAAATTAAACTACTAGTACATGTTTCATCCCTTGGGAATTGTGGTTTTAGTTGGAGCTGAAAATATTACAATTGATCCCCGAACAACTAATCATCTACTGAGTGAATAGACTGATTTCTTAGAATAGACTTATTTTTTAGAAGGAAAAAACTGCTGACAATCTAACTGAATGAATTGATGACCTCCATGAGTAAGCTGAGAATTCAACTTACCAAGATCCGAAGAATCCACCGAACCCAGGCCCCCAGGAACCAGGGCCAGGGCCACCAGGAAACCCAGGCCCGCCAGGTGGAACCAGACCCCACCCTCCTGGGCCCCATCCTGCAGGGCCTCCCCAACCCGGTCCTCCTCCAGGCCCATGCGGGTCCATCTCGCCAAGATAAACTGCTGCACCAATAAGCTAAACTGCTACTGAATGGTAAACTACAGCTTCCCAACTCGATCAGCAGGAACCCAGACTTGATGCAGCAGTTGGAGGTGAAGAAGTATTTATAGAGGTAGGGTGAGAAGTAGTTGTCATGCATGTACCTGCTGTTCAATAGCTCACCCGCGGGTCGTCTGTGTTAGTATCAACTACTGTTCTCTGCATGCTTACTGTTGCAGCATCACAAGGACGTTTTGAGCTCTCGAGATTGACTTCAGTTCTAAACCACTTTCTTTTTCCCCCTACTTAATGAAATAGCAGAGCTCCTGCAGACTTCGGTAAAAAAAACAGAATATAGTAAATGTCAAGTACAACACCTGCCCAGCAAAGCTAAACATCAAAAGCAAGTCGTGTCCATATCACAGCAACTGTGCTACAAATTGTGCTCATTGTGTTTCTGTAGCAACACCCAGAAATCCGACAAGGAACAAATTGCAGAAGGGTTACAAAGGGTGAAGCATAGACGCCCAGGAGCATTACAAAAATTGATGAAACAGTACACTCATACCTTTTCTAAGTCTGGCTGCAGCATAAATCAGTTCCATAGATCACCAGCAAGCAAACATACTTGCAAAAGTAGCAAAGCCCACAGGGAACACGAGGCATGGTGTATGTTCAAAGGTTCAATCGCAGAAGCAGAATTCTGTTCTCTGCATGCTTACTGTTGCTTTCAACTAGTCTCCTCTGCAGAAGCAAACCCACAGGCAACATAATCGATCATGTTACATTCAACTACAGTTCTGCAAGCTTACTATTGCCGCATTACAAGGACATTTTGAGCTCTAGGGATTGAGTTTTAGACCACTTTGTTTCATAGCAAAAATAGCATGTAAACATCTAGATCTACCATACCCATCTAGCTGACTTTTCTGCAGTAACACCGAAATGCAACAAAGAACAAATTGTAAAACTAAGGTGGACGACCACTTGCACCACCAGCATACTGTTTTGTTCACAAACACAAGCTTCTAAAAGGTTGAGCATATTTTCCTTACCTGAAGATATATATCAAAACTGTAAACAAGAGGTAAAGTAGGAATGCACATCTAATTAGACAAACAGCTACTGGTTAACAACGTCGTTCTCAATCAGAACTTTCACATTCAACTTAGACATGTTCAAAGAGTAGGTTGCAGACAGAAAAAGCTTGACAAGTACGCATATAATTAAGCTCGATATATAATTCTGAATTAGGCAATCGGATCGGCAAGAAAATAATCAAATACGTAACTGAGATAGCTAGGATAGGTTTCCGTCCGTGCAGCAAGGTGACCTCATCGAAGGTGGGCAGACGCCTGTGCGTGTGCCCTACAGCAGCCCG
The DNA here is from genome assembly GCA_011799875.1 of Thinopyrum elongatum. Lineage (NCBI taxonomy): Eukaryota > Viridiplantae > Streptophyta > Magnoliopsida > Poales > Poaceae > Thinopyrum > Thinopyrum elongatum. The sequence continues at coordinate 586,235,968 of CM022299.1, forward strand.
CACATGCCCACCACATCGCACAGTTCCAGGTGGTATAAACTTTTAGGGGGCATTTACGGTTGACTCATGCAAAAACTTTGGTATGCAAAGCACAGCTAAAGTTATTAAGAGCAATTGTGCTACAAACATTGCATGATGCCTTTATCCAAAGTGGTTAACAGCTGAATTGAGATAATAAGAGATAATAATTGCAAACCGTGCAAACAAAAAAATGCAATAAGATGTTCATAGATTTTCATCCAGTCGGAATACGTACGTCGGGAAGGTACAACCGGGCACAAAGTAGTCTTGCATGAGCTGGTCGTGGCATTCGATTCTATTCCGGCGAAATGTTGCCCGACCAACCTGTGATCCCGGATGCTTCCTCTTATTTCCGGTGGATGCTAAACATTCAGCAACCATCAACATTACCTCGTCTTCTTTGGCGTCCACAATTTCACTCTCGAACTCCTAGCTCGAATCCGACGACAAATCATCAAAAAGCATTAGCTCCTCCATCTAAGAATAATGTGAATCTTATGTCATCTACATGAATCTATGAGCCTCTAAACTAAATCTACATGAAAAGGTTGGGAAAATTTACCACCGACCAAGGCGTCGAACATCTTGAGGCCACGAGGCAGAAGGGGTGGTGTGGTTGGGCGGTGGGAAGAAGGCGTGGCGAAGCGTTGGAGGTTCGGGTAGGGCTCATCATAGTCGACTTGGGATAAATCGCAACGGTCTGGATGGCGGAGGTGGCACCAAACAAAGGCGGCACATGGATGTGGCATCAATATTTTGGTGGATGGAGGGCATGCTATATCGCCTTGCCCAACCACTAAATATGAAGGCGCGCAAGCTCAATCAGGAGTGCCCTCCAAAAAATTTGTCGATCGAGGGTTGCATGGCAACTCTGCTAGAATGACATTCTCAGCCAAAATCGACATAATTGGTTATTATGGCAATCGGGCTGATATAGTGACTCTGCACAAAAGTCTTATTGTTTCTATTTTATACAGAAAATAATCAATTGTAAGACACTTTCAAGGAGAACGGTTGCTAATTAGGTCTCCCAAGCACACACCTATAAAAGAAAAAATCCCAACTACCTTTTTTCATATCCACCTAAAATTGAAACTAGTCTCTGGCCACTCTGTGAAAGTTTTTATCCAAGCCATGCAAATGATGCATGCCAATTAATTGCATTCTTTATTTTTTTTAAGTTATAGCTTTGAAAGCGTATATCAAAATAAGATCTGTTTTTGTCATTTGACCTCTTGCGATGAGCTATTCAAAACTATATCTCATATGGGCATGTTTTGACAATATTTGTCTGTGCAACTTTAATACTACGAGAATCAACTTTAGTGTTATGAAAACCAACTCTCAGCTTAATTTTGCATTCTCCGATTCTTATTTGTAAAGTTGCACATCAACTTTTACACAGTTGGTCGGGCGGCAGATCGGGTGAGTTGCAAGTCTCACTGGCAGGAGTAGTTAGAACAGGGTGCCATCAGTAAAAACTATGCATCCAAGGGTAGAGTCATACCTGGCCAACGGGCTGGCTCGGCCCACAGTAAATGGCCCTGGCATGACACGACAAGCGGAGGCTTGTTTATAAGCGGGTTGTAACATGCCGGCGTGTGCCTGCCTTACGACCCAGGCACGACAAATTAACTAATCGGCTTAGCTTGACATGGCACGTTTGCCAATCGACCCGCCTGCTTTTTGGCCTTTTGAGTCATTTGTTTTTGAAAAATATCGCGCAAATATCAAAATAAATATGGTCCATGCTATGACGGCACGCGGGCCACGCTCCCACGGACGACCCCAGGCGTGTTGTGGGCAAGGCACAACCTGTTTAATCGTGTGCCGGGCCAGGCACATTTCGGGTCGAGCATGTGTGTGTCTGGGCCAGTCCGCAAAGCATGGGCCCGTTGGTCAGGTCTTGGTAGGGTGAGAGCTGGTAAAACGGGCAGACCGACACAGCCTGGTCTGCCCGGTGCTAATCATGCCGGGCACGACCCACCGAGGCCCGATTAGTATACCAGCCCTGTTGTGCCAGCCTGCATGCTACGTTCTCAGGCCCAGGCACGGCCCCTTTGCTAAACGGGCCGGCCCGCCGACATGGCAGACCCGTAGGCCCGCGTATTGTTTGGCCTGCTCGGCTGTTTTTTGGGCCATTTTTGAATTACTTGGCTGGTTTTATGCCGTATATATAATCAATAAATAAAAAAGATAAACGGCCCATGTTGTCCCGGCCCGCGTGCTCAGCGTAGTGGCCCAATCACGGCCCATGGTGTGCTGCGCGCCTGGCACGGCCCAATTAGCCCATGTCAGGCCAAGCCCGTCTCATGCCGTGTCAGCGTGCTCACGGGCCAGCCTGCCAGGCACGGCCCGGATGGCCAGCTCTGGTTAGGGTTACGGAAAAGAATTACTCCATCCCCTTCCTCCTCAGGACCTCTTTGATTCGCAGCATTTTGAAAACGCAGGAATAGGAAAAGTATAGGATTGGAGTGTCATGCCCACTTGAATCATATAGGATTAGCAGCGAGCGTTTGATTTCACGGGAAAAGCAAAGGAATTGTAAAAAGAGATTAGAGTGGATGTTAGATTTCCTATAAAATGTAGTACAAAAGATTTCATTGAAAAAATTCCTATAGGATTCAATCCTATAAATCAAAGGACAAACGTAGGAAAAATTTCAACGGATTTCAATCCTCCAAAAATCCTATAGAATTCCCTTGAATCAAAGGAGCCTCAGTCACTACCGGACTCGCCCTCTAAGCCGACGGCCCCAGGCCGTCGGCATAGGCCACTTGCCGTCGGCTTAGGTCTATGCAGACGGCAGCCGTAGGCATATCCCCGTCGGCATAGATTACGTCAGCGTAGATGTGTCAGACCGTCGGCATAGAAACGCCGTCGGCATAGGCACATATGCCGACGGCTTCCGTACGGCCGTCGGCATATCATCGCCGTCGGCAGTGATTTTCACCTGACGGCAACGGACAGCGCCGTCAAACACGTTGACAAACCACGGGCGGCCACGTGGCAGAGATATGCCGACGGCCAAGCCGTCGGCATAATCTATGCCGACGGCTTGGCCGTCGTCATATCTCTGCCATGTGGCATCCTCTGGGAGCTCCTGGCAGCTGGGATATGCCGACGGCCAAGCCATCGGCATACCCCTACCACGTGGCAGCCACTGGGCAGTCCTGGGCATATCTATGCCGACGGCTTTGCCGTCGGCATAGATCTGTGCTGCTTTTTTTTATTTTCCCTGTTTTCTCTGTTTCAATTCATTTTGACAGCATTTCAAACCAGAAAATATGGGATTATGCAGAAATATGACAGTTCATCATCTAAACATACTCAAGATCATCATCATCATTTAAACATACCCAAGTTCATCATCGGCGAAACTTCATGAACATAAGTAGTGCAAGACATGGAACATCATCATCGTCATCTAAAGAAACTAACAAGTAGGAACATGAAAGGTATGGCACGACGGCCACATGCACGGGTATCATCATTGACATCAAGCAAGACCACCGCCGCCAAAACCACCACCGCCAAAACCGCCACCGCCAAGACCAGCACCACTCTGCCAAATCGGAGTGACTGGTGGGGTCGACGAAGCAGGAGTCGAGCCACCGGTCCCCTACATGTTTGAGAGAAGATTCTAACGGTAAATATGATATGATAGTGTTGAATGAACGAGAACTAGTTTGTCAATAGTTAGGCAAATGTACTAACCGGACTATCACTGCCTAGTGCCACCCATTCATCGAACGTGGGCACGTGTGGGGGTTCTCCCGCAGGTGGTGGTGGGGGTCCCATTTGTGGTGGATCCGTGCGGTTACTCCAAGACGCCAACATAGCCTGGATGTTAGTTAAACAAGCAAACTAGAAGGTCAGAAGGAATGAAAGTGCAAAAATTTAGCTTGGTTTTAAGAGGGCAAAACTAACCGTCATCATCTGACGGTTGTAATCATCGTTTGCCTTCACTCGTTGCAAGTACTCCCGCACCTCGAGATTCCTATGCTCGACAAAGGCCTTATATGCCTACAAAATTTAGGTTATTTCTAAGTGAGCAATGCTGAAAATAAACTGAGAAAGTTAGAGAGAAAGAAGATAAAGGGGAAGTACTTACAGCATGCTAGCGTGCTAAGGGAGGCTGCGAACGCCCCGTACTCTCTAACTGGCTCGGGTTGGTAGCCCGAAGCCGTGTGTACGAGACCGAAGGAATGATCAAGCCATCGAAACACGGATACCGGCCATGGGACTTCCCCTGGATGGCCACCACCGCCGTGTCGTCGATCTGAGACTGGGCGACGTCAGGAACATCCAGATGCAACCTCTGAAACTGCTGACTGTAAGACTCCAGGTGCTCCTCGGTCTTGTCGTAGTACTGGCTCTTGCCGTCCTTGCGATCACTCCGCTCGCGGGCCAGCTTCCACGACTCAATGTCTGAGAGCGGCCTCTTCAACTTGTCCTTCTGCAATGTCAAACAGAAGTTAGCCATACATAAGAACATGATGGTAAAGAAGAACAAAAATGCATCATGCATATAGATATACCTTCATGGCCTTGAAGCCCCAGTGGTTCCTGTTTCCTTGGCCGTGTGTCCCGTCTTTTCCACGGTTAGCCCGGGCCTTGCTGCTCTTGGCAGCAAACTCTGCATCGTCGCCGAGCCACCTATCCACCAAACTCGCCCATCCGTCATCCTTTCCATAGCACCAACGAGGAATAACCTATGCAAATTTTGGAAGCATGACATGTGAGCACGAAACATATAATTGACTACTTGAAATAATGAAAAGTCAGTAATAGTTACCTTCATGAACTGCTCCCTGTTCAAGGTAAGTCGTTGCCTCTGCGCTTGAGTTTTGGTCATCTTTTGATGAAGGTAGGTGTGGTAGTACTGAGAGATGGCAACCCAGCGCACCTCATACTGCAACTGACGAGCTTTCTTCTTCGCAGCCGCCAGCAAGACCACGTCGGCTCTGGCCTTGTGCTCGTCAAGAACTCTATAGAGTTGCTGTAATCATGCATAAAACCAGAAGCAAAGAAGGCATGAGTTGAGTGATTCAATGATAAACTATGAACGAAACTGAAGACAAGTGATTCAGAAGAGAACTTACCCAAAATTTGGTGATCACGGCCTTAGCGGCCGTCCCGTACTCCGCGTGGCTGTAAGCCTCGTAGTGGGCCCAGCTCGTGGCCAAAACCCGCAGCTCCGGGTCACTGTCTGGCCGCGGGCAGAATAGGCCCGGCCAAAACTCCTTCAACAGGACAGTGATAAGGCCGTTCGGTTTACGGCCCTTTCCGTGAAGGATCCAGTTCCTGCAAAAGAATCAAAGGATTGCCATGTGTACAATAAGAAAATGGTGTCATGTGTTGAAAATATGATTGAGAGGCACTTACTCTGTCCCTGCAGGTTCAATGAGCCACTTGTGCGCCTCGATAGAAGGTGGTGTAGGTACTCCGGCAGTACCACGCAGCCACCCCTTCGGAGCACCCGGCGGCAAGTCACCCCACAACTCGGGGTCAACCTCCCCTCCACCACCCTCCTCGCCCTCCTCCTCCTCACCCTCCTCGGCCTCCTCCTCCTCGCCCTCCTCCTCCTCGCCATCAGGAACATACTCCTCCTCCTCAGACTCAGAAGGTGCCTCAGTATAGGAGGGCATCGAAGAAGACCCTCCTATTTCGGACACGGCCCGGAATTTTTTGGCCCGGGTGCCTCTCCCCCCACCTCCTCCTCCTCTAGGGGCTCTCCCCCCACCCCCTCCTCCTCTAGGGTCTCCTCCCCCGATCCCTCGACCTCCCTGTGAGGTGTCATCATCGCGTAGTCGGGGGGGAACCTTGTGGGCTCGTCCACTCCGAGTAAGTGATTTGAATTTGATGAGAAAACCGGCGTCGCTGGACTTGCCCATGATTAGCAAACCTGCATTAACAAGAGAATAAACAATTAGTAAGGATATCAAATAAACAAGCATACGGAAAAGAACATTAATAACAAAAGAGCACATTAAGCATACAGAAAAGAACATTAATAACAGAAGAGCACATTAACCACATTAAGAACTTACATTTTCTAGAACCCATATGAATCATCACTATTGTAATCTATTTGTCGACCGGTCTCATCATCACTATCACGCATATCTTCTTTGTTGTCTGACGGAGGTGGAGGCTCTTCCTCATCGTCAGCGTCTTCATTTAACTTTTCAAGCATAATTATGTCTCTTGGATTCACAACTGCCTCACCATCAATCCGTGCGTCGTCGTCGTTTGGGTCCAGGTCAGCATAACCCAAGTCATCATCCTCCTTGTTTCGGACCACGTCATCATGTTCCTCTTGAAAGAACACTCCCTCGTATGTCATGGGGTTTATGTTGTAGTAATCATCATCGTTCGGGTCCGGTAGCTTACCATGTGGCGACACCTTGAACACAACTTCCCAACCCTTTAGGTACTCTTTCTGGCATGGGTAAGGCAGATAATATACTTGTGTGGCCTGGGTAGCGGCGATAAAGAGATCAGCTCCGGCATAGACGGTTGATGGTTTAACTTCAACTAAACCAACAGAAGGCGTATGTCTCAGACCCTTTTTGGGGTCGAACCATCGGCATTTGAACACAGTGAGACTTAGGGGTTCGCGGCCACGTTTGAATGTAAGCTCGTATATTTTTCCTACCCTTCCGTAGTAATCTACTTTATTATCTCCTTCGGTGAAGACTCCGGTATTTATAGTTTTGGGATCAGGCCGACTGTTCTGGTGCTCCTCTGTATGGAAGCGATACCCATTCACATCATACTTTTCGCATGTCATGACGGCAGGGTCAAAACCCATGGAAACCCATCTCAATTCTTCATCCATTGATTCGTTCGGATCATTTCCCTACAAGTTTAATTGAAATTATAGGGTGCATGAGTTTAATTGGAATTGTAGGGTGAAATAGGTAATAGGGAAGTGTGAAAATTTACTTTCTCCATGAACCACGCAACGAAATTTTTCCTTCCATCAGCACCCTTTCTCAGAAGAGCAAGTGCCTCCGCTTCAGTAGGAGGCAGCATTCCCGTCCACTCTTCATCAACGAATCGACTACAATAAGAGTGGTGCAAAGTGAACATAACGAAGTAACTAAAAGAATGGTGCAAAGGTATTACCTCATCCATTCATCCTCAACTTCCTTGATGTTGTGCAAGATATAGAACATGACATCCTCCCACTCATCTCGTGGCATGATATAAGGTGTCGAGCATCCAGCCCTGCCACCTTGCCCGATGAATAGAGGCAGCTTGGGTTTATACTTGGGTTCTTCTGTATTGTATCGATACACCTTATTGTGCAGCATGGGAACATGGTCCGGATAGTACGTTGTCCTAAGGTCTGCCACCTCCTCTAGGATAACTACCTCAGCTATGGAAGCTTCAATCTTAGCTTTGTTTCCACATTTCTGTCTCAGATGCTTGTTCTGTCTCTCAGGGCCGTACTGCCAACGATTCTGCACAGGGCCCCCCAACAATACCTCGTTCGCGAGGTGCAAAATGAGATGTGTCATCGGAGTAAAGAAGCCTGGCAGGAAGATCTTCTCTAGCTTGCATATCAACTCCGGCGCCTTCTTATGCATTTCTTTTATCATCTCAGGACATACTTCTTTAGCACAAAGCGTGCGGAAGAAATGGCTTAACTCCGCAAGCACACGCCAGACACGCTCGGGAACATAGCCCCGAACCATCACCGGCATAATCCACTCAATCCATACATGATAGTCATGACTCTTGAGCCCGGTCACTTTGCCCGTTGAAAGATTGACCCCCTTACTTATATTCGACGCATAACCATCAGTGAACTTCACGACGTGTTTCAGCCACTTGAATGCCTCCATCTTATGATCCTTTTTAAGTACGAAGTCAGCATCTGGCTTGAACCAAGATTTTCGACTGCCTGTGGGAAGCTGCATGTGTAGACGTGGTCTATCACAAATATTCTGTTGATCGACTCTAGCATTAACATTATCCTTTGTCTTATCAGGAATGTTGAGGATCGTGCAAAAAGGGACTCTGCAACATTCTTTTCGGTGTGCATCACGTCGATGTTGTATGCAAGTTTGAGGTCCTTAAAATAGGGAAGCTGCGTGAAGGGGGTAATGTGAGTCCAGTTGTGCGTCTCACCATATCCTTCAAAACATTTTTTCCCTTTACCTTTTCCTTTGCCCTCGCCCTCGTCTTCGCCTGTGGCTTTGCCTTTGCCTTTGCTTTTCCCTTCGCCGGCAGGCTTAAGAGCTTTCAGCTGAGCAAGCACATCCGCACCAGAAAACGTTGGAATCTCGTTTACTTCATGGACAACTTTGCCTTTTGTGAAGTTCTTCTTGTCTTCCCTATCAGTATGGTCTGGAGGGAGGAACTGTCGATGCAGGTCAAAGGCAACATACTTGCCACCCTTTTTCAGCCAAATGAAAATCAAGGCCTGCATGCACACTGGGCAAGGCATCTTCCCACTTGTACACCATCCGCAGAATAGGGCATAGCCGGGAAAGTCATGCATGCAATACTGTAGCCAAACTTTCATCAAGAAATTTTTCTGCAGATGCCGGTCGTATGTCAACCTCGGGAAGTACCAAGAATGGTGCAAATCATCCACCAACGGCTGCATAAACACACTCAAATTCTTCCCCGGATATTCATGCCCCGGAATTATAAGCGACAGGAACATGGTCTTGCGTTGCATTATGGCGCCAGGAGGGAGATTGAGCGGAATAACAAATACGGGCCAGCAGCTGTATGGATTAGACGACATACCATATGGATTAAACCCATCACCTGATATAGCAATTCTGACATTCCCAGCCTCGGCTGCTTCCTCCGGGTATTCTATATCGAATGACTTCCATGCTTCACCTTCTGATGGATGTACAATTTTATTTGGATTGTACCTTTTCCCTTCCTTGTGCCACTTCATCATTTTGGCAGACTCCTCGGTGATGAAAAGGCGCTGCAGTCTTTTTATAAAATCAAGATACCGAAGAACCTTCACAGGAATTTTTAGCTGCTGCTTCTGACCCTGCTCATCGACCACCTCAATATACCGAGAGGAACCGCACTTCCTACAGTAGTTGTCATTCGCATACTCATGCCTAAACAAAAGGCAATTCTTTGGACAGACATGTATTTTCTCATAATCCATGGAGAGCACCTTCATGATTTTCTTTGTAGCGTACATGGTTTTTGGCAGTTCATGGCCCTCAGGCAGGCTTTTAGCCCATACTCCCAGAAATGCTTCGAAGCAACCTCGGCTACAGCCGTACTCAGCCATGACTGCCATCAGTTGCGAGATGGCATCCAGCACAGAGAGCTTGGCACCCTCATAAAGAGGTTTCTTTGACGAGGCCAAGATATCCAGGAAGGCCTTTGCGGTTTCCTCCGGCTCCTCCGGTTCATTCGCTGAATGTGACGGAGGTGTCGGCTGTGCAGCAAAGACATCATCTAGCATGTCTCTAACCCCATCGTTCTCATAACCAGCAACGTGTTGTCGTATCACCTCCTCTCTACCACGGTCCCGCTAGGAAAAGTTTATCGGCATATTAAAGTTGGGCATAAATCCATGCGTGCGAAGGTGCTTAGTCATCTCACTCTTATCTCTGCGCATACGTCTCTTACATTTGGCACACGGGCATTCTGGCACAATCCTCATTGGACTACGGAATATCTCTTTCAAAAACACATCAGTTTTCTCGACCCACTCTATTATTACTTGATTCCGATGGAAAAACCCACTATACATCCATTGATTATCTGCCATCTCTGCTTTATTGGAAGCCACACAACAAAATTAAGGATTCATTTAAATTACTCACATCAATATTTTATTTTTTACAGGGCTGACGAGAAACGACATTTAATCCACCTACATCTCTAATAGGTAAAGATGGGTCCTAATCCCACCCGAGAATGTGTAGATTGAGTACGTTGTCCATGCTCAACCCCATTCCGAGACAAAATTTCGGCAGCACCTCCCCGCTGTTCTCCAAATACACGTCTCGGCAAAATGTCGAGAGAATGTGCATCCGGAGAACAACAGGGAGGCGCCGCCGAAATCCTGTCTCGGAACGGGGTAGAGCATGAACAACGTACCCAATCTACACATCCTCGGGCTGTCCGTGGAAAGCGCTGGACAATCCGAAAGAGCTGCGGTGATAAATATGCAATTGAATGCATATTTATCGATGCAACCCTTTCGGACGGGAGGCGCCTAGGTTATGCGACTTGATGTGAAAATTAAATCTACTGACATGGAAAAAAAGCGGATGAGGTCATGGAATTGTTGCTCACCCTCCGATGTAGACGATGTAGTCGATCAAAGGAGAGACGATCGTGGACCAACACCTCCAACGTCGACGATCACTCCACGAAGATGGAACACCACAAATCCTGTTAATTCCACCGAGTGAAAAAAATTTAGGTCATCACCTCACATTAACCATTTGGCACAACATTATGAATCGACATGAAACAACATGTCAAATTGCAAAAAAAAAACTTTATTAAGTATTTTAGAAACCAAGTGCCTCGATTTGCTTCTTATATATGAATCAACATGACCAAAACACTAACTTGACCAAACACTAACTTGACCAATATCCATCCATCTATCACAAACTTGCCCAACATCTATTCATCTATATTCACAAACTTAGTAAAAACTATCTAGTATGTATCTAAATACCTAATAAACTACAACAAACAAAAAAAATACATTTATTCATCGGTGGAGGGGGTGCTCACTGGGGCGGGGGGGGGGGGGGGGACGACGGCGCGTCCGGCGTGGAGGGGGGTGCTCACTGGGGCGGGGGGGATGGCGGTGGACGAGCAGGGCCGGCCGAAGCCACGGCCACGGTGTCTCGTCAGGGCGGCCCGCGGGCTCCGGAGGCCGAGCCGGGGTCGGGGACCCTGCGGCCGCGGCGGCGAGGCATGTTTGGGAGCCGGGGCGGGTGGAGGCGGAGAGGGTCGGGGTGGAGGGGGGTAGGCCGGGGCGGTGACGGGCGCGGCGCGGATGCGGCGGGGGGCGGGGTGGGCGCGGGGGGGTGGACGGTGGCGGCGGCGCGGGTCGCGCGGGGCGGGTTACGCGGCGGCGGGCGGACGGGCGCGGGTCGAGGCGGGTGTGGGGGAGAGATGGCGGGTGTGTGGGAGAGAATGAGCGGAGGAGGGATGCCCGCGAGTGGATAAGGCACACTATGCCGACGGCTTAGCCGTTGGCAAATATGAAATCATGCCACGTGTCATATATGCCGACGGCTCAGCCGTAGGCATAGGTATATTTCTTTTTTTTTAATGCATCAACTTTGTTCTTTTTCTAAAAAAAGTTATGTTTCCACTATGTTAATTACAGACTAGCCTTCCTATACCTTTCGTGAAGGGGGTGCCGGCGACGGCGCCGTCCGTGAGGGGGTGCCGGAGGGCGCGGGGTCGGGGCGGCGCTGAGGCCGAGCAGGAGAGGCCACGGACGGGCTTTGACCAGTGGACCTCTCCACCCGGTTGTGTTAGGTCAGCCCAGAGGGACACCTGGGAGCAACATCCGGGCCAAACCCACAGGTACATCCCCTCCGTGTAGACCCAACGCGTCCGTTTCCCCCCTCCAGGTGCCGGCGGCGGAGCCGTCTGTGAGGGGGGCCACACCCCGGAGACGCGTGCCGCCTCTTCAGACATGCCACAACACCACCCCGCATGTATGAGGGTCGGTGCGACGCTCCGGTGGCATTGCTACCCCCCAGGGCCCCCGTCCCGCCTAACCCTGGAGCGGTTGACCACGAGATCTAGCCCTTTGACTTCCCACAGACGGGCTTTGACCATGTGGCTGTCTGAAGAGAGGCACGCGTCTCCGGGGTGTGGCCCCCCCCCCTCACGGATGGCTCCGCCACCGGCACCTGGAGGGGGGAAACGGACGCGTTGGGTCTATACGGAGGGGATGTTGTTGTGGGTTTGGCCCGGATGTTGCTCCCAGGTGTCCCTCTGGGCTGACCTAAGACAACCGGGTGGAGAGGTCCACTGGTCAAAGCCCGTCCGTGGGAAGTCAAAGGGCTAGATCTCTGGTCAACCGCTCCAGGTTAGGCGGACGGGGGCCCTGGGGGTAGCAATGCCACCGGAGCGTCGCACCGGCCTCATACCATGCGGGGTGGTGTTGTGGCATGTCTGAAGAGCGCACGCTGTCTCGGGGTGTGGGCCCCCTCACGGACGGCTCCGCCGCCGGCACCTGAGGGAAACGGACGCGTTGGGTCTACCGGAGGGGATGTAGCTGTGGGTTTGGCCCGGATGTTGCTCCCAGGTGTCCCTCGGGCTGACCTAACACAACCGGGTGGAAAGGTCCCCTGGTCAAAGCCCGTCCGTGGGAAGTCAAAGCTAGATCTCGTTCAACGCGCTCAGGGTTAGGCGGGACGGGGGCCCTGGGGTTAGCAATGCCACCGAGCGTCGCACCGGCCCCTCATACATGCGGGATGTGTTGTGGCATTTCTGAAGAGGCGGCACGCGTCTCCGGGGTTGTGGCCCCACCTAACGGATGGCTCCCCCGCCGGCACCTGGAGGGGGAAACGGACGCGTTGGGTCTATACGGAGGGGATGTTGCTGTGGGTTTTGGCCCGGATGTTGCTCCCAGGTGTCCCTCTGGGCTGACCTAACACAACCGGGGGAAGGTCCACTGGTCAAAGCCCGTCCGTGGAAAGTCAAAGGCTAGATCTCGTGGTCAACCACTCCAGGGTTAGGCGGGACGGGGGCCCTGGGAGGTAGCAATGCCACCGGAGCGTCGCACCGGCCCCTCATACATGCGGGGTGGTGTTGTGGCATGTCTGAAGACGGCACGCGTCTCCGGGGTGTGGCCCCCCCTCACGGACGGCTCCGCCGCCGGCACCTGGAGGGGGGAAACGGACGCGTTGGGTCTATACGGAGGGGATGTTGCTGTGGTTTGGCCCGGATGTTGCTCCCAGTGTCCCTCTGGGCTGACCTAACACAACCGGGTGGAGAGGTCCACTGGTCAAAGCCCGTCTGGGAAGTCAAAGGGCTAGATCTCGTGGTCAACCGCTCCAGGGTTAGGCGGGACGGGGGCCCTGGGGGGTAGCAATGCCACCGGAGCGTCGCACCGACCCTCATACATGCGGGGTGGTGTTGTGGCATGTCTGAAGAGGCGGCACGCGTCTCCGGGGTGTGGCCCCCCACAGACGGCTCCGCCGCCGGCACCTGGAGGGGGAAACGGACGCGTTGGGTCTACACGGAGGGGATGTTACCTGTGGGTTTGGCCCGGATGTTGCTCCCAGGTGTCCCTCTGGGCTGACCTAACACAACCGGGTGAGAAGGTCCACTGGTCAAAGCCCGTCCGTGGCCTCTCCTGCTCGCCTCAGCGCCGCCCCGACCCCGCCCCTCCGCACCCCTCACGGACGGCGCCGTCCGCCGGCACCCCCTTCACGAAAGTATAGGAAGGCTAGTCTGTATAACATAGTGGAAACATAACTTTTTTTAGAAAAGAACAAGTTGATGCATTAAAAAAAAGAAATATACCTATGCCTACGGCTGAGCCGTCGGCATATATGACACGTGGCATGATTTCATATTTGCCAACGGCTAAGCCGTCGGCATAGTGTGCCTTATCCACTCGCGGGCATCCCTCCTCCGCTCATTCTCTCCCACACACCCGCATCCTCTCCCCCACCCCGCCTCGACCCGCGCCGTCCGCCGCCCGCCGCCGCTCCACCCGCCCCGCGCCGACCCGCGCCGCCGCCACCGTCCACCCGCCCCGCGCCCACCCCGCCTCGACCCGCGCCGCCGCCGTCCACCCGCCCCGCGCCTACCCCGCCTCCACCCCGACCCTCTCCGCCTCCACCCCGCCCCGGCCTCCCAACCCCACCCTGCCTCGCGCCGCCGCCGGCCGCAGGGCTCCCCGACCCCGGCTCGGCCTCCCGGAGCCCGCGGGCCGCCCTGACAGCACTGGCCGTGGCTTCGCCCCCTGCTCGTCCACCCCATCCCCCCCCCCCCAGTGAGCACCCCCCTCCACCGCGACGCCGCCGTCCCCCCCCCCCCCCCCCGCCCCTGGAGCACCCCCTCCCCCGATGAATAAATGTATTTTTTTTGTTTGTTTTGTGTAGTTTTTTAGGTATTAGATACATACTAGATAGTTTTTTACTAAGTTTGTGAATATAGATGAATAGATGTTGGGCAAGTTTGTGATAGATGTGGATATTGGTCAAGTTAGTGTTTGGTCAAGTTAGTGTTTTTGGTCATGTTGATTCATATATAAGAAGCAAATCGAGGCACTTGGTTTCTAAAATACTTAATAAAGTTTTTTTTTTTGCAATTTGACATGTTGTTTCATGTCGATTCATAATGTTGTGCCAAATGGTTAATGTGAGGTGATGACCTAAATTTTTTTCACTCGGTGGAATTAACAGGATTTGTGGTGTTCCATCTTCGTGGAGTGATCGTCGACGTTGGAGGTGTGGTCCACGATCGTCTCTCCTTTGTCGACTACATCGTCTACATCGGAGGGTGAGCAACAATCCATGACCTCATCCGCTTTTTTTCCATGTCAGTAGATTTAATTTTCACATCAAGTCGCATAACCTAGGCGCCTCCCGTCCGAAGGTTGCATCGATAATATGCATTCATTGCATATTTATCACCGCAGCTCTTTCGGATTGTCCCGCTTTCCACGGACAGCCCGAGGATGTGTAATTGGGTACGTTGTTCATGCTCTACCCCGTTCGAGACAGGATTTCGGCGGCGCCTCCCTGTTGTTCTCCGGATGCACATTCTCTCGACATTTTGCCGAGACGTGTATTTGGAGAACACGGGAGGTGCTGCCGAAATTTTGTCTCGGATGGGGTTGAGCATGGACAACGTACTCAATCTACACATTCTCGGGTGGGATTAGACCCATCTTTACCATTAGAGAGTAGGTGGATTAAATGTCGTTTCTCGTCGCCCTGTAAAAAATAAAATATTGATGTGAGTAATTTAAATGAATCCTTATTTTTGTTGTGTGGCTTCCAATAGCAGAGATGGCAGATAATCAATGGATGTATAGTGGGTTTTTCCATCGGAATCAAGTAATAAGAGTGGGTCGAGAAAACGATGTGTTTTTGAAAGAGATATTCCGTAGTCCAATGAGGATTGTGCCAGAATGCCCGTGTGCCAAATGTAAGAGACGTATGCGCAGAGATAAGAGTGAGATGACTAAGCACCTTCGCACGCATGGATTTATGCCCAACTTTAATATGCCGATAAACTTTTCCTACGGGACCGTGGTAGAGAGGATGATACGACAACACGTTGCTGGTTATGAGAACGATGGGGTTAGAGACATGCTAGATGATGTCTTTGCTGCACAGCCGACACCTCCGTCACATCAGCGAATGAACCGGAGGAGCCGGAGGAAACCGCAAAGGCCTTCCTGGATTCTTGGCCTCGTCAAAGAAACCTCTTATGAGGGTGCCAGCTCTCTGTGCTGGATGCCATCTCCAACTGATGGCAGTCATGGCTGATCGGCTGTAGCCGAGGTTGCTTCGAAGCATTTCTGGGAGTATGGGCTAAAAGCCTGCCTGAGGGCCATGAACTGCCAAAACCATGTACGCTACAAAGAAAATCATGAAGGTGCTCTCCATATTATGAGAAAATACATGTCTGTCCAAAGAATTGCCTTTTGTTAGGCATGAGTGTATGCGAATGACAACTACTGTAGGAAGTGCGGTTCCTCTCGGTATATTGAGGTGGTCTATGAGCAGGGTCAAACAGCACTAAAAATTCCTGTGAAGGTTCTTCGTTATCTTGATTTTATAAAAAGACTGCAGCGCCTTTTCATCACCGAGGAGTCTGCCAAAATGATGAAGTGGACAAGGAAGGGAAAAGGTACAATCCAAATAAAATTGTACATCCATCAGAAGGTGAAGCATGGAAGTCATTCGTATAGAATACCCGAGGAAGCAGCCGAGGCTGGAATGTCAAATTGCTATTCAGGTGATGGGTTTAATCCATATGGTATGTCGTCTAATCCATACAGCTGTGGCCGTATTGTTATTCCGCTCAATCTCCCTCCTGCGCCATAATGCAACGCAAGACCATGTTCCTGTCGCTTATAATTCCGGGCATGAATATCCGGGGAAGAATTTGAGTGTGTTTATCAGCCGTTGGTGGATGATTTGCACCATTCTTGGTACTTTCCCGAGGTTGACTACGACCGGCATCTGCAGAAAATTTCTTGATGAAATTTTGGCTACAGATTGCATGCATGACTTCCCGGCTATGCCCTATTCTGCGGATGGTGTACAAGTGGGAAGATGCCTTGCCCAGTGTGCATGCCAGGCCTTGATTTTCATTTGGCTGAAAAAGGGTGGCAAGTAGTTGCCTTTGACCTGCATCGACAGTTCCTCCCTCCAGACCATACTGATAGGGAAGACAAGAAGAACTTCACAAAAGGCAAAGTTGTCCATAAGTAAACGAGATTCCAACGTTTTCTGGTGCGATGTGCTTGCTCAGCTGAAAGCTCTTAAGCCTGCCGGCGAAGGGAAAAGCAAAGGCAAAGGCAAAGCCACAGGCGAAGACGGGGCGAGGGCAAGGAAAAGGTAAAGGAAAAAATGTTTTGAAGATATGGTGAGACGCACAACTGGACTCACATTACCCCCTTCACGCAGCTTCCTCTATTTTAAGGACCAAACTTGCATACAACATCGACGTGATGCACACCGAAAAATGTTGCAGAGTCCCTTTTTGCACGATCCTCAACATTCCTGTAAGACAAAGGATAATGTTAATGCTAGAGTCGATCAACAGAATATTTGTGATAGACCACGTCTACACATGCAGCTTCCCACAGGCAGTCGAAATCTTGGTTCAAGCCAGATGCTGACTTCGTACTTAAAAGGATCAAGATGGAGGCATTCAGTGGCTGAAACACGTCGTGAAGTTCACTGATGGTTATGCGTCGAATATAAGTAAGGGGTCAATCTTTCAACGGCAAATTGACCGGGCTCAAGAGTCATGACTATCATGTATGGATTGAGTGGTATGCCGGTGATGGTTCGGGGCTATGTTCCCGAGCGTGTCTGGCGTGTGCTTGCGGAGTTAAGCCATTTCTTCCGCACGCTTGTGCTAAAGAAGTATGTCCTGAGATGATAAAAGAAATGCATAAGAAGGCGCCGGAGTTGATATGCAAGCTAGAGAAGATCTTCCTGCCAGGCTTCTTTACTCCGATGACACATCTCATTTTGCACCTCGCGAACGAGGTATTGTTGGGGGGCCCTTGCAGAATCGTTGGCAGTACGGCCCTAGAGACAGAACAAGCATCTGAGACAGAAATGTGAAACAAAGCTAAGATTGAAGCTCCATAGCTGAGGTAGTTATCCTAGAGGAGGTGGCAGACCTTAGGACAACGTACTATCCGGACCATGTTCCCATGCTGCACAATAAGGTGTATCGATACAATACAGAAGAACCC